>OZ005653.1:244762901-245375401 GCA_963930645.1 Salticus scenicus
TAGCTGTGCGGACCACAAATTTTGTAAAAAAGACTGAGGCCCACTAACTACCTGATATACAAGTAACAAGTAAAAAATATAATGGCAAATAGACACCTATATATGTATGACGAATATATATATATACATACTGGGCAGATATGTCAGTAATGTTAATTCTTATGATTCATTTTTAAGGAATTTTTTCCAATATTTTTTACTTACATTTTAAACATGAGACAATTGCCAATAACAATACAATATGGAAATATTTTCAAAATTAGAACCTTATCAGAAACATATTCAAGGACTAAAAAACTTTCTGCTTTTTCAAAGTTTGCAATTGCTTTTTAATTCCTTTCTTTTAATCGTCTGTTTTTGCGCCATAATCAATTTTTATCTATCACTATGAATGAACGTGCAAACATTTTTGTTTTTATCCCTAGTGGCAGAAACTTTTGTAGCTGTCTGCGACAGGCTTTTAAAATTTCATAATCTGTCGGCAAAAATTGCGTGTAATCAGGGGTGAAAATGGCTTACACTCAGAAAGCCTAAAAGCAGATTTCTTTTTTTGGAGGGGGGGGGGGGGGACTTAACATCAGTGGTGATGTCATGCAACAGTACACAAATACAATTTTACTGCAAAACAATATAGTATAAACAATTGTGTGTATTCATTCAATTAAATATTTTATAGCAATGTTTGACATAACACAATATAAATAATTATAAATAATAAAAGTATTAGTTTTAGTTTTGATACAGAACATTTTTTAAAAGTTTAATTGGTATGAAAACTTGCATTCACATACACACAGAGTCCAAGGAAATCTCTTAAGCTTTTTTATGTGTGACAGAGTTGGGCACTGATGAGCGTAACTATGTATGCATATGCTGATGTCAATCGCCTAATTTTTTGCAAACTCTTTCAGTAATACCATTTACATTTAGTAATATTTTATTTTTTTTAATTATGAAAATATATTATAAAAAAACTACTATTCAGAAAAACAGTGGTTTATATAAATGTATAAAAATATTAGGAAATAATACTATACTTAAGTCGTGGTGTAATGCTGAATTCACAGTCAAAGAAAATTATTAATTGTTAGGCTTCTTGATAAACACATAAAATTTCTTAAATAACATCTTGTCGTGCCCCCCCCCCCCCCAAAAAAAAAAAAAAAAAAAAAAAAACAGAAATGCAGCTTTTGAGAAAATCTATTTGAAAGTTAAAAGTAACAATGTATTGGCTAACCTATTTTAAACCTGATGCAGATGCCTCTCACTCTCATGTGGATAGATTGTGGGATAGAGATGTGATGCTTTTCATGCATGTTGGGGCACTTTATGCATTTTTCCACGACAAATTCAAAATTGCTATTTTATGACTTGTGTTATTTTTCTTGCCAGATTTGGATGTGATCTTTGTTTGATCTCTTGAAGTTTAATAAAAGGCAACATCATATGAATTATGTACGCCCTTTCTTAACTCAACTTTAGAAACATGCATCATTATATTGTTATTGATAACAGGGGTAGTACTGGTACTACATAAAATTTCAGGACATAATTTTTTCAAAATTTCAGGACGTTTACGTTTGGCCAGGTTAAAAAAAAAAAAAATATCGCAAGGTAAATTCTTTGCAACACTGCTTTTATCTCTCACACTAATTGAAATAAAAAATCCACATATCAAGAATTAAAGTTTATAAGAGTAAAATATAAATAAACTTCTTTCTGAGTTTAAAAGAAAAAAAAAACTATAGCATTTTAGAGGCTGATCCAGCTAAATATTGGAACCCATCTGCTGTCCCGTCACAAAATTCAAAACTATAAAATGATTTCCGTCAAATAACATAAATCCAGAAATATAAACTACTTCACAAAATCCAGTTATAAAAACGGCCTTTTTCACAAAATTTCATTTTATAAAAATGATCTATTTTATAAAATTTTTCTATCTTTTAAGTACTATTTCATATCATTGCCAGTACTTGTTTAAATGAAATACTTATTATATTGAACATTGATTAGATATCTAGGGACTGCAAAATTAAAGTTTTTATGCAATGGCAAATTCTCAGGCCTATTTTTCACAAAAACGGGCCTCAGAAATTAATTAAAACCTGGATCAACACCTCTATTCAGGGTTGGCTAGATTTTGACAAACCCGAAAAAAAACCATGTGGGTTTTTTTCATAACACCTACTTGAAAAAACTCATGTGGGTTTTTACGAAATCTTGTTTAAAATTGTACTTTTGTTTAACTTACACAATAAACATACAAATATAAAACTAATATTAGAACATGAACAAAGAATTTTTAGAAATATTGGAAAAACACTCATTTGCTCAAACTGCTGTATTGAAAAAAATCCTGAAAAATTCCCCACAGAAAAAAAAAAAAAAATTGCATAATTATCTATTTTATTTTATTTTGCCCCTCAGGCCCCCCCCCCACCTTCCCGGCCCTCCTAATAACTTTACACTTTTGAAAAATCTCCATTCGACTTGCAGGCCTCTAAAACCTATCTGTACCAATTTTGAATGCCCTACCTGTATTTCTATTTGTTTTTGCATATAGTACCTCTTACAGCCCCACCCCCTTCCTGCCCCTCCTACTAATTTTACAAATTCGAAAATATCCGCATTCGATTTGTAGGTATCGAAAACCTCAATATACCAATTTTGAACGATCTAACTCTATTTTTATTTTTGCCCCCCCCCTCCCTGCCCCTCCTAATAACTTTACACAATTGAAAATATCCTCATTCGACTTGCAGGCCTCTAAAACGTATCTGTACCAATTTTGAACGCCCTAACTGTATTTCTATTTGTTTTTGCCCCATAGCCCCCACCCTGCTGCCCCACCTGGGGGCTGAATTTCTAAAATTCCAGAAATAGGTTTTTAGATATTTGCATTAGCTATATTTTAGAGCAAAAATTTCACATATATCTATTTTTTTGTTTGAGATATACAGGATTATGGGAAATCACGTTTTACGCATGTGAAATCACATTTTGCCCCCACCTGCCCCCCTTGGGGACTGAATTTTGAAAATTCCAGAAATTGGTTTTTAGACATTTGTATTAGTTATATTTTAAAGCAAAAACTTTACGGGTATCTGTTTTTTTGTTTGAGATATGAAGGATTTTGTGAAATCACGTTTTGCTCCCCCTCCCCCCCTTGGGGAGCGAATTTTGTAAAATCGCTTCTTAGTGGATGCCTACGTCATAGAACGAACATTGTCACAAAATTTCATGCTTCTAGGTCTAGGGGTTTGGTCTGGGCGATGATGAATCACCCCCTCAGTCAGTCAGGAAGAACGATTTTATATATATAGATTTATGACAAATTTCGCGTAATTTCAGGACAGATTACGATATTTTAGGACATTTCAGGACATTTTTTTTTATTTTTAAGGAATTTCAGGACAAGTACGACCCCTGTGATAAAGACAACTTTTGTTAGATATTATTCATTATTATGATTAATGTAACTAATAATGAATTTTCTTTAATGTTACTTAAAACTAGATAAAACAATTGTTTTCATTTAAATATATAATCTATTTCTTAATTACTCTGAAAATTTTTAATTTAGTGACAAAAATAGCAGAATTTTTTCAAAAGATTTTTAAAAAATTCAATTTTTATATCTTCAGCTAGCCGAATAATTTTAGATTCGGCTAAACTGAATATTTGATAGTCTGGCCGAATACCGAAAAGATACCAAATATTCGGTGCATCCCTAATCTCAAACTCAATCAACTCAAATCACCTCAAACTAAAATCCTCATCTCTTTTTAAATAAATAAACTTATATTACTAAGGTATTACAATGTTACTTTTTTCGGCTCCAAATAGAAAATAAACCAATTGAATTAAATTTAAATATATTTAAATTGTGCAAAAAATAGTTTATTAATGAATATTTTTAAAATTTTATATAAAAAATAATTTTAAAATACTTACTTTTTCAATAAGGTGTTTTAAGGATGCTTCAGACTGCCCACTTAATCTAAACAAAGAGCTTTTGTAAAAAGTAGCCATTCCTTTTTCACTCTCTTCTGGCTGGCTGAAAGTACCTTTAAACCCAAGAGCATCAAGACTTGGTTCCAGAACTCCACAAAAATAAGATTTTGAAACTTGCTGAATACAAATAATGTGAGCATCGAGTTTATTGAGTTCATTCAGCAATTTTTCTTTTTGAATAGATGAATCAGGTGTTGTTATTCCAAAATTGTATGATACAAATCCAAAAGTTTTATCTTTAACAAACTGACGTATGCTTTCACCTAGCTTGGAATTTCTAACATATTTACGTCCAGGAAAGATATAATACTGATCATTTTCAGATACTGAATTAAGTAAATCGTGTGCACCATTAGCTTTAAGAGCAGGATCTTCTGAATGTAAGTTAACAACAGAAGGATTATGTAGAGCATCGGTTGAACTTGATACTTTATCATCAGAACCATTAACTTCATTATTTGTTTCTTTGGAATGTGGAGATGCATCAACTGAACTCGGAGGTTGAGTAACAATTTTTTTATCCAGTTCAAATTTATTTTCTTGTAAAACACCAGCAGTATTTGGAAAATTTTCATTTGCTTTATCAGTTTTTGAATCTGAATTTGTTTCATTTTTAACCGAAGACAATTCTTGTTTTTGCTCATTTTCTGCATTTTCATTTAAACCTTTAGATTCTGAACTGTCATCTAACTCTTGAAAACTATTTGAATTATCTGGCTGATATTCTACTTGCGGTTTTGCTTTTTCAGCTGAATTTTCTTGAGTAGAAACTGTGTTTTCTTTTAAGTTTGTTTCTTTTGCATCTTGAGAATCTTCTAGACCTGAAGAAATTGATTGTTCGGCTCTACTTCCTTGATCAGAATCAAAGCTATGCATACTCTCATCTAAGTTTTCTGAACTGTCAATACTTTCATGTTTATTAGAAATGTCAAGTTTCTCTTTTGAAATATTTGGTTCAATATCATTTACTTCTTCAACATTTTTTATTTCTTTTTCGCTATCATTAGAAGGTTTACTTTTCTCCTCAACTTCATCCTCTTCTGTCACAGGTTTAGTTCTACTGTCTTCACCAGTCTCAGCTTTATCTGAAATACTTGTCTCCATAGGTTCTTCAGCAAGCTGTTTTTTTTCTTTTTCACTTTCAGAATCTGCTACAGGTTTGGATTCATCATCTTCATCTGCAATATTTTCAATGTGCTCCTCTTTTTCTTTTGTTTCAGCACTTTCTTCTCCCTTTAGCCGCTTATTACTTTCAGTAGTTCCACGCTTTCTTTTGCGACCAGTATCTTGAGGTTTTGCATCTTCATCAGCTTTAGAATCATGTATTTCTTCAATATCATCATCATCATCGTCTTCAGTATATTTCTTGGCCTGCACAGATCGAGAAGGTCTTTTTTTGGGTGGTTCATCATCCTTGACTATAGATGCTCTAGCACTTCTGCGTGATGATTTAGGTTTATCTTCTGATTTTGTTTCATTGTCTATTTTGGATTTTCTACCTCTCCTACTTGTAGTTTCTTTAGAAGATTCTGATTTTTTGCCAATAGTTTCTGACTCAATTTCTACACTTTCTTCGGATAATTCAATTGGCTCATCTTCATCACTAGATTGTTGTTTTCTTGATGGCCTTCCCCGACGACCTCTGCTTCCTTTTGACTTATCTTTTGCTCCTTTAGCTGGAGATTTAGCTACCTTTGTTTTTCCCTTGGTCTTGCCTTTTTCATCTGATTCAGAATCTTCATTACTTTCAAAGTTTTCATCATATTTTGGAGCAGCACTTTCATCTTCACCATCACTTTCTTTATAATTTACACGACCAGTTGACCTTCGAGTTGATTTAACTCTAGTAGCAGGTGATTCTACACTTTCTCTTCGAGATTTCTGTCGACCATCTGAAGGAGAAGTACTATCTCTTCTGGAACTAGAATTTCTCTTGGGTGTTTTTGAATCAGCAACTGATGCAGCAGTTTGGGCAGCAGTAGAACTACGACGTGAACGTGTGGCTTCTTTTGCAGATTCTTGCTTTGTTGCTGTTGCAGCGGCACGCCCTGACCTTCGGGTTGTTCCCTAAACATTAATAAAAACATTATTAAAAAAAAAAAAAAAAAATACAATTAAATTTTACATTTTTGTATATTATGTGCTGGTACTTGAAACTAATTGCTGAAACAGACATTTATTTCATCATTAATCAACAAAATTTGTGCTATTTTAAAAGTGCATTCTCAAAATAAAGAACTACCATAATTTATGGAAGAAACACTATGACATTTACGAGAAAAAGTAAATAAAATCCATCTGAGGCATTTACGCTGGGTGCAGCATACAGATTTTTTATATTTTTTATTTAATAAATTATTTTAGTGATTCTGCGCTAAAAGTTGGTGGGGGGGGGGAAGAAAGCAGCTTATTTAGAAGCAATTATGTATGGTTTTATTAGCTAAGGAATAGTAAAAATTTATATTTCAAAATTTGAACTTCATCTCTAAGTATGCACATTCAAAAATATGAAGTCTACACTACACACACATTATTACACATTTAGACATTACTTAAATTATATAGTGAACAACAATCAGTTCAAGTAAAGGGAAAAAATCTGTTATCTCAAAATGTAACCAGTTAATTTTGAGACCTTTAAAAAACTGTTTGTAAAAGGAGATGATCCTTGAGTACAGGTGGCCATTTAGAGGAGTTTCTCTGTAATTTTTAATGAATGTCACTTATCTATTTAAAATAAATATTCAGAATCTTAAAATACCCTAAATGAAAACAGTAATAAAGGTGATTACGCCATGTGTGCCACTGTTACTATTTTTATTATGGTGCTTACACCTTTTTTTTTTTTTCATTTTAGGTTTGATAATTGGTATGTGGCATTTATTCCCTAAATTACAGTACTTGTTAATTTTTTTTCACAAATGACACAAGAACTAGTTGAAACTCTTAAAGAATCAAAATTTACAATAACTACAGATAGCAATAATACTGTTATTTCTCAGAAATTTTACCGTCTAGTACTGAACCTTTATAAAAGTTCTAAATCCATAAATCCGTCTGCATTATCATGGAAGATATTTTTTTAAATAATAATTTATTTAATTATTTTTACTGAGTGAAGTTGTATAGGAAAATATAGAAGAAAGTTGTGTGGTGGCCACAACACACTAGGACTAGTTATTTTTTGTTAGTGGATGTGCTTTACTAATAATATTTTACCATTTCCTGGAAAGTTGTTCAGGAATTGAAATAAATTCCTCATAAAGATATGGTAAATAATGTTCGTTTTAAGCTAAATATTCATTGCTTGTTTTTTGTGTATTTATAGGTTTTGAAGCTTCCTGATTACCATAGTCAAGTTTTTTAACGTTTGATCTTTGTCTGTGTCTCTTAGAGTCACTTAAAAACGAATAATTTTAGAAAATCCAAATGTTGTATTTTGAAGTTAATATAAGTTTGTTGCTGGAAAAGTTTGATCAAGATTGATAAGTTTCAATGAATGTTACGTGTGAAAATTGTCTGTATAATTTTAAATAAACTTTTAATTTTAATAACAGAATTAAATTCTATATAAATGTAGGTGCATTAATGAAACAGAGGGTTGAGGGTAGCGGTAACCCCTGTCACACAGACCTTATTATCATATAAAACTCTTCCGAAGCCTAATTTGAATTGTTTAACGTAGGTTTTTTACATAACAGTACTCGTTATCTTACCTCTTAATCTCCAACCTGTATTTATAGTATTAAATTTCAGGGTAAGAGAAAGTCGTGTGAGTGACACAGCAGATTATTTTAATTCATTTAAATCAGGGTTGACAAGTTTTTGACAACTGACTGTATTTCCGGATTTAACCATGGTTTCAACTGTCATATCAAAAATCCCTTTTTGACAACAATTGTCAAAAACCTAAAATTCTATATAAAAAGCATTTTGAAACTATTTTTTGAAACTAATTTATATCTACAGTTTATTACATTTTTCTAATTTTTGGTTTTAGTCCCTTAACCCTACAAGGATCAATTTTTTTTTAGTGTGCAACAAAAATATATAGGTTGTAATTAGTCATCAGAAGATAGGGAAAACTTATAAAAATAAAAATGAAACCATATTTTACGGAAAAATCAACTTTTTATTTCAGTTCCGCATACGGTACACTGAGCCTTAACTATACTTTTTGGTATTAAACTAGTTCAATTGAATTGTTTTGGAAATAGTTTCCTATTTGAATTTTTTTCAATTAGTGACTTATTATTTTAAACAAAATGAAATAACTATTATATATTTTACTTTTTTATATATAGCAATTTATAATAAACAAAATCATATAACTAATACTATAATAAATTTGTTTTTTTTTTTTTTATTGATGAAAAGATCTAAAACTATTATTATATTTATTTAGGCAAAGTTCTATGCGACATTTGTCGCAAGATATGAATGTTTTTCCTTTGCAACAAGGATATTTGCATCGTTGTCTTTTTCACCCCAAACAGGAAAATGCTCAAACCCATCACGTCTGACATCACGAGGAGGTAGGATCGATGTAATTGTCTTCTGCCTTTTATTTTCAATTTTATCAGATAAACTTGGTGTACTTCTCGTTTTGTTTATTGATAGCATAAACTTTTCCCTACTTCAAATTTGAAGTCCTTCTTTTTCATTGGGGTTGGCGTATGCTGCTGCTCCCCGTACAATAACCAGCAATTGATAAGAGTTACATCAAGAAGATGATAAAATAGCCTCAAGTACCATTTTCTGGTCCTAATTTTTATTTTATATTTCCCTAGGAACGAATCTAGGAGGTCCACACCACCCATATGCTGGTTATATGTTTTGATTATTTGGGGGCAATCCACTTGTATATACTTTTTCTGTTTCTTTCAGTATCTTCTTGCTGTTTCTATTGGCTCTTGACCCACAAAAGGCGATGATAAAACGACTGGTTTTTTATCGTACCACATAACGGTGACAATATCTGTATTATCACAATTTGCTACCCATTGCTCTGAATAACCTCTCTGAACCTTTACCTTTTTTAGGTCTTTTATGGGAGGTATTTTAAGGTCTTTTCCTAAACGACCTTTGTTGACAGTTCCCAGCTACTGTATTCCCTCTTTGGCCAAATAAGCAATCAACTCTGGCGACGTATAATAATTATCAAAGGATAATTTGTAATTTTGATTCTTCGATGATCGTCTAGGTGCCCAAGATTGTGTTAATGGCACATGTAGTTGTCCCTGAAGTCATTCCTGATGTACTAGGCTGAGGGTCTGATATTTCTGGCTGGCGATTTTCAATATTCATAAGAACCTCGTTGACGGGAGACGAACACTGATGTCTCTGCGGAGATAAGAAAGTTTCCACGTCGCTAAGTGACTCGGATAAAAAGTTTTGGATGGACTGAATTTTTCTCGTTGTCATCATCACTTTCAGCGTCAGAAAAATCTTGTTCATCTTCACTTACAGAAGGAATATTAAAGAAACCCTCAATATCTTCATCACGCAATCTTCTTCGCAACATTATCTGCAATAAAATCAAAGTATTGACAAGGAAAGTTATCGTAAGTACGTATAAGTAAAAATGGACACTAAAGCTCAACGTACCGTATGTGGAACATACGTAAAAATATGATTTACTAATACGTTTACTATTGTAATATAAAAAACAACCTACCTCTGCAAAATATACACTTCGTTATAACACACAATATTTTTTTTCGAGTCAAAACTCTTCAACAACTATTCTTTTTTTATTTTTGAATTCAGACAAATGACTAACGTATCACTTTCATTCAAATTTCACACTGAGTGCACTATAACAAAAACATGAACGACATCTTTAGGTAAAGATTCGTATTACTACATTGCTAAATGTCAGTAACTTCTATCAAGATGTCAAGAGATGTCGCTACTAATAGTTTTATAGCTATAGGAACGACTAAAGTCGGTGTTCCACATATGGAACTGGGTGCCTTGTAGGGTTAAGTAAATTTTATAACAGTATTAGACATCAAAAACCACATGTCCCATCAAAAATTAAAAGTGTGATTTTTGTCAGTAAGCTTCTTTTTGAAAATAGAAATTAATTTTAGGCTACTATAAAATATGGAATGAAAAATTAGAAATGTACATTAATAAAATAATATATGCACCAATTCCTTTTAACTTTTAAAAATAAAAAATTTCAATCTTATACTGTTACTTTTAGCATTTCACAACATTCTAGTACTTCTTCTCTTTTGAGAAAGTATGCAATAACAAAATACTAGTTTGTGAAGCCTTTTGTATTATCTTTCTTTCTTAATTTAGAACAGATTTACACAAAATTAAAAGAGATCTTCTACAATCAACGCTGAATCGAATGGTGTAAAATGCATATGCATTATGAGCTGAATAAATTCTATTGGGATATTAATGCTTATTCTGCAGTGAACTTTCAATTTTATAATTAGTATTACAGGGTTCCCAGCATGAAAGACACTCAAAAATAGTTGCTTTAGTCGCCTTTAAAGTATAAAATAGTAGCCCTTAGGATATGAATAGTAGTCTTTGATTAAAAGTAATAATAATAAATTACAAAAGATAAATAATTAAAATTTTAATTATTTCAAGGAAATTAACCTTTCAACTATTTCAAGGCATGGAAATAAATTTCCTTGTCTTACACATCCACTGTTTTACCCTAGGTAATGGAAATATTGCATTACATTAAAAAAAATTTCTGTTAAAAAAAAAAAAAAAAATCTCCATTTTTCTTAAAATAGAGCTGATTAATCTTAAAATAATAGGTTTTAAGCTACTTTTGCAGAAAAATAGCTGCCATAGTAGCTTGAGATTGATTTTAGTCCCTGCTGGGAGCCCTGTATTACTAATTACCTAAAATATATTTTCTAATTTTTAATATTTAATTTTGAAGCTATAAAATGAAAAAAAAAAAAAAAAAAAAAAAACACTTAGTTCATGTGACATACTTTACAGCTTTAAAATTAAATTTGAAAAATTCAATTTTGGTAAACAAGTTCTAATTTAACAATTGTGAATTTTATGATTGGAAAAACTGAATTTAAAAAGTAATGAATAATTTTAATTACAAATTTTTTAATAAAATAGCTTGGTGTTTGTTTATGACAATAAGTGATATGTTACTTTAAGCCTTGACACCATCACATCTTTATGGAGACATCCTGATATTGATAATAATAAATAACCCTTTATTATGAAATATTAATTTACCTGTAGCTATAATGATTTCAAATTATATAACATTAATGTTGTAATTGCTGCTTATGTCCCGTCTATGTAAATATTTGGATATCAAAAAGTTCAAAATACTGTTGTAGTGATGAGGAATAAATAACAATTTTGCTCATTTTTGAAGTCTAATATTAATGTCAAATAAATTTTCATCTCTGTGGTTTAGGAGGGTTTAAGTGCACCCTCCTCATTACGCCCATGGTATCAAGTTTTCTTAAAATGGTTTTGCACTAGATTTAATACCTTGCATGTTATAGTTAAAAAAATCAAAAAAATTTTGGGAATTTTTTTTAAAGAAACCATTATATCTCTATGAATATATGTGGTAGCCACATAAAAATTTATATAGAGAAAGGAAGAAGCTGCATTTCAAGCATTACTTTTTACAGTGATCCCGAACATTTTTATTTTTATTTAATTTTTTACTGGTCCCCTTTTATTTTTGGGCAAAACTTTTACTGAAATATATTAGGTGTAGCATGTTATTCACACTTCTGAAGTTTCAAGATGATTCTTTAATGTACTTTTTGAGATATATGAAAAAATGTCTGAAATCAAAAGTGTCCGGACATTTATTATGAGACATGAACAACAGATGCTTTACAGAAAAAAAAAAAAAAAAAAGTTTGAAGTACACACAAATACACATATATATACATAAAATATTCATAAGCAAATTAAAAAACTGACTGCTTCATTCTTTGGTTCAGCAGAAGTATCTCTTTTTGAAGCTTGACTAGCTTTACGAGGCATTATAACAATTCTTCATATACTATGTATAAAAAAAAGCACAACAATTCAGAGGATCTGAAAATAAAATAAATATAATAGATAAAAATCTTATAATATTCTTATAATAGATAAAATATTCTTATAATATAATAATATTCTTATAATAGATAAAAAATTTTATAAATGTATGCGTGTATGGATAAGGATACAATAGAGCCTTAACTTGATCCATTCAAAGCATCCTTATTTAGGCTAAGTCATGGACCAAGAAGGCAACCAATTATTTTGCAAACCACTATAATTTCAAATTTGCATGAGCTAAAAAGCAATTGAACTCTGTGAAAAAAGTGTTTTAATTATTTATGTTTTTGCTTCTTGTTCTCTAAATCTAACCAGGGTTCTCTAAATCCAGCCTAGGTGTTTTTTTTTTTTTAAGGTTTAATACATTAAACTTAGAATAAGTGTTATTCTAAGTTTAATACTATACATATATTTCTAATATACAATTAGGTAATAATTTTAGTTTCAGTAAGACAATATTGACGTTTTTTCTAATTCATACATAATAGGTTCAGATAATTAATTATAAAGATATCAATATTACTAATAGACTATTGGAGAATTCTTAAATAGTATAAGACATGAGTTTCTATTTTTTACTGAAATTAAGAAATATCTTTAATTTTCATAAGCAGTTCTTTCTGCAAGTGACAATTTCTTTTCTGCGCCACCGCCAATGTCAATGTCTCACTTAAATTTTGCCATAGGGCCTAATATAGTTAAAAATTTAAACTTGAAAACTCCTTCACAAATCATGAAATTTTGGAAAGTACAACCAGTCTCGAAAGGAAGTGGCTGTTCTTCATCAGGTGCAAAACACGTGTTACTGTCTTGGAGACAAAAGCAAGACTAGTATTGTGCTAATATAGTTCAATTTATAAATATTATATGGAAATATAAACTTTCATATAAAAACCTTTAATAATGCCAAGTCGCTTTAATAATGCCAAAACTTTAAAATCTTTCTAATACTATAGTTATTAATAGCATTTAAAACTTGCATTGTATGCTACTATAACTACCTTATATGTTTATAAATCTCATTCTTAAAATACTAATAAGAATAAAATCATAAACACTCAAAGGAAATTCAAACGAGATCATATCTTCTTTCAAAAGTCGGAATAATTTTTCAATGATTTGATTTCTCAGCCAATTTTGTCTTTATCCCACCTGCTTTCATTTCAGATATTGAAAATTTAAAGCTCGAGAAGTATGAAAGTTTAAAAAAAAAAAAAAATTATTTTCAAACAATACTTAAAGATTTTTTTTTTTTTTTAATCTGTGGAAGTGCATAATTTTATTATTATTATTAAAATAATACAATATAGGCCACTATTTCTTAATTTTCCGACCATATCATCTGTGTTTTATGCCTTTATATGTATATAGATATATATTTTTTAATTACGTGTATGAATAACAGGTATAACGTCGACTTGCGAGTAGCCACTGAGTTAATCATTAGGGATGAAACGGATAGTGATTTTGCCGGATACCGGATATCCGGAGCTCTTCTGCCTGCCGGATACGGATATCCGGCATTAGTTTTGTTTTTTGTTGTGTTGTATATTTATTTTTTTTTTCTTTATTTTAAAAGAATAAAATATAAACATATTTCATATACTATTCTTTTAAAAACATTTTAAATATAATTTATTTAAACATAGTTATTTAATATTCTATTTATTTGTGCAATATTGCCATGAAGAATAAAATTTTAAGCCTAACATACTCATTCCTACACTTGCAATTTTTGGTGAAAAGCACTATCACAAAAAGATAGGTTTTGTTCAGAATTATAAAACTAAAACTTATAATTTACATATTTTTTACAATACTATTATTAAAAAATGAAATAAAATATTTTACTAATATAATCACAGTTGAAGGGTTATTTTCACATGAAAACTAATATGTTGTGGCCATCACAAAGCTTTCTTCTGCATAATTCTATATAACAGCGCCACTTACGGTTTAAATCGTATAAAAATTTAACCATAGCTTCTCACAATAAATATTTTACAAAAGGAGTTTATGCAATTTTAATCAACAGATGCTGAGATATACGCTTATGAAAAATCATAATAGAAGCTCCACCTGTCGGCTGATATACACATAAATAAGGTCAACATTTGCTTTCATAATGGTTGTCTTATATATCAAGTTTCATGCACATATGTCATAGAAGTTGGGATTAACTTAGCCTATTCATTGGGTAAATTGTAGTGCATTATTGCCACCTGTTGGCCGATATACACCTAAAATAAATCAAAATAGTTTTTCACAATGGCTGGTTCTCTCACATACCAAGTTCTATGCAATTATGCACAATAGAATAAGAGATATAGCCTTCCCCTTTTGGGGGAAATTTCTGTATTGCAGAGCCACCTACTGGCCAACATGCACCCAAACTGAACCAGCATAATTTCTCATAATGCCTTTCCAACAGGAAGTTTTGTGTAGTTACATGAAATAGAACCTAAAATATAGCCTTCCCTAAATTGCAGAAAGCACTGTATAACAGCACCACCTGTAGAGCGATTGGCACCAAAATTTGATAGGCACTAATATATGCCAAGTTACATGTACATATATATTTATATGAAATTATGTGCAGTAGTTTCTGAGATTTAGCCTTCCTCTAAGTTGCAGAAATCGCAGTATGGCAGCACCACCTGTTAGCCATTTGCACCAAAAGTTGGTAGGCACTGATTTATGTCATGGTGCAACTACACATAAATTTATATGTAATTGTAGTATGCAGTAGTTCCGGAGGTACAGTTGAACAGAATTTTTGTCACACACACATAGACATTTTTTTTAAATTGGTCAAACCAGGTTCTGGACTTCTCAAAATGTGTAAATCCATCAAAAACCAGAAGTTGAAAGAGAAAATAAATAAATAAATAAACTAAAAGCTTTTAACTAGTATGTTATGGCCATCACAAAACGTTCTTCTATATATCTCTATATAACAATGCTACATGCTGTTTAACATGCAGAAGAAACATAATCATAGCTGCTTACAAGAAAAATTTTAGATATTGAGTTTAGTGCAATTTTAATCAAAAAATTTTGAGATGTAGCCATGTGGAGAATCACAGAAGGTGAGGAACAGCTGCGCCACCTGTTGGTCAATATACACCCAAATTAAGCCAACTTTTATTCGCATATTATTTTTATCTTGTTTATCTCTTAAATTTTATAGATGTTGAGATTTAGCCTTCCTATTCACAGAGTAAATTGCAACATAATATAGCCACCTATCGACCAATATAAACGAAAATTGAATCAACATGATGTTTTATAAAAATGACCCTTTCCCATACTAAATTTTTAGCAATTATACACGAATGAATCTCAGATATAACTTCCCCATTCACGGGAAAATTGCAGCATCACCTATTGGCCGTTATGCACAGAAATTGAATGAACATGTTTCATATCCCTCCCTGTGACACACTTAGTTTATTTTTTTAATTATACACAGTATAAGCTGATATATAGTCTTCCTTTAAATGGGAGAAATGGCAGTATAGCAGCGCCATCTGTGGAGTGATTTGCACCAAAAGTTGATGGGCACTTTTTTTTTTTTTTTGGTAAAATGCAACTATGTATAAATTTATATGAAATTCTGTGCATTAACTCTTGAACTGCACAAAATGTTTTTCAGATAGACATTTTCCAAAAATGGTCAAATTGTGTTTTGGTTCCCTCAAAATGTGTAAATTCACCGAAAACTGGAAGTTGAAAATTTTCACGAATCCAATAGTACTTCCTTCTATTTAATATAGAAGAAAGTAATAATTCAAAATGAATTTATATTTTTTACTTATTTTATATTTTTATATTCTGTACAGATAAGGAAGAAAATTTTACATTAGTTATTAAAATTCTTTAAGTAAGTGAAGTTTTTCTGCAGTACAAAATAAAAAACTTAAAATAACTGATTTTTTTTTTTCTTTTAAACAATATGAAAGTGAAAGTACAGACTTTCTGAAAATTTAAATATGTACTTTTATTTGAAGTAATTTTAATTTTTTGGGATATATCTATGCAACGCAACAGGGAATTCTAAATTCAGGTGCTTTAGTAAGATATTCCATTAAAAATGCAAATTTACCGTATATTTCCGAATATCAGCCAATCCGTATATAAGCCGAGAGTACGTTTTTCCCTGCAGAAATTTGCCTAAAATTGCAAACCCGTGTATAAGCCGAATTGAAAAAATACTCTTTTTAAAGTTCGAGTATATCGCCAAAATGGAGAAAATATTGCCAATCTATACAACTTTCAGGATAATCTGTCCAATGAAATTGCGCAAAATGCGTGCTTATCCAATAGAATTCCTTACCTTGCTTAGCTATAATGTAAAACGATCGCAGTGTGTTCGGCAACGGTGATAGTTTTAACTCTGGCAACCCTATCAGAAGGGAGGCAAACACAGACGCGAACGCAAGTCCTGGCAGCTGAAAACGATGGTTACCGTAATACCGGGAGACCTAACTCTAACATCGATGATGCAATGCAGCTGCTGGATGTTTACATAAATAAGCCATTTAAAGACCGATTGCATCGATTCTTTTTAATGACGTATCTAAATTATTTTGTATATTTCTACTTTTCAGTATTTTTATCAGTGCTTCAAGGTAACCTTCAACAAAAATTCTTCTATAAAAAAATGAAGATTTGCCACTTTTGCTAGTGTAAGCCTAGAAACATTTTAAACAGAGATGATTTAAATTTAATTGTATGAATTAAAATATGATCGGGAATCCTGTTTTTTCAAGTTTCTCTTATACTATTTCTGAATCAGACAGAGAATTTACTCCGTTCGTGCCGATGACTTCAGTTATCGGCAGGTCAAAAAGAAATGTAAACACACATGACTACATCGAGCGTTTCGTGAAATAAATTTAAAATTGCTAATTTAAGAGTTTTATATGTGATAATTATTTAAAAATAAGGTTTAATATCACTATTTTACTTTATATATAGTTTTTAAGCTTAAAATATATGTATTTAGTCATTGTTTCTAATGTACGTTTTTTGCTAGAAATGTGGATCCGTATATAAGCCGACCCCCATAATTCAGCTTCCGAAAAATTTCCAAAAATTCTCGGCTTATACACGGAAATATACGATGTATAAATTGGAGGGTTTTAAAAAAAAATCCAAATCGAACAGATAGATGGCGCAAGTAATGCCAGGTTTCTGCTAGTATAAATATATGGTCACAAAAACAACAGCTTTATTGTGTATGAAAAACTGGATTCTAAAAATAAACAATAATAAATAAACAGGTTCTAGTCAATAAATGCACATTATTTGACTCATTCTCGAAACAATCTAAAAACTTTACATCCAGGACTAACAATATTACTAAACAATCTAACAACATATTAGCAAAAGACATGAAAACAGAGTTATATATATACACTGCAACTGCAGAGAATAAATATCATTTGTTCAGGAACAACAATGAACAGCTCTTTTTATTGTTATGGGGAAGATTAGGGGGAATGTTATAGATCACTCTGGAAAAAAAAAAACCTAGCTAACTCTGTACAAAATTAAAATAGGGCTTTGATATCTATCAATTGTCCTCGCACATAAAAATTGTTAATTTTATAAATATAAATACTTATTTTTTATTATATAACTGTTAACTTACCTTTTATTTGAATTTAAAAGTTCTCTTTACTTAAATTTCGGTCAGCCATCTTTGCCTGCATCACGATTTAACGATCGACATTTTGTTTACGTCGTTGCCGTTGCCAAACTTGCTCTACATAACTTTTCCTATTTTTGCTGTTGCCACTTCTATTAAAATAGTTATAGTAAATTGTATTTTCGACTGTGACCGTTGAGTGGCAATAGTAATGTATTGTTTATATGTAGATTTTGACTTTTCAGTCAGTATAAAAAGATCGCGGCAGGCATGTTAAAGGGCAGTTATCAGCAGTTGTCAGCAATGGCTAGCTGATCTTCAATTGGAAATGAAGTAGTTTTTGTGAGCAGCTTGAAGCTGTTGTTGGCTGAGCACTGGAGTATGTGCTTTTAGCGTTTTTTACAGCTAAGCTAAATTATGCTCCTTTAGTTATTGTTTTTTTAAGAAGCGATGGCTGCCATTGTTGAAATTTTACATATGTTAAAAGTTGTTAAGTTTGTTAAATCTGTTTTGTTGTTTGTTCCTTTTTAAAGGATAAAATTTTTTTCGTCATTCGCGGGTGATGAGAAATGTTGAATTAAAATTGATAATTGAAGTTTTTTGAAATGAGATCGTTAAATTTGATTTTTTAATAATGTTATATAGTGTTTAGCTGTTTTTTAAATGGCGCTTGTTAAGTTTAAAAGTTTGAAGTTAATTAAAAGTTAGATTAAAGTCTTCTAAATTAAATCATATAGTGGATGAGCATAATCGTCTTCATTGCAACTTTATGTTAATACATCTTGTCTCACTTTTCGCTGATCAACCTGGCGATCGCGGAAGTATATTTTTCGTCGTATTTTCCCGCTGATCAACCTGGCGATCGCGGATGTTCTGTGATGGTTCTTGAAGTGCATTGTCAGCTGTATTTGATTGTGTTTATCGCTATATCTGGTTCAACACCTGTAAAAGGTAATCATGTTCTTGTTATAAATTTGAAATCTTAATATATCTTTATATCTTGTTGAATAAAATTGTTTTTTTGTTAAAACTTTAGTCTTTGATGTGTTATAACAGTTGAACACTGGTCAGGTTAATTTTTATTGAAACCCTTAAAACTTAAATATTAATGTTTCCACTGTATTTAATCTGCTTAATAGGAATCAATTAAAACATAGACTTTTAGAGTATATTAGGCTTCTATATTTCTTAGACCTGTAGCTACTTTTGACTAAATTTGTTTGCTAATGAGTCCAAAATCGATTTTCGCAAAAGCCAACTGAAATAAAAAAATAAATAAATAAAAATTGTCGCAAAATTTTCATCTGATGGGAGTTTAAGCTTGAATTTTCTCCTTCGGATATCCGTCAGATATCCGGCGTACTGATATCCGGTACACCGCCGGATATTTAAAACTCAGCCGGATAGGCCGGATACCGGATAGTTACCGGATATCCGTTTCATCCCTATTAATCATGTTCAGTGGCCACAGGCCACTTACAAAAATTGTAAGTCTTGACCTCTACTTCAGGACTATTTCTTTCAGACAGCAATTTTGCATTGTCACACTTCCAATATGCTAGGATCCCTGCCAATATCCAATTTCACCATTTAATTTCTTTAACTATCTTAAAATATTTAGAAATTTTACTGATAAACTCATCAACCGTGAATATTCATTTTAAATAGTTTGGTGTATAAGATTAGTGATGTGGGGTGGAAAATTTTCCGCGGAAAATTTTCTTTTTCGGAAAATTTTCCAACCAAAAAAAACGATTTTTTTAGTAAATCTTTTGCATGATATATTTAAATTTTCTTTTATTAGTCATAGTAATGCTATATACAGTGTGAAAAACAAAAGTTTCTGATTAAAGTCATCATTTAGAAAGTTACCAGATATAATTTTTGAGCACGTTGCTCGAGAAAGAGGTTATTTATTATAATTCAAGAGATCTATGGTTGATAATCGGAACTTTAAATGTCCATTCAATAAGTTTGTAAGAACATAATTGTAAAGCATTTGGCAACATGACAAAAAAGAATATATTGATAAATTAATGCACTACTATACTGCTGAGCATGCGTATCTATTTTTCAAAATATTCATGTGATAAATGATGATACGCCGATGTTTTTCAAACTCAGGCAGCAATTCTGATTTAGGTCACCTTATGGTCTCTGGTTCTGAGAGTAACTCAGAAAGTTAGGACATTGTCATAATCTTCGTTAAATATTCAATAAATAAATAAATAAATAAATAAATAAATAAAACAGAGCAAAAAAAAAAAAAATTGCTTTAATTACAAAATTGACATTGTTGAAAATTTTAGAGAAAAATCTTATACAAAAACATAATTATATTTACTTTAATCACTTTTTAAAACTAATTTCTAATGTGGGGAAAAAAATATGTTTTTTTTTTTTTTTTTTTTTTATGCAAGCACCAGGAAATATAATTAATTGCCTAAATAAATAAACAGCAAGATTTTGATTAAAATTTAAGATATCAAATAGATAAAATGGATCACATCATATCTTGTAACTGGAGGTTTAGTTGAAATATTTCTTTATTTGCTTAAAATATCCGAAATTGAATTGTACTTGAAAAATCTCATAGTGGGTGTTACATTTAAAGTTAAATAATAACAACAACAATAATAATAAAAACTCAAACTTCCAGATTAATTTTTTTTTTTTTTTTTTTTTTTGAATAAAGGATTACATCCATTTTCCAATACCACCAACTATTAAAAAATGAGATTTTGTGTTCGCAAACTATGCTTAAAAATAGAACAAATAGAAAAAAGTAAAAATCAAAAGAATTTTGATGAAATGAACTCTTGCATGGTCTCTACCTTACTAATTACCTTGTACAGTCGACAGCAAAATTATTGATGCGCTAGCAATAGTTTCTATTTAAAAGATGTGCACCTAATACTATTTTGTTAAGTAAATATTTATCGAGTCCAGGGGTGCAGAAAATGTTCAGCCCTCAAAATTTCCCCAGAACACATTCTAAATTTCCCCAAAAATAACGCATCAACCTATTATCAGATTTTTTTTTTTTTTTTTTAAAGTTTGACCTTTCCCCCCCCCCCCCCCCCCCCCCCCAAGGGGGGAGTGGAAATCTTTCTTCAGTCCAAATATTAAGGGAGATTTTTTATGCAACTATATTATTATTATTTTTTTTTTTCTTAACTATATCAAAATGTAATGTTGCAATTAATGGTCACCAGATGGAAAATTAAAAAGAAGGTAAGGTAATTAGATTTATTAACTAACATAATTTTTAAAGCTATAATTGCAGTAGTTCCCAAGATACAGTTGCTACAAAATTTTTGTCACACACACACATATGGACAGACATTTTCTAAAAATGGTCAAATCGTTTTCTGGACCTCTCAAAACGTGCAAATCCATCGAAAACCGGAAAATTTTATTAATCAAATACTTTCTTCTATTGAATAATAACAACAATAATAATCAAAAACTGATGAATAATATGTACGTTACTTTAATGCAAAGTAATTTTAAATTGAGGAAATAATACAAAGAAGCTTAAGCATAATTTTAGATTAATAATAAATATGAAATGATTAGGCTCCTATAAATATCCATGAAAGAACAACAGAAGTTTTAATTAATTGCTAAAGTTAAAATCTTCTGTAAATGAGACTCAAAACGATGAAAAAAAATGTCTTTCCTACTTCTCCTCCCCCTTCTTCTCTCCCTGTTTTATCGGCTAAAGTAAACAAACACATCATTTCTCCAAACGTCCTGTCATTAAATTGTTTGTTTATTTATGTGGACTGAGTAATTATTCTTGTAGCATTTTAACTCGACTTAATAAATAAATAAATAAATAAAAAATAAAATAAACAGTTGGAGATTTGATATTTTCTCTAGCTTAAATGAATCACCAAACATTTATCATCAAACTTCAAATACTTAATATATATATATATATATATTTTTTTTTTTTTTTTTTTTTTTGGAGGGGGGGGGGGGGTGATGTGATGGGTATTTAAAGGGAATATACTTGCAACAGGAGAATACAGCTGTTAATTTGTAGTTTAATATTAGAAAGTTTGTTTTTTCAGTAATTTTTTTTTTACTTCCGTTTTCATTTTTCTTTTATTCTAGGATAATAAATATTCAAAATTTCCCCAGACAGCCAAAATTTCCCCCGAACATCGTTCGCGCGTTCGGACATATTCTGCACCCCTGATCGAGTCATGATCTTAGTCTTATACTGTTTATAAAAAGTAAGTTCATGATAAAAATTAGCGATCAAACTAAAGAAAAAAAAAGAAAGAAAAAGAAAAATATGGATGTGTGTTTCAATAATTTTACTGCCACTAGCAGCCAAACCCCACATTATTCTAACCAGAAATTCTTTATGATAATTACCTCTGTTTTTTGTTTGTTTTTTTTTATTCTGTTTAGTTTCAAAATATTCACAATTGTTAAATTTGTTCTTGTTTTTCGAATTTTTTTTTTTTTTTTTTTTTTAATGTTTTTTTTTTTAAATTATAAAGTGCAAAAAAGAACTTTGATCATTTTTTCCCACTTTGTAACTTCAGTATGAAGTATTAAAAATTAAATAAATGAATTCTGGGAAAAACAAGGGCAAATTTAATTTTTCTAGATTTTTTTTTTTTTTTTTTTTTTTTTTTGATATTGAAAACATAATAATAATAAAAAAAAAAAATCATTAATTCTCATAAAAATTCTCCCTATATAATAAAATGGGGTTCAGCTGTTGACAGCAATATGTGACGGTCTCTGACAGCTACAGAACGTTCAGACACCTTTTTTATATAGATTATTCAACCATTATACATGCAAAACAACCATTAAAAATCATAAATTTCTAGCTTTATACATGTTTAATAAACCATTAAATCATAATTTCTGTGTTTTGTTTATTAATTTCTTTTTGAATTGAATAATTATTTATACTTTTCTTTGAATAGTTTTCTTTACTTGTACTTTTTAATGTATTTAGTTTTATTTTACAAAACCTTCTTAATTTAGACATTGAAAATTTTCCATTTCAAAATTTTCCGGAAAACCCACATCCCTATATAAGATTGACTTTTTTTATACCAATTATGTGAAAAAAAAATGACAGAGATGGGAATTGAACCCAAGCCTTCCACTTAACATGCAGATGCTCTTCCACTGAGCTACCCTGCCTGATAACCGTTACATCTGCAGATATGGTGACCCTGCAAACGGCTATTATGTGAGAAATGTCGAGCTTGTTATTAACCAGGATGGTTAATAATTTTTTTTTTTTTTTTTTTTTTTAGCTACAAGCAGCAATGCCATTTATGCGCTACAGCACATAAAATAAATGAATGAAAATTTTATTGAGGCGGGTCCCAGGGGACACGTAATTTTCCTTTAAAAAAAAATTAAATATATTTCTTGGTTAAAACTGATATTTTTCTTATATTCTTAAAGCATAGAATAAGTAAGAAAAACGAGTGGAAAGTGTCACTTGCCTTTGTTTTCAAGTGACAAATGCACGTGATACTTTCCACTCAGCACAGCACAAAGGACCCAGACGGTCGGGCCCTACCGTGAAATGAGCTTCGCAAATATTGAAGCCATAAAACTAAGGTTTTATGTTTATATCTAATTGCAATTAAGAACGCTTCATTTTTATAGGTTTAAATTAGGCAATTTTATAATTTAAAATAATTTTTTAAAGGCAATTTGAGTTACACTATTCTTACCGTATATTCCACTATTCCTTTTCAATTTATGCACTAAAGATCCAAGTTTGTTTGAAATGGTCAATTTTTTTTTTTTTTTTTTCCTCTTTTTTCTTACTGACTACAAGTAAATTTTGCAGGCTACTGAATATTATTTTATTTGTAAAGCCTGTTAAATACTATATTTATGATTATGCAGATCACTGATAATGCTTAAGCCTAAATCTCATTAAAAAAAAAAAAAATCTATATTGATGTTGACAAATTCAAAGTAAATAGCATTTAAAAGGAGAGTACGCTTGTTACAATTTAACAAAAACAAAGCAATATGGCAACCCTGGCTTAAAGCTGTTTATTTAAATTTAAATAACACCACACAAACTAATGAAGCTAAATAATATTACTTTAAAACTAGAAAACTTCAACTTAATTTCAAATTTAATTTTTTTAAATTCTAATGTAAAACACTTTTAATAATTTCTATTAATTCTAAGATGTACGGCAATTTCTTCGAATCGGTTATTAAATTTTCAATCTATAAAATGTCTTTAAAAAAATTGTGTAGTCTATGAGCAAGCAAAAATAATTCGAATTAATTTAAATGAACAAATAATACGTAAAATAACAGAATTATCGTCAAAACATAAATAATGCAACAAAAACACTTTACTAAACTGTGAGACATCAATATTGCAAATTGTAAACAAACGCCGCAAAAATTCGCCAAATGTCGCCAACAGTGCGTTATTAAAGTAGTAATATTTTACACTTTATTAAGCAAGATATAAAATAAACATATTCTTTCTTTCTTGTACAGAAAAACGCATGTAAATATTTCTTTATTACAATTTTAAAATAATTTAAGGATAAAATATCAACAAACATTTTTAAAAATATCTGTTTTTGACGCCATTTTCAAAGTAAAGACAAACTATTACGGCTTTGTTATGAATAAAAAACACAAAGTCACTGTACAACATAAAAATAGAAAAAAAGCAATATTTCTAAAATGAGCCAAAAATGTTCTCTAAAATTTAACAACAATTCTTTAAAATAATAAAACTTGGAAGCGTTATCAGATCCTCATAAATTTAGGCTTAATGACACAAATCTTAACATAAAATGTATTTTCACAAATTATTGGGATATTATTTTTTAAAAGAAAAACAAGATTTAACAAATCTGAAAAATACAATAGCTCAGAAATATGGCTTGAAAAAATAGTAAAATATATTACGCTACATTAGAATAAAAATCAAAACATTACTTACATTTATAACCTTCCTCCGTTAGATTTGAACTTACGCCACAGACGATCGACGCGCCGTTATTCTCAAAAAACCAAAACAAGAAAAAAGCTAAAGCGATTTTAATACATAAATAAACATGACCAGATGATGAGATCAGTGATGTGATGTAAAAGAAAATAGTTTGAAAATCATGTAAAGAAATACGGAATTAAAGAGAAAAATATAACATTTTTAAATAATAGATTGTAAATGCGATAATATTAGCAGAAATATACATGAATTTAAAAATCGAAGCAGTGCTGCCAGATTATCGAAAGCCAATTTCCCCAAACAGTTCTCAAATTTCCCCAAATCAAGCGTTTTTTTCCAAAAAATCCCCATACTAAAAATGTAAATTTTTTAGAAAAAGTTAAAAAATATTTTTTAAATTTAAGCTCACATTTTTCCCCAAATACTGTTTTTTATAGAAAAAAAATCCTCAAATAACAGAAAATAATAAACAAATAAGAAAAATAATTTTCAACACACTAGTTTAAAAAATTTTTTGAATCTGCGTAGCTTTTAGAATCTACTTTCCTCACCTCTAATCATTTGTATTTAAACTTTAAACTATATATATATGTATATATATATAACCTTTTCGTGGATTATAAAATGCAAGAAAAACAAGGTATGCTACTAAGACAGCTTAAAGAGTTTGCATTGCATCAAACTTGATATTTCATGCCTGCTCTTGTTCGTTAAGATCAAATATACAAGTTTATACGCTGTGTGTGGTCCAGCTTACTGATTATCGCTGATTATCAGTGGTGGACTGACAGGGTTGCTTGCCCACTTGCCCGATGGTAAGTAGGCCCTCAGGAGAGAGAAATGTGGGCCCTCCATCAGTAGAGTCATTTCAGAATTTTACAGGGCGCGGGGCAAGACGATCAAAATCTATGTATATAAAAGAGTATACTCACTGAGACTCACTGATTCAATACAGCCCAAGGCCTAATTAACGCAAAGGAACGCGGGGCACGTGCCCGGGTCCTGAGTAGCAGGAGCCCTAAAACTGGTTCTGAAAATGCCATTTTGCTATTTTACTTCTTAACCCTTTGCGGCGCAAAACAATTCCGATCATTTAAATTATACTGCCACCGGAATTCATGAACTAAATTAAACTAAAAAAAAAAAATTTAAATTTTAAGGTACAAAAAAACCCGGCCTTTTCTGTTATGTTATAAACGTAAATTTTTGCTAAAAAATTTTCGGGGTGAATTTTTGCAGCTGGATCTTAAATTTTGCGTTCTCGCAGCGAGGACAGCGTGCGTTAAGGTGTTAAAAACGGCAAAAAGTGGTATCATAAAATGCAAAATTCTGTCATTTTTGTATCGTATACAGACATATATGTACTTTTATTAATTGTTGAAAAGTGTGACGGAAAGGGGGGGGGGGGGGTACGATTACGAAGTATGTATGCTCCAGGCCTCACATGAAGTTAGTCGGGCCCTGATACAGCCGTGGCGATTCCATGGGAGAATCACAAATTTTGTTGTTCAGGTTGGTCTTAAGACCCTGACCTGCACTAAGACGGGATTTTGCGAAAACAACTTCCAGTTACAACCTTTAATGTATCTGAATATTGGGTGCACTGCCGCTTTGTCTGCCTGACGAAAGGTCTTATTTTCTTTCGACCCGAAACAATTGATGCGAATTTCTTGCATTTTATGGTGTTTATTCAAAGTCTTTTACTTATTAACGAATTTATAATCACACTTAAGCGTTGTAGCCATTACTGTACCTGAATAGTATTGACCCGTAAATCTTAATGCTAAACATACCATACTAGTTAGTTGTAGAATGTAGGGCGACTTGGGCGCCCGTTGAAAAATGATCATTTCATTTTTTTATTTGTTTCTCACTTCAAATAATTCATTTGCTAGCAAGCCCGTGTGAAATTTTCGCACTTTATTTATCTCTTAGTTACCTTTAAAATTTAATATTATTATTATTTTATAGACGTCATTTTTTAGATCATCACGACATCATACAGAAGCAAATTTAATATTATACATATATATATATATATATATATATATATATATATATATAATAAAGATGATCTATTAAGCATAGTAGAAGCCAAGCAACAGACACAAGATCACTGAAACACCAATGACCAATAAGATAAAAAAAAAAAAAATCAGTGGATGAAATACACTAATGTAAAGAAACCAGATCTATTAGTTAACAGTCTGCAAAACAAACGAATCAATAAAGTAAAACAACAAATCTTAACTTAAAACCATAAACTTATCAAAATTAATGAAAAAACAACCCAAGAAACACAAGATAGGAAGAAGGAGGCAGGCGGCAAGACTTGTGACTTGCCTGTGGGGTTACACTAGTTTTACGCCGGCAACACTCCCCCAGCCTGCCACAACCAGAACAGGAACCATATGGATTTAAAAATGCAAAATTTCAAAGCAGATGAACAACAATGAAACCACGAAGCCACAATGAAATTCACCAATTGATCACATTGTGTTTAACAGTATAATTAGAACATTAAATATAGTTGACAACTCAAAAAGGAAAAATCTGAAATTTTAGTGGAAAATGAAAGTTTGCATAGTAATACAAAGCAAATGCAACAAGCCTTCTACTTTTTTTTTTTTTTTTTTTTTTATAATTTAATTTCACAAACCCACCCAACCATCCAACCTTACAACACCACCCCACCTCCGTAATCAAACATCTGCCCACCCAACCGCCACCTTTTTTATTGTCTTTTATTATTTTATAATTTTTTTGTTGATATACACAAAAGTGTACACAGCTTTTTTTTTTTTTTTTTTTTTTTTTTTTTTTTTGTACTGACAGAGACATGGTTAAGGATATAAAATAGAAAATACAAAGTTTTTAGGAAAACCCATTTTAGCAGTGGCTTTGATCAGTTTATTAATATATATATATATATATATATGTGACGTATTTAATTACTTGATGAAAGAGAGAGGACAGACGCAGCACACAATGACGACTAGGCATTCTTTCAGGAAACATCTTTATTGCTTCATCATTTCAGAGTCGGGACAGGGCAAGACGAATGGAGTCTGAATTCCGACGCTCTTTTTTTTCAGAAAACATCTTTATTGCTTCATCATTTCAGAGTCGGTACAGGGCAAGACGAATGGAGTCTGAATTCCGACGCTCTGCCGATCTGCGGGCGGCTCCATCGGCGCCCTGGGCCGCCGAATCCGTTGGGGAAGGCTTGTAAGACTTACATAATTTCAGAGGAAGGGCAGCGGGAAAATGTTTAATAAGTCAAACTCGCGGCAAGAATTCTCCGTTTGTTTAATGTTTGGCCTTTTATACCTCATTTTCTGAGCTGGTGATTGGTTCATTAGATCGTCTGTGCTCTTAAAAGGAATTTCTGGGATTAATTAATATGCAGCTCAATGCAGCAAGACTTGCAAATTGCACTAGCGTCAGCGAATTTCGACTTATAATTTCGTTTCTTTTCTGATTTCTGAGTTATAAAGTCTTCTGCTAGAAAACAAACTTTAAAGGGGCAATTACGAATTATTCGATTAATTTCGATTAGCGATCATTTAATATTAATTTCGATTAGCGATTTTTACACTTTTGAATTGGTTTTAAATTATTAAAAAACCCATTTATTTTTATCCCTTTCATATCCCCCCCCCAGTGGCGGCTCGTGCAAATTTTCATAAGTGGGGCCCGACCCATCGTATGGTGCATAACTTAACAATAATAATATTCATTGTTCAAACGTAAATACATACATTATTAAGGAGGTATATAAAGCGTAAGTTTTTTGGAAAAAAATTTTTTTGATGGCAAATCTTAAATTTAACAATATGGAAAAAACTGCGTAAATTTATCTCAGAAATTAATGTTTTACGACTTCATTTACAAAATTCTGCAGTTTTCTGATTAGTGGAATATCAAAATTTAAATATCTGGAGGATGGTAGATAAGAATTGCCGAGTTCTATTCCATGTCGCTTTAGCTGATATATGCGTTTGCAATTTTCCAAGGTTTTCTCCGAAACTCGCATAAATACGAACTAGGTATCATCACATAGAAAGACTTCCTAGGGAGAGTACGCCACCCAGATCTAGGACCTACTTTTAGTCAACTGGCCTTAACATTAACATTACACGCCATTAAAATTTGAACTCAATTTTTTTCTCACCCTACATGTAATATTTTTTAGCTTGCGTGAATTATATCCCTAAGTCATTTAATAATAAACATTTCAAATGTTATATTCATATTTCTTATCTTAAAAAACAAATAAAATAAACTTTAATAAATTTATAACAAGTTATATTGAAATTTGGAAAGTTATGAATAATGTACTAATATGAATACATATTAAAAAACTACCATGTTTATCACTTTAAGAGCTTAATTTTAAATAATTTAAACTAAATTTCTTAATTTTTGATTCAATTTAGAGAAAATTAGCTAGAAAACATCTATTTAAAATTAAATATCTGTATCCTTATGAGTTTCGAATTTTCATGCGTAAAATTATAAAAAATGTGCATTTAGAGAAAATTTAACTTAAATTACGAACATTGAAAAATGTCATTTTAAAACTTTTTAAGGTTTTACGAATATAAAATTCCTACTTTTTGACACAATTTTATGATGTTTTTATGCATAATGTTTGTTGAGAATTTAAGATTGATTCTTAAATAAAGTAAAAAACAAAAATAGATTTTTTTCCCCTAAAAGATATAATAATAATAATAATAATAATAATAAAAAGACGGTCTATCGTCTTTAAATAATAGTCATAATAAAACTGTTTTATCAAACCGTATTTTTAAGAAATCCAGTAAAAAAAAACCTACATTTTTATGTAGATAGTTAATCTATATATCCATGGAAATCCACTATTTATTTATTTTAAAATTTTACAATTTATTTGCATGAAAGTTTTAGTACACCAATCTGAAGAAAAATATCGCAGTTGCACATTTTCTTTCCATTTTTTCATTTAAATTAAAAATACCGCAGTTAGAGAGGTTTTAAATTCTTAATTAAGAGCTTCCATATCTCAAACGCTAATCTGAAAAGCATATTTTTAATTATCAACAGAATTCATTTTTAAACGCTAAAATTTAAAACTATCATATGTAAGTTTTTTAAAAATGCACCGAAAAATCATACAAATAAAAGCAATGCAAAAGTCGCCAAATTTTATCAAGGAATTGTATGGTTAACATTCTTTAAAATAGACGTTTTTTTCCCTATAGTTTTGGGGCCCACCAGCGGCCGAGCGGTTCTGCGCTCAAAGCTGGTAGACGTGAGGTGCCGGGTTCGATCCCGGTCGCGCTCGTCGACCTAGCCGTTCGGAGTTTTCCGTGGTTTCCTCCGAAACTTGCGTAAATACGGGCTAGGACCCCTTAGAAAAGACCTCCACGGAAGGCCCTCCCCCTCAGGCCTAGGACCCCAGTGTTGTCAATCGGCCTTAATCCCTAACACCAACACCAACACCCTATAGTTTTGTCTCAAAGGGCCACTCTGCCGGTGCCCTACAGACGATAAATTACAGTGTGCTAATGCTAATGAAAGAGTTCGTCGCCAAATGTGTTAACCTGCTGATCTGATAAAATAACTATTGTATAAATGAATACGCCAAGATGGGCCGGTAATGATGCGGCCCTACCCTTAGATAACGAAGCAGCTGTCGGTCCAAGGCTGTATTTTTTTTTTTTTTTTTTTTCAACATTTGGTGGGTGAATCATTAACACTTTCACGGCTGGCATACTTTTGTCTTTTCTAAAACTGATTGCCGAGGAATATCGAAGTCAGCAGTAACTAGCTATAGAAGTTGAAATGACGTAAATTCACGTCAGCGGTCGCGAATGTGTTAAGTGATTTATGACTCTTGAAAAAAGCATATTGACAAATAAATGATAATGAGAAGCATATTAAGAAAAAAGGGATGCAAGATGTTAGTTTGTATATATATATATTTGAGCAGTAAAGAAAAAGAATGAAATAAATAGCAAAAAAAAAAAAAAAGAATAAATAAATGAAATAAAATAAATAATAATAATAATTAATCAAAAAAAAAGTTAAGTGGGGCCGTGCCCGCTGGCCCTTAATGACGAGCTGCCACTGCCCCCCCCCCCTCCCAAGCGAAATCCCCTGGGTTTGCCTGCAAAGCCGTGGGAGCTCACCTGGAGGTAGATGATGTTCCAGGTGATACGGATCCAATAATTCTGTTTTACCTTATTTGATTCTATTTATTGTTTTTCTTTTTCTTTTTCTGTTTCTTGATTTATTTACTTAGGATTGCTTTTCGTTTAATTATTTTTCACAAATTTTACTGTTACCATGGTCTCATTTGCCTTAGGAATATACAGAGGGGTTACAAGATTAACAATAAGTTTGCTGATGAATAAACATATTATGCACATTTTAACTTTCTAGATTAATTGATGATTAAACAAAACAATATACTATTCATTATGTTTCGTAAACACACATGAATACTTCATATTAAAAATTACTAGTAAAATAGAACAACTGCATGATACTAAAAAAAAAAAAAAAAAAAAAAAAAATATTCAAACAAGTATTATATAACATATTCACTAAAGTAGTATATAAAATAAAGAAGATTTTTTAAAAAAAGCTCTTGGTCAATATTTAAAAGAAAACGCTTTCCCTTATATGTCGTAGAACACCCACTAGAAATAGTTCATGTTCCTTTGCTTTGTAATATTTCGTGACTGTTCTAAGAGTTTTTGATTTAGGTATTTTCTTGAGACGAAATGTCCAGTTATAGTCTTTTAAAGACAGTCACTAGAGTCTTAAATCAAACATTGCTATACACACTTTTTTTTTTCACTTATTTAATACAACACTTAAAAGTTGATAACACAAAAATATGATACTTGATGCAAATAATACGTATTTAAGACATAAACAATGTTATACTATACTATACTTATTCTGAAAAAATAATAATATGGATATTAGAAATAATACTGACACTTAAAATTATATACTAATACTTGACAATAGCAATACTGAAAACGAAAAAAAAAAATTGTTCGACACAATACCTTCTCTAACTTGTTGGTGATAATCAATTCCTTCAAATTACCACAATGATACAAAACATTAAAAATGTTTATTCAAAAAATTATGTTTATGGGTGCAGAGACCCGTGAAACTCTGTGAGAACTTGTCAACCAAAAAAGTAATATCTGTAAAATGTAAAAAGTGGTTTTTAGACAAGTCTCATCAGAGGAGGGAGCACACTTGTTGCCTCATGCTCCTCGGGGGTCTCGAATCAGATGAAGTCCAGAAGAACATGGGTAAACAAGGGCCTAAAAGAAAAGGGGTAAGGAGTGGAGGATCCTCATTTCGTGAATACGTCTACTAATATTTGTAAATAAATTAATATTTGTAAAAAAATAAAAGAGTTAGGGGCACGCCAGTGCCGCTGAGCGAAAGAAGGGAAGATATGTCTCCCGTCATCCCTCCGAATTCTCCAACTCAGCTAGGATCCTCATCCAATATGTAATGGGACGATAGGAAAGCAAAAAAAAAAAGCTTATTTGGTTTGACTCCTGACTGCTAAAGGGGTTTATTCATGACCTAGTTTAAAATTTTGAGGATTATTATAATATCTTAGTTTAGATGAATGCACAATTTCAGACTGTCTTTTAAAATGAGGATTTGGTCTATCAATTTCAAAATTTACGTCAGATAACTGTTTTAAAATGGTATAGGGTCCTGAGTATGGAGCAGTTAGCTTACGGGTATTCGGATATTGAAATTCTTCATATAATACTTCATCACCAACTTTAAATGTAACAGGGAGAAATCGAGCGTCATACCTTACTTTATTTTTATTATGATATTCAATTGTATGTTCTTTTGCCAATTTTCTCGCTTCATCAGCCTTTGGATAATAATTGTTATTAGGAATTAAAGGGTCATAGCGTAAATTTCCAAACAATAGATAATTAGGTGAAAATTTGGTAACAGAATGAGGGGTAGCATTATACTGGCTTAAGACCTCTTCTAGTAATTTTGTCCATGGTACTTTAGATGAAGCAGAATTTACTTTACATTTTAATCTAGTTACGATAGTTTGGTTCAGCCGTTTAATTTTTCCGTTTGTCTCCGGGTGATGACTGCTAGTTAAAAGGTATTTAACATTGTAATTCCGAAAAAATTTTTAAACCTTGATGAAGTAAATGCAGCATTTCTATCTGTTAGTAATTTTTCAGGGACTTTAATTTGGAAAATCTGCTTTAAAAAGTTGGTATAAGTTTCAGTTGTCACACTTTTGGATGGAAAACCCCACACATAACGTGTTGCATCGTCGACGACCAAATGCAAATATTTTTTAATTGAATTGTGACGAACGAAAGGTCATCATGCTTATTTAACTTTGATTAATGCTTAACTTACATGAAGTGAGCACGAGACTTGAATTATGCTTATTTGACTTTACTGAATTAGATAATGAAATAACGACAAAGTCAGATTTATAAAATAAATATAGAGCTTTTATTTTGAGCTTAAAGAAAAAGGTGGGCGTTGGACTATATCACATTTAGCACTTTTATAAACTTAAAGGGCAGCCTTCATAAATACTTTCAACTTTACTTAATTAACCACCAATAATCTCAACTACTTCATTTAAATTCATTAACTCTCACGACTTACAAGGGAAGTATGAATCAGTAAAATTGCTATTGAAACCAAACCACGCTTAAATTAAAGAGCATGGTTGAAAACATTGGGTACCGTACAAATTTGCTGCAACAACTCCCATGGGGGTGAAATATGCCCTCTGTTAGTTTTAGTTATTCCTATAAAAGCAAACAAAACACGCAGCTTAGTGTGAACAGATGGTGCAGTGCTAGCGTGCTTGACTTTGGAAATGTAGGTCGTGGGATCGAGTCCCCGCAAGGGCGTTTTGTATTTTATTTTTTTATTTCAACTGAAACATTTATTTTTGACATTTTTAATTAAATTGAATCACTATTGTAAGAGAAAATATATTAATTGTATTAAAATAAGTTTTTTTTTTTTTCAGCGCAGACAATTTAATATATTTTTATTTTTAACGAATTTATTTATTTGTTTATTAAATTTAAAGAAATTAATAATTTAACGGGAAATACTTTTATATTATATTTAGGTAAGATTTTGTTAATGATTACATCCAGATAAAATTTTGTTAATAATTGTTTTATATAAAGTATTAATTACTATTTTTTATCGACGACATTAATAGCAAGAGTTAATCGTCTGCTCTCAATTGTATTATTTATTAATGCTATTTTTTGCATGAAAAATCCTGAATGATGAACAGCGGTTGCTTAACTATTCGACGTCGCATTTAACTTTTATTTCAAATATTTCATTAAACAACTGTCAAGTTTCGTGGTGTCGGAAGAACTGACAATAATATTGAAGACAATGACAAATTTTCTCAAAATGATTTTACTAATTTATAATTAATTTACATCTAAAAAAATTCAAAATCTGGGTAAATATGAATTTTACAAATTAAGTAATCTCGACGAAAAGCCAAATATTTGACAAAATGTTCGTGATGAACAATAATTGACGATGAACAAAATTGAAATTCAAATAATTGTGATCCATCTTTTTATATTTCTTGTTGTAATTGTGAATAATACTTATGGTTCCATAATTTTTCTACTTTTAATCATAATTGTTATAAATTAGAAACTATATTCGTAGCTTTAAACATGGTTTTCCTTTTTATAAATAAAAAAAATGCATTTCTTAAATTCATTCTCAATACTTTATTAATTGGAATACTAAAAAAAGAAAAGAAGAACTTAATGTAAAAAATATTTTCTCTTAAATTAATAATTTAATTTCATTAAAAACGTAAAGAAAAAAAAAATTAAAAAATAAAATACAAAACGCCCTTGCGGGGACTCGATCCCACTACCTACGTATCCAATGTCAAACACGCTAGCACTGCACCATCTGTTCTCACTACGCTGCGTGTTTTGTTTGCTTTTATAGGAATAACTAAAATTAATAGAGGGCATATCTCACCCCCATGGGAGTTGTTGCAGCAAATTTGTACGGTACCCAATGTTTTCGACCATGCTCTTTAATTTAAGCGTGGTTTGATTTTAATAGCAACTTTACTGATTCATACTTCCCTTGTTAGTAATCTTTCGATAGCAGGAGGATTCCCTTACCCGCTATACTACTCGACTTACTAACTTTCTCTAAGCAGTTAACAACTAACTTGGCTACCTCCCTCTATATCTTCACTATGAAATACATCGCCTTTTATCTATCTCACTTTCCAAGCTATTAGCATATGGCAAATTACAATTGCGTTTATCATAAGAACTAACTCTATTAATCAACTGAATCCTAAACTCTACACATTCACGTGTTATCCGTAAAGTGCGAATTTCATTTGTAGCATTACGCTAGCTGTGCTATACCTCACAGTTCCTCCCCAAACGAAAAAAAAATTCACGTAAAAATCCACAACGGGTTTGCATCCGTGAAAATTTTGAAGTAAAACAATGCTATGTTAATTGAAAAATAATTGCAGTGACTTACTGCTTAAAATTAAACTGCATAATACTTTAGAAAAAAAGAGGGGGGGGGGGGAATCTTAAGTTAAACTACCCAACAATAACTATTGGCTTTTAAAATGTAATAGTGAGAAAAAAAAAATTAAGAGCATCGAGCTGAAAAACCGTTCACTTAGAAAATAAGAAATTTTAAAGCTCAAACTAAGTAGATTTATAACGGAAAACCCTTTGTGCTCCAAAATTAGTGAAATATATATAGTCCAACGTTATACAGCGGGAATTACAGCACTTCTTTCCTTAAAAAATGGAAAGGAAAAATTTTATGAATTGAAAAAATTTTAGTACAAAAAGGATCGCTTAAACAAAAATGCGATCATTAATTATTCAAATTAACTTGTAACATTAAGTTCTTGACTTTAGCACCTTGTAACATTAAAATAATTTTATTAAAACTTAAAATGTCAGTCACTGAAGAGTTTATCAAAATATTTCCAGTTATTCACTCTCAGATTGATCTTGAAAGACTCCCGCTGGCATGCTTCAAAGAAAGCACTTTCTTCTTTCGAAAAGAAAAATAGCTGGCATGCTTCCAAGAAATACCTCCTTCTGCATTTCATCAGATTGGACTTCGGATTAAGAGTCAGAATAAGCGACTGGACATCAGAATCACAGTATTTCTAAAATTAAAACTCTTTTTAACGTATAAATCAAAAATAGACGTGAACTACAACTTGTATATAGATAAGTAATATTTTCACCTAGCTAATTGCATACGGAAAAAACTAAATTATTAGTTTATTAAAGTTAGTCGTTACACACGAATTTACATGCAAAATAGCTAAAAAAAAATTTCTTTTTAACCCCATACTAATATATACATACATTGACTTTTAGTAGCATACAAAAGTCTACACTACAATAAGTAATATTCATTTTATACAATTTATAAGACATTTAGCAAAAATATAGATAAGGAATATATATACAAAATTGTTCAAAAAAGTTTTTTCAAAACCGCCGTTGATGGCTGTGAATAAAAAAAAACATTAGAGTACATACATATAGATCATGTAAAAAACTAGAGGGGAGAAATTTTATATACAAAGGTAAGGAAAAAATTTATCGTACTGATCACTGCTGCTGATGGCTATGAATAAAAAAAACATTAAAGTACATACATGAATATATTATATACAGAAAAAAATTTATGACATGTAAACAAAACATGAAATTTCGGGAGTTGAAAGTTCATGCTAAAAGTTTAAATTCTGAATTTTTAAATTTTATAAAGTTCATGTCTTTCAGATAATGATTGAAAGTCCAAAAGGCTTCAGTACATGTCCTAGATTTTATGACTGCTATGCTAGAAATACAGTTTATAACAGAAAAAATAACAAACCATAGCACCTGACATATTTTGGACATTCCTTTCTATCAGCAAAATAAGAGATGCGGGTCAGACTGGCCTGTGGAGTTTTTGTAGAAATTTCAGTGCTGGTGGTTTGCAGATTCAGTTCAGACGTTGCAGGGTTGCTGTCCTGAGGAGGGTTCGAACCTGGTGCCTGGTCACTCTCAGGAGGGGGTTTCACACCCGGAACCTTTTCACTGTTCGGAAGAGGTTTTGCTCGCTCTCTACTCGTTGAGGTCGAGGTCGTGGAGGGCTTACAAGCTTTAAGCCCTTTCACTTCACTAGTGGAGAGTACAACATTTTCTTTTACTTTAGGCGGCGTATCATTTAAACTAGCGACCCAGTTATCTGACTTTTTCGTTCGATTTACGACTTTATCATTGAATTTATGTACTGGATGTGCAGAAGTAGAGTTAGTTAACACTGCATTTTGAAATGTAGTACTTTCATTCACATTAACTACTAGAATTTCATTGAAAGTAGTTACGAGATCTTTAGAAGCACAGTGGTTAAACTTTTCACTTTCTTTTACCACAGTTTCTGTGAAAATAACAGAATTGGTCGACTTGACTGTTTTTAAATGTAATTTATCAGGAGATGAATTTAAACTACTAGAAACGTTTGCCGGCTGAACAGTTTCAAAGCCTAAATTGGAGGTATTCGCGGAAGGAATAGCCGCAATATTTAATGATTTGTCACTTTCGCTCAGTTTAACGGTTTTAGCCGCCACATTAATTTTAATTGGATTTTCTTTTACAATCTCCGTCGCAATATTAGATAAATTCTCGGATTTTTTATCCGTAGCCAAAGGCTGAATAACAGACTTGAATTTGTCTGTAGTGCTGGTTAAAGGCGAAGTTTGCTCGTTTGCTTCAACTTGTATTTGACTTTTGTCACTAGAAATACAGTTTTCATCGCCAGTTTTAGGTTGATTTAATGTACTCGAGCTTGCTTCCTGTGGCTCAACAACTTGTTGTGGTTTTTCCACTGGCTTTATTACCACTTCCCACTGACGTTTTTGAGGGGAGGGGTGGAACGGTCATGCTCCAATCTTAATCTATCATACCGAGTGGCAAAGAGACTTATCACTCTACTTTTTAAGTCCTCATATGTTGGATTTGAGCCAAGTGAATGGCAGGCGATTAATTTATGCCACTGTTTCGGTTCTCCTCTTAAGGAATATTTTAACCAACCATATTTTTCGGCAATTTCAATTTTATAAAATTCAAAAAAATATTCAAGCTACTCAAAAAATTGAAGCACACTGGTAGTGCCATAAAAAAATACTGGCTCGGGGCGGGTTTCGACTTGATTTGGGCGCCACTGTGACGAACGAAAGGTCGTCATGTTTATTTAACTTTGATTAATGCTTAACTTACTTAATGAAGTGAGCACGAGACTTGAATTATGCTTATTTGACTTTACTGAATTAGATAATGAAATAACGACAAAGTCAGATTTATAAAATAAATATAGAGCTTATATTTTGAGCTTAAAGAAAAAGGTGGGCGTTGGACTATATCACATTTAGCACTTTTATAAACTTAAAGGGCAGCCTTCATAAATACTTTCAACTTTACTTAATTAACCACCAATAATCTCAACTACTTCATTTAAATTCATTAACTCTCACGACTTAGTAATCTTTCGATAGCAGGAGGATTCCCTTACCCGCTATACTACTCGACTTACTAACTTTCTCTAAGCAGTTAACAACTAACTTGACTACCTCCCTCTATATCTTCACTATGAAATACATCGCCTTTTATCTATCTCACTTTCCAAGCTATTAGCATATGGCAAATTACAATTGCGTTTATCATAAGAACTAACTCTATTAATTAACTGAATCCTAAACTCTGCACATTCACGTGTTATCTGTAAACTGCGAATTTCATTTGTAGCATTACAATAGCAGTGCTATACCTCACAGAATTGTAATAATTAAATCCACCAACAGTGCCTAACGACAAACATTCAAATGGTTTATCTGTTGAAGGTATCTGCTGCAATAAGCCAAATCTTTTTTGTTTACATTTTTTATTTACTTGGTCGGTATGGCAGTGCTTAAGAAAATTTTCTATGTCTTTATTAATGAAAGGCCAATAATATTGTGGAGTGATTAAATTGATCATTTTTTAAATTCCCGGGTGCCCGAATTCTGTGTGGGCTTTATTTAACAATGTTAACCTTAGTGCACGGAGTAATATTAATAGGAGTTGAAGGTCCAATGGGAGAAAGCTACGAAACTGCGATCTAAATTTTTGGTAAATATTGAGGGCGCCACTTGTCATTCCTCCCCAATTCCTCCCTATTTCGGCGCGGATATACTGTTGTTTTCAATAGAATTTTGCTGAAGTACATTTAAAATTTTTTATTTTAAGCAATTTAATTTCTTTGTAAGTTCTTAAAACTGCATAATTCAGATGTTTCAGATAAATGCTTCGTTCCTAGTTGTAAAACAGGCTATGATAGTGATAAGAAAAACAAAAAAAAAAGCCCTAGGAGAAAAATAAAGTCCGAGTTCGTGTTTTCTGCACCTAAAGTAAGTTTATTTTTTTTTCTTTACAAAATTTCATCCATTCCCCTTCCTCCCAATTGTCTGCTTTAGCTAGCTTCGGTTCATAAGAATCGTCATTTTTTAAAAGCTTTCTTTCAAAGTAAAATTAGTATAAAATGGCTCTTAAAAAAAACATGTTGGTTAGAATACTCTATTTAATGAAATTTGCTTTCAATCGAATTTTTTTCAGTTTGATATTATTTTTAAAAAAATAATTAAAACGAGACATTTCCCCATTGAATAACATTGCGGAAGCTGGAGAGAAGGAAGGATTGCACGCTGGCGCCATCTGTAAACATTAGAATACAACATCACAAAATTTCAGCGTTACCTTCTTCTCCTGTCTTTTTACTCCGTGCCTTAGTGACATAGGAATGATGATCTTATACAAACTTTTCTTTTTTGTTACTATGAGATTATTTACTTCAACATACTTTTTACTATTAACTATTGTGTTCTCTTCTTTTTGCAAACGTGTTAGATCATTCAAGTCAAGGAGATGTACATGGTGAGACATATGTTGTATTACAGGTAATCGAGACAGCATATCAGCTTCTACATTAGTGGTTCCTTTCTGATATTTTATTTCATAGTCAAACTACTAAGCTTAAGTGACCAGCGGAAAAGACGTCCTCTAAGATTTTTAACATTTTTAAGCCAAGTTAATGCCACATGATCAGTATGAATGACAAATGTTTGACCATGTAAATAGTGATAAAATTTATCTAAAGAATCTACAATGGCAAGACATTCTAATTCAGTTATGGCTTAATTTTTTTCATAGTCTTTTAAATTTCGCGAATGGTACGTTATTGGATGTAATTTTCCTGTCTCATCTGACTGTTTGATTACACAACCAACTCTGTGACTTGAAGCATCTACAAATAAGTGACAAAGGTTCTTGGGAAAATACAACTTTAAAATAGGTTTTTCAATTAAGGCATTTTTCAATATTTGAAATGAATTTTCGCATTTATCATCCCATACATAGGGTACAATTTTCTTGATTAAATTGTTTAAAGGATAGCGAATTTTAGCATAATTAGATTTTAATTTATTATAGACATTTACAGATCCCAGGAACCTGTGTAACTCTTTAACATTAGTGGGACGCTTTAAATTTTTAATAGTTTCAATATTAGCATTATCTGGTGTTATAGTGCCATTAGACACTTCATAACCTAAGAAATTTATTTTAGATTTTACAAAATTACATTTAGATAACTTTAACTTTAAATTTTCATTGATACAAATTTGAAATATGGTTTCTAAATGCTCTAAATGTTGTTCTTCTGTTTCAGAAAAAATGATAATGTCATCAAAATAATTACAAGCAAAATCAATTTTATACTTATAGTAAGATTCTTCTAATAGTGCGATTAAATATTGTAGGGGCATTTTTAAGGCCAAATGGTAATACGAGCCATTCATACAATCCAAATGTGGGGGCAAATGCTAATTTTTCTGTATCTTTTGGATGGATAGGTATATGCCAATATCCACTAGCTAAATTCAATGTGGAAATTTTTTTTTGCCTGAGCCAATTTATCTAGGAGAGTATCAATTCTGGGTAATGGTTAAGCATCTGTTTTTGTTATAGAATTTAATTTACGAAAGTCGACACAAAGTCGTGTCTTCTTTCCCTCTTCTCGTTTATACACTAATGTTACAGGGGATGAATACGGAGAATGGCTCTCTTTAATGATTTTAGCTTGTAATAGATTTTGTATTTGATCTTTAATTTCAGCTTCCTCTTTAGGAGAGGTGCGGTATGCTCTAAGGGACACAGGTAAGTCTGAAGTTAAGTGAATTCTCTGAGGCTCCATTTTAATACGACCAGCATCATATTTCGAGTTTGCGAAAATGTTCTCATACTTATTTAATAAGGTGGGTAAAGCATTATTATTTTCAGTTGGCAATACTGTAGGTCTAGATGAGCTTTGTACAACACTCTGTGAATGGTGCACCTGGTTTACAGTGTGTGTATTTACTCTGGAATGAGTACCTACGTTACTTTCAAAAATATGCAAAGATTGACAATCGTGATTTACCCGATTTAGTAAGGGGATTTTCTAACCATTTTGAGTTACAGTAAAATTTACTAAATTAAGATTCAAGTTAAATAATGCACAGTGAGGTATACCGATAAGAAGATATGGCAACTGATTAGAAATAACATAAACTCCTATACTTTGTCTAATGTTACCAATCCTTAGAGATATTTCACATTTTTCTTTAATTTTAATTGTGCCATGAGTTTGTCTAGCTATTATTGGTTCATGAATGAGAGTCTTTTTTAATTTTAACTTCTTTACTAAAGTGCATGAGATGACAGAAATTGAACTTCCCGTATCGAGGAGACAAGACAATTTTTTGTCAGGGAGAGCACTTAAGTTAGCTGGTTGACGTGTTTTTTGCGATCGCTGCTGTTTTTGTGTTAGGTGTACGGTCACTAATAATTGTCAACAGCCACTCATTGTACCCTCACTGGCCATTTCCTGACTGACCACCTCTTCAGGGGGATTTGTACTTCTAGTGGAATTTTGAGTGATAGATGCTCTAGGCATTGTGAAATTATTACATTGTTCAAACTTAAAAGGACATGTTCGCTCCCAATGGTAAGCATTACTAATTCCGCGATTTAAGCATAGACGACAAGGGGATGGAGGCAGCCTCTCTTGGAAATGCACATTATTTGGGACACGACCTGGTCTGAATGGTCGTGGGTTATTATGAGTAGGAGCTGCATATGCTTGTGGAGTTTGATTGTGATAAGGGTATCTATAAGTACAAGGTCTCTGTACAGGGGTTGACAAATATTCAGGCCTAGGCTGATTATTTCTCCATTGTGGAGTAAAGCTAGGAGCCAGCGTGTTAAGTTTAATGTTGCTTTCTTTTTTCTATTCGGTTGGTTGCATTTTGCTTAATTTATAGACAATTTCACGCCATTCTTTGGTATCTTTAGGAGAGTTTACCAATACTAATTGTCTTAATGAGAATGGGAGACCATCTGATAATCCCTCAAGTATAAATTTGGAGTCCAGTCCGAGTCTGCGAGCCATTTGTATCTTACTATTGTAATAACTATTAACATCATCATCTAAATTAAATTTAATATTAGAGAAATCAGCTAGGGAGTTAGTATCAGGAACAGTATACTTCTCTCTAAATAATTGGAGAAATTCTTCCCAGTGGAGAACATGTAGACAGTTATTTATATAAACTATAAGGGCTTTTCCCTTTAAGTAATTTTGAATATGCGTAATTTTCCATAGATCATCTTTGTTTTTTTCCTGACAAATACTATTAAAATAGCTTAACCAAGCTTCAAATTGGATCCCGACATCGGGGTTAAATTCAATGATGTTTAATTTGTCGTCACTAGCACCTGCATTTCCTGACCCGTTATCCGGGATCGAATCATCGGCATCGTTAGCCATGATGAAATAAATTTAATAAAATATAATATCCCAATAAAAAAAATATCACTTTTTACTAGAAAAAAAGTAGTTTCCGAAAATTCTTCAAATTACTTAAATAGAAAATAAATTGAAATATAAAATCTTCAAAAATTTACTTTGTATCTTCAAATTAATTAAATAATTAATTAATTAATTTTAAAATATCTAATCAAATTTCGTTACAAATAAGGTGACAAATGAAATGGGAGATTTTTCTGAATCCGTCGGATTAAACAGCTTATCGATCGGACAATTAGATTTTCTTAAATTAACTAAAGCATGAAAATTAGGTGACAACTTGCGTTCAACCACAGACAAGAGTCCAGGAAAATCTCTTAGCCTTTTTAAGCGTGACAGAGTAAGTCAGTGATGAGCGTAACTATACATGCTGATTCCATAGAAAACATTTTTTAGCAAATGAATAATAAACGACAATTTTATTATTGTTTATGAAGTCTATATTTATGGACGCAAGAAGTAGACAGACGAAGAGACAGATAGGCTAGTTTAAATCATAATCATTCTTGTATAGTCTTAAAAAAGGTTGATATAAACGAAAACGCAATTCCAACCATTTCCAGTTATAGACCTTATGTAGCTGAATATTTTTGTGACTCACTGTAAATCTTAAAGGTAATCAAACTATATTCTATATATATATCATATAAAACTAGAAAAAGGTGCCACAGAAACATTATTAAGAAAAAGTAAATTGCATACAATAGCATCAGACTTGTAAGTTACTGGACAGGCGCTAGAAAAATCGTCGAAAGAACATCCGCCCCCCCCCCCCCACTATTTTGAAGAATTTTTTTCCCGTTATGTTATAATTAAGACATGCTTCCGAAAGCAGCTTAACATATTCCTTGGTGGTTAAAATAAGGTTTATCTGGTTACTTTTAAAATTGATCTTATGTGGATACCTGTTCTTTTTTTTTTTTTTTTTTTTTTTTTTTTTGTTTAGACAGACCTATGGAATGTGGTCATGTAAATACTCTTTATACTGTACATAATTAGATTAATATATATATATATATATATATAATTAAATTATCTTCTTGAAGCTCTTTTTCTCCCCATATACATAATAAATGCTAATTTCATTATGATTTGCGCAAAATAAAATTATTAAAATACGGTTTTTAGAAATGTCTCTAATAGAACGTAATGCTTTGGATTTCTCTTGGATGCCCCTTTGTAGAAACTAAGTAATGATATTTACTGCTATTTTCAATAGGGAACATCTGATTATAAACTTGAATAACATATAACAGTTTCGAAAAATTCCATAAATATTTATAGGAGATATAGCGTGGACAGGCGGACAAATCGAACCGAAATCAAATATTTTGGAAAGTGTTAAGCTCGTTAATCAGGGGTCGATCCAGGAAAATTTTGAGTCCCTTTTGAAGCCCCTCACAAAATTCGACATTGTAGAAAGGGACCTTTCACAAAATTCAAATTCATTAAAAGGGATCCTTTACAAAATTCAGATCCATAAAAAAGGATCCTTCACAAAATTCAGATTTATAAAATGAGCCCCTTCACAAGATTTTGTTTTTAAAAAATCGGATATGGGCACCACATGACTTCCTTATACACTTTTAGAAATATACATAATGTTAAAAAACATTGACATTGGACCCGAAACAGTTGGCTAAAAATATTTTTAAAAATGAATTATCACCGTGTTCCGAGCTTTCCTGAAAGTTAGTTAAAAACCGATTGCAAGATTTGTACTGGTAACGCTGACGAAGGCAGCAGGAATCCGAAAAAAATGGCCAAAAGTATTATAAAAAGGCATTTTCACCGTGTTCTGAACTATTCTGAAAGTTTCAAATGTCTAGGTAGTCGCGAAGTTAGTTAAATAAATTTTCTGTTGAACCATATAAGCGCTGCCGAAGGCAGCAGGGACCTGAAACAGTTGGCTAAAAATATTAAAATGGTGCATATTCACCGTGTTCTGAACTATTATGAAAGTTTCAAATGTCTAGCTAGTCGGGAAGTTAGTTAAATAAATTTTCTGTTGAACCATATAAACGCTGCCGAAGGCAGCAGTGACCCGAAACAATTGGCTAAAAATATTTTAAAAATGCATTGTCACCGTGTTCTGAGCTTTTCCGGAATTTTTAAATGTCTAGCTAGTCGGGATGTTAGTTAAAAATAGATTCCAAGATTTGTACTGGTAACGCTGCCGAAGGCAGCAGGGACCCTACACAGTTGGCTAAAAGTATTTAAAAAATGCATTTTCACCGTGTTCTTATCTAGTCTGAAAGTTTCAAATGTCTAGCTAGTCGGGAAGTTAGTTAAATAAATTTTCTGTTGAATCACATAAACACTGCTGAAGGCAGCAGGTATCGAAAACAGTTGGCTAAAAATATTTAATAAAATCTTTTTTTTTTTTAAATAGAACCGACTCCAAAAAGGAACTACTATTCAAACAACTAAAAATGAAAGAAAATTGGCAGAAAATGGAACTGTAAATTGCGCCTAAAAGTATAAAATAATTTCCTTCGCCAAACAGCCTATAACACTACAATTAATCATAACTTTGGAAGTCGGCGCAAAATTAAATAAAATTTAATTAGTTTTTAAAGGTTTGTTTTTAGATCGGTATCAACAAATGCTGTTGTCTCGAATGATCTATTTTCATGTTTCCTTTATTATTTTATCACTGTATGCAATTGGTCCAGTAGTAGCATCTACATAGAACAGTGAATGTTCTTCACATTGCGGTATTTATGTTTCTACGAAGTTAGAGTTTCCTTTGCAAATTTCGTATAAATTTGATAACTATCATCCTTGATGGCTTTTGGATTTGGCGATTAAAACGTAAGGCAAAAATTTACACGCAAGATGTATATTTTCATAATATATATTGTACATGTGTTGTTTCATATTCTTGATTACTCTCTTGATATACCTTATCAAAATAATCATGATATCCCAAAGAAATTAAATATGCCAGATAATTTTACGGTTTTTCTTTCACCAAGTAAGTCAAATACCAGCATCTTCGCCAACTTTTGCTGCGTACGAAATCTTATTTGTTTTCTTGAATCAAAGTAGTTTTCGGCTGCGTTTTGCAGGTAACAATGTTATATGTGTATTTTGAATAGGATTTGATTTATGTATAGATTAAAGGTAACAATTTTTGTTTAATTTTGCGCCGACTTCAAAAGTTATGATTAATTGTAGTGTTATAGGTTGTTTGGCGAAGGAAATTACTTTATACTTTTAGGCGCAATTTACAGTTCCATTTTCTGCCAATTTTCTTTCATTTTTAGTTGTTTGAATAGTAGTTCCTTTTTGGAGTCGGTTCTATTTTTTTTAAAAAAAAGATTTTATTTTTCTCTTTTCAGTGAAAACATATAGCAGAACATCAGAAGACGTTCGACGGAAGTTTCTGAAATCACAACTTCAAAGAAAAGTGACATTACTCAAAAAATGGTTTATCTTTATGTCTCTGAAAAATACATGAAATGCATCCAATGTGAACAAAAAAGTTACATCCCTATCTAGAAAGTTATCCACTCGAGAGACAGTTGTACCAGTTTTATTCTAGTCAAGTTATTTTTATGTTGATTTTTCTCAAATGCTGCATTTTTAAGTTGTGTCACTTTTCTTGACTTTATCGGATATGAGCAAAAAACTATCTACTGAACGAACATACGTTAAATTAAAAAGTCTTTAGAAATGTAAAGAACGGATACGCTGTATTCGTAACCAAAAATTCTGTTAGGCATATATATTGAACTTTACAGTGAATACGGGTCACCGCTGTGCTGGAAATTGCGCAGCGTAAAGTTCAAACAAAGAGCAAAATACGCATTGCAGCTGACGGACAGAAGTTTCAACATCGATACTTACATACTGCTTTTACCAGTGTAGTTGCATGCGTTCAGCAGTTAAAGTGAGAACAGACTTTTGTGAGTATCCTGTAATTAGTTTGTATCGTAATGAAATCATAATGAAACCTATTTCAGGCCAAGATCATTACGACAACAAAAAAAGTAATAAAATTAAATCATCTCTTACGAAGTTATAAGCTGACAAATTTCAACAACAACAACGAGAAACATGGTTTGTATTGAGAACCTCTTCCTTCATGAAGCCGGTTTAAAACGTTTATGCGTTAATCGATGTGGCCGCTTACAATAACCATTCTTCGAATTTTACATAGCATAAATGTCACCCGCTACGCTAACCCATTTGCAGTGTCGTTCAAGTGTGCACAAAATAGGATATTGTGAACAAATAAATGAACGTTTTAAGCGTTCTTTTTTTAGCATTAATGTCTAAACTATCTTTGCGTACTACATCGATGATGCTCTGCAATTTTATAATTCACTTTTTACCCCCTGTCTTGAAACGTTTCCGAGTAAGAATCGCTAACTCCACTCTTTTCCACCATGAGGTGGTTTAGGTGGTTGAATCGCGTAGCACATGTCCACTTTACTATAGCTGCAGTTGTTCAGCAGTTAAAAGAGTCGGAACTGACTTTTTTGTGAACCCTGTATTTTTTTTTATCGTAAAGATCTTACAATGGGACCTATTTCAGACCAAGACCTTTACAATAAAACAAAAAGAATCAAAATCGGATCATCCGTTCAGAAGTTATGAGCTAACAAAAAAACATAAGCTATGAATTGGGAACCTCCTCCTTTCTGAAGTCGGTTAATTAGAGCATCTCTTACGAAGTTATAAGCTTACGAACACCAACAACAACAAACAGCTCGAATTAAGAACATCCTCCTTTCTGAAGTTGGTTGAAAACGACTCTGCGCTAGTCGATGTGACCGCTTACAGTAACAGTACTTTGAACCATAGAGTATACGCTACGCTGCAAAGTGTGCAACGTAGTTCAAGTGTGCACAGTATAGGAAATTGCGAACAAACAACTGCACGTTTTAAGCGTTCTATTTTTAGAAATAATGCCTAAAAACTGTCTTTTCGTAGTAAATCGATGATGCTCTACAACTTCGTAATTAATTTTTCTCCCATCTTGAAACGTGTTTGAGATAGGAGCACTAATTCCGCTGTTTTTTACCAGATGGCGCTTTATTTTCTTTAGATTGTAAAGATGTTATAATGGGACCTACTTCAGACCAAGATCTCTACAACAAAACAAAAAGTATCAAGTAACCGTATTTTGAACTATATAGCGTTTGTCTCACCAGCTACGCTACAACGTGAGCAATGTAGCACAAGTGTGTATAGTGTAAGAAATTGCGAACAAACAAATGCACGTTTTTAGCCTCTTATTTTTAGCATCAATGTCAAAACTATCTGTTAATACTAAATCGATGATGCTCTGCACTTTTATAATTCACTTTTTTCCCCTGTCTTGAACCGTTTCCGAGATAGGAACGTTAGCATGAATGTCTAAACTATCTTTTTGTAGTAAATCGGTGATACTCTTCAGCTTTGTAATTCACTTTTTCTTTAGAACCGTTTTCGAGATAGGAACACTAACTCAGCTATTTTCCACCAGGTGGCGCTGCAAGCGGTTTAACCTTGTACTGCATGGCCACTTTGCTATACGTACATACCATTTTTATCACTATAGCTGAAGCCGTTTAGCAGTTAAAACAGTTGAGACTGATTTTTTGGAGCATCCTGTATTTTCTTTAGATCGTAAAGATATTACAATGGGACCTATTTCAGACCAAGACCTTTTCAACAATGCAAAAAGTATCAAAATCGGAGCATCCGTACAGAAGTTATGAGCTAACAAACATAAAAAAACATACGGTTTGAATTGAGAACCTTCCTTCTTTTTTGAAGTCGGTTAAAAAAAATGCATTGTCAACGTGTTCTGAGATTTTCTGAAAGTTTCAGATGTCTAGCTAGTCAAAAAGTCAATTAAATTGCAAGGTTTGTCTAAACCGTTTTTGAGTTATTACCGTTTTTTCATACATTATAGCCAAAACCTGTGTATTTTTGTCATTATGAACCTAACTTTCCTAAATATCTGCAAAACGGAAAATCATACGAAGTCCAAAAAGGGAGGTGCACAACTAGATGTTATAACAAACCTATGTACCAATTCGCAACTTTCTACGTCCAATTGTTTTTGAGTTATGTGACATACACACCCACATACACACACACATACAGACGTCACGAAAAATCGTGTAAAATCCCTTATATCTCTAAAACGAGAGCTCGTGTTAAGACGACACTTGCAGGTGTGCAACTAAACATCATGACAGTCACACGTATAAATTGGCAACATTCAGCGATCATTCGTTTTCGAGTAATGTGAAATACAAAATCCATTTCGCAAATCGGGATTACTATCCGCGTTTGTAATGATCGATAGATGGCGCTTTCTCAACTGCAGTTGTTAGTAAATATTGCCACGTGTATTTATTATTGTGCTTTCTTGTTGTTCTATCATTGTTTCAGCGTGAAAGCTATCAGTGGTATGATATTTTCACCTTAGCCCACCAGAGGGCGAGCATTTCATTACAATCGCGGATACTTCCTCATTCTTTGTATAAGGAAGTAAAAAGGATCCTTATATTAAACGTTTTCAGTATTATTTTTAATCAATGCCTTAATTTTGCCCGACAAAATTCTATTAACTTGATAGTATTAAACATCGTACACAATGATTGTAACTAGTATGTTGTGGCCACCACAAGACTATCTTCTATATTTTCCTATATACATATTCAATCAGTAACAATATTGAAAAAAAAAAAAAAACGATTTTTTTTCTAAGTTCTTTTTTTGTTAAAAGTAATACATATTAAACCAGTAACAATAAAATATATATATATATATATATATATATATATATTTTGTTAAAAGTAAAAAAAATCGATAACTTTGTTTTAAATTATCACAGATTTATAGTTCAAACATTCGTTTTAAAGGTATTGACGAGATCTTTCGAAAGATACCCATCATGAAAATTTACCCCCCCCCCGGGGGGTACTTCCCCCCCAGGGGGGGAAGCGATGCCCCCTCATACACAGAATTTTTTTCGTAGTTAACTATTACTATTATAAATAACTCATATTAATTTTACAATCACAAGTTAAAAATAACTCTCATTATGTACATTTATACGAAATTTTGTCCTATACTGCCATGTTAAAAATGTAGAAAAAATGCGATCACAGCGCCACCTGTTGAGCTATTGATACCCAAATGTAATCAGCACCAGTTTATGTCGGGGACCAACTAAATACCAAATTATGTTAAATTTCTTTAAATTCTAAAAAACGATTTTTTTTTTCTGTTTTTTTTTTTTTTTTTTTTTTTTTGTTAAAAGTAAAAAAAATCGATAACTTTGTTTCAAATTATCACAGATTTATAGTTCAACCATTCGTTTTAAAGGTATTGACGAGATCTTTCGAAAGATACCCATCTTGAAAATTTACCCGCCCCCCGGGGGGGTACTTCACCCCCAGGGGGGAACCGGTGCCTCCACATGCACAAAATTTTTTTCGTAGTTAACTACTACTATTATCAATAATTCATATTAATTTTACAATCACAAGTTTAAAATAACGCTCATTATGTACATTTATACGAAATTTTGTCCTACACTCCAATGTTAAAAGTTTACATAAAATACGATCACAGCGCCATCTGCTGGGCGATTGATCCCAAAATCTAATCAGCACCATTCCATGTCAGGGTCCAACTATATACCAAGTTTCGTTTAATTTCATTCATCGGATCGTGAGATACGGTGAAAAATACGAAATTTTGCGATCACAGCGCCACCTGCTGGACGATTGATCCCCAAATCTAATCAGCACCATGCCCCGTCAGGTTCCAACTATATACCAAGTTTGGTTGAATTTCATTTATTGGTTCGTGAGATACGATGAAAAATACGAAAATTTGCCCTATACTGCCATGTTAAAAAATTACATAAAATGCGATCACAGCGCCACCTGCTGAGCTATTGATCCCCAAATCTAATCAGCACAATGCCCCGCTAGGGTCATTGTGCCAATCTTGCCAATTTTTACCAAGTTTGGTTGAATTTCATTCATTGGTTCGTGAGATGCGGTAAAAACACGAAACCACAGACAGACAGACAGACACACAGACAGACATTTTTAAAAAAATTATCAATTCGTGTTCAAGACATCCGAAAACGTGTAGATCCGTCAAAAAACGGAGGTCGAAAATTTTCGCGAATCCAATACTTTCTCTATATTACATATAGAAGAAAGTAAAAATGGAAGATTTTACACAATATTTTATTTTTTCACAAAAGTACATAGAAATTTCACAAAAATATTTTGTTTGTCATAAAAGAGGGACCCAAAAATTAAAACCTGGATCGACCCCTGTTGATGGCAAATAAATAAATAAATAATAAAGTAATAAATAAATAACAACATGGTTTAGTTTGTTATCATACCATACGGTAACTTTATCCAAATAAATATTAATAAAACTTTTTGATTTATTTTCAAAACGGATATGGATTTCATTAAAAATGGAAACCCATCTAAAGTATCTAAGGCACCTAACATCAATTCTAATTCCACACACACAAAAAAAAGGCGTATTGTATTGAAGCAATATTAAACTTCTTTTTCAAGTAAGAAAGGTGAGTGTGTAATAATTTCAGTTTTTAATATCTGCTACTTAATATGCATATTTTAATATTTTTTATTTAAATACTTACTATTGTGTTTATTTTAGAAATTACCAGTCATCTGATTAAGAGCCTGCAAGGGCTTGAGGCCCGAAACCGGCCCGACACTCGGGTTAGGTTCAGGCCGGTTCTGTCTCGGGCTTAATATTTTATTTTTTATCTCTCTGACCGGGCCGGGCTCGAGCTTAATTTTGTTTTGTGTATATTCGGGCCGGGATGAAATTAAAAACGGCTTGGATTACCTGGATTGCCTGTGTCAGCTCGATAATATATTTATTTTCCCGCTTTTCTCGTTAACTATTGAAGAAGGTAAATGATAAAACATTTCAGTTATTTATTTTGCAAAATTTCATAGGCTAGTATATCATATGGAATTTTGTTTTGTGAGAAAATGTTCATAAGTTCAAATTGATTGACCGACAGTCTGTTCGCGCTCTGATTTCCACAAATATTTTTAGCATGTCTCGAAACTAACACATGTTATTTAAACTCATAATAGCTGATTTTCTATTCAAAATAGTATGAACAAACAAACGCACATGTACAAACAAACGAAATTAGATACATAACTCTTTATGAAGCTTTATGTCCTGGTCTGTAAAGTCTAGAAGAACTATGAAGGACATTTTTTAAGCATTTTTTACTACTTTTCCAGAGTAGTAAATATAATGAAATTAGCATCATTTTTCAGACACTCAAAAACATTCTCAAAATGGTTAGATTGGCTTTAATGTTTTCTTACAGGATCGCATGAAAGAATTCGGATACATTACGGAATGTAAGTGATGAAAGTGGATTTTAGTAGTATCAATAATTTTTTTAATACCTTCCTACATTTTTTGATGAATGCTAATATTTTCGATTTGACTTTCTGTGTGCCCGTGTGCCATTTGTCTATCTGCAATAATGATTTTCGTTCATAAGTAATTGTGTTCTAAAAGATCATAAGTTTTGTTAATGGATATTCTATGCATATCTGTGTAAAACCTCTGGAAAGTAGTTACAAATAAATAAATAAAAAAAATAAATGGATTTTTTTTTTTTTTTTGGGGGGGGGGGGGGGGGATCGGACAAGCAATGCTTTCGTGCAGGTCTAAAAGTTGCGGCCGATGCAGATCTATACTTCTGATTTTCAATTACCTCAGCAACAGCAGTTACATTACAAGAATTTGGATCAGGTTGGATTTCAACTATGTGATTCAATGTAAAATGTCTCGTACTGTGCAACTATGTAATTTATAAGTTGTTGTTTTTTTTTTCTCTCTCTCTGACTTATAATATTGTTGCTTGTTAGTTTAATTCCATAAATATTTTTTTTCCTAGTTCAGAATTCTCAATAAATTGGAAATGCTCGTCATGACAGCAAATTTTAGGATCAGAGCCATGAATTTATAAATAAATAAATAAATATATATTTTTTTGCCAATGATATTAACAAGATAATTAACATGATGTTGAACTAAGTTTCGATTTTCTTTCTTTTTACTGCTATAAACATAATAAGAAAGTGTTGGATTCGTGATATTTTTCAGCTTCCGGTTTTCGTTGAATTTAATGCTTTGAGATAGTCTGGTCTGAACCTGCGATTTCATCATTTTTAGAAAATGGTTTGTATGAAATATTTTATAAATTTTTTTAGCCGTCATATCTCTTGAAAAAATGTTCGGAATTTTACGAATCTTTATATTTAGTTGAATTTTAACATAAACTGAAGTTGATAAGATTTTGGCATGTATCACCCAGCAAGTGGCACCATTATGCCACAATCTTTTAAATTTATAGGAAAGCTACATCTCACCTTCTATAATCTATAAATGCACTATATCTGATATGTGAGCTGTGTAGTATAATGAAAAACCATACTGATTAAATTTCGATTGTCTCGACTGAAAAATAATGTTGCTATGCTGAAAATTACCCCATTTAGGGGAAGGTCGTATTTCAGTTTCTATTTGTATATGTGAATCCAACCTGCTATGTAAGATATTTATTTCGAAAAACTATGCCGATTCCATTAGGCTTCATATTGGCCTTGGCCTTTAGGTGGCATTGTTATATAGCTCTTTTGTGATATACGGATTCGACCAGTTAATGGGCCACAATAACCCAGCTGGCTGAGCATAATTTAAATAATTTCAATATAAATATTTTTAATTTAATAATGGGTCGTATAGTTCAGTCATTAGAATCACGGTTTGTAGAACATACAGAATTATATAAAGATTATCTATATTCGATCCAGCAAAATTTTAAAGATATTGCAGAGAAGGGTCTTGCAGATAAAGTACTAGAAAATACCAAATTTTGTCTGTAAATTAGCAAAGACGATACAAAAAGGGAACTGATTTCTTGCGCTTCAAACTTTGATATATTAAAGCTATTGCTTAAAGATTACCAGAATAATGGAAGTTATAGTAACAATAACTGTAAAGTTTACAGCACTTGCCTGCCGCCATGTGCATTAAAAATTCTAGCATCTAACAGACTTCACGACAAAGCCTATGATCAGCTTCATGAACTTTATGAAATCGTTTATACTTTGTCTGTTACCCAAGTATAATGTGAAAGGTATTTTCCAAACTAAAATAGGGAAGAATAGACTACGAAATTCATTGCCTTACAATCCTATATAGTATTATCGATTGAAAAAAAAATTACTAGATGATTTAAACACACAAATAATTATTGACAAATCAAATTTGCACAATAATCTAATGAACTCAAACGCTTGTTAATTTATTCTTAATATAATGAATTGCATATTAATTGTATTGCGTATTTTATACTGTTTATAATTAAAGTTTCATGAAAAAAGTATTCATTATAAAAATTTAAATTCCTATATAATTTCGTTTTATTTTCAATTTGATGGCAAATTTTTAAAGTGGCAGAATAATTCCAAAGTAATACTGTCAACATTTGAAAACATATCTAAAATTGAATTATAAAAATCCACATTTACATTTGGTGTTTCTTTTTACTGCCAAAAACATGTATATAACCATTAGTTTCAAATTGTTAGAATCGAAAATGGTTCTGATAATGAAAGGCTCGGGAAAATGAACCGATTATTTTTTATTCATTTGTACAATATTTTATAAACTTTTTATTTTTAATGCTTTAAAAAAACTTTTCCAGTCTCCCATTAAGAAAAAAAAAAAAAAAAAAAAAAAAATACGCTTATGAAAAAAATATAAAATCAGGTTTTTTTTTAAAGAATATATCTTTTTTATGGTCATATTCTTGTAGTCTCATAAGGGTGCTTGTCAAAGAACAATGGGTTTCATATCATATTTTGAGAGGAAAGGTCTAGGGAAAAAAATCCCTTCAAAATCACATACGTACTTTTGTGATTGGAAGTGTAATATATTCTGAACTGTTTTGTTTTCGGGGAAACATTTCTTAGGTGCAACAACAAAAGAACTTACTGAGAATTTGCCTCAAAAATAAGTATTCCTGTCACACACACATATATATATTTCATCTGTTAAGATTTTGGTAATTTTATATAAGTTTTCATTCTTACATATATTACTGCAATCCCTTTAATTGGATTCTCGAAAAATTTAAGTTTGTGTAATTGGTACCTACTAAAACTAATGTGTGTATTTCAATTTCATTTTTACCATTTTAATTATGTGAAAATTACTTTTATTCAATATAAAAATTAAATGACAACATTATGTGGGTCGGCCTGACAGTTTTATATATGTGAATGGGCCTCCGACTTTGGAGGGCCCCTTTACCTACTGGCAACCAATATTTCCGGACCCAGTCCGCCACTGCTGATCATTATTTGATTAATCAAGCTAAACGGCAATCAATACGTGTGAAGCAATCACAATGCTTGCTACAGCGCAATTTTTGTAAATAGGGAATACAAGAAATAAAGCAGGATAAATTTTATAGTCAGAAGCTAAGTATTTTACTCTTCTGTTTCTGAAATAGCATCTAGAGTCAATGCATTATTTTCTGATAAATTTGACTTTTTTTGTATGTGATTTTAGGAAAAAGTGATGTTTTACTAATTTTCAAGAAAATCCCATATTTTCCCCCAAATGTTTTCTTTTCTCTAAACTACTCCCCACTACATGACTCCCTGCGATTCAACAGCGGCTGTCCCATAGAATAATAACAGAGGAAGAAGGAGCATGTCAATACTCTAATGCTACAGCGTCTAGAATAAACTGTGTGGCAATCGCCTATAACCGTGATGTTAAAATGATGCTACAAAAATTAAGCTTACCCAGATGTCGCTGTGATCGAAGCTATTGCTCAAATCGAAGACCTGATTGGCTTTTCACAGTTTCGTCAGTTTAATCACGTGATCTAAGCATATAATTAACCAATAGTGAGTCTCGGTTTAGTTGTCGTGACCCTAGCTTTAATTACAAAGACATCTGGTGACAGACTTAATTTTTTTAGCACAACGCTTGCCACACTGTTTATTCTAGACGCTGTACTAATGCTTACAAACCCCTTCTAGTGAATTGCCAGCGAAAGCTGCTCCTGCTGCTTAAAACCTTGAAGTAGGGCACCCATCCTCGGTGCATTTATCGCTGTTTGTTGTAGGTGTTGCCCTCGGAGGAAGGAGAGACATGGAGAGGGGGGGACTTCCCCCCCAGGAGGGGGGGGGAGGCGAGGTTCCTACACATACAAAAAAATTTTTCCCACTTGACTATCTCTGTTATAAATAATTCTTGTAAATTTCATAATGATTATTAAAAAATAATTCTCTTTATGCACATTTATACAGAATTTTGTTCTATACCACCATGTAAAAATTTAGAAAAAGCGGGATGGCAACGCAACCTGTAAGACAATTTTTACCAAAAGTTGATAGGCACTAAATTATGTCAAGGTACAACTACATACCAATTTGTATGAAATTATGTGCAGTAGTTCCTGAGATACAGTTGCCACAAAATTTTGTCACACACACAGAGACAGACAGCCATTTTCTAAAAATGGTTAAATCGTGTTCTACAGCTCTCAAAACGTGTAAATCCATCAAAAACCCGAGGTCGAAAATTTTTACGAATCCAATACTTTCTTCTATTGAATATAAAAGAAAGTAAAAACAGTAGATTTTATAAATTGACATGTTTAACAATAGAGACTGAATTTATATAAATATATAAATGACAAAAAGGAAAATATATGAATATTTACATAAGGTTTTCTAAAAATAGTAATATTCTTTAAATAAATAGCCCATCTTTCAAATAAAATATTGAGATTATGTATATTAAAGAATTAATTTCAAATCCCAACTAATATGTTGTGGCCACCACAAGACTTTCTTCTATATTTTTCTATACAAATTACCTCAGTAACAATATTAAAAAAAACTAGTATGTTGTGGCCACCACAAGACTTTCTTCTATATTTTCCTATACATGTTCAATCAGTAACAATATTTAAAAAAAAAAAAAAAAAAGTACGATTTTTTTTTCAAAGTTTTTTTTTTTTTTTTTTTTTTTTTTTTTTTTGTTAAAAGTAATACATATTATATCAGTAACAATATTAAAAAAAAAAAATCGATAACTTTGTTTTAAATTATCACAGATTTATAGTTCAACTATTCGTTTTAAAAGTATCGACGAGATCTTTCGAAAGACACCCATCTTGAAAATTTACCCCTCCCCGGGGGGGTACTTCCCCCCCAGGGGGGAACGATGCCCCCACATGCACAGAATTTTTTTCTTAGTTAACTATTACTATTATCAATAACTCATAATAATTTTACAATCACAAGTTAAAAATAACTCTCATTATGTGCATTTATACGAAATTTTGTCCTATATTGCCACGTTAAAAATTTAGAAAAAATACGATCACAGCGCCACCTGTTGAGCTATTGATCCCCAAATGTAATCAGCACCACTTTATGTCGGGGACCAACTAAATACCAAGTTTGGTTAAATTTCGTTAAAAAAAAAAAAAAAAAAAAAAAGCGTTTTTTTCGTTAAAAATAAGAAAAAATCAATAACTTTGTTTTAAATTGTCACAGATTTATAGTTCAACCATACGTTTTAAAGGTATTGACGAGACCTTTCGAAAGATACCCATCTTGAAACTTTGCTCCCACCCCCCGGTGGGGGGGAAACGATGCCCCCACATGCACAAAAAATTTTTCCTAGTTAACTACTACTATTATCAACCTGATCTTTCGAAAGATACCCGTTGTGAAAATTTACCCCACCTGGGGGTGTATTTCCCCCCTAGGGGGGAAGCGATGCCCCCCATGCAGAAATTTTTTTTCCTAGTTACATACTACTATTATCAATAATTCATATTAATTTTACAATCACAAGTTTAAAACAACTCTTATTATGCACATTTATACGAATTTTTGTCCTATGCTGCCATGTTAAAAATTTAGATAAAATGCTATCACAGCGCCACCTGTTGAGCTATTGATCCCCAAACATAATCAGCACCAGTTTATGTCGGACCAACTAAATACCAAGTTTGGTAAAATTTCGTTAAAAAAAAAAAAAAAAAAAATTTTTTTCTTTTTTTTTTTGTTAAAAGTAAAAAAAATCGATAACTTTGTTTTAAATTATCACAGATTTATGGTTCAACCATTCGTTTTAAAGGTATTGACGAGACCTTTCGAAAGATACCCCATCGGTTCCCCCCACATGCACAAAATTTTTTTCCTAGTTAACTACTACTATTATCAATAATTCATATTATTTTTACAATCACAAGTTTAAAATAACTCTCATTATGCCCAGTTATACGGAATTTTGTCCTATGCTGCCATGTTAAAAATTTGCATAAAATGCGATCATAGCGCCACCTGTTGAGCAATTAATCCCCAAATCTAATGAGTACCAGTTCATGCCAGGGTGCAACTAAATACCAAGTTTGGTTAAATTTCATTCATTGGTTCGTGAGATACAGTGTCCACAAAAAAATGATACATACAGACACACAGACAGACAGACACACAGACAGATAGACAGACATTTTCTAAAAACTATCAATTCGTGTTCAGGACACCCCAAAACGTGTAGATCCGTCAAAAAACGGAGGTCGAAAAATTTCGCGAATCCAATACTTTCTCTATATTACATATAGAAGAAAGTAAAAAAATGCAATAATTTTTCAAAGATTTTTTTCGTTAAAAGTAAAAAAAATCGATAACTTTCTTTTAAATTATCTCATATTTATAGTTCAACCATTCGTTTTAAAGGTATTGACGGGACCTTTCGAAAGATACCCATCTTGAAAATTTACCCCTCCCCCCCGGGAGTACTTTCCCCCAGGGGGAAAGCGATGCCCCACATGCACAATTTTTTTTTCCTAATTAACTACTACTATTATCAATAATTCATATTAATTTTACAATCACAGGTTAAGAATAACTCTCATTAAGTACATTTATGAAATTTTGTCCTATACTGCCGCAATGTTAAAAATTTAGAAAAAATACAATCACAGCGCCACCTGTTGAGCGATTCATCCCCAAATCTAATCAGCACCAGTTTATGTCAGGGGCCAACTAAATACCAAATTTGGTTAAATTTTGAAAAAAAAAAAAAAAAAAGGAATTTATACGATTTTTTTTTTAAAGTTTTTTTCTTCATTAAAAGTAAAAAAAAACTAGTATGTTGTGGCCACCACAAGACTTTCTTCTATATTTACCTATACATATTCAATCAGTAACAATATTAAAAAAAAAAAAAGAAAAAAAAAAAAAAGTACGATTTTTTTTTTTCGAAGTTTTTTTTTTTTTTTTTTTTGTTAAAAGTGAAAAAAATCGATAACTTTGTTTTAAATTATCACAGATTTATAGTTCAACCATTCGTTTTAAAGGTATTGACGAGACCTTTCGAAAGATACCCATCTTGAAAATTTATCCCCCCCGGGGGGGTACTTCCCCCCCAGGGGGGGGAAGCGATGCCCCCCCATGCAGAATTTTTTTTCCTAGTTACATACTACTATTATCAATAATTCATATTAATTTTACAAGCACAAGTTTAAAACAACTCTAATTATGCACATTTATACGAATTTTTGTCCTATGCTGCCATGTTAAAAATTTAGATAAAATGCTATCACAGCGCCACCTGTTGAGCTATTGATCCCCAAACATAATCAGCACCAGTTTATGTCGGGGACCAACTAAATACCAAATTTGGTTAAATTTCGTTTAAAAAAAAAAAAAAAAAAAAATGCGATATTTTTCTAAGTTTTTTTTTGTTAAAAGTTAAAAAAATCGATAACTTTGGTTTAAATTATCACAGATTTATCGTTCAACCATTCGTTTTAAAGGTATTGACGAGATCTTTCGAAAGATACCCATCTTGAAACTTTGCCCCCCCGGGTGGGAACTTCCCCCCCCGGTGGGGGGTCAACCGATGCCCCCACATGCACAAAAATTTTTTCCTAGTTAACTACTACTATTATCAACCTGATCTTTCGAAAGATACCCAATGTGAAAATTTAGCCCCCCTGGGGGGGTATTTCCCCCCTAGGGGGGGGAAGCGATGCCCCCCCATGCAAAAAAAATTTTTCCTAGTTACATACTACTATTATCAATAATTCTTATTAATTTTACAATCACAAGTTTAAAACAACTCTAATTATGCACATTTATACGAATTTTTGTCCCATGCTACCATGTTAAAAATTTATATAAAATGCTATCACAGCGCCACCTGTTGAGCTATTGATCCCCTAACATAATCAGCACCAGTTTATGTCGGGGACCAACTAAATACCAAGTTTGGTTAAAATTCGTTAAAAAAAAAAAAAAAAAAAATTGCGATATTTTTTTTTTTTTTTTTGTTAAAAGTTAAAAAAATCGATAACTTTGGTTTAAATTATCACAGATTTATCGCTCAACCATTCGTTTTAAAGGTATTGACGAGATCTTTCGAAAGATACCCATCTTGAAACTTTGCCCCCCCGGGTGGGAACTTCCCCCCCCCGGTGGGGGGGCAACCGATGCCCCCACATGCACAAAAATTTTTTCCTAGTTAACTACTACTATTATCAACCTGATCTTTCGAAAGATACCCAATGTGAAAATTTAGCCCCCCTGGGGGGGTATTTCCCCCCTAGGGGGGGGAAGCGATGCCCCCCCATGCAAAAAAAATTTTTCCTAGTTACATACTACTATTATCAATAATTCTTATTAATTTTACAATCACAAGTTTAAAACAACTCTAATTATGCACATTTATACGAATTTTTGTCCTATGCTACCATGTTAAAAATTTATATAAAATGCTATCACAGCGCCACCTGTTGAGCTATTGATCCCCAAACATAATCAGCACCAGTTTATGTCGGGGACCAACTAAATACCAAGTTTGGTTAAAATTCGTTAAAAAAAAAAAAAAAAAAAAAAATTGCGATATTTTTTTGTTTTTTTTTGTTAAAAGTTAAAAAAATCGATAACTTTGGTTTAAATTATCACAGATTTATCGTTCAACCATTCGTTTTAAAGGTATTGACGAGATCTTTCGAAAGATACCCATCTTGAAACTTTGCCCCCCCGGGTGGGAACTTCCCCCCCCCGGTGGGGGGGCAACCGATGCCCCCACATGCACAAAAATTTTTTCCAAGTTAACTATTACTATTATCAACGAGACCTTTCGAAAGATACCCATCTTGAAAATTTACTTCCCCGGGGGGGGGAACCGATGCCCCCCCATGCACAAAATTTTTTTCCTAGCTAACTACTACTATTATCAATAATTCATATTAATTTTACAATCACAAGTGTAAAATAACTCTCTTTATGCCCATTTATACGGAATTTTGTCCTATTCTGCCATGTTAAAAATTTGCATAAAATGCGATCACAACGCCACCTATTGAGCGATTGATCCCAAAATCTTATCAGCACCAGTTTATGTCAGGGTGCAACTAAATACCAAGTTTGGTTAAATTTCATTCATTGGTTCGTGAGATACAGCGTCCACAAAAAAAATGATACAGACAGACAGACAGACAGACAGACAGACAGACAGACAGTCAGACAGACAGACAGACAGACATTTTTAAAAAACTATTAATTCGTGTTCTCCATATCCCAAAACATGTAAATCCATCAAAAAGTGGACTTCGAAAATTTTCGCGAATCCAATACTTTCTCTATATTACATATAGAAGAAAGTAAAAAAAATTATAACTTTGTTTTAAATTATCACAGATTTATAGTTCAACCATTCATTTTAAAGGTATTGACGAGACCTTTCGAAAGATACCCATCTTGAAAATTTACTCCCCTCGAGGGGGGACTTCCCCCCCAGGGGGGTGGGGGGTGGCGAGGCTCCTACACATACAAAAATTTTCCCAGTTGACTATCTCTATTATAAATAATTCTTGTAAATTTCATAATGATTACTAAAAAATAATTCTCTTTATGCACATTTATACAAAATTTCGTCCTATATCACCATGTTAAAAATTTAGAAAAAGCGGAATGGCAACGCAACCTGTAAGACAATTTTTACCAAAAGTTAATAGGCACTAATTTATGTCAAGGTGCAACTACATACCAATTTGTATGAAATTGTGTGCAGTAGTTCCTGAGATACAGTTGCCACAAAATTTTGTCACACACACACAGAGACAGACAGACATTTTCCAAAAATGGTCAAATCGTGTTTTACAGCTCTCAAAACGTGTAAATCCATTAAAAACCCGAGGTCGAAAATTTTTACGAATCCAATACTTTCTTCTATTGAATATAGAAGAAAGTAAAAATAGGACAAAGAAAATATCGCCTTACATTTGTAGTAGATTTTGCTTTATTAAGGAAAGAACAATTAAATTGTTGTTCATAACAATTTTAAATTAAATTTTCATTGCATTTAGGAATTAAAATGTTCTTGAGATTTTTATCAGATAATGAGGATCAGAATTTAGTTTTTAATTATGTTATCTGGCTGAAAATACACTCACAATGGCTATGTAAATATATTTAATTAGAAAAGCATTATTTAAAGAACCCAAACATTTAAAATTATTTTGAGATAATTAAAATCAATATTGCAATTTTTACACTTACATTTAATAAACCTCACAGCATAGCAGCGCCACCTGTTGGGAAATTTACTACAAAGTGTTATCGGGATAAAATCCCATTAACATCCAATTAAATATAAAATTTTACGAAATTAAACACAACAGAAAATGAAATATAGCTTTATCTTAATGGGAGTAATGTGCATAGTAGCGCCACCTGATGGGCGAATAATATAATCAGTGATAATATAATCAGTACCAATTCATATGAAGATTTAACTAAATATAAAGTTTTGTGGTTTGTGGATGCCGCTCATTACTTAATGAGATACAGCACATACAAAATTTCGATAACACATACACGATACACAGTCAGACTTGCATTTTTAAAAATGGTCAAATCATTTTCAAGACTTTACAAAACGTGTAAATGCATCAAAAATTTTCCCGAATTCAATACTTTCTTCTTCTGAATAGAAGAAAATACAGTTTCAAATAGAAAGCACAGTGGCGTAACGAGCATAACTGGCGCCCGGGGTACGATTCCTTTTCGGCGCTCCCCCCCTTCCCCCTTATATATTTTTTTTTTTTTTCTTTTTTTTTTTTTTTTAATTTTGCTTTAAAATTTTTGAGTAGTTCTTCAATTAATATTTGTAGAAGAACGAAATATTTTTCTTTTTACTTTCCCTTACCGAAATATAGTAGAGAAGAGTATCAGTTTTAAATGGAATTTTGGAAATTGAGTTTTTGTTAAATTTTCACAACTTGAGGTCCCTCCAAATCCTAAAAACAGGTCTTATGCTGTTGATCTGTATATGTGTCTGTTATCAGCATACCTCAAGGACAAATAGTAGCAAGAAATGCAATCTGAAAAATGGCTATTAAAAACATACTGTTCGTTGGCCCTTTTACTGTTTTGGCTTTAAATAATCATTGTATATGCTTATAACTTTTACATTAAATGAAAATATATACTTAAGAACCTTTCCCTTTTTAATTTTTTCGTATGCTTTTTCTGATTCTACGTCTCTAACTTGACCTTCAGTACACAAGTTTTAAAAAACTGATATTTAAAGAAAAATTATGTTTTAATTTCTACTAAATAGTTCTAACAACAATAAGTAAATATTAAGTTCCCTAGACCACCGATGTTTCTTTCTCTTTTTGTAATAGGATACAATATATTTTTAATTTTTATTTAGAAACAACCGTCCATATTTATAAAATCCCAATAATAATAAAAAAAAAAAAAAAAAAAAAAAAAAAAAAAACATAAAAAACTGATCTTTTATGGAATAGATTTCTGACAATTTCAGACTGTCATAAAAGCGTATTGTGCTGCTTAGATAACAAACAACATTAGCTTGCTGGTTATAATATTACGACGTTATCACAATGGTCACAGGTTCGAATACTGGCGCGATCCCTCTTCACTCTTGAAAATAATACTAATGATTTAGCCAGTCTTAAAAAAGTATATTTTATAAAAATTTAATTTAATTATTTGACTGAAAAAGAAAAAAAGTGTAATTAATTTGGTACAATTAAAAAAAAAAAAAAAAAAAGTAAGTAACCGGCTATTTGAATTACTCATCCAATAAAAAATTAATATCTAACATACTCTTCCTCCTCAGCTCCCAAATGAAAATCTGTCAGTGTATGCGATTTCAGCGCACAAAGCTTAAAATATATAGATTTTTTTAAAATGAATAAAATAAATTAAAAAAAAACAGAAAACCAAATGCAAGTTAGTTTTGTAGTTAAGCACCTAAATAAGACGTGCTACATTGTATAAATTTAATTTTATTATGCTTATGTTTAATAATAACAAAATAACTTTACTTTTTAGGTTATTCGATTTTACTCCTAAAAATATTAAAATAATCAATTTAAACTAGTCAAAGAAAACTACATTTTAAAATAATATTATTTAATCTCTGTCATAGCCGCCATTTTATAAGCATGTTAATTGAAGTTGATTTAAATTTATTTTATATTTCTAACCTATTTGTACCAAAATGCACATTTATTAAACCTCTATTAATCAAAAAATAAATTTGATTCTCTACTATGAGACTATGTAATTCTTTATTAACCCGATCAGGTTATCGTTTTTTTCGGCATCTTGTCAGTTTATCATGGGTCTCTGGAGACCCGAAACGACCCGAAGAACACGTCATTTTTAATGAAAAGAATCTGATAAAATTCATGAACATTCTTCAATACTTTAAGGGCAAACGATGAATTTTTTAAAAATAAATTAAACAAGTATTTTATTTTTCACCAGAAATACACCCATTTCCATAAAATGCAGCAATTTACTAAAACATTCATAACTTTTGAACAAACTGAGATATTTGAAAAATTCAAATTGCATAGTAAAATTTAAGAATGGTATTTTCACAGAAAAAATCATGGACACGGTGGATTCGTATTTCTTCTATATGTGAATTCTGAGGGATGAGACAAAAGAAAAAGGGCTCGGGGTCGGGTCTCCAGTGACGCACGATAACCTGATCGGGTTAATAATTATGAAGGATTTCAAATGTTCCTAAATTTTTAAGATTATATATATACATAAAAGCAAAATATTAAAACATCTATATTTAAAAGCGTGCAGTTGCAGTCAACTCTTTATTTTAGATACTTATATATAACTGTTTTAAATAACATACAGCTTTTAAGTAATGAAAAAAGAGGTGATATGTATTATTTGTATTAAAACTTCTTCACATTTTTGTACGGGAAGAAATAGCCTAAATTGGTAATCAACTATAAGTTATAAATAAATTATTTTTTTTATTATTATTATTACCGTTACAAAGAATTTCATGAACTTAATTGCGATTATCAAAATATAACCACTGAATGTTTAATTTTATATGCGAAAATTACTTATTATGCATTGTACATTATTTAATTATTTTATATGCTGTATAAATAATTTGAATCAGTGCTTTTTTTTTTTTTTTTTTTTTTTTTTTTTAAGTTTTAATACACTTAAAATGTTTTTATATTATTCACTGAAATTTCATTTATATAACTAGCAGGCTACGCCCGCTTCGCTGATCACTATTTTTAAATGAATCACAATAATTAATGAATTCTCAAAATTGCATTAATTTTTATCATGTGATAAAAAAAGAAAAAACAAATTCTGATCGGGAAAAATGTCGCACCGGGTCCCCATGCCTTCGGCAGCGTAGACCCGTGCGCTGCGCGCGCGTATTCCTTCACCATCCTTATGATTTCTCAAAATTCCATGTTATTACTCATAAACTTTCATTCTTAAGAAAAGGAATTAGAGAAAAATATCATTTAGCATCGGATAAAAACTCGCACCGGGACCCCACTGCCTTCGGCAGCGCAGACTCATGCGCGCTGTGCGCGCACGTGTGAGGATATACGTGCGCTGTGCACGCATATTCTTTCCAAACTCAAACTTTTATTATTAAGAAAATAAAATTAAAAAAAAAAAAAAAATCTTTTATCATCGGGTAAAAACTCGCACCGGGTCCCATGCGTGCTGCGCGCACACATTCCTTCTGAAATCAGACTTTTATTCTTAAGAAAAGAAAATTAAAAAAATCATTTCTCATCAGCTAAAAAGTCGGACCGGGTCCCCACTACCTTCCGCAGCGCAGTCTCGTGCGCGCTGCGCGCACCTATTCCTTCCCCACCCTTCCAGCCCCTCCTAATTAACCTACATATACCAATTTTGAACGGTCTAACTCAATTAGCTGAGATGCAAAAGAAAACCTAATCAGGACACCTTAAAATTGCAAATCAGGTGAAATCTCGAATTCCACTTTCGATAATATAAAAGAACTTTAAAATATCTTTCGAATGATGTATTCGAAATAAATTAATCATAATTTTAATTTGAAATATTGAAATTAAAAAAAATTACAGCGCCATCTGGCGGTAGAAATTTCTGTAATCTATTGTTCCATTCCAGATCAACAAAGCTTTCAAATGATTATTACTTATGAAATTATTTTAATTAATAGCGGAGATACAAAAGAAAACCTAATCAGGACACCTCAAAACGTGCAAATCGGGTGAAATCTCGAATTCCACTTTCAATAATATAAAAGAACTTTAAAATATCTTTCGAATGATGTATTCGAAATAAATTAATCATAATTAGAATTTGAAATATTGAAAATAAAAAATATTACAGCGCCATCTGGCGGTAGAAATTTCTGTAATCTATTGTTCCATTCCAGATCAACAAAGCTTTCAAATGATTATTACTTATGAAATTATTTTAATTAGTAGCAGAGATACAAAAGAAAACCTAATCAGGACACCTCAAAACGTGAAATCGGTGGAAATCTCGAATTCCACTTTCGATAATATAAATGTACTTTAAAATACCTTTCGAATGAAGTATTAAATATAATTTAATCATAATTAGAATTTGAAATATTGAAATTTTAAAATATTACAGCGCCATCTGGCGGTAGAAATTTCTGTAGTCTACCGTTCAATTCCAAATCAACAAAGCTTTCAAATGATGTATTACTTATGAAATTATTTTAATTAGTAGCTGAGATACAAAAGAATACCTAATCAGGAGACCTCAAAACGTGTAAATCGGGGGAAATCTCAAATTTCACCTTCGATAATATAAAAGTACTTTAAAATATCTTTCGAATGATGTATTAAAAATAATTTAATAATAATTAGAATTTGAAATACTGCAATTTTAAATATTACAGCGCCATCTGGCGGTAGAAATTTCTGTAATCTACTGTTCGATTCCAAATCAACAAAGCTTTCAAATGATGTATTACTTATGAAATTATTTTAATTAGTAGCTGAGATACAAAAGAAAACCGATTCAGGAGACCTCAAAACGTGTAAATCACGTGAAATCTCGAATTCCATTACTTACAGTAGTCTGTTAATGGAAGGTGACAAAAATTTGTAGCGTCTACTCTAAAAATTCAATTCAAATAAGTTTCAAAATGACATATTACTTTTGAAATTATGCTTATTAGAAGCTGAGATACAAAAATGATATAAACACTATTATAAAACGACTTATGTCTGACTTTTCGTGGTTTCTCCGAAACTTGCGTAATTCCGGGCTAAATACTGTTAAAAATCAATAGTATGAAATGTGAAAGGAGTATCAGAATTCGAAACGGCGTTCTGGGTTTTCCGTTGTTTTCTCCGAAACAACCATTCCTTTTCTACGTTTTTGCCCCTTTCCGTCCCTTCTAATAATTTTACGCTTGAAAATATTCGCAATCGATGTATCTTTCCTTAGAACCTAATAATACCAATTTCAAACGCTGTAACTCTTTTTTTTTTCCCTTCGCCCCCCCCTCCCCCTCAAGCCCTTCCTAATAATTCTACACTTTCAAAAATATTCAGAATCGAATTATCGGGCGTTAAAACCAAATATTACGAAATTTCAACGGCATATCTCAATTTAAAATATATACTGCAAAATAGAAAACAAAATTTAATCTAATTTTTTGGTTTATCCGCATATTTTCATGAAAATTGAACAGTAGCTTTATAATATGCTGTCTAAGCCGAATATTAATTCAAATGTAACGTGAATGAAAATTTGAAAAAGTTTTAAAATTGCAAATTTTATCCCCACTCTAAAACACGTGACATCTTGATCGGTTACTATCATTTCCTTTTTCCAGACGGTCGTCTGGCATTTGAAATGATGTTGCCACAAAAATTTCATACTTTAGTTAATTTTAAAAAATCTAATTGTTGTACTGATAAGCCGCTTGCACACTTAAATTCAGAAAAAAATCCCCTTTCATTTGGTACCGAAATCGTAACAATCGGACAAATATTTCTAATTTATTTTCCACTTTTTCTAATTTTAACTCTGTTAAAATATCTTTCTTTATGCAATGGCGGTGAATTCTCAGTCATTGAGATCGCTTTCTGATTAGGCATGATTCTACATTTTAATTAATATCTCCACAACTAATTAAAAATTTTTAATTCTGTTTTGAAGAGGACCTCGGAAAGGCTCCAGAGCATCCGTATGCCAATTCTTGTATTTCTGCGTTCAGTAGAGGCTGAACGTATAGAAGAACAAACTGACAGACAGACAGACAAACCTTTCCATTTATTATTATAGATTAGAGGTATAAACTAGTAATTTGTTTATGTATTTTTTGATTCTCTGGAAGATCTGTTCAATAATATAACTGTATTTTGTGTAATAGTATATGGTCGTAATAGTTTATAGGTCTATGGTCGAGTATATTCTGAACGTAATTTTCACGCCCCTTTATAGGATAGCTGCAATCGTAGGGTGAGTCCAGCCTCTGGAACACTTCGACCGATCCAACTGGGCCCTGAGTCATTTGATCTACGACCGGTCGAAAGCAGAGGCTGGACAACTCCGATCCTTTTATTGGATCAAAATCAATGCTGCCATCTGTAGGCTTAGTTTGAAATTAGCTATAGAATATTATAGTTAAATTAATTAAAGAAAAATTTAATTCATTATTTAAAAATGTAATTTAACTATGAGTAATAAAAAAAAGATAGATGCATAACAATTTTTTTTTTCTGCATAGTTGGGTACATATACACTGAAATACAATAATATTAATTATATAATTCTTTTTTGAAGATTATTTAAACTAAAAAATAATACCAATAAAATTTTAATTTTGAAATTTTTCCAGCAAATTTTTTTTTTTAATTATTTTCCTCAATTATGCATTATTGTATTTTAATGATATACCATACTGTATACAATTTTAAGTTTTATTTTGTGGATTTATTATCAAGTTAATTTTTGTTAAATATTTTTAAGTTGGAATACTGAAATTTAAAACAAATATTTAGCATTCAAATATTCAATGTAAATAAGAAGTAGGTTTAAGTTTTATTATGATCTAAGGTAAGAAATATAAAACTATTACACATTGCGAAAAATTATAAAATTTAAATTTAAATCAATGATTACAAAAAAAAAAAAAAAAAAAAAAAAGATTTTTATAACAGTTTTTTAAATTATCATTAATTTGATTCAAATCCTTATTAAATTGGTTTGTTAAATTCAATTAATTCTGATTTCAATCAATAATATTATAAATAATATATTTATGATTTTTTATTAATATTATTATTATGTAAATACAAATTAAATATTGATTTTTAAATATTGTTATCTATTTTTAAGTCTGAATGCTGAAATTTAATGCAGATATTTAGTATTCAAACATAAAAATGTTTCATAAAAATTAACTGATCGATAAATTCCCAAAGTAGTTCACAAACAAATTTAAAATATTTTGCTGAACTCAAAATTTTGAAAAATGTTAGTCGGGAGCATTTAAAAATTTTATTTTATTAAATTTAAATAATATTCGATGAATTTTAATTTGCATTATTGTATATTTCAATCCATTGCATGCATATATTTATAATTCTAAAACAAGTATACAGTTATTTACCAAAAAAAAAAAAAAAAAAAAAAAAAAAATGCTTGTATGCATATTCGCGTTTGTAAGGACCGATAGATGGCGTAACCAGAGCAATAACCAATCATAGCAATGGATTTGTAAATGGATCAAATGACTCGAAAAAATTTCTTGGGCGATTTGATCCACGACCGGTCCATGGAACACATTACACTGGACGACTTTGATCCAGACCGGTCGATGAGACTGGACACATTGAGATGGATCAATGCGACCGGGCGATGATGTCACTGATCCTGGATCGGGCCAGGCGTCTACTGAACGATTTGGAACAATTCTGACGTGATTGGAGCAGCGCCATCTATCTAATTTGACCTGTATTAGCAAGTTATTTATTGTATTTCTGTTTATTTTGTCTGAACTTTTAATACGTAATTCCATAAAATGCTAAACTATATTACGTTTTTTCTTAAAAAAAAAAAAAAAGAAAAGAAAAAGAAAGAAAGATCTTTTATGTAATAACAATTTTACTTCTTTCTTATTAATGTAGAATTCTGTATTCTGCTAACAAAAAATAAGAAGTATACATTACTTTGGTTATGATTTTTCTAAATTCATGTATAAATTTTAATCATGAAAATGTTAAGAATGTTACGTTACATTTATTTTTAAAGGAGCAGAGTGAATTTATCTTAAATGAGCACTTCTTGATATAAGAAAACACCTTTCTTTCTCTTCGAATTTTATTATGAACAGAAATGTACAACAAAAACGTTTTTGGAAAATAATAATAATAATAATAATAATAATAAATAAATTATATAAAATATGAAATATGCTATTTAGTTAATATAATGGATTTATATAAAAAAATAATCTTACTTTCTTCTTCGATTTATGAATCAATATAAAGAGCTTTTTCTCTTATTACCGACTGAATATTAAAATAAACTAGCAATGTAAACAACACTGCATAATTTTATAGCTACTTTTTTTACAGTCTGTTTTGTTTATTAAATTTAATAATTGACATCTTAAACTTATTTTTACCAAAATTAAAAATATGTGGAAGGATTTTAATTTATTTACTTATAGTTAACTTATTGTTTTAAAGGTAAAAAATACAATCGTTTACAAGCTTTTCTATTTGTAAACAAAAAACAATCGCATGAATGAAAAGTTTTGTCTGAAAAAAAAAAAAAAAAAAGAAAAGAAAAGAAAAGAAATAATTAATTTTTCCCAGCTTATTTTTATATATTAACAAAATATGATAGCGTCTGAATAAAAAAAAAAAAAAAAAAAAATGTATTTTTGTTTCAATTAAAATTGTGTAAATTTTTGTTTTAATTTTATGTTTAAATGTTACGTTCATCAATAAAAGAAATTACGTATCGAAAATCGTTATTACGTAAAAAATCTTTTTTACACAATAAATAAATAAACATAATATTGTTTAGCATTTTATGGAATTACTTACCTTATTTTCTACAGCACAAACAATGCATATAAATAAGTACATCTGCATTATACCTCAGCTAATTAAACAAATAAACAATCATTGTCAAAAACAGATGTTCATTATTCAGGTTTTCACTGCTTAGTGTCAGTCAGAGCCTGATTTCAATCTATAGAGCAGGCGCATGTTTATAAACAAGCGACACTATTCTGCAACTTTTGCGCATGTAGGCAAAGTATCTGCCTTTCCATTGGTGCTTTATCCCACCTTTTGCCTACATTGTAAAGTACGTGCGGTATCATCTGTCACAGTGACGTCACGTGCGCCTGCTCTACCGTACTTTGCTGAAGGACAACGCTAGTTTTTCCATGCTTTTGGAAGCGTAGTAGTAGATTTTTTTTATGCTTTTACAAATACATTTCCAACACTGTGTTACAATAAATTTGTAACACTATTCCGCAATGATAAAATGGGTCTGTGTGGTCAACTGTCCCTCAGCAAACATGCTCGTGACGTCATCTGTTAGAACTCTATTGCGCATTTGATCCATCACGTGACAAAATGGATCAAGAAATTTTTCTGGGCTTTCTGATCCATGACCGGTCGAGATCGGTCCATCCCACTGAACGATGTGACCACGGATTAAAAGAGTAGGATGTATTACGAATGTTGCGGAATGGTAGTGATTTTCATCTTGCAGATAGAGGACGACCAGATCTCGAAAATACACCAATCAGCGCGTCTTTACATTTCTGGCTGTTTGTTCATAGGTCGTTCTCGGAAATCGGATGATGACTGAAGCTGAAGGGGCGAGCTTTCCCTTTCGTCTGATGTTTCAAAGATACTACACCAGGCGGCGATCGAATCTTTTTCATCACAAAAGCTTCAGTTTTCGCGCTCGCTGCCCTATCTCGTATTTCATCCTTATCTCCTAATTCCGTGGATGTGACTCTGGATCGGTCGACACCACTGAACGCTTTGGCTCGGAATCAATCGACCGGTCGTGGATCGGGTGCTCTACTGAACACGCCCATTGTTCCACGACCAATCGGATCGATCCTGGATCGGTCGAGAGCCTGAACCCGCCCTATCGTATCGAAGTATTATCGTTTCCATGGAGAAGACTTTACTTTGGATTGGATAGGTCAGATACTGAATTTTAATGTTAATTATTATTATTATTTAAATAGAAATAGAGAAATTCGATTATTTAGATTATAACAATCTCATTTGTACGAAATTCAAAGCAGTTATTTTTCATTTACATAGATTTTACTTATGATTCTATTTCAAAGTTAAGGATGGAGAATAAACAGCATATTCGACCACATCTGTTACGTAGGTTCTTGACGCAGGGGTGATCGTTGTTTATCGGCCATATCTGCTATGAAAGGTATATTAGCAATAAATTAAGAAGAAGTCCATTTGCTGTCATCAAGATGCTTTTATTGAATAAATCTTCCAAATATTCAAGTATTAACATTCCACACAAGTTGGTACAGAGCGTTGTAAATTGTTTTATAATGAAATACAAAATTCCAGGGTTAAATGTTGAGACTGTCGCATGAGATGGGGGAGAGAGCGAAAGTAATTCAGTCTTTACAAAACGATGGTTTGGAACAGATCTCAGTTCCTTACACTAGAACAGATCAGAGATGTCTGAAGAAAAAGAGCCAAATTTTAGAAAAAAACAGCCAAAAGAATGCCAAGCTATTTCTTTGTCTTTACAATATATTAATACTAAATTTTGAATATAAAAATGTCGTTACATCGATTTGGCATAAAAAGCATCGCCAGGTATGAGTCATCTTTAACGTACAAAAAAACAACCCCTTTGCTAGACGCCAGTTGGTCGATGAAAATCCATTATAAATCTATTTTTAGAACTACAATGACCTGCTTGAAATAATAATAGCTTTTAATATAAATATGAGGGTAATAAATATAAACTGAAATGATTGTTTTTTATTTTATTAATAGCTATTTATGCTAGGAAAATGCTGATAACGAATTTTAAATTACCCTGCCAAAAATAAATAATTATAGCTAAATTGATTTAATCCTTTCAGGGAAAAAGTAAAAACGGAATTCTTTTTCAAAAGCCCCGATATAAAAATTGCTTTATGTTATTTCTAGAGCAATGTGTTTGTAACCATAAAGGACAAAGAACACTATTAAATGAAAGATTTTGATTTGTAAATAAAACGGGAAATTCTATATAATTAATTAATTGAATTACATAAATTTAAAAAGATTTATTTTATATAATCTATATTAATCCCTCCTTTTTGTTATATATTAAATTTGAATAAATAAATAAACTTTTAAAGAACATATGTGTGAACACTCGCACATATATCTCCCCTTCGACTGGAAAGAAAAAAATTGAAAGATAATGCAAAAATATCGCTCTCTCTCACATCAAGACAAATACATACCATAAATTTTAACATACTTTCTATATAAAACCAATATTACTTCAAAAATATTTTTCATATTACAAAGTGGCTGATAATGTAAAATTAAATATCAAATGTATAACACCAATGATTAATTAGAACTTGTTTTTTACAGGACATAATTATCTTTCATAAGATGCAAGAATGTATATTGAAATCACGACATTATAATTTTAAAATAAGCAATGCAATGTAGTATTTATAATAATTCACAGCTGTATGACAATGTATTTATTCAACAAATTTTTGAAAATGTATGACAATTGAAGGTAAGGAAAAAAAATCAATAATTACAAAAGTAAAATATTTTATGTATTTAAAGTTTATAGAATATGTTAATTTGCTTGAAACTATTTATTATTTACTAATTTTATTATTAATTTCAATATAATAATATTTTAATGAGATATTTTGGTATGAAAAAAAATTTTAGAATATAAAGAAATTACCAGAATGCCAATATGTGAAGACCTAAAATTTATACAAATTGAGCCAGTGTGTGTGTGAATCAGTATATAAATCATAATTGACATCGTGGGTTGTGAGGCCACAGCCAAAAATAATGTACTGAGTTAGTGTGTGAGGCAGAAGAGGCATATATTGTGTGTAAATAAAATTACAGCAAGAATCCTGCAACACGACATAATTAAATGTCTTTTGTTTGTATAAAGTGAATTGAGAAAAAAAAATAAAAAAAAGGCCCAATCAATAAAATAATAGGACACAAGTATGCAGTCTGGAAAAATTTTAAAAGAAAAATGTAATTAGATTTTTTTTTTTTTTTTTTTTTAAATGTTCAATTATAATTAATTATTTCTAAAGAAAAAAAATCTGAACCAAGTTCATTTTTCAAACATTATGTGGTTTAAAATAATGAAGAATGATACCACTGTACTATTAATTCTCCATTCCCTAACAAATATAATAATTTATAAAACATGAATCACATTTGAAAAGTGTAAATTGTCATCATGGACAAATTCTAATAATATTTCTATGTATTATTCGTGATGTTTGTATTGAATAATCATTAAATAATTGTGAAATACAAAATGTTAAACTTGTTAAGTATGCATGATATGGTACCTTTTTTTTTTTTTTTTTTTTATTATTATATATATATATATATTTTTTTTTTTGTGTGTGTGTGTGTGTGTGTGTTTAGATCACTACTTACGTCTTGGACAAAGATGTGTAAATGACTTATTTATTATTAGAACCTATACATTTTATAATATTTATTTATTTATTTATTTTTATTTCTTGTGTATATGTGTGACAGCACCCAAAAGGGATTTGGTAAATTTGAAATGTCTAATAGTATAAGACATTGTTTACCTCTCAATTAAGAATAATCTTATTGATATGCAATCAGAAGAATGTGTGTGTACAAGATTGAAAATAAAATGTGTGTGTGTGAGAAAAAGTACACATATGAAACAACTGTGTAAAAAAGAAACATGTCAATACATAATTTTTAGAAAAAGAAAAAGATGTGATATTGTAAAAATGTAATTCTGTATTTTATGTATAATGTATTGTAAAACTCGTAAGTTGAAGTATGAAAGATCCTTTAAAAATTAAAAGAAAATGTAATAAGTATGAGCAACTATTTAAAATGTATCAAATAAATATAAAATTAGCAAATAGTAATTGATAAAATTACAATGTTAGCATTAGTTAAATTTGTTTGTTTATTTGTTTATTCTTTATAAAATATTGCAAGGTAAGCCATGTGAAATAATGTGTAAGATAGATAAAATTTTATCAGTATTATTATTATCATAAATAATTTATCTTTTATAAATCTCTAACTATATTTTATAAAAAGTAGAATAACAAAAACTGAAATTAAAATATTGCTGATCACCTGACATGTGAACACATGACATGCCAAACAATTAAGTCAGAGAAAAGTGTATAAACTCAGAAGAGAACATGGCTGAATAATTGGGTTGTGAGGCCAATTAAAACATGCCATAATGTGTGAAATGTGTCAAAACGTGTAAAAATGTGTAAAATAACTATTGAAAAAATTTGTCATTTAACCGTACCCCAAATTAGTCAAATGACAATGAAGTTCTGACCCAAAAGTAAGCATATATAAGAACACATGTACATAATGCAGCAAAATATATATAGAAAGAAACGCATAATTCTGTTACTTATTTTTGAACTTTTAATTTGAAGTATGTAAGGTGAAAAGTTTTTTTTTTAAAACATGTATGAATATTGCATGAGTGTGCATATGTTGAAAGTGTACATATTTTATATTCAAGTACATGCAGTAAAATAATCAATACAATGTGTGTTTATTTATTTCATTTTGTTAGTTTTTTTTTTTTTTTTTTTTTTTTTGTTATGTATATATATATATTTTTTAGTAAAACAATTAGCGAATGCTTGAAAAAAATAATGTTTGAATAATAAGATAAATGTAAGATGTGGTTTACCCAACACAATTTTCGGTGTTGAAAATTTAAACTTATAGTCAAATAGCAGCACATTATATAAAAACAATCTGCATAATATATAGACCAAAGCAACACAATTGTGTTAACAGGGAGTGTGTGTTTATGTATATTTATTTTATTTATTTTTTTAACGAGAAGCTGTGATAACATAGTTAAATTAATTTGATTTTTTTTTTTTTTTCTTTTAAATGCGAGATTAAAATTCTCAATAACTTTCAATTATGTCCGTAAACATTCTAGAATGGTATTACTGATGAAACAAAAAATAGCCACAATATTATTATTTATGATCTCTGATGACAGCTCTTTAATTAATAATGAAGTAAAAAAATGTGCACATGAAATTGTTAAAAAAAAGGTCATGACAATATAAACTTCTAATTTCAACGAGGCCTCTTAAAATGAGCTTAAAATCAATATAAAGACTAGCTACGAGGGCTGTCATAAATGCTCATATCAAATTCTATAAAAACTCGAGTAAAGGAAGTATAAACAACTTCTCAAAAAAAGATGAATTCAAATTGTTCATCAAGTCGACTAAAAAAAATATTAATCATAATCAGCAGACATCTATAAAAAAAACAAAAAATATTTGCTCAAAAGTTTTGCGCAAATGTATTTGCGCAGTAAATGTTATTCCAAAAAAAAAATGATGCATCGTATACACTGATATCAGATGTTATAAAACTAGCTAGTAATTATATATATATATATATATACTCATATTAATGAATACATATTAATAAAAATATAAAAAGATACACATATGAATAATATAAACCAAAAATATTAATGAGTAATTATGAATAAATAAGTGTATATATGATTATTTAACAAAGTGCCATTATATTTACAGAAACACATAAAAACATTATCATTATCTTTTTCTATTGTTATTTTATTCAGCTTTATTTTTTGCATGGTGAGTGATAGATGTGCATCTTAATCTTTGAAAAAGAATAAAATGTTGAAAATTTATGTCCCAACAAACTATTTTCACTATTGCCTGAATATAAAGAGTGTTTATTTATATATTTATCTGTTGGCTTCTCAGTTCCTTTATTTATATATATTGTTTAATAAGCAGACTTCAGTTGTAATAAATGAAAAATAAATAAATTTGATGTGTGTAAAAAGATAAAAATGTGTTATTGCACAAAGTTTTAAAAAGAATGTAGGCATAGCAAATTAAAAAGAAAGTGAATTTTGAATGAATGTGTAAATTTATAACAATGTGTGAGAATGAGAACATCATGCATGTAAAATATTAAGGGCAGGCAAGTCTTTTATTAACAACAGCTAATTTACTGTAATGACATAACCCTGTCACATTTATATACTGTGAACAAATGTAAAAAAAATACGAAAAATATTGAATAAATAAAGAATGAATGTTTATCAATTTAATTACCCTATTTTATTTATTTATTTATTTTTATGTTTGTATATGGAAAACAAATGCTGAACTGTTAGTTTAGCAAAATAAATACTTCGTATAAATGAAAATAAAATTCTAGCAAAAGTAAGATTGTGCAATGAAAGGTAATCAAGGCAGATCTCTCCCCATAAAGAAATCTGGCCAGGATTTCCAAAGAAAGAAATATACCCCGAGTACTAAACAAACACTACTACATTCAAGACGTCATTAAATGCAACAGTGGTGCACAAAATCATAAAATTTAAATCTTAAAATGGGAAACGTATAAAACTTTTGAGATGTAGAAAATAAAAATTATAATGTGTACAAATTAAATTATCATTAAAAAACTTTACAACTCGATATTATTTAATAGAGCCTAGAAATAGTGTATGTATAAAAACATGATTGAAAATGTGTTAGTGTAAGAGAAAAATTTTATTACAAACGTCCGAAAACAAATATTTTTACAGTTTCAGGATGAGCCAAACCAATCAATTTATCGATGATTAATTACTAATATTCCCCACAAGAATTGAAAGATCAATTTTATGAAAATGTGAAATGTGTAAATGCAAAATATTTGTAAAAAAAAAAAAAAAAATGTGTTTGTAAGTGTGTAAATAGTGGGAAATGCTCACCTGCCGCTTATAAACACCTAGTCCCGAACGATTGCAGAAAAACAATTCTTACTTAAATTATTTTAACTTTTTTTTTTTTTTTTTTGATAAAGTTATAAAATGTACATGTAAAGAAAAGATGCCTAAAATCATAATGTACAATTGAAAGTATTTTGAAATGTTTAGCAAGAAGATATGAGAACATTTTAACGAAGGGCTAGCCTATTTGTGACAACAATGTAAACTATGTGTGAAATAAATTTGTTTGAGTGTAAAACAAGAATGGAGAAAATAAAAATTAGAAATAAGTTTTAAAAATATAAAACAATGTATAAATAGACAATACTTAAAAAAAAATTTATGGTGTTTATAAAATAAAGTAAACCATATTTCAGATACAAAAGCCAATATAATTTATTTAGAATTCAGCCTGAAATACTGAGAACAGATTTAACTCGTTTATCTTCTTATTCGATTTAAACAACTTTGATTATAGATGTGCAATTAAACATCACTCTTTTCAGAAGTGAAAACGATGAGATATTATAATATTTATTACTTATTAAGTCTAGATATTCTATATTTTTCTTTCAAAGAGTAAATTTATTTGAACTTAAATAATATATAAAGTCGATAAAATGTATATATATTCATGTGCATTTCAAATTATCTAACAGAAAACTCAAAAATTTCACATTTTCTAAAAGAAATTATTATGAATCTAAAAAAATGATTTGCTATAAAATTGACAGTATATATACCTGTATGAATTACCCAACATTTTAATATACATATTAAATACAAGAAAAAAAAGTAGAACGTATAAATAAGCAAGAGTACTAGTATACAAGTAAAAATTATAATATTAATAAAACGAGAAAAATATAAGTTTGAAATTATTAATATATATATTTTTAATTAACAATTACTAAATTTGACTGCTTCACTCAAAAATAATTTAAGTGTTATAGAATATACAAACAAAGTTTAACTCTTTACTTTCAAAATTAATTTTTAGTATTCATTTTATTCAAGACTAAGGAAAAAGTACTTACGAATATCTTGAAAAAAAAAAAATATATATATATATATATTTGAAGCATTGAAATCCCTTATATTTGTCGAAATCAAACTTGTATTCATCACAGCAACTTGCTCCTCCATGACAAAATAATTCGTTTTCCTAAAATAACACTAACTAGCGAAGTTTTGAAGAAAAGCTTCAAATACAGAAATAAGTACGTAGTTGTCCTTTCGAACGAAGGAAAAAAAAAATACTTCCATATGCTTAAGGTTTTTTTTATACCGCAGCCCTTGGTATGGGATGGAAATGCACAACTATTAAAAAAACGACAAAAGCCGCGGTAATTCTGTTCTAATATTACCGTAGAATTAAATATGATGTGGAAATTATTTTTCTTAAGTTTTGCAGGAGAAAACACAGGTGGCAAAAAATGTAGAAAACGGAGTGGTTTGAATAAAAAACTTCCCGGGATGATGAAGAGTAGTTTGTGACAGAAACAGCTGTTCAGCAGAAACAGAGTTTCGATTAAGCCAATACACGCAACAGATTCACACAAAATTCTGGATTTTCACATGCATGCGTGCAACAATGCGTTATTAAACGGTTGATCATTTTTAGAAGAAAAATTTGTAAAAAGGCTAGTCGCACAATTTAGACACAATCCATCAATGGTGGCATTGCCGTCCAGTACCATATTTTATAGAGTTCCTCCCACATTTTCGATATGCGTATCCATGAGTAAAGCTTGAGGAGGATCATGCAAATAGAAATGTCCAACAAACAATTCATAAAAATAAATGCAGCCCCTCTCCCCCATGTCGACCAATCTCAACTCCTGGTGCTTTGGCACCAATGTATGTTACGTAGGTTCTTGACGCAGGGGTGATCGTTGTTTATCGGCCATATCTGCAATGAAAGGTATATTAGCAATAAATTAAGAAGAAGTCCATTTGCTGTCATCAAGATGCTTTTATTGAATAAAGCTTCCAAAAATTCAAGTATTAATATTCCACACAAGTTGGTACAGAGCGTTGTAAATTGTTTTATAAAGAAATACAAAATTCCAGGGTTAAATGTTGAGATTGTCGCATGAGATGGGGGAGAGAGCGAAAGTAATTCAGTCTTTACAAAACGATGGTTTGGAACAGATCTCAGTTCCTTACACTAGAACAGATCAGAGATGTCTGAAGAAAAAGAGCCAAATTTTAGAAAAAAACAGCCAAAAGAATGCCAAGCTATTTCTTTGTCTTTACAATATATTAATACTAAATTTTGAATATAAAAATGTCGTTACTTCGATTTGGCATAAAAAGCATCGCCAGGTATGAGTCATCTTTAACGTACAAAAAAACAACCCCTTTGCTAGACGCCAGTTGGTCGATGAAAATCCATTATAAATCTATTTTTAGAACTATAATGACCTGCTTGAAATAATAATAGCTTTTAATATAAATATGAGGGTAATAAATATAAACTGAAATGATTGTTTTTTATTTTATTAATAGCTATTTATGCTAGGAAAATGCTGATAACGAATTTTAAATTACCCTGCCAAAAATAAATAATTATAGCTAAATTGATTTAATCCTTTCAGGGAAAAAGTAAAAACGGAATTCTTTTTCAAAAGCCCCGATATAAAAATTGCTTTATGTTATTCCTAGAGCAATGTGTTTGTAACCATAAAGGACAAAGAACACTATTAAATGAAAGATTTTGATTTGTAAATAAAACGGGAAATTCTATATAATTAATTAATTGAATTACATAAATTTAAAAAGATTTATTTTATATAATCTATATTAATCCCTCCTTTTTGTTATATATTAAATTTGAATAAATAAATAAACTTTTAAAGAACATATGTGTGAACACTCGCACAACATCTGACTAAAGAACAACGCCTTCCAAAATGTTTCAAAGAAGTGGAAAAAATCTTAAGAGCTGTGAAATCATGCCGACAAAATTATAAAACAATTTTAGCCAATTCGAAGTTACGTGGTTATGTGAGTTATGTTTTATTACTCTAATAACTTTTGCATTTCAATCAGAATTGATATAAATGTCGCTGCTGTATTATTCATCTCTGTTTTTTGTATGCTATTTTCGGTTTCTGGGTGATAAAACCTCAAGATATCGTTGTTGCATTTCATTTTGTTATCGAATCAACCAATACTTTCCAGTTTCTCTTTTTAGAAATTATATTAGTGCTGACTCTAGAAAAAAATGGCCGCCAGGGGGAATTCAATTAAAAGGGCATAATTTGCGGTCTTCTATATTGTGATTTTTTGTACATGACAAAAGTAAATTACTAATTTTACATACATATATATTATATGTATTTGTTCTTCCAGGAAGGCTGTAGAACTATTCCTAGAAGGTTGAAAAATTAGAAAGAAAAATATCTAAAGGCCTCTGAACATTTAAAATGTTAGAAAAGTCTACTTGGTGCTAAAATGTTTTTAAAAAGGCCGCAGGATGCTAAATGGGTTGAAAAAGGGCAACAGGGTGCTAAAATGTGTTTGAAATGAAAGCAGGGTGGAGCACCCTGCCTAATTAGCCTTGAGTCACACAACGCATTTTCCGTGAGAGCGTTGAGATCATTAGCGATAGCAGTGCCATTAATGACCACGAGTCTGCCAAAATTGATCCGCAGTGGCGCTACCTGCTACAAGGAAGAAATAAGGCTATAAATAGCCAGTGCCAGCAAACACTAGTTGCAATTGACAAAGGGGGAGGATCCTCCCGAGAAAAGCTTATTGCTGAAGATGAAGCGTGAGTAAGGTCTGTTGTTTGATTTTATAATTTTTTTTTTTCTTTTACCTTTTACAAGCTTCAGTTGATATAATAAACGAAAGTGATTTATTTTTTGTTGCAATAAAATCTAATTTTCATCTGAGGGGAGTTTAAGTTTGAATCTTTCTTCTGCATATTTGTCGTTAGCTTGATATTAATAGATATCCGTATCCGGAGTGGTCATATCCAACCAAACCAAATCAGATAAATACTAATAATAAAAAAAAAGTCACTGGATACCCCTGTCTTAAAAATAGACAAAATTTCGTATTAGAGCAATCAATAATATGTACATCTGTATACTTTGCGTATATAAAAACAAAAATTACTGGATATCCCTATTTCAAAATATATGAATCTTAAAAATATAGCTAACTCTATATTTCACATTTCTTAAACCTGAAGCTGCTACTTTTGATACAATTTGTTTGCTAAAGCAGCCAAGTTGGAACTTTTTTTTTTTAAACCTTTAAAAGCTTCAACTGATATAATAAACAAAAGTGATTTATTTTTTGTTGCAATAAAATCTAATTTTCATCTGAGGGGTGTCTAAGTTTGAATTTCCCAATTCTGGATATTCGTTGGATATCCAGCTTAAAATAGACGGACATCCATATACAGAGTGGTGATATCTGATACTCTGTTGGATATTTAAAATTCAGTTAGATTGACCTGATACCGGATAATTACCAGACATCCATTTCATCCCTACTTATTAAAATTTTCAAAGTTGTGTAAGGAGGACAAATATAATCCCATAAAATCTGGTGCTGTATATAATTTCCATTAGAAGAAAACTAAAGTTTTTTACTTATAATACACATATAGGCAGTAATAATTTTAGTTAGTTAGGCTTAGTGAAATTTTTAGTTTAAAAAAAAAAAAAAAAAAAAAAGTTTATTTAGGTAAAAAACTAGAAATATCATATATAGGGATGTTACATGCATGATTAATTCTAAATTTTCATTATTGAGATTTAAAATTTTGTTAATATGTACTTTAAATTCATATGAATGAAATTACCAACAGCTAGTGTTCAATAATTATAACCAGCAGTGGCCCAACACCTCTGCGCTGAAAGCTAGTAGACAAGAAGTACCAGGCTCGCCCCCTTACCTAGTGCTAACTGTAGGCTAATTTGACAGGTTCTCCAGTCTGCGGCCCTTTCAAACACATTTTAGCACTCTGCAGCCCTTTTAAAAACATTTTGGCACCAAGTAGCCTTTTCTAACATTTTAAATGTGTAGAGGCCTGTAGATACTTTTTTTTCTGACTTTTCAACCTTCTAGCAATATTTCAACAGCATTGCTGGAAGACCAAATGCATGTAGCCTGTATATTACATCACATGTAAAATTAGTAATTTACTTTTGTCATGTACAAAAATCACAACATTGAAGGCTGTAGATTATGCAAATAATGCCCTTTTTGAAAATTGGTTGCCTTTTTATTCTAGAGTCAGCACTACCCCATACCTATTACAGGTTTTCTGGGATTTTCTCTAAAACTCACGTAAATACAGGTTAGGACCCCTTAGAAAGACCCTCTCCCCATGAAGGGAACACCATCCTAGGCCTAGGACCCACATGTAGTGAATCATCCTTACTCTAAAACCAGTGTTAGAAATTAGCAGTCGTTAGTCGTCAAATGCAACTAAATTATTGGATTTGACGACTATAAAATTATTTTCGGTCGTCAAATTTGACACCTAGCTTTTTTAAGACTTAATTTTGTGTAACTGTGAAAGCTCCATGTTCATATTATATATTTTTTTCTGCAAGCTGCGCACGGTTATTCCAAACATAGAATAACGAAAGGAGAACAGCCCTTTTGTTATTCTACATTTTGTTTTATGCATCAAAAGTTAATCATCAGCATTTGAAACAAAGAACAAGGGGAAGAATAGAGTTGTGTGATGCATGGTAAATGGGAACAGGAAGTAACCAATTGGCTGATAAAACTGATCTGACAGATTTCTCTCCAAAAACTCTTACACCTGTTCTGTTGTTCTGTTGTTCTAAAGTTTATAGTTTGGTTAAAATTTTTATTGAATAGAGTGCCATTTTCTTAAAATTTTAAGGTACTACAAATGCGAAATGATGAAACAAAGTACATCTTCATATGCATCTTTAAACTCAATCGAAAATGTTTTACTTCTAATGTCTAATGAAACATTTTGATTTATAGAAGACAGTTTATATTTCAAAATCGAGATAAAACATGCATACAGATAACCTACATAACCAACACATTAATCACTATATTAATGTGCACATACTGATATAGTGTGTAAGAAAAAATATATACATATAAATTAAATTGTATTTCAAAAATTTTGACACGTAGTTCAGAAAATATTGTTTTACTCAAAATCACTCTTGTTTAGTCATGTTAAAATGAATTTCAGAAATCGCAACTAGAAATTTTAATTTGACGCCTAAAATATTTACAGCATGTGTCATATGATTACCTCCCCCTTTTCTTCTCAATTTCTCTCACTGTCTGAAACACCAATAATTATAGCAAAGTATTAGAATTAGCAAATATCTCATAATGTGGATTTTTTTTTTTCAGTTTTGGATTTTTTTTTTTTCTGTTGTTGTTGTTGTTGAAGTCACTTAACTATGTTAAAATCAGATTATAATTACAAAAGATAGAAGTTTAAAAAATATATATAGAACAAGTTTTTAAATAAATTAATAAAATAAAGCTGATATAGTTCAAAGTTTGATAGAGAAAATTACATGTTCATCCCTATGAAAAGTGCACACATCAAATGGGACGAATAAAGTTCTTATTTCAGGTTGGAATAACTAAGATATCTGCCTGTATGACTATATTGCAACTCCCTACTCCAAATTTTGAATAATTTGGATTTTTGAAGTTCTATTGTATATCTTACTTGCTAATATGAAATATTGATGATTTTGCTTATTTATTTTTAGGCTCATAAAAAAGTATATAGTATGACTGTCAATATTTTAAAGCATTACAGTTTTATCCAAAAAATTCTGGACAAAGTACAGTTGTTGGATAAAGAACAATATCTAAGAAAAGAATAATATAAAGAAGAAAAGAGTAATATAAAAAAAGAAAAGAATAATATAAAAGAAGGAATACGTGCGCTGCGCGCGCGTATTCCTTCACCATCCTTATGATTTCTCAAAATTCCATGTTATTACTCATAAACTTTCATTCTTAAGAAAAGGAATTAAAAAAAAAATATCATTTAGCATCGGGTAAAAACTCGCACCGGGTCCCATGCGTGCTGCGCGCACACATTCCTTCTGAAATCAGACTTTTATTCTTAAGAAAAGAAAATTTAAAAAATCATTTCTCATCAGCTAAAAAGTCGGACCGGGTCCCCACTACCTTCCGCAGCGCAGTCTTGTGCGCGCTGCGCGCACCTATTCCTTCCCCACCCTTCCAGCCCCTCCTAATTAACCTACATATACCAATTTTGAACGGTCTAACTCAATTAGCTGAGATGCAAAAGAAAACCTAATCAGGACACCTTAAAATTGCAAATCAGGTGAAATCTCGATTTCCACTTTCGATAATATAAAAGAACTTTAAAATATCTTTCGAATGATGTATTCGAAATAAATTAATCATAATTTTAATTTGAAATATTGAAATTAAAAAATATTACAGCGCCATCTGGCGGTAGAAATTTCTGTAATCTATTGTTCCATTCCAGATCAACAAAGCTTTCAAATGATTATTACTTATGAAATTATTTTAACTAGTAGCAGAGATACAAAAGAAAACCTAATCAGGACACCTCAAAACGTGAAATCGGGGGAAATCTCGAATTCCACTTTCGATAATATAAATGTACTTTAAAATATCTTTCGAATGAAGTATTAAATATAATTTAATCATAATTAGAATTTGAAATATTGAAATTTTAAAATATTACAGCGCCATCTGGCGGTAGAAATTTCTGTAGTCTACCGTTCAATTCCAAATCAACAAAGCTTTCAAATGATGCATTACTTATGAAATTATTTTAATTAGTAGCTGAGATACAAAAGAATACCTAATCAGGAGACCTCAAAACGTGTAAATCGGGGGAAATCTCAAATTTCCCCTTCGATAATATAAAAGTACTTTAAAATATCTTTCGAATGATGTATTAAAAATAATTTAATAATAATTAGAATTTGAAATACTGCAATTTTAAATATTACAGCGCCATCTGGCGGTAGAAATTTCTGTAATCTACTGTTCGATTCCAAATCAACAAAGCTTTCAAATGATGTATTACTTATGAAATTATTTTAATTAGTAGCTGAGATACAAAAGAAAACCGATTCAGGAGACCTCAAAACGTGTAAATCACGTGAAATCTCGAATTCCATTACTTACAGTAGTCTGTTAATGGAAGGTGACAAAAATTTGTGGCGTCTACTCTAAAAATTCAATTCAAATAAGTTTCAAAATGACATATTACTTTTGAAATTATGCTTATTAGAAGCTGAGATACAAAAGTGATATAAACACTATTATAAAACGACTTATGTCTGACTTTTTCGTGGTTTCTCCGAAACTTGCGTAATTCCGGGCTAAATACTGTTAAAAATCAATAGTATGAAATGTGAAAGGAGTATCAGAATTCGAAACTCTGCAATATATAAAAGAATAAAGGCGTTCTGGGTTTTCCGTTGTTTTCTCCGAAACAACCGTTCCTTTTCTACTTTTTGCCCCCCCCCCTTTCCGTCCCTTCTAATAATTTTACGCTTGAAAATATTCGCAATCGATGTATCTTTCCTTAGAACCTAATAATACCAATTTCAAACGCTGTAACTCTTTTTTTTTTCCTTCGCCCCCCCTCCCCCTCAAGCCCTTCCTAATAATTCTATACTTTCAAAAATATTCAGAATCGAATTATCGGGCGTTAAAACCAAATATTACGAAATTTCAACGGCATATCTCAATTTAAAATATATACTGCAAAATAGAAAACAAAAAAATTAATCTAATTTTTTGGTTTATCCGGATATTTTCATGAAAATTGAACAGTAGCTTTACAATATGCTGTCTAAGCCGAATATTAATTCAAATGTAACGTGAATGAAAATTTGAAAAATTTTAAAATTGCAAATTTTATCCCCACTCTAAAACACGTGACATCTTGATCGGTTACTATCATTTCCTTTTTCCAGACGGTCGTCTGGCATTTGAAATGATGTTGCCACAAAAATTTCATACTTTAGTTAATTTTAAAAAATCTAATTGTTGTACTGATAAGCCGCTTGCACACTTAAATTCAGAAAAAAAATCCCCTTTCATTTGGTACCGAAATCGTAACAATCGGACAAATATTTCTAATTTATTTTCCACTTTTTCTAATTTTAACTCTGTTAAAATATCTTTCTTTATGCAATGGCGGTGAATTCTCAGTCATTGAGATCGCTTTCTGATTAGGCATGATTTTACATTTTAATTAATATCTCCAACCCTAATTAAAATTTTTTAATTCTGTTTTGAAGAGGACGTCGGAAAGGCTTCAGAGCATCCTTATGCCAATTCTTGTATTTCTGCGTTCAGTAGAGGCTGAACGTATAGAAGAACAGACTGACAGACAGACAGACAAACCTTTCCATTTATTATTATAGATTAGAGGTATAAACTAGTAATTTGTTTATGTATTTTTTGATTCTCTGGAAGATCTGTTCAATAATATAACTGTATTTTGTGTAATAGTACATGGGCGTAATAGTTTATAGGTCTATGGTCGAGTATATTCTGAACGTAATTTTCACGCCCCTTTATAGGATAGCTGCAATCGTAGGGTGAGTCCAGCCTCTGGAACACTTCGACCGATCCAACTGGGCCCTGAGTCATTTGATCTACGACCGGTCGAAAGCAGAGGCTGGACAACTCCGATCCTTTTATTGGATCAAAATCAATGCTGCCATCTATAGGCTTAGTTTGAAATTAGCTATAGAATATTATAGTTAAATTAATTAAAGAAAAATTTAATTCATTATTTAAAAATGTAATTTAACTATGAGTAATAAAAAAAAGATAGATGCATAACTATTTTTTTTTCTGCATAGTTGGGTACATATACACTGAAATACAATAATATTAATTATAGAATTCTTTTTTGAAGATTATTTAAACTAAAAAATAATAACAATAAAATTTTAATTTTGAAATTTTTCCAGCAAATTTTTTTTTAAAATTATTTTCCTCAATTATGCATTATTGTATTTTAATATACTGTACTGTATAATATACTATACTGTAAACAATTTTAAGTTTTATTTTGTGGATTTATTATCAAGTTAATTTTTGTTAAATATTTTTAAGTTGAAATACTGAAATTTAAAACAAATATTTAGCATTCAAATATTCAATGTAAATAAGAAGTAGGTTTAAGTTTTATTATGATCTAAGGTAAGAAATATAAAACTATTACACATTGCGAAAAATTATAAAATTTAAATCAATGATTACAAAAAAAAAAAAAAAAAAAAAAAAAAAAAAAAAAGATTTTTATAACAGTTTTTTAAATTATCATTAATTTGATTCAAATCTTTATTAAATTGGTTTGGTTAACTCAATTAATTCTGATTTCAATCAATAATATTTTAAATAATATATTTATGATTTTTTATTAATATTATTATTATGTAAATACAAATTAAATATTGATTTTTAAATATTGTTATCTATTTTTAAGTTTGAATGCTGAAATTTAATGCAGATATTTAGTATTCAAACATAAAAATGTTTCATAAAAATTAACTGATCGATAAATTCCCAAAGTAGTTCACAAACAAATTTAAAATATTTTGTTGAACTCAAAATTTTGAAAAATGTTAGCAGGGAGCATTTAAAAATTTTATTTTATTAAATTTAAATAATATTCGATGAATTTTAATTTGCATTATTGTATATTTCAATCCATTGCATGCACATATTTATAATTCTAAAACAAGTATACAGTTATTTACAAAAAAAAAAAAAAAAAAATGCTTGTATGCATATTCGCGTTTGTAAGGACCGATAGATGGCGTAACCAGAGCAATAACCAATCATAGCAATGGATTTGTAAATGGATCAAATGACTCGAAAAAATTTCTTGGGCGATTTGATCCACGACCGGTCCATGGAACACATTACACTGGACGACTTTGATCCAGACCGGTCGATGAGACTGGACACATTGAGATGGATCAATGCGACCGGGCGATGATGTCACTGATCCTGGATCGGGCCAGGCGTCTACTGAACGATTTGGAACAATTCTGACGTGATTGGAGCAGCGCCATCTATCTAATTTGACCTGTATTAGCAAGTTATTTATTGTATTTCTGTTTATTTTGTCTGAACTTTTAATACGTAATTCCATAAAATGCTAAACTATATTACGTTTTTTCTTAAAAAAAAAAAAAAAGAAAAGAAAAAGAAAGAAAGATCTTTTATGTAATAACAATTTTACTTCTTTCTTATTAATGTAGAATTCTGTATTCTGCTAACAAAAAATAAGAAGTATACATTACTTTGGTTATGATTTTTCTAAATTCATGTATAAATTTTAATCATGAAAATGTTAAGAATGTTACGTTACATTTATTTTTAAAGGAGCAGAGTGAATTTATCTTAAATGAGCACTTCTTGATATAAGAAAACACCTTTCTTTCTCTTCGAATTTTATTATGAACAGAAATGTACAACAAAAACGTTTTTGGAAAATAATAATAATAATAATAATAATAATAAATAAATTATATAAAATATGAAATATGCTATTTAGTTAATATAATGGATTTATATAAAAAAATAATCTTACTTTCTTCTTCGATTTATGAATCAATATAAAGAGCTTTTTCTCTTATTACCGACTGAATATTAAAATAAACTAGCAATGTAAACAACACTGCATAATTTTATAGCTACTTTTTTTACAGTCTGTTTTGTTTATTAAATTTAATAATTGACATCTTAAACTTATTTTTACCAAAATTAAAAATATGTGGAAGGATTTTAATTTATTTACTTATAGTTAACTTATTGTTTTAAAGGTAAAAAATACAATCGTTTACAAGCTTTTCTATTTGTAAACAAAAAACAATCGCATGAATGAAAAGTTTTGTCTGAAAAAAAAAGAAAAGAAAAGAAATAATTAATTTTTCCCAGCTTATTTTTATATATTAACAAAATATGATAGCTTCTGAAAAAAAAAAAAAATGTATTTTTGTTTCAATTAAAATTGTGTAAATTTTTGTTTTAATTTTATGTTTAAATGTTACGTTCATCAATAAAAGAAATTACGTATCGAAAATCGTTATTACGTAAAAAATCTTTTTTACACAATAAATAAATAAACATAATATAGTTTAGCATTTTATGGAATTACTTACCTTATTTTCTACAGCACAAACAATGCATATAAATAAGTACATCTGTATTAATCCTCAGCTAATTAAACAAATAAACAATCATTGTCAAAAACAGATGTTCATTATTCAGGTTTTCACTGCGTAGTGTCAGTCAGAGCCTGATTTCAACCTATAGAGCAGGCGCATGTTTATAAACAAGTGACACTATTCTGCAACTTTTGCGCATGTAGGCAAAGTATCTGCCTTTCCATTGGTGCTTTATCCCACCTTTTGCCTACATTGTAAAGTACGTGCGGTATCATCTGTCACAGTGACGTCACATGTGCCTGCTCTACCGTACTTTGCTGAAGGACAACGCTAATTTTTCCATGCTTTTGGAAGCGTAGTAGTAGATTTTTTTTATGCTTTTACAAATACATTTCCAACACTGTGTTACAATAAATTTGTAACACTATTCCGCAATGATAAAATGGGTCTGTGTGGTCAACTCTCCCTCAGCAAACATGCTCGTGACGTCATCTGTTAGAACTCTATTGTGCATTTGATCCATCACGTGACCCAATGGATCAAGAAATTTTTCTGGGCTCTCTGATCCATGACCGGTCGAGATCGGTCCATCCCACTGAACGATGTGACCACGGATTAAAAGAGTAGGATGTATTACGAATGTTGCGGAATGGTAGTGATTTTCATCTTGCAGATAGAGGACGACCAGATCTCGAAAATACACCAATCAGCGCGTCTTTACATTTCTGGCTGTTTGTTCATAGGTCGTTCTCGAAAATCGGATGATGACTGAAGCTGAAGGGGCGAGCTTTCCCTTTCTTCTGATGTTTCAAAGATACTACACCAGACGGCGATCGGATCGTTTTCATCACGAAAGCTTCAGTTTTCGCGCTCGCTGCCCTATCTCGTATTTCATCCTTATCTCCTAATCCGTGGATGTGACTCTGGATCGGTCGACACTAGTGATGAGACGGGCTCAGCCCGAGCCCGTAAGCCCGAGCCCGAGCCCGGGCCCCAGCCCGATCGGGCTTAAATCTTACTCTAGTCTTCGGGCTCCGGGCGGGCTCGGATTCAAGCTAAAAATTCCGTTTATTTTATTCGTCACTAATTGGAAAATGTAAAAAAAAAAAAAAAGAAATTTTATTCATTTTGAGTAATGCCTTTAGTAATGCCATAATAGCCATGATGGTTATAAATCACAAAATAATCTTGCAAACCTTAGTAGCTTTCACTTTCCTTTTTCTAAATAGAACTTTATTTTCAACGGGATGCATATTATGTCGTAGTGTTATACAGTAATCCTTCCTTCTTCGTTATATTGGGCCTCATTATATCACACATTCGGATAAATTTTGTGTCCCCCGATAGGCGCATTATAAACAATGGGCTGCACTTTTAATGTATATTATATAAATGTATACATGTATACAGAGACACAGACATTATAAATTGTTATAATAACATTTATAGTTATTTAAATTGAGGATTGATAAGAATAAAATTAATTTGAAAATGAAAACGGTATTTAATTTTACTATTGTGTATGCGTTGCATAGAGTACCACTTTCAATATCGGGCTCGGGCTCTGATCACACAAAATTTTTCGGGCTCGGGCGAGCTCAGTTCAAAAATGTTTCGGGCTCGGATTGCAAAAATAGAGCCCGAACTCACCTCTAGTCGACACCACTGAACGCTTTGGCTCGGAATCAATCGACCGGTCGTGGATCGGGTGCTCTACTGAACACGCCCATTGTTCCACGACCAATCGGATCGATCCTGGATCGGTCGAGAGCCTGAACCCGCCCTATCGTATCGAAGTATTATCGTTTCCATGGAGAAGACTTTGGATTGGATAGGTCAACCAATCAACCAACAAATATAATAATAAATAACAACATTTCGGTAAGAGCACGTTGAACCAAATTGTTCAGATACTGAATTTTAATGTTAATTATTATTATTATTTAAATAGAAATAGAGAAATTCGATTATTTAGATTATAACAATCTCATTTGTACGAAATTCAAAGTAGTTATTTTTCATTTACATAGATTTTACTTATGATTCTATTTCAAAGTTAAGGATGGAGAATAAACAGCATATTCGACCACATCTGACTAAAGAACAACGCCTTCCAAAATGTTTCAAAGAAGTGGAAAAAATCTTAAGAGCTGTGAAATCATGCCGACAAAATTATAAAACAATTTTAGCCAATTCGAAGTTACGTGGTTATGTGAGTTATGTTTTATTACTCTAATACCTTTTGCATTTCAATCAGAATTGATATAAATGTCGCTGCTGTATTATTCATCTCTGTTTTTTGTATGCTATCTTCGGTTTCTGGGTGATAAAACCTCAAGATATCGTTGTTGCATTTCATTTTGTTATCGAATCAACCAATACTTTTCAGTTTCTCATTTTAGAAATTATATTAGTGCTGACTCTAGAAAAAAATGGCCGCCAGGGGGAATTCAATTAAAAGGGCATAATTTGCGGTCTTCTATATTGTGATTTTTTGTACATGACAAAAGTAAATTACTAATTTTACATACATATATATTATATGTATTTGTTCTTCCAGGAAGGCTGTAGAACTATTCCTAGAAGGTTGAAAAATTAGAAAGAAAAATATCTAAAGGCCTCTGAACATTTAAAATGTTAGAAATGTCTACTTGGTGCTAAAATGTTTTTAAAAAGGCCACAGGATGCTAAAATGGGTTGAAAAAGGGCAACAGGGTGCTAAAATGGGTTTGAAAGGAAAGCAGGGTGGAGCACCCTGCCTAATTAGCCTTGAGTCACACAACGCATTTTCCGTGAGAGCGTTGAGATCATTAGCGATAGCAGTGCCATTAATGACCACGAGTCTGCCAAAATTGATCCGCAGTGGCGCTACCTGCTACAAGGAAGAAATAAGGCTATAAATAGCCAGTGCCAGCAAACACTAGTTGCAATTGACAAAGGGGGAGGATCCTCCCGAGAAAAGCTTATTGCTGAAGATGAAGCGTGAGTAAGGTCTGTTGTTTGATTTTATAATTTTTTTTTTCTTTTACCTTTTACAAGCTTCAGTTGATATAATAAACGAAAGTGATTTATTTTTTGTTGCAATAAAATCTAATTTTCATCTGAGGGGAGTTTAAGTTTGAATCTTTCTTCTGCATATTTGTCGTTAGCTTGATATTAATAGATATCCGTATCCGGAGTGGTCATATCCAACCAAACCAAATCAGATAAATACTAATAATAAAAAAAAAATTCACTGGATACCCCTGTCTTAAAAATAGACAAAATTTCGTATTAGAGCAATCAATAATATGTACATCTGTATACATAAAAACAAAAATTACTGGATATCCCTATTTCAAAATACAGTGGAACCTGTCTAAAGTGACCACCCTAGGGACCGGCTAAAATGGTCACTATATGCAGGTGGTCACTTTATAAAGTCTCTTTAAAATTGGAAAATGGTCACTTAAGTCAGGAAAATGGTCACTTTAGTCAGGTGGTCACTTTACCAAGGTGGTCACTTTTACAGGTTCCACTGTATATGAATCTTAAAAATATAGCTAACTCTATATTTCACATTTCTTAAACCTGAAGCTGCTACTTTTGATACAATTTGTTTGCTAAAGCAGCCAAGTTGGACCTTTTTTTTTTTAAAACCTTTAAAAGCTTCAACTGATATAATAAACAAAAGTGATTTATTTTTTGTTGCAATAAAATCTAATTTTCATCTGAGGGGTGTCTAAGTTTGAATTTCCCCATTCTGGATATTCGTTGGATATCCAGCTTAAAATAGACGGACATCCATATACAGAGTGGTGATATCTGATACTCTGTTGGATATTTAAAATTCAGTTAGATTGACCTGATACCGGATAATTACCAGACATCCATTTCATCCCTACTTATTAAAATTTTCAAAGTTGTGTAAGGAGGACAAATATAATCCCATAAAATCTGGTGCTGTATATAATTTCCATTAGAAGAAAATTAAAGTTTTTTACTTATAATACACATATAGGCAGGATGGCAGGAAATTAGGATAGTACTTTAATTTTAGTTAGTTAGGCTTAGTGAAATTTTTAGTTAAAAAAAAAAAAAAAAAAGTTTATTTAGGTAAAAAACTAGAAATATCATATATAGGGATGTTACATGCATGATTAATTCTAAATTTTAATTATTGAGATTTAAAATTTTGTTAATATGTACTTTAAATTCATATGAATGAAATTACCAACAGCTAGTGTTCAATAATTATAACCAGCAGTGGCCCAACACCTCTGCGCTGAAAGCTAGTAGACAAGAAGTACCAGGTTCGCCCCCTTACCTAGTGCTAACTGTAGGCTAATTTGACAGGTTCTCCAGTCTGCGGCCCTTTCAAACACATTTTAGCACTCTGCAGCCCTTTTAAAAATATTTTGGCACCAAGTAGCCTTTTCTAACATTTTAAATGTGTAGAGGCCTGTAGATACTTTTTTTTCTGACTTTTCAACCTTCTAGCAATATTTCAACAGCATTGCTGGAAGACCAAATGCATGTAGCCTGTATATTACATCACATGTAAAATTAGTAATTTACTTTTGTCATGTACAAAAATCACAACATTGAAGGCTGTAGATTATGCAAATAATGCCCTTTTTGAAAATAGGTTGCCCTTTTATTCTAGAGTCAGCACTACCCCATACCTATTACAGGTTTTCTGGGATTTTCTCTAAAACTTACGTAAATACAGGTTAGGACCCCTTAGAAAGACCCTCTCCCCATGAAGGGAACACCATCCTAGGCCTAGGACCCACATGTAGTGAATCATCCTTACTCTAAAACCAGTGTTAGAAATTAGCAGTCGTTAGTCGTCAAATGCAACTAAATTATTGGATTTGACGACTATAAAATTATTTTTGGTCGTCAAATTTGACACCTAGCTTTTTTAAGACTTAATTTTGTGTAACTGTGAAAGCTCCATGTTCATATTATATATTTTTTTTTCTGCAAGCTGCGCACGGTTATTCCAAACATAGAATAACGAAAGGAGAACAGCCCTTTTGTTATTCTACATTTTGTTTTATGCATCAAAAGTTAATCATCAGCATTTGAAACAAAGAACAAGGGGAAAAATAGAGTTGTGTGATACATGGTAAATGGGAACAGGAAGTAACCAATTGGCTGATAAAACTGATCTGAGAGATTTCTCTCCAAAAACTCTTACACCTGTTCTGTTGTTCTAAAGTTTATAGTTTGGTTAAAATTTTTATTGAATAGAGTGCCATTTTCTTAAAATTTTAAGGTACTACAAATGCGAAATGATGAAACAAAGTACATCTTCATATGCATCTTTAAACTCAATCGAAAATGTTTTACTCCTAATGTCTAATGAAACATTTTGATTTATAGAAGACAGTTTATATTTCAAAATCGAGATAAAACATGTATACAGATAACCTACATAACCAACACATTAATCACTATATTAATGTGCACATACTGATATAGTGTGTAAGAAAAAATATATACATATAAATTAAATTGTATTTCAAAAATTTTGACACGTAGTTCAGAAAATATTGTTTTACTCAAAATCACTCTTGTTTAGTCATGTTAAAATGAATTTCAGAAATCGCAACTAGAAATTTTAATTTGACGCCTAAAATATTTACAGCATGTGTCATATGATTACCTCCCCCTTTTCTTCTCAATTTCTGTCACTGTCTGAAACACCAATAATTATAGCAAAGTATTAGAATTAGCAAATATCTCATAATGTGGATTTTTTTTTTCAGTTTTGGATTTTTTTTTTTTTTTTTTTTTTTCTGTTGTTGTTGTTGAAGTCACTTAACTATGTTAAAATCAGATTATAATTACAAAAGATAGAAGTTTAAAAAATATATATAGAACAAGTTTTTAAATAAATTAATAAAATAAAGCTGATATAGTTCAAAGTTTGATAGAGAAAATTACATGTTCATCCCTATGAAAAGTGCACACATCAAATGGGACGAATAAAGTTCTTGTTTCAGGTTGGAATAACTAAGATATTTGCCTGTATGACTATATTACAACTCCCTACTCCAAATTTTGAATGATTTGGATTTTTGAAGTTCTATTGTATATCTTATTTGCTAATATGAAATATTGGTGATTTTGCTTATTTATTTTTAGGCTCATAAAAAAGTATATAGTATGACTGTCAATATTTTAAAGCATTACAGTTATATCCAAAAAATTCTGGACAAAGTACAGTTGTTGGATAAAGAACAATATCTAAGAAAAGAAATGGCATCAATATTAATTTATGAACTAATATTTGGCAATGGCTCTCTTCCTGGTGAGAGCAAAGTAGTTAAAACTGTTCAGTTATATGAAAATGACATTTTTCATGCTCATGAAGTTCTTCAAAATAAAGCTGAAATCAGTTGTTTAGTTATGGGTAAGTATTTTTTAAACTGTGTATTTTCATCCATATTTGTTTTAAATTGTATACTTACTTAGAACTTCAAATTTTTTATGAATTTCTTTAAAATATCATAAGGAATTTGTTAATTTAACGTTTCTAACTAGCAGGGCCTTAAATAATAAGCAGGGACTTAAATATAGTGCCCGCTTCGCTGGGCACTATATTTAAATGATTTATTTTTTATTGAATTATTGAAATGTTTAAATAAATATATCTTGATTGGCGACTATTTTTGTCGCAGCTTTAGTAAGGGAACTCCTTGGCAATATCAAACAATTTTGAACTTCTCGAATCTGTACAACAAAACTATTATTAAAATGAATGTTTTCGAAAGCAGTCCAGATCAGGGTTGTCAGATTCGCTGCCCGGGTAGATACCCATTTTCCCCGCTGGGCTGGGTTTTTTACCCTAAAAAACTCGTGGGTTTTTTGGAGAAAATGGGTTTTTAAAAAAATAAAGGAATTTTATAATATTTAAACCCTTTTAAAGCAATAATCTACAGTAAAATACTTCTTTACATGAGAACTTTATATACAGGAATTTCAATCAATATTTACTTTATTATTTAAAATTTTCTTAATTCAGAATTGAATATACTAAGACAGGGCCCGAAATTTCAACTTGGTTTACACTCGCTGAAAAAAAAAGTTACTCACCACAAAATATGATTAACTTACTCTATTTTTTATGTATAAGGTGACCAGAAATTACACAATGTCTTTTATTTTATAAGAAAATAGAAGACATTCAATTTTGAAAAGAGGTCATTTTAGAGGACCCAAAATTGAATGAAAATGATTATAAAAACTGATTCAAAAGCTACTTTACACAAGTGGTGGAAACATTTTTATTTCAAATTATGAATTTGGATCAGCACACCTTAATTTAAATTAATAATGTACATATACGCAAGGAAAAATCCCTAATTTTTATAGGTGTCACTGGACAATATATATATATTAAATATTAATTTTTGCTATAGAAAAAAAACTTTTTTTCTTTTCTTTGTGGTACTTTCATGCACGAATCCAACGCCTTACTTATACCAGCTTCGAAGACAGAATCTCTCGGTCACTGGTGAGCCTATTTTTATAAGGATTATTATTCATGCAAAAGTGAGAACACACGTCAACCCACCTCGTATCAACCGAAGCACCACCTTCTTAATGATTTCATGACAATTTCAATAGTGATTCTGTGTTCTGGATCAAAGAACCAAACAAATATAGGGAATACTTTTATTTTTTTTGCGATTCGAAGAATCTGAATAGACATAAATCATACTATACTTTGGCAAGTTTATTAGAATGTTTTCTTTTGTGAACCTAACGCAGAAAAAAGTTAGTGTTCACCGTTCGATACAGCCAACAGCCGATTAAGCTTCCCAGTTTTGCGAAATTTTTTTAATTAAGGACTAAATCCTTTTCTTTTGAAAAAGAAGACAGAGGACGAAAAGCATAAAAAAGAGGATTTTTTAGTCTTATAATGATTTTTTCATTTAAGAGGGCAGAGCGTTGTAAAAGAAGACTGTCTTCTTAAAAAGAGGATGCCTGGTCACCTTACCTAAGATTAGCATGATTTTACATTTCAAAGTCAATTTTTTTTTTTTGGTAGCACCGTATACTATAAGAATTTCATCTACATTTAGACCGAAATTTTACTCGCCAGAGTAAAATTTCCACTCGCCGCTGGCGAGCGGAAATTTCACGCCTTGTACTAAGAAATAATATAAAGTTATATAATAATGAAAAGAAAAAAACTATTGCAAGGTAATAGAGAAAGATAAGTTTACATTTGTAATTTAAAAGCAAAAGTTTATTTTTTTTATTAAAAAACGCAGAAATGGTGGGAAGATAACAATGGAGCAGAATAAAAATACTTTAATGAAGGTTTACTTTTTCCATACGAGAGATTTTCAGATGAAATTTCAAACAAATATATAATTTCTACCTGTCTTCTTCACATTTACTTTTCAATTGGCGCCACTGTACTAATTTTTCAGTTTTGTTGTTCCCTAATCTGTTATAAACTTTGTTTAGGATAAGCCAAAATGTTGAAAAATGTTTCTCAACTGATGCGAGCTAGCAGTTAATGAATTTAGTAATGCCATATAATTACAAAATTTTTCATTCTCAGGAGTTGTGGCCTTTTTAGCTTTTCTGACCATTATCTTCCACCATTTAGATGGGCTTAATACTTCAGCAGAATTTCCAAGAAACATTGATTTTGGATAATAATCATTATCCGATATCTGCAAAGTCATTAATAATATCACATTACCATTGTCAATACACTATTGCCATTGTAAAGCTAGCTTTTCTTCAGCATTTGTGAGCTTTTGCACCTTAATATTTTAGATGTGATAGATAAGTCACCATATGTGTTAGTATGATGCATTAATAGTATCTTTTTTGTATGACATTTTCATAAGGAAGAAGTACAACAATTACTTAGCTACATCTCTCTTATTTTCAGGCACATAATGAAATCTCAGACAGATACTTTCTTTTGTTTATTCCTGTCTTCATCAGCTAATGATAACACATTGGAGAAGAGTTTTGGTTTAGACTTAGACTTTACAGACAGGAACAATTTCGTTTAGTTTTTTTTTATATAAGAAAATTTTTGATTAAATCAAAACTTCTGTAGTGAAAATAAAAACAGTTTTAATTTAGATTTGAAAAATTTAAACCTTTAGTTGGATTAGGAATGGATTTATTTATTTTATATTTTTAATATGAAAAATCACTTTAAAACATCGCACATCTTATTTGAAAAAATATAAATATTACATTATCCCTTTATTTTTTAAAAATAAAAATAATTTTGAACTAAATTTCCTACTTGTAAAATCTCCTCCATGCCTATTATACATTCCCTAATTAAAATAATGCTTAGATTTGTTGAGTAGATTATATTGTGATAATTAGAAGATAAACTAGTATGTTGTGGCCACCACAAGACTTTCTTCTATATTTTCCTATACATATTCAATCAGTAACAATATTTAAAAAAAAAAAAAATAAAAAAAAATACAATTTCTTTTTCTAAGGGTTTTTTTTTTGGAGGGGTACTTGTTTTTTTTAAGGGTACTTCCCCCCCAGGGGGGGAAGCGATGCCCCCCCATGCACAAAAATTTTTTCCTAGTTACGTACTACTATTATCAATAATTCATATTAATTTTACAATCACAAGTGTAAAATAACTCTTATTATGCACATTTATACGAATTTTTGTCTTATTCTGCCATGTTAAAAATTTAGATAAAATGCTATCACAGCGCCTCCTGTTGAGCTATTGATCCGCAAATATAATCAGCACCAGTTTATGTCGGGGACCAACTAAATACCAAGTTTGGTAAAATTTCGTTTAAAAAAAAAAAAAAAAAAATACGATTTTTTTTGTTTTTTTTTTTTGTTAAAAGTAAAAAAAATCGATAACTTTGTTTTAAATTATCACAGATTTATGGTTCAACCATTCGTTTTAAAGGTATTGACAAGATCTTTCGAATGATACCCATCTTCAAAATTTAACCCCCCCGGGGGGGTACTTCCCCCCCAGGGGGGGGACCGATGCCCCCCCATGCACAATTTTTTTTTCCTAGTTAACTACTACTATTATCAATAATTCATATTAATTTTACAATCACAAGTTTAAAATAACTCTCATTATGCCCATTTATACGGAATTTTGTCCTATAAAATGCGATCACAGCGCCACCTGTTGAGCTATTGATCCCCAAATCTAATGGGCACCAGTTCATGTCAGGGTGCAACTAAATACCAAGTTTGGTTAAATTTCATTCATTGGTTCGTGAGATACAGCGTCCACAAAAAAATGATACAGACACACAGACAGACAGACACACAGACAGACATTTTTTAAAAACTATCAATTCGTGTTCAGGACATCCCAAAACGTGTAGATCCGTCAAAAAACGGAGGTCGAAAATTTTCGCGAATCCAATACTTTCTCTATATTACATATAGAAGAAAGTAAAAATATGTAGTATGTGTGAAATGAATAGAAGAGAAATCTTGAAATAAAAATAAATCTGTACAAGCAACAAAATGTAGTTTATATTAAATGTAACCCCCGAAGAACACAATGAATTGGTTCAGTGTTCTTTAAAACTGTGTTGTACAAGACGACAAAAAAAAAAAAAAGTTTAAAATTTTTTAATTCTTTTTAATTCATATTGGTAAGCACTTCTAAGAAATCTTATATGTAGTGATGCATATTCTCTTATTATTTCTTCATTCTTTTTACTTTCTTCTATATGTAATATAGAGAAAGTATTGGATTCGCGAAAATTTTCGACCTCCGTTTTTTGACGGATCTACACGTTTTGGGATGTCCTGAACACGAATTGATAGTTTTTAGAAAATGTCTGTCTGTCTGTCTGTCTGTGTGTCTGTATCATTTTTTTGTGGACGCTGTATCTCACGAACATATGAATGAAATTTAACCAAACTTGGTATTTAGTTGCACCCTGACATGAACTGGTGCCCATTAGATTTATGGATCAATAGCTCAACAGGTGGCGCTGTAATCGCATTTTATGCAAATTTTTAACATGGCAGCATAGGACAAAATTCCGTATAAATGGGCATAATGAGAGTTATTTTAAACTTGTGATTGTAAAATTAATTTGAATTATTGATGATAGTAGTAGTTAACTAGGAAAAAAAAATTGTGCATGGGGGGGCATCGGTTCCCCCCCTGGGGGGGAAGTACCCCCCCGGGGGGTTAAATTTTGAAGATGGGTATCATTCGAAAGATCTCGTCAATACCTTTAAAACGAATGGTTGAACCATAAATCTGTGATAATTTAAAACAAAGTTATCGATTTTTTTTACTTTTAACAAAAAAAAAAAAAAAAACTTAGAAAAAAAATTCGATTTTTTTTTTTTTTTTTTTTTTTTTTATTATTGTTAGTGATTGAATATGTATTAATTTTCACAAAAAAAAAAAAGAAAAAGAAAAAGAAAAAAAAAAAAAAATCTTTTTTTTTTTTTTTTTTTTTTTAATATTGTTACTGATTGAATATGTATAGGAAAATATAGAAGAAAGTCTTGTGGTGGCCACAACATACTAGTTTATTGTGCGAATAGTAGCCTCATTCAAGTTCTCTACCTTTGCAACAACTGATAATTTTTCTCCTTGCTTTAGTCGGTTCAAAATTTGTACTTTAGTTTCAAGTGAAATTGTACACCTTTTTCGAACTACATTTTGACTTTCTGCAGACATTTTGTAAATTAAGGATTTAAAAAAAAAAAAAAAGAATTGGTTAAAAAAATTAAAAATTTGAAACTCAGGATATCCTGCACTTTATTGCTCAAATGAGTTCAAACTTTCATTTCATGAAATTTTCAAAATATCTATCAAATTTATACAAAAAAAAAAATTATGGTTGACGAGTATTTCCCTTATTTTTCACAAAATAATATAATGGGTAAAAGTAAACAACATGGAATTTCAAAGAAATATCGCAATGAAATTTGAATTACATACTTACATATACATTTGTAAGTAATGAGTATTTGTTTCAATTAAAATGGAATGGAATTAAGAATTCATAATCATGATTTTTCAAATTCCGTGATAAAAGTTATAATTCCCTTATAATTCTGAACAATTTTGCCTTTTTAAAATCGTATTTTAAAAATGATTACTTAAAATTTACATTTAAAGCTACTAAAAACCATTTTTAAAGTCACCTTATGCTTCACCTATATTTAATATAAGTTTTCCCTTTGATCATAACTCTCTATTTTATAAAATAAATTACATATTTGGAAATAATTTACATCAAATAATATGTGTAGTTTAAAACTGTGTAATTCAGGGGAAGTACAAATAAAATAGCTTAACCTTTTACAGGCCGAATTTAGATCCAGGTATATTTTCCATTAGTTATTTGCATATTTTACTTTATAATACTTTAGTTAAGGGATGTTAATCATTTAAATGGAAAAAAAATACATACATAAATATTAATTGCCATTAATAATAATTATTAATATTCTTAAATTATTAAGATTAATATTATAGATTATTAATGTAATCTGATTAATATTATCAAGTTTGATGTCTTTTTTGACAATAAGAGCTGTTTAAAATAAACCAACTGATATTCAGAGTCATGGGATACTTTCAAATTTTTATGCATTTTTACTTTCTTCTATATGTAATATAGAGAAAGTATTGGATTCGCGAAAATTTTCGACCTCCGTTTTTTGACGGATCTACACGTTTTGGGATGTCCTGAACACGAATTGATAGTTTTTAGAAAATGTCTGTCTGTCTGTCTGTGTGTCTGTCTGTCTGTCTGTGTGTCTGTATCATTTTTTTGTGGACGCTGTATCTCACGAACATATGAATGAAATTTAACCAAACTTGGTATTTAGTTGCACCCTGACATGAACTGGTGCCCATTAGATTTATGGATCAATAGCTCAACAGGTGGCGCTGTAATCGCATTTTATGCAAATTTTTAACATGGCAGCATAGGACAAAATTCCGTATAAATGGGCATAATGAGAGTTATTTTAAACTTGTGATTGTAAAATTAATTTGAATTATTGATGATAGTAGTAGTTAACTAGGAAAAAAAAAATTGTGCATGGGGGGGCATCGGTTCCCCCCCTGGGGGGGAAGTACCCCCCCGGGGGGGTTAAATTTTGAAGATGGGTATCATTCGAAAGATCTCGTCAATACCTTTAAAACGAATGGTTGAACCATAAATCTGTGATAATTTAAAACAAAGTTATCGATTTTTTTTACTTTTAACAAAAAAAAAAAAAAAACTTAGAAAAAAAATTCGATTTTTTTTTTTTTTTTTTTTTTTTTAATTATTGTTAGTGATTGAATATGTATTAATTTTCACAAAAAAAAGAAAAAGAAAAAAAAAAAAAATCTTTTTTTTTTTTTTTTTTTTTTAATATTGTTACTGATTGAATATGTATAGGAAAATATAGAAGAAAGTCTTGTGGTGGCCACAACATACTAGTTTATTGTGCGAATAGTAGCCTCATTCAAGTTCTCTACCTTTGCAACAACTGATAATTTTTCTCCTTGCTTTAGTCGGTTCAAAATTTGTACTTTAGTTTCAAGTGAAATTGTACACCTTTTTCGAACTACATTTTGACTTTCTGCAGACATTTTGTAAATTAAGGATTTAAAAAAAAAAAAAAAAGAATTGGTTAAAAAAATTAAAAATTTGAAACTCAGGATATCCTGCACTTTATTGCTCAAATGAGTTCAAACTTTCATTTCATGAAATTTTCAAAATATCTATCAAATTTATACAAAAAAAAAAATTATGGTTGACGAGTATTTCCCTTATTTTTCACAAAATAATATAATGGGTAAAAGTAAACAACATGGAATTTCAAAGAAATATCGCAATGAAATTTGAATTACATACTTACATATACATTTGTAAGTAATGAGTATTTGTTTCAATTAAAATGGAATGGAATTAAGAATTCATAATCATGATTTTTCAAATTCCGTGATAAAAGTTATAATTCCCTTATAATTCTGAACAATTTTGCCTTTTTAAAATCGTATTTTAAAAATGATTACTTAAAATTTACATTTAAAGCTACTAAAAACCATTTTTAAAGTCACCTTATGCTTCACCTATATTTAATATAAGTTTTCCCTTTGATCATAACTCTCTATTTTATAAAATAAATTACATATTTGGAAATAATTTACATCAAATAATATGTGTAGTTTAAAACTGTGTAATTCAGGGGAAGTACAAATAAAATAGCTTAACCTTTTACAGGCCGAATTTAGATCCAGGTATATTTTCCATTAGTTATTTGCATATTTTACTTTATAATACTTTAGTTAAGGGATGTTAATCATTTAAATGGAAAAAAAATACATACATAAATATTAATTGCCATTAATAATAATTATTAATATTCTTAAATTATTAAGATTAATATTATAGATTATTAATGTAATCTGATTAATATTATCAAGTTTGATGTCTTTTTTGACAATAAGAGCTGTTTAAAATAAACCAACTGATATTCAGAGTCATGGGATACTTTCAAATTTTTATGCATTTTTTTTATTTGTACTCTGTGGGAAAAAATATGAAAATGATCATTTTGGGGATTTTTTGTACAGTTACCAACTAATGATAGGAATGTTGCTTCGGTTTTAAAAAATCAAGTCATTTTTTAAGTATGTCCACTAATTTTTTCAAGTCAATATTAGTGCAATTTAATTTTTTAAATAAGTTTTAATTTGATGTTCCCAATTGGGAACATTGGCCTGTAAAAGGTTAAAGCTATTAAGTAGCTTATACAAGATACTCTGATAATGACTGTATGAATTAGAAGAATGTTTAAGGCAAATGCTATTTAATTTTTGTTTGTGTCCACCTATATTGATAACTAAGTTAAAAAAGTATACATATAGGTATGTATTATATGATTTGAGATTAAGTGAAACTGGATGAAACATGTAAGTATAAGATAATAAAAGAAAGAATTATTTTTGTTTTAATAAAAGTAACATCAGGCAAACTTACTGCACATTACAAATTTTGTTCTTTTTGTACATGAGTTTTCATAGAATCAAAATTTAATAATAATAAAAAAAAATGTTTGCACCTTAGTTGTTTTGAACTTTGCATTTTTATACAATTAAAATTCAGATATCATTGTTTTCTGATGATTATGTATAAACATGTTAAAACAATACATGTACAGTATGATCAGTTTTATTGATCAAAAATGCTTGTTTTGTGTTTGCTAAACTATATATGTTCCCACATAAAACAAAATAACATATATACTATACATTATTAACTTTTTGGAAAAAAAAAAAATTCAATTTTCCCCATTTTGCCTAAAAAACCCAGGTTTTCTACCCATAAACCCGGATTTTTTAATAAAACCTACCTGAGCTGGGTTTTTTACAAAAAATCTGGGTTTTTTACAACCCTGAGTCCAATAGTAGTGTTAATTTTTCAAATATTCTGGAAACAGTTGAAGATGCTACTCGTACAGTAAAAGTCACTATTCGATGAATGTTCTGGAACAGTCCAAAAACTAGTCATTTGTTCCACAGGATTAAGCAAATAACATTAAATACTCCAGAGCAGAAATTTTTTGCTAGTTCACAAAAAATGTCCAGTCGCTTAGAGCTCAATCCCGGAAGTGCAATCACTCAGAATAGGTCTCTGAATGGCAGTGACTACACACTCTTTCGCAGAAATCAACTCACTTCAATTTATAACTTTTGGCGATGATTCCATCGAGAATCCCATGGAAAGCTCGAGATCTATGTTTCTGAGTGTCGGAGAGCTTCGAAACCCTAAACTACCATTTTCCACTAAATTTGGTGGCCCACTTGTCAAGGCTGACCCCACTGAAAGTGAATGAACTGTCCTTTCATTTTCACTTTGCCTGTAAAACTACTTTCATTGCAACAGTACAACTGATGCAGGAAAAAGACTTAATCCCTTGTAACAATATGCTATGAGCACTATTTCTGCTGTATTTTGGACAACTAATGTTTCTGTGGTTATATATATTTTCCATTAAACATACCTATTCTTATTTAGTTATTTAAATATTAATTTGAATTAATCAAATATTTCTGCCAGACAGTGTACAAGTGAAAATAAATGAGCTGCAGTCACACACAGCAGTTCATTTATTTGTATCTTAAATTAGCGTAGTGATTGATATATAGAAAAATAAATAAATAAGTAAACATTATCATGCTACACAACTTTATTATATCTCTTCCATAGTGGCTTTTGAATTTTTGTCGCCATATTAGCAATGTATTTTTTTTTTAAAATTATTTCTTGTATAAAAACAGAAAGGGGGAGCAATATTTGCTAATACTTTTATTGGACACCTTTTCGTTAATATATAAGAATCCTTCATATTCTGTTTATATTTTTAGTGGTTTTTAGGTTTAAAATAATGCTTGCTGAAATAAATTTTTTATTTTTAAAACTGCATTTTTTTCTATAAAATTATCTACTCAGATAAAAAATAGATCATTTATGGACTGCTATTTCAGTTTACCTTTTTTTTTTCTTTTTGTAATATTTTATAATTTATTTAGAGTAGTAAAGAAGTGCTTAGGGAGTCGAATGTGTCGTCATGGGCAGTTTTTTTTAATAACAGCTTGACAGTTAAAATGTAAAAAATAGTAGTTAAAATACAACATATATTAGCATTGTAAACTGTATTAGCACTTTATCCATGTGTATAAATCTTTTAAAGTGATAATGACATCAATTTTTGTGAGGTGCATAATTTATTTTTTTATAATTTTTAAAACTAATAAAAAAATTGAAAATCGGGCTTAGATGTGCACAATGGCCCCTCTGGGGCACCTTTGTGTCGAATCACATGACTGTCTGAGCTACCATTTTCGAGAACAGTGAAATATATATACATACGAGGGCAGTTTGATAAGTCCGTGACTTTGAAATGAAAAAAAACAATATACATACCAAAATGCATTTTATTTTTCGACATAATCTCCTTTTATAATAATACACTTTTTCCAATGATGTTCTAACTTTTTTAATCCTTCCAAAAAATAAGATTTCTCAAACTCCTCAAAATAGGCATTTGTGACATTAATGATCTCAGAATTTGAAGAAAATCTCTTTCCACCAAGCCCTTTTTTAAATTTGGAAACAGAAAAAAGTTATTACTGTGGATTTCTATAACATTCATTTATTTTATTATTAATTAAATTAGCTATTTTTTTAATGTCGATAGAAGGATAAAGGTTAACCACATCAAAACTAACAAAACGGTAATTATTATTAATGTTGTTAATGTCATAAATTTTGCAGATAAAGTCTTCAGTGGAGCTTAAACTATGGGGTGAGGTGGAAGCAAATTTTTATAAATAAATATTATATAAAAAAAAGTTTGCTTTCCCCCCTCTTTCGTATTATAGCTCATATAGCATATTTCACAAAATAAATAATTCTTTGAATCATTTCGAGGTATGAGGGATCATTCCAAAAATAGTCTCTTCTAATAGATAAAGAATTTTTAATATTATACTTCAAAGAGCAGATTTAACAAAAGAAAAAAATTATTTAATTCGACTTCGATGATGAAATTTTATTTTTCTTCTTCTTTTCTTTTAAAGTTATTCAGGCTGCTTAGAGCGGTGTTCAGATGGATCTTCTAACATTCTATATTCTTTTCATCTCATCAAAACAAATCTGAGGGATCTTCTTACCATACATTTTTTGACTCTTATAAACATTTTTTTTTAAAGAGGGGCTGAAACCTTTCTTTTCTTTTTTTTTTTTAATTATTATTATTTGTTTATTTAATAGTTGTATTTTCATTGGTGGCTGGCTTCACTAATAGCTAAGGATCTTATAGATAATTCCCGCTCTTTTCTTTGAATTTTCTATTAACAGGGTGGTCTATACCGCATCCCCCGAGCATCATTCCCACTTTCCTCTTTTTAGCCTCTTATTTCTCCCTTCGTATTGTCAGAGACAGGATTGTGAATAGAATGTTAATTTTATTGCTTTAGGGTTTAAAAGCGTCCATTTTCCCATAAACATAAAAAATAATGAAAGGAAGAAAAGCTTTGTCACAAACCCATCTCTTTTATTTATAACATCTAAAATAATTCTTTATGTTTTTAAGCTATTTATGGTACTTTACATGATATGGTAATTAGGATATTTTCCATAGTGATATGTAAACTCTATTTTACGTTTTCATGTATTTACCACAAACATGTATAAACTTTCTCTTACTGGAAAATTTTTAGTTATCTATTTCATTAGCTCAGTTCTATGTCTTCTGATCACATTATCTCCAAAAAGTGCATATAATACGTGTAATAGTGTAATGGAAGTAGTGTGGTTGTTTCACACCAAATTTTTTCTATGAAGAAGATTGTATTTGTTTTGCATTTGCATTTAATATTTTCCCTGCATAAGAGATATTTCTAAATAAAACGTAAATTTCACTTATTGTGCCGTTAAAGTTCTTTATATATGATACGTGCCAGGGTTTTGAGTGGCAAAAAAGATTTTTTTAGCGTTTTAGCTAAAATATCCGAGCAGTAATTTAGCTTTTTCGAAAGTTATTTTTAGTACTTTGGACCTATTGATTTCTCTTTTTTAATTTGGTTATCTGAAGTTTTGTTTTCTATTTCTTTCTGCTTTACTGATAATTTTAACAAAGCATCCATACTTGTGATTAAAAATCAAACTTAAATCAAAACATACTAAATAAATAGCAATTCCCGATATTTTGAGTGTTTAATAATTTTTGCCTGCAGATATTTAAAGGAAATTTAGAGATTTTATAGGGATTTTTTATGAAATTATATGATTTTTGCTTTGTAACAAAATTCTTCCTGACATACATATTAGCAAAATGCCCAAAAAACTAGTAACAAATTAAACTCTGGTATGTGCAATTCTGGAGACAGAGCAAGGTTTTAATTTCTATCTGCCAAAATTTCATTAAATTGTCATTGAATATTTGATGCTCCAAATAATTTATCTTTGATAATTCGCTTTCAATAATTACCTTCGATAAATTATTGAAATGAGCCTTAAAATTTGAGAAATACCTAAAAAAATTGCTCACAAATAAGAAATGTGTATAAAAAAGTCATAAATTTTCCATGAAAAATTTTGCTAATTTTCCCAATGTGTGTGTGTGGGGTGTGTGTGTGTGAAAGAACTGTGCCTTCCTCCCTACTAAAGCTCCCTTGGATAATTAATCTTATCTGTATATATAAAAGAGTAAACTCACCGATTCACTGACTGATTCACTGACTCAACACGGTTGTGGCAATCCTATGGGAGATAGAATCACAATTTTTGATGAGCAGGTTGATTTTAGGACCCTGACGCTCACTAAGACGGGATTTTGCGAAATACCCCCCCCTCCCCCGGGGCGGGGCAGAAGGCAAAAACCACCTTTATAAGCATATCTCGGCTCCAAATTGCTTCATGGTGAAGAAATTGCACATGGGGAGACTAGACTTGAATACAAAAAAATTATTTTCTGCGATTTTGGAATTTTGGATTTTTAAGAGGGGTAGGGGGTAAAAATGAGATTTTCGGGGGCGCATAAGGCAAAAACACATTTATAAGTACAACTCGGCACCAAATTACTTCACAGGGAAGAAATTGCAGATGGGGAGACTAGGCTTGAATACGAAAAAATCTTTTTTTGCGATTTTGGAATTTTTGATTTTTAAGGGGGAAGGGGGTGAAAATGATTTTCGGAGTTGCTGAAGACAAAAACACCTTTATAAGCATAACACGGCTGCAAATTGCTTCACGAGGGAGATATTGCGGATGAGGAGACTAGACTTGAATACAAAAAAATCATTTTCTGCGATTTTGGATTTTTAAGGGGGAAAAGGGTGAAAATTATTTTTAGAGGCACAGGAGGCAAAAACACCTTTATAATCATAACTCGGCTCCAAATTACTTCACGATGAAAAAATTGCAGATGGGGAGACTAGACTTAAGTACAAAAAAATCATTTTCTGCGATTTTGGAATTTTGGATTTTTAAGGAGGGAGAGGGGGTAAAAAGGATTTTCGGGGGGGGAAATTTCGCAATATTTTCGAGTAAAATTCTAGCAGTAATAGCTCAAAGATATATAAAAAAAAAAAAAAGCCAAATGTCTTCTTGAAGGTATTTGCAAAAACTCATTTTTGATTTTTTTCTATTTTTGATTTTGGGGGGGAGTTACAAAGGGGCAAATTCGACCCTCTCACCTTTTGGCGCTAAATTCGTCTGTGGAAATCTATAGTAGCTGAGGTCACAAATTTTAGTGTGTGGCTTATTTACGTGTGTCCAAAACCCATTGTAATGGGATTTTGTGAAAGACCCCCCCCCCCCCCCTTTACCCTTTGGGGCATGGTGGGGAATAAAAGACTAAATTCATTGATTCAATACAGCCGTGGCAATTCTATGGCAGATAGACTCGCAAATTTTGGTGAGCACGTTGGTTTTAGGACCCTGATGCCCAACAAGGCGGGATTTTGCAAAATCTCCCCCAGCTCCCCCTGGGGGGAGGCAGAAGGCAAAACCCCCTTAAAAGCATAATTCAGCTCCAAATAGCTTCACGGTGAAGAAATTGCAGAGAGAGACTAGAATTGAGTGAAAAAAAAAAAAAGAAGCTGCGATTTGAGTTTTGGATTTTTAAGAGGGGGGGAGGGGGTAAAACTATCTTCGGAGGCAAATTTAGCAAAATACGGGTTTTCGAGTAAAACTGTACCAATAACAGCACAAAGATATAGAAAATTGCCAAGAGTCTTCTTGAGGATATTTCCAAAATCTCCTGTTTGTTTTTTTGTTCAATTTTTTTTTGGGTGGGGGAGTTACGAGGGGGCAAATTCGAGCCCCTCTTTTAGCGCTAGGACTTGAGGTTACAAATTTTCGTGAGTGGCTTACTTACGTGTGTCTGACACCCACTGTAATGGGGTTTTGCGAAAGTCCCCCCGTTTCCCCTTGGAGGGGGCAATAAAAACCCGTTTCCAAGTATAACTTTGCTTCAAATTATCTCAGTAAGATTAATTTGTATATGTGGGTTGTGTATGCTTTTCCAACACACACAGTAAAAGGATTTTACAAATTTTCACCCTTAAAGGCGGGGGGGGGGGGGAGGCAAAAACACGCTTATAAGAGTAACTGTGCTCCAAATTGTCTCAGGATAACGATTTTTTGATATGTCAATTGGTTATGCTTACTCAAGACACATGCTACAAAGAGATTTTGTAAAATTCCATCCTATCCCCCCTTCGGGGTGGGGGTGGGGCAAAAAGCATGTTTCCAAGCATAACTTTGATTCAAATTATCTCAGTAAGATTAATTTTTTACATGTGAGTTGCTTATGCATTCCCAACATGCATTATAAAGGGATCTTACGAAAATTCCCCCTCCCCTCCTTGAAAGGTGGGGAGGGAGGCAAAAAACGCTTTTAAGAGTAACTCTGCTCCAAATTACCTCATAATAACGATTTTTTGATATGTCGATTGGTTATGCGTACTCAAGACACACACTACTAAGGGATTTTGAAAAATTACACCTTATCCCCCTTGGGGGTGGGGTGGGGCAAAATCATGTTTTCATGCGTAACTCTGCTCCAAACTATCTTAGACGATTTTCTTATGTGCGGGCTGGTTATGCGTTCCCAACACGCACTATAAGGGGATTTTTGTGAACTTTTCCTTTTCCTACTTTTAAGAGCAGAGTGTGTGTGTGTGTGGGGGGGGGGGGGGGGGGGAAACACGTTTAAAAGAGTAACTCTGCTCCAAATTATCTCACGAAAGCGACTTTTTTGGTAGATTGATTGATTATGCGTACTCAACACAAACTACAAAGGGATTATTTGGAATTCCGTGCTATCACCCCCTTGAGGGTTGAGGGGTGATTTAAAACACGTTTTCATGTGTAACTCTGTTCCAAACTATCTTAGAATGACAATTTTTGATGCGTGGACTGCTTATGCGTATTCAACACACACTACAAATTGATTTTGTGAAACTCCACCCTACCTCCCCTTAGCGGGGGGGGGACATGAATTCAGTTTAGAGCGGGCCGGGGGGGAGGGGCTAAAAAACACATTTTAAAACATAACTCTGCTTCAAATAATCTTAGAATCCCAATTTTTTAATTGCTGGTCTAGGTATGTGTATGCAACATGCACTATAAAAGGATTTTGTGAAGTGTGGCGAGTGGGAAAAGTGCTATCGAAGGTATCGAGAACTTTAACTTAGATTTTGACTAATTTCAATGATTTTATTATTATTATTATTAAGGATATGGTATTTTGAGACTTCATTTCAATATAATGACCAGCGAAGCGGGCAAAGCCTGCTAGTAATTAATAATTAAAAACCATATTTTCTTTTAAAAGGATGATATGAAACAGTGTTCAACTGTATATTTGTTAAATTATCTTTTTATGTTGAAATGTATTTTGGGAGGAGTCCAGACCCCATGGACCCCTCCTTGGGTATGTCCTTGCACCTAAGAAGATTTTTCTTTCCACTTTCTTGGTAAACATCTTGAGTACTTTTGGCTGTATATAAATACCAAACTCTTGTGTTTTCATTTTGTTTTTTGTATTATATTGTCTGATTATTGCATCATTTAAATGGTTTTACATTACTATCCCCTTTTTCTTTTTTCAGAAATTAATATTCCTCGCTATGTTAGAGTACATACTTTAGTAACGACTGTTTCATATGTGATTAAAGACCTGACTGACTTTGGGTTTCATCAAGTTATTTACGACAAGGATCTGTCAGAAGAAAAGTATGCTTTTAAATTAATTTTTAGTTTGTTCCTTCTTTATGATCTTTTAAAAACTTCTAGCTTTTTGCACAGTTAAATGTAATGTTTTTATTGCAAATCCGTATTCAATTAGTATACAAATTTGCAATAGAAAACAAAAGTAGATTAGACAAAAAGTAGACTATTATAATTTCAACAGTAAATTCTTATTTAGATACATTGACATGTGCACAGATCATGCAAATTTTGATGTTAATTAATTAGTTATATAGTTTTCTTATATTTATTATGAAATAGTATACAAGCTTTAATAAATTTTCCAGATATTTTAATCCCAACCTTAAATTATCTGCAAAGTAATTTAGAAAATTTAGAAATTATGATTGTACGTATATGTTTTAAATGTTAAATTTAAACATAGGTGTCCAACAAAGAACACCCAGATTTTGAAATTGAAAATTTCAAAAATAAAGATTGTTAGAAGACTAGATGGAACAAACAGTATGTTTAATAAAGTTGTAAGAAATTTATATGGAAGTTTCATAATTAATAACAAAAATTGCCAGCAAATGATGCTGTAGGCTGTACATATTTCTAGAAATTAATAAACATATACTTTGCCTGCAATTTTTGCAATTACAGCACAATATGTTCAAATGTTCACCATTTGTTGTACAAAGGTAGCACATATGAGCAATGAAATTTGCCACCACCCATTATGGTGTCTTAATGGAAATACATACATATGCCACATGGTTTAATTTTTCAAGATCACCCACTTTGGTGTGACTATTCTAAAAGAGAATGTTTTTTCCGTAGACAAATGGAGGGTGGGGGGGATAGATTGTTCAGCACCCAAAAATTGCCATTTTTGTTTACTTATGAAACCATTCAAGTGAAAATGAACTTCATTTGTAAACCAGATGCAGTCAGTTTCAAATATTTTATGATCAATCATTGAAAGAATCACATTTACAAAGCATCCCTTTTATCATACTACTCAAATGGATATGGCTTGGTGACTGCGGATTTTTTAAAGAAACACATGAAGGGTGTTTCTCAGTATTTTTTGCATTCTGGAATGCTTAAACCAGAATCAGCTACAATTCTTTTGATGGATTTCTTCAGATTTTGCTGAATAATTTTAGAAACTGCGGCAATATTTTGAGGAATAACTAAAGTTTGTCTGAGGCCAACACCATCAGCCACGCTACCTATCGCTTGGGATTCAACAAATAGTTTGTGAACATCAAAAGATTTTAGAACATAATATTATCTTTGAAAATTATGCCCTGTTGCCATTAAAAACTGTGGTCTAATCTGTAATATTCCAGTACAAGAGAAACACATTGTTCATAGAAATAAACGATTTCAATCTCTTCTTTTGGTATGCTAATCACCTTTCATGTTTCAGTGGCTAAACTGATAATTATTGAAGTTCCTTATTGTGATTATATTGTATAATGAATAAAGTGATGGCACTAGTCTTTCAAAATCCTGGGTCCCTGGGATTCATGAGTTCCAAAAATCTGAGTCCTTTTTTTAAAAAAAATGGGTCCCCGCATAAATGAATTTATATATTAAAGATATAAATTTATATATTAAAGAATGAATTTATATATTAAAGATATAAATTAAAATTTTATCTTATTGTAGATAAAAAACAGTTTTTTATGACCTGATTTCGTTTATCAAAATTTTCCGGATATCGGCCCTTGCCGAGAACAGAAATATTATGTCTGCAAAAGCTACCCCCCAGTCCCCTACCCTCCTTTAACCACAAAATAACTTACCAATAAGCTGTACTTATAACTTAAATAGTGCATTAGAAAAAAAGTAAAAGAAATATACTTACTTATCTGTAAAAGAAATTACTATAATAATAATAACAGTCTGACATTAGCAAAAATATTTTACTTTTTGCTTAATGCAGCAAACATATTACTTTTTTTTTTTAATACTTAGGTTTTCTTAATAATAAAGTTTTTTGAATCTTAATACAACCATATCATGTTCCTGTAATCACGTTCGATCATCCGTTTAATTTGTTTTAACGAACTTAGAATGCAGCAGAGTGATGCGATTCAATGTATCGGCACTTTTAACTGGTAACTTTTTCATATTGAACTTCGATTTCACATTTCAGAACTTTGTGTTAGTTTTTGCGCCGACCACTCATGTGTGCATATTTAATTGGTATATCATATTGGAAATGAATGTTTTTGATTTTTTGAAAGAATGGTTTTGCGGCCATTTTTCGAATTTCATATTTCAGGTAAGCTTTGACAGAGAGATGGCACCTATTGGTGATTCATTACCCAGTGATACATTTCAGTGTGTCATACACTTTTTACTGATAATCTTTTTCCATCAGAACTTTGTTATTCATCTCAGAGTTAAAACTTTGTTTTTTGTTTCGCGTAGTGCCGGACACTCGCTTGTGTTTATCATACAGGATTGGTTCTTTTTCCTTTACGGTAAAATGGAGTTTTAAAGGAATTTTTTTCTTCTTCAGAGCAGAATACTTTAAAAAATATAGAGAAAATATCAGTTTTAAACAAGAAATATATTTTAAAATTTGTTTTTTTTTTTCTTTCTTCCAGTTTGAAATTTCTTTTAAGAAAGAAAATTACGCATCCCTTGGGACCCGCCACAATAAATTGTTTGCATCCTGCCTTCCATTTTTTGCATAATTTACACGCTATAGTGCTTAAGTGCCATTGCTGGAATCTGTTGGCAACTATTGTTAGTAATTTCAAAATTTCTGTAAAAATTATTTAAAGCTTTATAATAAGCATGTCATTTGTTTCATTTTTCTGCCAAATTTTATTTAAGAGATTTTAAATACTGAAATCAGGGTGTCTTTCCTTGGACTCCCTGTGTATACTGAGTGATGCAAATTAAAAGAAGGTGTTTAGGCATGTTCTATGTAAATACATCTATTAGATTACAACCACATTTTAAACACATGTATCCTGAGCGTGTGATTATAATTTCTGGGGGGGGGGGGAAGTATTTTGCCCAAAGAAGAAAATGGTGCTGTAGTTCTAGTAATTTGCATAAAATTGAATTTATTTAGCATATTCTAACTATGAGATATCTTTTATTGGTCAAATTTTTTAACATTACACTAGATTCTCTATGTTGTTGAATAAGAAACATTGAGATTCTAAGTCATTTCACATGTACCACTATTCCCGCCCATGTGTATTTACCATTGTTTGTTAAACAGTTGCAATCACAATTTCATCCTCATTGCATCCTAGATATCTTGTGGCTTTATCACTGCAAACATTTCAAGTCTTTTTGAAATTCACAATTATTCACCAGAGGTTTGTTTGTATTGTTAATAAAACTTCAATTTGAACTTTGTAATCAAAATGTCTTGATAGAAGCAAAAACATTATTTCTTCAGTAAAAGAATTTGATGAGTGATGGTCTTTCCAGTAAAGTAAATGTTGTGTTCACTTTTATTCGTCAATAAAAAATTGTTTTATATAGACAGAAAATATCTGTGAATTAAGCAACACTTATTGATGTCTTGCTGACAGTTGTCATGCTGGAATAAATCCCATATGTATATATGTGCCGTAACCAGAAAATATTTTTTGGAGGAGGTTCAAACTTTAGAACATGAGGTAGTGTTAAAAATGAAGTATAAAAATTTTTTTGACAAATCAATTCTGAACAAGCTCTCCCCATCCCTCCAATAGTTATGTGTAAGATTTCTTTGCTAAAATTTTACATAGCTTAACCCTTTGCGGCGCAAGACAATTCTGATCATTTAAATTATACTGCCACCGGAATTCATGAACTAAATTAAACTAAAAGAAATTTTAAATTTTAAGGTTAAAAAAACCAGCCTTTTCTGATATGTTATAAACGTAAATTTTTGCTAAAAAATTTCCGGGATGAATTTTTGCAGCTGGATCTTAAATTTTGCGTCCTCGTAGCAAGGACAGTGCGTGTTAAGGGGTTAATCATTAATAAAGTTTTATGTTTCTGTTCTGCATTGTAATCTGAGGGTAAACACTGAAGCTGATAGCTGAATTTCTCATTCCCTGGGAAGGGGGGGGGGTGAGCGATCCTGCATATTTAAAGTTGTGGTTAAACTATTTTTACTGTCTCCATGTTGCTTGAGGTGTTCATTTTTCTTCATTTTGCTAAAAATAACTAATCCTTTGATTTACTTAACTTGCTGTGACCCATGTGGACATGCTTCATATTGTAAGGATTGGTTGAATTATTTTGCTCATATTTGGTTTGTTTATTTGATTTTTTTTTGGTCTTACTTGTTTTTTCCACATTTTTCCTCTAAATTAAAATAAATCATTTGAATGCAACATTGGGAAACAAACCTATTGGTAATTTGCTGTAATAGCCCCTAGCGAATGAAATCTTGCATTGGTCTCAACAGTAAAGAAGGTTTTCCTTGAAAAGTTTTTTACCATTATGAGCTTTCTTTTATCTTTTTTCCCTAATTAATTTGTCATAAAATGAGCTTAATTAGTCCTCGTGAGTTTATTCTTTCATTGCTTGTTTGCTTCTTTTGTTTTGGTTCAATTTCAATTTATCGTAAAGGCATCAAATATTGAGATTAAGCTCAATATCTAGGAATAAAGTTAAAGTAAGTTTAAAATTAAATTAAATTAAAAATAAAATAATTAGAATTAGTAGAATTAATTGTTTAAAAAATTGAACTAAAAGTCATCACAGGATAAATTAATCTGTTGAAAATTAATTCATAATAGTCTATGTGGTATTCAGTGGCATTAAATCTTGTGTTACTCTGGCTATTGCTGCGTTTTAAAAGTTAATATTATATATATATAAAATATGATTTGTAAATAAATTACTTAATAAAATATAATAGAAATATTTTAATATTGGTTTCTTTTATTTCAGATATCTTGAACTTGTGAAAAATTTAAATAAAGGATCATTTCTGATTGATTTTCATTTTAAGGATATTTTAGTTTTTGAGCCTTATGAAAATTTAGTATCTCTTGATCTTTACAAAAAGGGTCATATTTTTCTTCAAGATAAGGTATGAATGCATAAAATATTTATTATTATTATTATTATTGAGTTTCAAATTGAAGTTCTTCTAATAAGCTACAAATAATTAATGATTATCTAAAATTTTATATTAACTAATCGTGACTTTTGGCTCAAGTTCAGATTATTATAAAAGATTCAGTTTCCATCTAAACTTAAACAGTTGGTGTTTCTTTAAGTCTTTTATTACTTTTAGGTACTTTCAATTTATATTATCCTAGATAATTAATCGATAATTACCCACAGTCAGCAGGAAATATATATATATGTATATATATATATATATTTATTTATTAATTGCATCTTACATGCTAATTGTAAAGTACACAGCTGGAATGCTGTATCAGTTTATTTTTTCATTTTCAGTTTATCTAAGTATAATGATTATCTGGAATTCTTTTTGACATTTGAATTGCACCGTTTTTTAAACAAACTGTTATATTTGAATAATTATTTATATCTGCAGGGCTTGAAATTAACAGTGGTCCATTGGTCCAAGATCGTAAAAATATTCAATGGACCAGCAAAATATAAATTCTAGTGGTCCATGGAACCAATAAAGCTTTTCAATTTTTTTGTATTTTTTATTTTTCTGTAAAATTGCTATGTAAATCTGTCACAGAATAGTATATTATAAGAATAGTACTAAATGTACTTCTTTATAATTGTCAATATCACCTATTCTCTGTAATTTTTCATTTAATTTCATTTTCGTAACCTTTTTTTACTTTTAATTCTTAATAGTAAATACATGGCATTAAGCTTGTTTATTAAAGCATAAACCATTTATTTATATAATACTTCATTTCTATTTTTTAATTAATTTACGAAAATTTATCATATTTGACTTGTAAATTTATAAAGTAGATTGTAGTAAATCAAACATTTTACAAATCTTTATATATTTTTAAAAATATAATAGAATGAAAGAACGGACCAGGGAAACTTGAAGATTACTAATCCTGGGGACAAGTAACTTTATTTTCTTAATTTCTAGCCCTGTATCTGTATTCCTCTAATTGAACAAAATACAAAATAATATAATTGCCGAAATGTCAGTGGAGGCCTCCATGTGGAGACTAAAAAAGATTTGGGTTCTGTCTGTCTCGTGATAACAGCCACAAAAATCATCCTTTGGACTCGTAACTGGGTACACATGTTAATGAGTCACATGGAATTAGCTGTATAGTTTTGGGTGTGTATTCTGTTTGTAGTTCGTGTACAGGGACACACCAAATTTTTTTTTTATCATTATGCCCTATGGACAGAATTTGAATATAACTCAATAACAACCGTAAAAATCCTCCGATTGACTTGCAAACTGGTACACAGGCTCAAACTCTATATAGAAATAGCTGTATAATTTTTTTTATGTCTATATTATGCATGGATCGTGTACAGGGACACACCAAAGTTTTCATTAAGATTACAGTCTATGGGGTGAATTTCATTTGAAAGGATTTAACCGTCGTTACTTTAAATTCAACAAAATGAAATTAGCGTACATTTTTGAGATGCTTAAACTCATGTTTTCTATAGGAAATATGTGTGATTAGGCTGCATCATTAATATACAGAACCTTACAAAAGTGTTCCGAGAATGTCATGTAATCATTCACACTTTGTCAAATTTTGAACAATTATTCATGAAAACCATAATATAAATGGAATAGTTTTTACTGGTGTATACAATGTTTATGATTCGATTACAGAGAAAGGTATATGTAGACCAAATTTATTTACAGGACCACGCAAAGAATTCCCATGACATTCTACAATCATTCAAATAATGTCAAATTAAGTTGAAATATTAGTGAGTTATAATTAATTAGGATTAATGATAGGATTAATATTAATGAGTTATAATTAATTAGTATTGGATTCGCGAAAATTTTCGACCTCCGTTTTTTGACGGATCTACACGTTTTGGGATGTCCTGAACACGAATTGATAGTTTTTAAAAAATGTCTGTCTGTGTATCTGTCTGTCTGTGGTTTAGTGTTTTCACCGTATCTCAATGAATGAAATTCAACCAAACTTGGTATATAGTTGGACCCTGGCGGGGCATTGTGCTGATTAGATTTGGGGATCAATAGCCCATCAGGTGGCGCTATGATCGCATTTTATGTAAATTTTTAACGTGGCAGTATAGGACAAATTTTCGTATTTTTCACCGTATCTCACGAACCAATGAATGAAATTCAACCAAACTTGGTATATAGTTGGAACCTGACGGGGCATGGTGCTGATTAGATTTGGGGATCAATCGTCCAGCAGGTGGCGCTGTGATCGCAAAATTTCGTATGTTTCACCGTATCTCACGAACCGATGAATGAAATTGAACCAAACTTGGTGTATAGTTGGACCCTGACATGGAAAGGGTCTGATTAGATTTTGGGATCAATCGCCCGGCAGATGGCGCTGTGATCGCATTTTATGTAAACTTTTAACATGGCAGCATAGGACAAAATTTCGTATAAATGTACATAATGAGCGTTATTTTAAACTTGTGATTGTAAAATTAATATGGATTATTGATAATAGTAGTAGTTAACTGCGAAAAAAATTTTGTGCATGTGGGGGCACCGGTTCCCCCCCTGGGGGGAAGTATGGGGGGGGGTAAATTTTCAAGATAGGTATCTTTCAAAAAATCTCGTCAGTACCTTTAAAACGAATGGTTGAACTATAAATCTGTGACAATTTGAAACAAAGTTATCGATTTTTCTACTTTTAACAAAAAAAAACTTTGAAAAAAAAATCGTATTTTTTTTTTTTTTTTTTTTAAACGAAACTTAACCAAACTTGGTATTTAGTTGGTCCCCGACATAAATTGGTGCTGATTACATTTAGGGATCGATAGCTCAACAGGTGGCGCTGTGATCGCATTTTTTCTAAATTTTTAACATGGCAATATAGGACAAAATTTCGTATAAATGTACATAATGAGCGTTATTTTAAACTTGTGATTGTAAAATTAATATGAATTATTGATAATAGTAGTAGTTAACTACGAAAAAAATTTTGTGCGTGTGGGGGCACCGGTTCCCCCCCTGGGGGGGAAGTAACCCCGGGGGGGGTGGTAAATTTTCAAGATGGGTATCTTTCGAAAGATCTCGTCAATACCTTTAAAACGAATGGTTGAACTATAAATCTGTGATAATTTAAAACAAAGTTATCGATTTTTTTTACTTTTAACAAAAAAAAACTTTGAAAAAAAAATCGTATTTTTTTTTTTTTTTTTTTTTAAATATTGTTACTGGTTGAATATGTATTACTTTTAACAAAAAAAAAAAAAAAAAAAAAAAAAAATTAGAAAAAAATCGTATTTTTTTTTTTTTTTAAATATTGTTACTGATTGAATATGTATATAGGAAAATATAGAAGAAAGTCTTGTGGTGGCCACAACATACTAGTTTTTATTTTGGAGTGAGGTCAGAAGACATAAAATTGACCGAATAAATCAGGCGCATAACAATTTTCAAGATCAAACTAACACATACCGTGGGTGATCAAATTATTAGAAATTTTATTCATTTTTTCGATTTAAAAAAAACTAGACAAAATGACCTGGAATTTCACACATGCAAAGAACATTTAAAAATTCATTGCTTCCACTATCAATTTAGTCCAGAGTGCAATTAGGGGACCAACCCCAAATTGAAGAAGAGCAAAAATACTTTGGATCACCCTGTATCATAAAAAGCTACAAATGACTTGTAACTTTAATACATCTTTGCACATACTATGTAGTACAATATATGTATGTTTTGGTTCGGGAATTGCACATATTCTGCCTAAATAATTTTTTAGGCAGATATAAAAAAAAAAATTCAAAATTATTAAGTTTTTTGCTCATAACTAGAACGGATCTCTATAAAATGTTACAAAATTTGCTGAAAAGCAGACAAAACATTAGAGAAATATTATTCTGAAACATTAAATTCACACATATAATGGTCGTTGAGATATGAGCATATTTAGTAAATATTATCTTACTGCGCATGCACAAAAAATAGAAAAAATTTTATTGCATAGGTTGAAAGCTAGATATAATGTTTTATCAATTTGCCAGCAAGTTTTGTAAAAATTTTATGGAAATCTGTTCTAGTTATATGCAAAAAACTTGTCAAATAAATTAGTAATTTTAGAAAAATTATATCTGTCTAAATAATTGCACAGTTTCCACATCAAAACATACAAATATTGTACAGTATGAGCAACAATGTATTAAACTTGCAAATCATTTAAAAGCAAAAACTGTTTTATTTAAGAGACAAAAATTTTAAGTTAAAATACATTTTAAAAACAAAAATACATATAAAAACAATTAAAAGCTAGACGTTTCGAAACCCGTCCGGGTTTCCTCATCAGTAATTACAACACAATATGCAAACATTACATGAACACTCAAGGAATTTAAAGGAGTACCGAATATTGAGGAGCCAGTGTGCATGCTTCATTGATAGTGTAGAGATGCTTGGCAGTGTGCCAGCTGTCAAGGAAAATACGTGATTTATAATTATGAAAACCAGAATTTAGAATTTTTATATTATCGAAGTCAGGAATATGATCGGTTTCTATTGAATGGATTACAATTTTAGAATTTTGGTTGCAATTTTTAAAAGATCGTCTGTGCTCTTGTAGTCTAATTTTTGCTGTACGGCTAGGTTCACCTATATAAACATATTTGCAATTTTTACAAGGAATTAAATATATTACACCAGTTAAATCCAAAGAAGGGGTTATGGGTTTAAAGTTAAAAAGAACATTTTTTAATTGTTTAATTGGCCGGAAAGCAGTATAAATATTATGTGGTTTAAGTAATTTAGAAATAAATTCTGAAGGAAAACCAAAATATGGCATAGAAATATAATTGTTCTTATTAATTTGTGAATTTTTCCTTTGCATTGGAGTAGAGGGGGGAAATTGCAGGAGGGAATGAAAGAGAGGGGAAGCTGATAATTTTTTCACGATAAATTCGTTTTAACCAATTAAGAGGGTAATCGTTATTTATTAAATCCTGAAAAATTCTTTTAATTTCCAACTTAAAAAGTGTCTCGTTACTGCATAACCGAAGAGCTCTATTGACCAAAGTTCCGAAGACTGCAATTTTATGAGAATTAGGATTACCAGAATGAAAATTTAGATATTGACCTGTAAAAGTGGCCTTACGATAAACAGAAGTTTGAAAAATGCTAGGTGAATTCGAAATGCGTTCAACAAGAACATCAAGAAAAGGCAAACTGTTATTTTGTTCTATTTCAAAAGTGAATTGAATTTCTGGGCATAACAAATTAGAAAAAGTAACGACTTCCATTTATATGTTTTTCTTCAATTAATAAAAAAATGTCATCTACGTATCTCCACCAAAAAGGAATTTTTTCACTTAATCTATCATTTATTTTATTTTCCAAAAACTGCATAACAATTTCTGCTATGCAAACACTAGCAGGTGAGCCCATAGGCGTGCCACGAATTTGTTTATAGTATAAATCATTAAACTTGAAGCAATTACATTGTAATCAAAGTAGCAAATCATTTGTAGCTTTTTGTGATACAAGGTGATCCAAAGTATTTTTGCTCTTCTTCAATTTGTGGTTGGTCCCCTAATTGTACTCTGGACTAAATCTATAGTAGAAAATATGAGTTTTTAAATGTTTTTTGTATGTGTGAAGTTTCAGGCCATTTTGACTGGTATTTTTTTAGATAATTGAAAAAATGTCAAAGTAAAAAAAAATTCTAATAATTTGATCACCCACTGTACTTGTACATCATAAAGATATATAAAACAGAGTTTTAAAAAAGTCGGTAGAGCCATTTTTTGAAATACCAATTTTTGAGATCTGAAACTGACTTATCTAATCAGGACATCTAAAAAGACATTTATGCAGCAAACTTGAAGAAAATTGTTAGAGGCATTTTTAGAATACTGATTTTCGGTCCCACATCCAATTTTCCCCAAAACTAGGAGAATTCTTCTGTTTACTGTAAATCCACAACTGCATACAAAAGGACAACTAAAAATTTAATAGGATAAATTTGAAGAAAATCTGTGGAATTGTTTTTAAAGGAACACATTTGTAAGATCTTAAATTCATCTATTTATATACAGGATGCCTATCAATTTTCCTGAATTAATCAACTAATAGATATGAAAAGACATGTAAAAGGGTGTTTATATAGCAACTTTGAAGAAAATCATTAGAGCTTTATCAGATATAGATTTATGGCAGGGTGCAGAATTTCCACTCGCCAACTCACCATTGGCAAGTGGAATTTTTACTGTGGTAAGTAAAAATTTGGTCTAGTTATAGATAGAATTCTTACACGATATGGTGACAGAAAACATTCTTTTTATAGATTTAAATATGACAAAATCTTGCCATCTTATAACCTCATATTTAATTTCAGTATGGGAAAGGAAATATGCTTAGTGCATGCATAAAAGTTTTAATCTCTTCGACAGTTTCGTTTCTCCCACTGTGATTTCTCCAAGCAGAGTGAGAACAGACGAGCAGAAAACATCTTTGCCCGTTGCGCACTATCCGGGAGAAGAGAAATGTAAATGTTTGCCTTTGCGATATTGGCAGATGAAAATAAACCCAAGCCCTTTTAAAGGTACTGCCTATGTTTATTTTGTTGAATAGTGATCAAAAAACAGTTCACATTTTCCAGTTTTTTACTGAAACTACAAGGATTTGCACTTGTAATGATTTGTAGGTATGTAAGTAACGATTTTACCGAAAAAGTTATTCCGAAATGGCTGTTTCAAATGACAACAATGAACAAGTTATACATGTCGACATTCCGTCTGATTACAAAAAAAAAAAAAAAAAAAATGGACGAAAAAGACATTTTTGATGTAAAAAGTTAAATAAATAAATAAATAGGTAAATAAGGAAGCTTAATCTTTCATAATAAAAAGATTTTCACAGGATATTGTTTAACAAATAGTTTTTTTTTCTTCTTTTCTTTAATGACTCTTTGCATTTATGTTATTTGACATTTTTACCTTTTTCAAATCTCAAATACAATACATTATAAGGTTTTTAAATTATAGATGATTATGAGACATGATGATAAACGACACACTTTTAATATATATAATTTTAAGCATATTTGTAAAAGCATTTCAAATAGTTAGGGAACCCCCCCCCAAAAAAAAAAAAAAAAAAAAAAAAAATGTGCAAAAAAAGAAAAAAAAGACAACTCTATTTTGTGGCGAGTAAAATTTTTTTTTTGGTGAGTGTAATCTGAGTTGAAATTTCGGGCGTCCTGCTTCCAGTTTTCCAATTTTCACCAAAAGTTAGCAAAATGATCTGTACACTAGACCTGTCTTAATTCTGAAATTTCTTCATTCTATCTTTATTAGTTTTGGGGATGTGATACTCAGAAGATTTCCCACACACATACATACACTACACATTGACCAATTGCTAAAAACCACTTTCTTGGACTTGAGACCTTAAAACATATAAATCAAGCGAAAACTCAATATCATATCTTTTGATCTAATACAATACTTCCATTACCTTCAGTAGTCGAATAATGGAAGTAAAAATTTATGTGAATTTTTATGAGTAGAAACATTATTTTAATCTGGTCTTATAGCAATAATTAATTTTGGGGTCATTTAGGAAACAATTAAATGTTTATAAATAACATCTTTCATTTTTAAAACTAAGTATGTAATTAAGGAAACCAGGAGCTTATTTGTAATGACAGATTTATTTTATAAGCATTAGAAATTTTGTTTTTTTAAAAGATTGATATTTCGTTTTCATATAAAAATTTTCTCAGACCTCATTCGCACATTCAGGGATATTCTTGCACCCTTGATTAACTACTTCACCGGCCATCCCGAGATAACTCGGGGTAATTGTAGCCTTCCACATACTACAGTGGCCGGTGAAGTGGTTAAATCTGTGTTGTATGTGTACAAAGTTATTTACTTCTTACTTTTGTGATGATTTGCATGTATGATATCTGAGGATAAAAACTAAATCCCACCTCTCCCTTCATATTTAATACAGCTTTATTTCACAATTTAATAATGCATATTTTTGGTGATTTTATTATACAGGCATGACACATTGTTATTGATTATGCAAGTTTCTCTTATTAATGTTTAATTTTAACTTTTATTTATTTAAGAAATAATTTCATATGTAGAATTTTATTAACAATGATATCATCAGTGCTTCTTTTTCCCCATAGTAAAGTACTTTTGAATGTAATGAAATTAAACATAATTTATACGTCTCATTAATATATTAAAACCAATGTAACATTTAAAATGAGATAAAAAATACAAAAATTTTAAAACTTTAAAAATACATTTTAATTAAAAACATTAAAACCTAAAACAGACGTTTCGGCTAGAACACTAGCCCTCCTCAGTGTCAAACATACAAGCACAAACAACATTTACAAAAATTCATAATACATCATAGCAAGACTAAATATTCAGGAGGAATAGCTTTAGCCTCGTTCAAGGCAGAATGTTGCATTTTGGTAAAAGCGCCCTCTAGAAAAATATGGGATTTGACACTGAGGAGGGCTAGTGTTCTAGCTGAAACGTCTGTCTTAGGTTTTAATGTTTTTAATTAAAATGTATTTTTAAAGTTTTAAAATTTTTTTATTTTTTTATCTCATTTTAAATGTTACATTGGTTTTACTTTTGAATGATTTACAAGTTTTCAAGTGATCAAAATTGTTCTGCCGGATACTAATCCATTTTACAATTTTACTTTTACATTATTATTGACACACTCATAAAAAGTATATATCTTACAATTCAGTGTGCTATAATATATTCATTTAATAGCAAATAAATAAGAATGAAATAACATTTAATTTTTTTTTATTAAAACTTGTAATTAAAATAAATAAATGAATAAACCAATGGATTGAAAATTCAGCATGCAGTCAACTACTTTAGAATTATTTTGAAAATTTGTTTCAATGATAAAAACAGGATTTTAAAAAATGTTCATTTTTGAGGCCATAACTCACAATCCCCCCCCCCCCCTCAATTTTTAATTATCTGCAATTGTTCTGCAACATACATGACTTCCAAATTTGAACACATTCTGCTTTGGGACTCTTTTTTTTTTTTTTTTTTTTTTTTTTTCTTTTTTCTTTAATTTTTGCCTTTTACCTTGCAAAATTTTATTAACATATTTCATTTTGATTATATTTAATAAAATTCCAGCAGAGTTTTGTATTAATGTCTTGAAATTATAAGCTCTGGTATCCATTTACACTAATGTGCAAAATTAAAGGAACAAGCAGATTTACCATTTTCTACTTTTGCATACAGTTTTTAAACAAATGAACATATATATAATAGCTTAAGATTTGAATGGCATGTTTGTTATCAAATAATTAGTCGAATTTTATATAACTTTAACACTGGATAATTTTTAAACCAATATTAATTCATTCTTTCTCAAAAGTATGCTTTAGAAGAAATGAAAAAAAAAAAAAAAAGAGAAATGATGTTAAGGATGCATTACAGATAAATGAAGATACACATGCCACTAAATGTTAAATTGAAACGAGATTTTTCTTTCTGTGTTCACTTTTCTTCTTTTTGTACGTGAATAACTTCTTTAAAAATACACATATGATATGTTTGTTATAAAATTATTCATTGACATTTTTATTACTGTGTTCATAGTTTCATAGTTCATAGATGCTCATAGTTTACAAACTAATAGCTATATTTTTGAAAAAAGTCTGTTATGAAAGGAGAAAAAAAAGAGTAAATACAGTGAAAAGAATCCAGTTTTAATTTAATATTTGGAGGTGTGTTTATCTTTACCTACCTGTAATGTATCCTTAACACCATTTTTCATTTATTTATTTATTTATTTTCTAAAATTGTTGAAATATTTCATTTCTTCCAAAACTTATTTTTGATAAAAAATTGAAATAATATCAGTTTAAAAATTATTGCTTAGATTAAACTTATATAAAATTCTATTAATAGTGTGATATGGAACATGCAATCTGCATTTTATGTTCCTATTTGTTCATTCGTTTGAAAATTATGAAAAAAAAAAAAAAAGTCTATTGCTTTAATTTTTTATGCCAGCGTGTGTTGTTATGGGGTTGTGTATTCGTGCCATATGAAATAAATATTATAGATTAATAGGTTCTTTTCATTAAAAAAAAATAAATAAATAAATAAATTATACGAAAATAAAAGATTATATAATAAATATAGATAAATAAATTACACATTCTTTAGTTTTGAAATTTATAAAATTCTAATGTTGGACATCCTGGCGTGAGTCTCATAGCCTATTCAATTATTTTCTATACTTTATTATTGTATTAAGTATACGTTTTCCTATAAAACTTCATTTGTAGAATTTATATATAGCTTATGCTTCTATTTTTAGTCAAGCTACATTCCAGTTCATATTCTGGATCCTCAACCAGGTTGTGCTGTATTAGATGCCTGTGCTGCTCCAGGAATGAAAACTTTGCACATTGCAGCTAAAATGAAAAATAAAGGGTAATATTATTTTACATTAATTTTTAATATATTAATTACTAGTATGGACTTCAACTGTCTAGCCAGTCCACCAACCTGAAAATGAAATGGCATTAATTACAATAATTTATTACCTGTACTTTTCTATTAGAGATTGCCCTGCTATGGTGCATTTAGCAATTTATATATTAAGGCATGTATTTTAGCTTATAATTTGTTTTTAATTTTAGATAGATATTTGTAAATTTGTTCATTATGAATTCAGAGTACTTTGTTGAACTACTGTAACTTTGCACTTGGCAGGTTTCTTTTCAGGGCCATTTGATAAATTATGTTCAAAACATTTATCTAAATTAAAGGCAATCTCAATAAAAATATTAAAATGGGTAATATAAATTTAAATAATAAATACTTTTATATAATCATTTAAATAATAAACTCAAATAAATTCATAAATATATATTTATTATTATTTCATTTATTATTATTATTATTATTATTATTTTTTTTTTTTATCATTTACCAGTAAAAGCCATTAGTAAAACTAATTTTTAAATTTTAAAAATATAAAAGTGCTTTTTATTCAAGCAATATGGAATGCAATTTAAATAATTATAAATTAAACAACATAATAACTTGGGCTAAAGAATGCAAACAATTGAAAAAAAAAAAAAAAAACATAATTTGAATAAAATTTAAGAAAATGAAAAAAAAAAAAAAAAATTAATAAAAAGTAATAATAAATTAAAAAAATCTTGATGAAAAGCACATGTGTATAGTTATAGTTATCTCACTGCCAAGTTTTGTAACTCTGCAATCAGCAAACATACATAATACATATGAGCATGCAAAAATCATTTCCAAAACAATTTTTCTTCTTTGCAGAAAATTTTGTAGCATTGCTCATATTTAAATTAAAATAATAAAATGCAATAGCTAGTAAATTTGTGAAGGGAGGGAAGCGTGAAGTTTAAATTCAAGTTTATGTACTAATTTCTTTGATAGTTTGCTCACAAAGAACATTATCTAAGTTTCTGGCTCTGATTTTAATGTAATTTTATTTTCTGACAGAAGCACATGTATTAATTATTTTTTAAGAAAGATTTTCGCCATGGAAGTTGCAGTTGAATTGTAACAGTTAAATATTAAATTAACACAAAATCATCAAGATATATAACAGACAATGCAATAAAAAAAAAAAAAAAAAAAAAAAAAAAAAGTTGGCGGCATAATATTTCCAACATGCTTTACAAGTACATCAATTTCCTCAAATAAATAATTAAACCAGATCAAAATAGCTTAATTTTCATTAAGATTGAAAATTTAACTAATTAAATCTCTAATATGAAAAAAGATTGACCTTTCATAATTTAAAGAATGAATAGAGTTAAAAAGTCTTAAGCATCTGAATTGAAGAATAACAATCTAATAAAATTAACTTTAGTTTCAAAAGCAGTTTTATCTTCAAGTACATTTTCTCATCTACTTGTAATCTTAAAATTTTATCCATAATAAATTTAGATGGTCCTTTGTTACCAGGTTAATCTACGAGGTTAATCCCTTTAAAATAATACCTTACTTTTCCAATTCCATCAAAAATTAAAGTTTTTATCTTCAAATTTTTATTTACATAAAATTGGCTATTTTAAATACACCCACCCATGATTTTTAGCGGAGGCCATGTTTTCGGTCTTTGCACCTGGTAGATGGGGAATACAGACCAGGGGGTTTGATCGAGGATGTTCTAGAATTTTCTCTGGAAGTGATGCAACGACTTTTTCCAGTTGCTGTGATCGTCATACACTGATTGGCTCTCCCTGACGTGTAGTTTAAAATTTGGGTATGAAAGTTGTTGGTTAGGCAGTTGCAGAGAGACAATCAAGAGAGAAGGTTTACAAAGGGGTGCGGAGCCTTTCATTCTTGCCATAGTCTCCTCCAAATCCGAAATATCTTGTATTCTTCTTTTTAACTCCAGCCAGTATTAGCAATTTTCACTTCCAGCAAAAAAAAAATTTTACGTTTTGTTGAGATGATATTATACAAATCAGCAAATTAATCAACCAATTTTCCTCTGCAAGAATGTTTTGGAAACGAAAGGAAAAACAGCTGGTACATGAGCATTCTTACGCGTGAATAGTAGAAACGTAGGATAGGTAATTAAACGAGGGAAAAAGCATACCACATATGCTGTAAATGTAGAAAAATACACCATAAAAATAAACGTATAGAAAGAGTTGTATGCAAATATAAAATCGAGAAAAGTTACACAATGTAGTGAAAATTTTGAGGGAAAAAGGCTTTAGAAATTATTTTATAAAGAATTTATTTAACTGCGAAGCAGCTGCGCTTTAGTGGACAATAAGAGGCAGAAACTTGCATTGAATATGAAGTATAAAAAGCATCAGATATAAAAGAAGTGTTGCATGGTCACTGATGCACAAACTAGGTGAAAAAGTTATAAAATTATTTAATCGTCCATAAAAATACAGAGCTAGGTTGTTATAGTGACCAGATGTTAGAAAATATGGACATTGACTAGGTGTTAGAAAATAGGGACACTAGACAAAATTTAAAGAAAAAATTATAAGAAAATAAACGGGGGAACATAATCTAATAATATCAATCATAAAATTACGAGAACCTCTCAAATTTTATAGGGGCGTGTACATAATCCAATGACTGGAAGAGGGAACTAAAAAGAGACATAAGAAAAAAAAGAGTTAGAAAATAATATAAGGAGAGGGAAGAGAAAAATAGGAGACGATTTTTGATATTTTTGTGTGGTGTTGTATAGAATGGATAAATACATATAATCTGCGGTCTGCCTTTTCTGCCTCCAGTGTGAGCATCAACATGGAGAATCGTCTAGTGGTATATCTGCTGTTCATGCTAGTGTGGTTATCTTCAGCGATCAGGCTTCGTCAAGAGCAAATGTGCCATTTTAATGGTTATTATCATTGTGTGCCTCTACATAGGCATTTAATTTGTAAAATTAATCTACCACCAAATGCATGTTTGATCCACGACAGCTCAAACTGCATCAAAAGCAATTGAAGTTTTCTATTAACAGAAGATAATCAGCTTTTAGAACCAACAACAATTATTCTTCGCCATTTAAACGAACGAAACGACGACAATTCCACTTCTTATAATTGCACTAATATGAAAGGCGAACAGTGTGAATGTGAAAATGACTCATGTCATGGAACCCCAGAATTTTGCGTCTTAAGAAAATGTGTTAAAGCAAGTGACTGTAAATGTTTACTAACTCATCAAACACCCCAACTTTTAGCGGTAACACAGGTCTTAACATTACTTAATCCACAAATCTTAAATATTGATATCTGTCTTTTTGACAAGCTCATGCACCTCGTCCATTACATCGAAAGTTGCTTGAGAAAGAGACTGCAACATTTACTAGAAAAAAGTCTTACTATAAGGTTCGAGGACCCAATCCTTCACTTACCCGACATAGGCAGAGTTATTTTGCGAAGTACAGATTTCAAACACGTTCTTACAGTGTCAAAAGACTGTATGATCAAGATCCCATTTGAATTTCTAGCGTATAAACTGACCATACAAATGATATATTTACGCCCCAGTGGACGAACAGCGTCGGGAAATGTTCACGTTTTAGGAAAAAAAAGTGTGTTCATTACGACAATGCTTTTCATGTTTAGAAGTTTTTTAGCATTTCAAGACGTCTTCCTCAGCTCATACAGTATATCTTATATAGACTGCTAGCCATCCTTATATTAGTGTTTTTAGTTTGTCTAAAACTTATTATGAAAAGCCTTATATTTTTTGCAAAGACAATTTCCTTTGTCTTTTATGGACTATATAAATTGGGAAAATTTATTGCACACTGCTCCTTATTACTGGGAGCTTTCATGGGATCAATCATGCGAGAATTCCTGCAAAACTGTTATTTCCTCTTAGAAGTGCATGCCACCCGCAGAGCAAACTTAGCATCTCTACCCGTAGTTTTACTGGTGTGCTCACTGCTAGTTACATCATCATATGCCGAGTGTAATTCACACTCAATGATACAGTGAGACATCAATACGTGTGACGCATTACAAGACAATACAAAAATCTGCCAAATTCACACAACAGCGGAAATCTCTCTACCAACATTATCATCTGAAACCTGTCTATGGATTTTGAATAAAAATGAAAATAATTTATTCTCTCTCACAATAAAACTAGAGGACGTATTATGTTCTTTCCATACTGAAAGACTTTATTTTACTTTTTCTGTCATAGCTAAGCACATTTCTCAAGTTTCGTGTGTATTCAATCGATATTGTGGTAGAAGTGTGCACTGTATCAAGATCTGCCTGCAACTTTTACAAGACTTGGTATGAGCCCGAACTTCTTCATAGCTACGAAATCTCCAAAATCACAGGGCATGCTTGTAAATACAAAATTTCCATACATCACAGTGAAAACAACACCATATCCACACTTTTAATATCAGTCTCAGCATATACATCATCAGGTATACATGTGGCAGTGTTGGGTGAATATGATCAACCCCAATTACATATCATTGATATGTTCATTCAATGTGTGGGTTGACCTACAAAGGCTTATTTAGCCCCTGCATCTAAGAGGAATCACCCTAAACAGGGGAAGTGGGTGTCATTCAAGCAAATGCCTCCTTCACAAAAGACTTCATTTTTTACCCCATTCTTTCTACGTGTGACTTCTATGAAGACACTCTTCGGTGTATTATATCACCAGACCCTCTACAAAGATTAAGAACCTTGCAGGAGCACACTCTTCCGTTACAAAGGGACATTCACCTGTTTCAAATGCAGAATGATAAACTGCAATCTTCATTGTTGCTTTCCTCTGCTGTCAGAGTACAACTTCATTTTACCAATTTTAAAGTAACTTTAAAAACAAATGCAGGATGCCCTCAATTCGATGATTATGAATTAAGAAGCTTGGGTTGTTATAACTGTCCTATCTTAGCTCAAATCACCTTTAAGGCACATAGTACATGCCAACCTGGAGTTGTAACTGTTCAATTTCAAGAAATAATGGTGCACACAAAAGCACTCAAGATTAAGACGGAACCAAAAATTCACATTTAAATATTTTGCGGAGACTCGTTGTTACAGCGAAAAGATATGCCTCAAGTCAGCAACATTAGTTCAGTGCCAAGCAATTAAATTTTGTCTTGACGAAACCAACTGTGGAACTTATGCAATTAAATATAAACCATACATGCATAAATAGTGCACATACATCTCCAAATTCCATGAACTGGTTGAATCTACCCAGTATAAACTCTTCTTTATTTGCATTAAAATTTATTGGGTCCAGCTTATTTATCATTTGCATTTTAATTACAACCTTTTCTACAATTTTAACATGTTGCTGTAGATTGCATTAAATCTGCATTTAGTAATTCACGAACTGCGAAATTTATATATAATACAGTGGAGCACCTTTTATACGTTTCTCATTTATACGTTTTTCTCATTTATACGTTTTTCGACTTTGGTCCCAAATCATTCCATTGAATTCTAATGTTAAAATATTTCATTTATACGACACAAGTAAATTCTTAATTTCACTTATACGTTTTTTTTTTCTCCTTGTAGAATCCCAAGTTTGAGTTTCATTCCAGGATTTAAAAAAAAAAAAAAAAAAAAAAAAAAAGATGAATGCTCTTTATGTTTTATTCTTATTTTTTTCGATTATTTTTTCTTAGAACTATGGTAACAAAGTGCGGCTATAGAACAAAGTGCGACTTGCATCGATAGCCTGGGGAGAAGGGGGGTTAGAGAAATTTTCAGAGATAAGCCAAGTAGCCAGTGACCACCTGAAGACCTCCCACTTTCTCTTTTAATTGATTCCAGGAATGGGGTATGAAAGGAAAAAAGCTCACAACTTTATAGGCATTTTGTAAACTTGAAGATTTATTACTCACTTCAGTTGGGCGACTTGGAAGATTTTCTTATTGTGTTTATTTGACATTACGTTTGGAGAATTTTTTTTTCCTTCCTTTTAATCTTTTGCAAAAATGTCATTTTCGTTTAGAGAACAAAAGGCTTTATCTTTAAATGTTAAAATCGAAATCTTGAAAAAAAATTCTGAATTTTTATATTTTTAATTATCATTTAATATTTATTCAACCTTTTAAAAATATTTTAAATATAATTAAAATATATATTATTCGAATAAATGTAAAGGAAATCGTATAAATTGATTAGACTTTTATTATTAATATGATACTTTATTGTGTATTAATGTTAAAACGAATTTTCAGTTGTACATTTTTTTCAGTTATACGTTTTTTAGGAACGGTCCCTTGAAAAACGTATAAACGGTGCTCCACTGTACTTGTTAGAATGGTAATTCTAACACTTTTAAATTTAATAATTTTTTTTATCAAATTCCCTGGAAAATACTTTGCCTCTCATTTATTTCCCCCATTTAAGATTTTAAAATTGCGTTTACAAAAATAAAATAAAATAAAAACTTATCAAGCAAAAAAAAAAAAAAAAAATTATTTTGTCAGCAGGCTGTATTCTGATTTTGCATTTAAAATTACTTTCTATATATTATTTCCGTGCAACTCTAATCCCATGACATTTCTTATTAAATTTCCTTTAATTTGAGCCATCGCTCATAGAAATAGCTAAAAAATTAATAATATTCTCTTCCAAAAATCATAAGTCCGTAAACACCTTTTTGTATTTACTGGGCTCTTAAAATCGGAAGGCAGCCATATTTTCTTAAAGTTTTTCGTACTTTCCCGCGCTAGAGATGTTCTGGGGCATTCCAGACGGTTCTAAGAGTCATCGCTGACGTCAGTCGCGTACCCTTCGCGGGCGCTCATTGGCTGACTCAGGCAAGCGCGAAATTGGATGGAAGATTTTCACTCTCTTGAATGTAAACTGCTGGACAAGTAAGACGTGCTCTGCCAGTCTGCAACATGGCTAACGGCCATTGCGAGCGTACTGTATCGCGGACGGGCATATTTAATACGATTTCCAGCCTATGTTACTAAAATATAACGGTATTTATTTATTCTAAAAGAATTTCATCAAAATGGTATAAGAAAATCTGATGTATGTAATGTTCTAACAAAAATCCGCACTTCATGCCAGCAAACATTACTGGAAATGTTCCTATCAACGACTAGGCCTAAAGGTGGCGTGCAGCCATCAGTGTGGAAGCTAAATAATCTATTCAAATATTTAAGTGTCAAATACGAAGCGACAAAAAATTTCAACGTCAAAGAATAATATATTCGTGATGTTTCAAATACAAGATTTCCTGACGTACCAAGTATTTTAGTGTGCCAATGTATTTGATCAAAGAGCTAGGATATCGCAATCTACGAAAATTTTTAGCGTCAAGAAAAAATACATCAGTGTTGTTTCGAATACAAGAATTCCTGACGTACCAAGTTCTCATGTGTGCCTGGGTGTTTTATCTAGGAGTAACACCATCGCGATCCACGAAAGTGTTAAATGTTTTATGTGGTATCTAACATAGATTTGGATGAACAAAATTTCGTAGCATAAACTCAAAGACGAATAACGCTATGACTCAGCAATTCTACTTTCGCATGAATAAATGTGTTATTTGAGAGCGATAATCTCCGTATTAATATTAAGATCATCTTCACAGATATTGGAGATAACATTATTTGTGATTCCTAAGCTTCATTTATTTACATAAAAAGAAATAAGATCAATATTTTAAGGTCAGATGTAACGATGTTATTTAAAGTAACGTTGTCAAGGTACCGGTACCCATTTCTTTTCCCATAGCTGCAGTTACTTTTATTCATTAATAATGAAATAAAGAATGTGTGTGTTTGAAGGCAAAGTTCGTTTTGTTTTCTTATTGTGTTAAAGTGTATCTCTTGGATATAATCTTTTGTTTTTCAGCTACATCATTCTTCTAAACAGGGGTAAGTTAATCTTTTGAAAGAACTTAATTTTTCTATCATTATTTTGTTTTATTTGATTTAAATCTTTATCATTCATTTCAATTTAAAAGATTGGATATTTTAAGGAGATGGATGAGCCGCGGCACAACAATTTAATCGTACTCCCACTATACATTCGGTCTTCCACTAAAAGTATTATTAACGATTATTTATTTATTTACTTTATTATATTTTTCATATTCAAAAATCCATACATTAATTCTTCTAGCCTAACAATACTTAATTTAATTATAATATTATTATTATTATTATTATTATTATTTGTCGCATTGCATGTTGTGATTAAATAATGTACACATTAACCTTTTTTTTTTCTTTCTGAGTACTTTTACTCTTGAATGAAATATTTCCTAGTTTGTTGATTACATATTTAAAAATTTTATTATTTTTGTATGTCTTGTTTACTCATTTTAATACTTATATTTAATGTATTATTACTCATTATTGTTCAATGTGGGAAGTTTTCTCTTCAACCTCAAAGTTACAGCATTTTTCTTTTCCCTTTTTTTAATTTTTTTTTTTTTTTCTTTTGGATAAAATTTTGCCATATTGCTGAGATGATATTATACAAATTATCCACCTTTCCTCAGCGAGAATGTTTTGGAAACGAAAGGGAAAACAGTTGGTACATGAGCATTCTTATGCGTGAATAGTAGAAACGTAGGATAGGTAATAAAATGAATGAAAAAACATACCACATATGCTGTAAAGTAGAAAAATGCACCATAAAAATAAATGCATACAAAGAGTTGTATGCAAGGATAAAATTGAGAAAAGTTACAAAATGCAGTGAAAATTTTGAGGAAAAAAGGCTTTAGAAATTATTTTATAAAGGATTCAATTAACTGCGAAGCAGCTGCGGTTTAATGGACAACAAGAGGCAGAAACTTGTATTGAATATGAAATATAAAAAGAAAAAGGGTCAGATATAAAAGAAGTGTTGCATGGTAACTGACACACAAACTAGGTGAAAAAGTTATATAAAATTATTTAATCATGCATAAAAATCTTGAGATCATTTTTTATAGTGACCAGATGTTAGAAAATATGGACGCCGACCAGGTGTTAGAAAATGGGGATGCTAAGGCAAAATTTAAAGAAAAAATTATAAGAAAATAAACAGGGGGAACGTAATCTTGAATAATATCAATTGTAAAATCACGAGAACCTCTAAAATTTTATAGGGGCGTGTACATAATCCAACGATTGGAACAGGGAACTAAAAAGGGACGTAAGAAAAAAAGAGTTAGAAAATAATATAAGGAAAGGGAAGAGAAAAATAGGAGATGATTTTTGGTATTTTTGTGTGGTACTGTACAGACTGGATAAATACATATCGTTTGTGGTCTGCCTTTTTTGCCTCCGGTGTGAGCGTGAACATGGAGAATCGTCCAGTGGGTAAGCATATTTTAAAATGATCCCTTGGGTACTTTTAATTTTGAAGATGATTTTAATCTTGGATATGGCAGTATTCATAAATTCAGTAAAATTATAGTTAAGTTTAACGCTTTTTTTATCCTTAGTTTCACTTTGAACGTTTCTAAATTATTAATATATTTAATTTTAATGTTTATATCACTTTTTGAAACTATGCTATTTGTAATTTAATCTGTATTTCAAAATGTTTTAATAAATTATTTTATTTTTTGTAATTAATCTCTGTTTTCTTTAATACTTCTTTTTATACTTGCAAGTTAGGCCTTAAAGAACCTACAATGCGGCGATCTCAATATGATAAAATAAGTTTAAATTATGAAGCTAAACGAAAATTACAATTGTAAAAAGTCCCTACTCAGATTAAAAGTCCCTACTCAGATTAAAAGTCCCTACTACTCAAAAGTCTCTACTTTGATTATTAATCACAACTTTTAAAAGTTTAGTAAATTTAGAGAAAATGAGCCATGGCATAAATTTTTTTCATAAAACATAATTAATTCATGTCCTCTATCAGGGAAAAGAAAAAGAAAAATGTTCTTTGTGAGCATTCAGTGGAGTAATTTGTAGCTTGACTGAGTGAATGTTAGTAGTTCAATATTCTCATATGCTTTATTTTTAATTCATTAATTTACAAAAATTATTTTTTAAATTGTTTTATTTTATACTAAAAACAAGGTTGAAACTTCTTTTTTTTAAATTATGGTAAAATTATACTAAATATTACAATTAAAAAATAACTATTAAAGATATTTTATCTAGTAAAATTTCTTTTTTAATTTTGTGTATATTTTGTAAAGAATAATTAAATGCAGGAAATAAAATGAAAATTACCACAAAAACAAGGAGGTGTATGATGGGACTACATTTATTAGATTGATTGAAAAAAGAAATTCAGTTACATTAAAAAATATTTCTCCTTTAACCAAAAAATTAGAAGTGTGCCAAGCACAATTGATCATTCTTTCATACAAGTTTCAAGATGATAGTTGATGTTACACTATTGATTTTAGTAATGAAAGTAGCAGTTCATTCTTGCTTATATTTTGCTAGCATTAAGAGTCATTATTAATTATTTTTATCCAGAATAATAGTTGCAGATTTTTTCAATTTTAGTATTTTCTTATACATTTTTTATTCATTGTTTTACGCCAATTTTCTTTGCTCATCAAGTATACCCAATCTCAATCTACAGAATAATTCAGCATGCATTCAAATTTTTGGATGAATAATGGGAAATGTTTTTTTAATTGATTTTGTCAAACAATCTTATTTTGTATTCAACTAATATTTATAAAATGTGCAAGCATTTCGTTAAATTATCTGAGGTGGCACATTGAGCTTCATTACCATCTTAATTTTCTCCTTCTACCCCCTTTTGTTTCTGTATATTAGTTTCTATACTGTTTTTCTATTGGTCCTCTGTCTTTACTTACATCACTCAAACCAATATAAATGTAGTAAATGGTATATATACTACATTTAGTAGTATATAGTATATATTATTTAGTAGTAGATAGTATATATACTACATATACATTTACTATATTTGGTAAATGTACACTCAAATATAAAATCCTTCTCACCTTTCTCTGTCTGTTTTTTTGGACTGTGCTTCTTGACATAACAAGCTTTGGGATTTTAATCTTTATCATTCTGTTTTTAAGTTTCACAATTTCTCTTTAGTTTTAAAAAATATTTTGTCAGTTTTTAATTTGTTGCACTGATGATGGAATTTTAGTAGTTCGAACACATATATTTATTTTCAAAAATTTGTACTATTTTTAACCCTTTCAGCTTTCAGTATTGTGCTTGTTTTTTTGTGTCAAGCATTAGTTGAAATAAAAAAATTAGTGTGAAAAAATTTTGAAACATATCTTGTTTTTATGTAGGAAATAAAATTAATGAATATTTTTACTATTTTGCAGTGAGTTTTCATACATTTTATAGAATTTATTTGATGAATCATTAAATAAATATGCTTAAAAACTGCCTAATGCTGAAAGAGTAATTTTTTTTTTTCAAATTATTTAGTGTAACCATAAAAAAATATCCTTAACATAAATATCTGTTTTGTAATACTTAGATAAAATATGTGTTTGATTTGTAAATACATGTTTTGTTTAGTAGTTTGCTTTCGTTTCTAGCTGTGTTTAATCTTTTCTCCTTCTTTTTTGTTTCAAATAGAATGTTAATTGCATGTGAAAGAGATAAAAACAGATTTGAGTGCCTCAAAGGAATGCTAAACTCTGGATCTGTTAAAATATGCAAAGCATTTTGTAAAGACTTCACACTCATCGATCCATTTGATCAAGCTTACTCTACAATTGAATACATTCTCTTAGATCCATCTTGCTCTGGATCAGGTATGGTAAACCGTTTAGACGAAGTTACAGACACTGAAAATTCCAAAAACACCGACAGACTAATGAAATTAGCTGGATTCCAGATAATTTTGTTAAAACATTCTTTAAAGTTTCCTGCTGTTAAGAGAGTTGTATACTCAACTTGTTCTGTTCACGAAGAAGAAAATGAATATGTTGTTCATGAAGCTTTAAAGTCTTTTAATGGAACTTTTAAATTAGTACCAGTTATGCCTGAATGGTCTCATAGGGGATCAGAAAAGTATGAATTTGGTAAATTATGCTTAAGGACTGATCCAAAAATACACTTAACAAATGGATTTTTTGTTGCTATGTTTGAAAGAATTAACTATGATACTGAAGAAAATTATCAAGATTATAGTGGATCTAGTTTTAAGAAACAAAAGAAGTCTTCAAAACAAAAAGAGAATTGTGAAAATATAACCAATGAAAATTACACTGAATTGAGTTTGAAACAAGAGTTCAGTGCTCCACATTCTTTGACATCACGGCATATTGATAATAGTGCAGGCCATTCATTACCAAATATAAGTAGTAAAAATTCTGAAAATGCAGATTGTGACCTGGAGCAAAATTTCCCCAGTCCTGAACTTTTTCATAAAAAACATAAAAAGAAAAAGAGAGAATATTCTGATAGAATAATAAAGAGAGAATGTTTTGATAAATCTAATGAATCTACATTAGAAGGCTTGACAGTAAAAAGATATTCTAATACTTCATTTTCTGAAAATGATGAAAATGCCATTGCTTATGTGAGAAAAGACAAATCTAAGTATAATGAGCATCTTAGTGAAAAGCAAATAAATGAAAACAGTGAATATATAGAAGAGTTTAGAGATGTCATAAAATTACACAAAAAGAAGAAAAAACAGAAAAAAGAATATATTGACACTGAAGTATTGCAGTCTGAACTGAACGTAGATGAACAAAATATGGTTTCTAAGCGAAAACACAAAATTTCAAAACAAGACTGCAAACATTTACAATCTGAATTGGAAGATGATGGTAGTACAATCTTCCGAAGCAATGATGGTTCTGTTCAAAATAAGTATCTGAGTGAATCTGTAGAAGGGCTAACAAATATCGTAAAATTACACAAAAAGAAGAAGAAAAAGAAAATAGAACAATTTGATACTGAAGTATTGCAGTCTGAACTTAACCAAGATAAGCAAGATATGGTTTCTAAGCAAAAGCACAAAATTTCAGAACAAGACTACGATCATTTACAATCTGAATTGAAAGAGGATGGTTCTCTCCAAAATAAGCATTTGAGTGAATCTATTGAAGGGTTAACAGGTGTCATAAAATTACATAAAAAGAAGAAAAAAAAGAAAAATGAACATTTTGAAACTGAAATATTGCACATTGAACAAGAAAAGCAAAATGTTTCTAAACAAAAGCACAAATTTTCCAAACAAGATTACTCTCATTTACAAGTTGAATTAAATGATGGTGATGGTACTAAATTCACAAGCAAAGAGGATTATCTCCAAAATGAGCTTATAAATGATATGAATTCTAAAGAATTTATAAATATGAAATCCTCACATAAAAAAAAGAAGAAAAAGGAACATTTGAATGTAGATTGCATTCAACCAGGTCACAAATTAAAAGAAACTGATATTTCATTTTCCAATGTGATAACTGATAGCAATAATATGTCTGCAAATGAAATTCCTGAAGAAATTTCCGATTTAACAATGTTCCATAAAAAAAAAGAAGAAAAAGCATAGAGAACATTTGTAGAAATAAAAAAGTTTTAAGAGTGTTATGTATTTAAAGATTTATTTTTGACTAAGAAAATATTCTTTGTATATTACATATTAAACTTATTTGTACTTCTGTATAAGGAAAAAAAAAAAAAATGAAGCTTGCACATATCTATTAAATATGAACATATACAAACATAAGCCTATATAATTAAATTTTGACAATTAAGCTATGTAGTTATATTATCAAAAATATGCAAATAATCTTATCAAAAATCAGAAAATTTAGTTTTAAATTATTAACTGTAAAGATAAATAAAAAGTTTTAATGAAGAATTTTTTAATAAATAAAATGTTATATATGTTTGAATTGCATTATTATTATTATTATTACAGTGAAACCTCTCAAGTTGGACACCCCTATAAGTTGGACACCCCTCTAAGTTGGACGCTTTTTCTCAGAACGGAATGTATCCATTAACATTATGTCTAACCCCTATAAGTTGGACACCTCTCTAAGTTGGACACTTTTTCCTGGAACCGTAGGTGTCCAACTTATAGAGGTTTTACTGTATTTTGTAGTATATTGTAATCTTTTACAATACCTTATTTTGTACATTCTTCCTTTATCAAACAGCAATGCGATTTACAAAAAGAAACAAAAATCTAAAATATATGCTATTCATAAAGCATATTTTAAATACTGTTTAAACATTTTATGCAAGGATTTATTGTATTATATATATAAACTTCTTAAATCTCATTTTTATTTATTTATTCTGTGGCATATCAAAGATTGTAGATTGTAATATTTACACCTTATTTTTGGCTAATTCAAACAAAATAAACGAGATTCACATTAAGGGTGGGATTTCAAGAATCCCAATCAAAAATGTATCAGAAAGGGGATTTTCTCCGAAATTTTTCATTGTACAAGTATTTCATCTTTTTTTTTTTTTTTTTTTTTTATTGCTTTGGATAATACATTAATCGCTTTGACCTCTTTTTTCAACTTCTCTAAATATTTTTTGATTAAAAAAAAAAAAAAAAAAAAAAAAAAGTAATCATTTTACTTTAAAACAATTCTTAATTCTAAAGTTTTGTTTAGAGAATATATGAAAAAGTGTATATTTTATCAACAAACAAGTACAATGAGTGGCAGCTAAAGATTGTAGTTATATATGAAATAATTTTGGTTATTCCAATTACTGTACTTGTGTCGAGTACTCTTTGATTACTCAAAATCAAATTAAAAATAAATTTTGAAACAGATTAAGAGATGAGAGCTTGAGCAATTCTGTCTGCATTTCTGGTAAAAATTTAGATTCTACATATTGAAGCAGCATCACTCCTTAACCACAAAATGAAGAAAAAAGTTACTAAACTTCTATCTGTAACTTTTACAATTGTTTGATTAATGTATTTGTAATTCTTAAAAGAAAAAAAAAAAAAAAATCTTGTGTCACTCAAATGACTTTCTCTCACAGATTAAGTCGTAAGATCAATCTACTTTAACCCTTTAACCATTAAAAACGGCTTTTTTTTATCACTCAATAGTTGTAATAAAAGGCTATTGTGACAAATTTACAAAAAATATTTTTTTTTTCTAGGAAATAAGATTACTGAATATCCATAGATTTCAAAAATTATTTTTTTAAATTCCTACTTCAATTAGTATTGATTTTATGAGTTTTTAAACGGATACTCTAAAAAAACAACTACAGGGCTAAAGGGTTAAATTAATGTAAAATTTGTTTAGGAACAGTTTATTTGACATACAATTATGTGTGAGAGGGTGCCGCCTCCCCTCAATTCCCCATTCAAATACAGGACCTATATTTGTTTATTTTTTTTATTCAAAGCTGTTATTTTGCCTTCAAACTTGCAAAATAAAATGTTTCAAGTGGCAATCTATTACAAACTTCAAGTACCAAATTTGAATTTCCTGCAGTTATTTGTTTTCAAGTTATGCTGATAAAAGATATATATACAGATCATTCGCTAAAATTTGGACTTTATATACAGGGATTCCTCAATATGTAATATTATACAGGGTTAATACTCGTCATTGAAAACCTAGAATACTCAAGGAATTTAGATTTTGTTTTAAAAAGTCAGGGAAAACTCAGAGAAAATAAAAATTTTCATTAAAAGCCAGGAAAAAATCGATTATGAAACTTGGAAAAACAAATATTTTCTTTCTCTCAAGTTATATTTTTCTTGTTTAGCTTCATATTAAAATATTTTACTGAAAATTGTCTGGGAACTCAGGGAAAACTCGGGAATTTTTTTTCTCATATTTGAGTATGAACCCTGTTATACAAAAAAAAAAAAAAAAAAAAAACAGAGTTGAAATAAAACTTAAAAAAATACTTTGTTTACAGTATGGGTATGAAAAATTAATTTTCCTACCTGAGCAGTGTTCGTCGACAGAGTGAAATAAGCACTTCCATCAATAATTACATTCAGTGGAAAAGAACATTTAACTTAATTTTAAGTAGACCTGTATATTGTCCAAAACTATGTACACATCTTATTGTGTACTTAAATTTAGTTGTATATGAAAAACACCTAACACAAAATGAAATACATTTCAAGCAATTTGCAAATATAGTCCCAATACATCCAAATGCTTTGTATAGTCCTGTAAGCAAATGATGAATAATTTCCATACCACAATCAACACAAAACATGCTTTTACTCATATAATATATATATATATATTAATTTAATTTTTTTTATGTCAGCCTATAGCTGTTATACTGTACTTACAAGAAATTTTGCCCATTGGTGTAATGTACAGGGTGGCTACAATTAAACTGACAGTGTTCTGTAGAGTGATCTAATTGCACGAATGGTGCCAAATTTTGTAGGATGATTTAACAATATGGGGGACGAAGGATTGCATGTATCAAAGTCGTTCAGTGGAATGGAGCGGTTGGATTGATACAAGATCAAAGTGCCCGAGAAAATGTTTCGGGCCATTGGGTCATGTCATTGATCCATTGCGCTGTAACGAAAATAACAATATTCTACTTCGACTATAGATGGCGCTGCTTCAACCATCCAATGAAAAGCGTTTTAGGCTGATCCATTGGCAGATTCTTTACAGTAAGTCTCTTAAGGGGTTAGGGGTAGTCAGTATTTTCAAAAAATCAAATTTTTTTTTTTTTTTTGCATTTTCTTAAAGTGTAATATCTTATAAATATTCTCTGAAAATTTGAAGTTGATCCGATAATTACTTTTCGAGTGGGTCTAATTCCCATCAGTATGCAAAAAAAAAAGGATGCTGCACGTGTGAAAGTGGCAGATCAGCGCGCCAACGACAACACTTGGGAAGGCAGACAGGGTTCATACGCCTCAGGGAGAACCTGACAATCAGGGAAAACTCAGGGAAAAAAAATTGGTCATAAAATCTCAGGGAAATCTCAGGGAAACTTTGAAAACAAGCACCAAAACCTGGAAAAACAGGGATCTACTCTGGAAAAAGCTGATACTCGTACATTTCCGTGACGTCATTATGGAAATCCGATAAGACACGCCTACTAACATCATGCTGATCCAATGAAAGCTGGGCACGCTTTTTGCATAATGAACAATCAAATCCTGAAATTAGACACACCTTTCCTGTCTCTAAGAGATTCTTTAACTTGATTTTTCTCCATGGTTAATTTGTTTTCATTCGATAATTGGCATCTGACAGCAGCTTTAAATATTTCGTTTGTTATTCAGTCTTACTGATGCAATGTGCACTTGCTTAGCTTAGTTATTTTATTAGCTTAGGCATTTTATTTCATTTCTTTGTGAGATGGTTTGAATTATAATTAAAAAGTAATTATTATCCTGAGTTGGAAAACATTGTTTAATCTGGACTGGGCAGATAAAACTTAAATCCACAGTTTGCATTTTGGGTCGAAAGTGTAGATACTAGATAGTGACCCTTACAAAGCACAATGTCGTTTAATAATCATTGGCTAATCAAATTTTTTGAAGCATTTGGTTTAAGGGCAAATTTGTATGTAAAGTAATTAAGTTTCCAAGTGTTTGTTATATATATACACATTTCCAATTCTGATTAATATTTTGTTTTGTTTGAAAAGGATTTTAAAATAAATTTTTCAGATCCAAAGCATTCTAGGCAATTAGTTTGCTACATTTCCCCCCCCCCCCATTTTAGAAAGGGGGGGGGTGGATTAAAATAAACATCACTAGTTGTCGATATGGAAAAATTGATTCTGGGAACTAACTCAGGGAAAACTCAGGGAATTTTTTTTCTGAAAATGAGTATGAACCCTGGCAGAATGCTTCGTAGGCAACGGCAAATTGATGTTTTGGAAACTTCCACAATGGCTGAAGAACTATTATATGGCCCAGGAATAGATGACTATGTGTAAGTGATTAAATAATTCGTATTTCTGTACGTAAATCTAGTGCGAAACTTTAAATGCGTTTTTCTCAAAACTATGTTTTTTGAACTGGTGACAACTGTAACTTGAAAACCGCTCAGTAGATTTTAATGAAATTTATACAGCTTTTAGAATACATAATAAATTCGGGCCTGATCGAAGGATTTTTTTTTTTTTTTCAAAAATTTCGATTTTTTAAGACCAATTAACTGTTGACTTTTTCCCAAAAATTTAGAAAAAAATTTCCTGAGTCCGCCATTTTTTTAATTTTTGAAAAAAAAAAAAAAGCTTCGATCAGGCCCAGGATTATCTATTTATAAAACTAATTTTTCTTATCCGATTGATTTTAGATGAATCTCCAAGGACTTATCATTGTCACCGCAAGGACCTTTTTTTTGGACTGGGTCAACAGAAACAGCTATAACTTTGGAAATTATAAATTTTTTTTTTTTAAAATTTTCGTGACTTCAAGTCAAAACATTGTATAATAATGCCATATTATTACTTTTGTAAAATAAAATGATTTAATAGCGAAAAAAAATTACTGAAAATTATCATTTTTTCGTGTCTCTGACTACCCCTAACCCCTTAACCGGTCAACAGATCAAACTTCCCAACGCTAGAAGTTACCAATCCATTTGAGGCAACGACTGAACAAGTCCTCAGTAAGTGAAATTGCAGATAGAGAAACATTATCACTGTTTATGTAATTTTTTCACTTTTTTAAAAATTGTTACCACATTGAACTTGAATTAAATTGTTAAATGTACTAAATAAAAGTTAATTTTATTTCAATATTGATTCCGCGTTTTTTAGAACTCTCATTTTTTTTACACAATGCCACATACAGTAACCGCTGCTTATTAAACCGGGTGGCGACAATCAGGGAATTTTGTAAAAATACCTCAAAATCATGGAAATTTTCATTTTTACCCAGCGAGCATGACTGAAAGATTGCCAAACAGGTGTTACTTTAGGATTGAACAAGACTGGCTTCTTTCTTGTTGAATCTCACCAAGGTAACAAAAAAAAAAAAAAAAAAAAAAATTAACAGCTTGAGGAATAATTTTATGTTTTGATGTTAATATGTTGTGCAATCAAAATGAGTCATATTTTTATAATTTTGTTAATTTCTCCAGAATTTTATTTTTCTTTTTGTAAGTGAACAAAGAAAATAAATAAAAAGATTGCGATATTTTTGCCCATGAGTATAGTTTTTTGAATTGCAATAGTTTAGCGAGCATGTTACACAAGAGCATGATATATACAAAATTGTGGAATGTATACAATAGGTAATGGAAATCATGGAAAAATCAGGGAACTTTTTTTTTGAATTTCTGTAGCCACCCTGTTAAATTCACTGGTTAATAAAATCAGCTGGTTAAAGTGATCAAATTGCTAGAACCGGAATCAAAATAATACAAGCTAATTGTAAAACTGCCGCTTAATAAAATCAGCATCGCCAGTTAATAAACTCAAAAGTATACCTTCAGCAGCAAAAATGCCATTTATACATGCTAAATAATTTTTTTTATCTACACTTTTTTTATTTTTGAAATGAAAAAAGAAAATAAAACACAGCAATAAATCCGTTACCTCTCTTTGTCGAAATTTTTACACTTGCAGCATAGTAACAAATTGAACACGTCCCATCACTTGTCTCAGTGACAATTTCAAATAAAAATCTTCTTCAAAACACTATAATAAATGACAAATTTTATTTGATTTGCAAGTGATTCTTTTTTTTTTTTTAAATTATTAAAAGACAATTTCTAATTCTTATTTTTAAATAACTAAAAAGCAAGAGGTTTAAATAGAAAGAGTTTAAATTTATAAGAAATGCGTGAACTTTTGGCAGAGTAAAGATGATTTTTCTCAAAGAAAAGTGTATCAGAACTTGGGATGTGTTTAATTTACTTATTTTCAAGGAACAATTAATTAATTATCTGTCAAAAATTATTTAGTATTTATTAATTCCTTTATACATTACATTTTGAAATATCTTTCATGATTCAGAAAGTAATACCTTTTTCTTGAGTGGCAGGAACGTTCGCTGGATTTAAAAATCAGCCACTTAATAAAATCACTTTGGCTCAGGATGAATGTGATTTTAATAAGCGGCGGGTACTGTATGCCCTTAGCGGTGACGTTTGGAACCAATATTTTTTTTTAGTACAATCCTTCGTCCCCCGTCTTGTTAAATCATCCTACAAAATTTGGCACCATTTGCACAATTAGATCACTCTAGTCTACAGAACACTGTAAGTTTAATTATGACCACCCTGTATTTCAACTCTCTCAATGTAATATCCTCTTGGATGTCCCTGTAGACAAACCATTTGCTTGATCTCAATGGAAAGTACAGTGTAGTATCATTATATGATACAGATTTAGAATACTGAGTTTGGACTTCCTGCTACTATTTGATCTTGAGATATGTTGATGACAGACAGATACACGGATCAACAGCTAAAAACATGATTTTGGGGTTCATTGGACTTTGAAAGGTGTAAATGTAACAAAAATTCAATTTTGACCCAAAAACAATACTTTCTCTATCATATATGAGTAAGGGAAAGTAAAAATGTGCAAAATGTAAACTATGTAATTTCTCAGTTAAGTTTGAAAAATCCCACTAAATTTTTTGTTAAAGTGGGAGAATCCCACTCTATATTTTCTCCTAGTGTGAACCCTGCAGAAACATGACTGACTAAAATTACATTTTTAAACAGGAATCCTGGTGACAACTATAATCTAAAATGCATAATTGCCAACATTTACGCTTTTTTGTTACCAGAAAATTTTAATAGAATTTTTTCATATACTTCTGTAACAATTTTCACTAATTAAATAAAAATCTATATTAAAATTTTCTGGTGGACAAAAAGCCTGAAAGTTGGCAACTATGGAAATAAATATTACCATATTTCCAATGTTAGATATTAATGACATGTATACCTGTATGTTAGGCATGTATATTTAACCTGTTAACCAGGGTGTGACTCACCTGTTAACTTTTGTGAGTGGCAAAGATTGATTGATGGAGCATTTGTTTGTAAACATGCCCTTTTCTTATATGCTCGCATATAACCACACTAGGATTTAATAAATAAGAACTACATAAAACTTAATGCGTTCAAAATATTATGGCAAATTTTCATGATGAAAAATATATGATTCAAATGTGCTACTTCAGTGGCTTTAGCTTAAAAAGAATACATTTACTATATATTTTTAAGAAATACCAATATTTTAAAATAACAGGGTGTTCCAAAAGTCCAACACCCTTCTCCTGAGTCGAAAATTTGAAAAATGGCGAAACACATATTTAATGAATTCGAGAGGGAACTCTTTTGGTGAAAAAATTTTAGGCAGGGGGCCGCTAGGGAGGGCAACTTTAAAATTTCAAATGGGAAAGTATGTCTTGAGATGCATCCCTGGAAACGTCTCTTCAAGACAATGAATTTGATGTAAATAGTTTTGCCCTATGATGATTATTAAAGGAGATACATGAGTTTTTAGACTTTTGAAATGTGGATTTTATACTTATGTATCCCCTTTAATAATCACTGCAGGACAAAACTATTTATACTAAATTCATTGTCTTGAAGAGACATTTCCAGGGATGTATCACTAGACATATTTTGCTCAAAATTGTTTGGGGCCCAGACAAGGGGGTGGTAGGAGTGCCGCTAGGGAGTGCAAGTTTAAAATTTCTAATGGGAAGGTATGTCTTGTGATACATCCCTGGAAATGTCTTCAAAACAATGAATTTGGTATAAATAGTTTTGTCCTGCAGTGATTATTAAAGGGGATACATAAGTATAAAATCCACATTTCAAAAGTCTAAAAACTTATGTATCTCCTTTAATAATCATCGTAGGGTGAAACTATTTATATCAAATTCATTGTCTTCAAGAGACATTTCCAGGGATGTATCACAAGACATACCTTCCTATTTGAAATTTTAAAGTTGCCCTCCCTAGCCCCCCTCTCCCCCCAGGCCCAAACTTTTTTCTATCAAAAGAGGTCCCTCTAGAATTCATTAAATACGTATTTCGCCATTTTTCAAAAATCAGTCTCATTTTTGAGTTAGGAAGGGGGGGGGGGACTTTTGGAACACCCAGTATAATCTGTAGTTGGGTAACTATTTTGTAACTTTAACTTTTAGCTTGCAGAGTGTAGATAGGTTAAACTGCATGTAAAGCTATTTTTAGAAATTTTAAATATCAAATTGTGCAACGTGATTAAAAAGAAAAAAATGTATAACTTCTCAATAAAACATTTAATCAAAACATCATAGCAAGACTATGAAATATATGTAGTATCAAAGCTAACATTAAAAAATTAACATTTATACAACAAAGCCAACATTGATCAACATTTCAAAATACATTGACATTCATAACATTAAATGCATTATAGATATAACAAATCATAATTCGTTGCTTTCATGTAACTATACAGATATGTTAAATTTGCTTCAAATATACTTTTATATACCTAAGTATGATATCACAAAAAAAAAGTTACTTTTTTCTTTAAATGCAGCTGTTAAGAAATTAAGGAAATAGAGATTAGATTTTTATGCTAATATATTAATATAAAAATCTATATTATAATAACTAATAATATTAGATTTTTATACTAATATATCTATCATTGTGAAATATATAAGAGATTTCCATATTTTTCCTGCTAAAATGTTTTACTAAAATATGTATTAATGACCTTTTTTTCCTTCTAATATAGGAAATGTTAATATAAGCAGCATTATTTATATGTATGATTTATAACCATTTCCATATAAACTCTCAGTATTGTACAAAAGGTTTTATTAAATTTAAAAAACAGAATAGATTTATTACAAATTAAGCTTAAACAAGTTCCTATTTTTAATATTTCAATTGCATGGTATAGCTCTGAGGTAATCAACCATTTTATACCTACTGCTCACTTTTGTACATCTGTTAGTAGTAAACATTTTCGAACCGTTTACTGGTTTCACAAAAACAGTAATTAATAAAGTAGGGAAATCACTTTATAAAATTTATAAAACAGAGTTACTTAGAGAGAAAATTTATAAACAGCAAGTTAAAGCATTTTTCCATTTCAATGTTTTTAAAAAGTCAATTTGATAAAAGTAAAAAAAAAAAGTGCTTTTGTATCATACAAAATCCCTATTGTCTACTAAGGAAGCTAGAGCACCCAATAGTCGGAGGTATGGACAAAGTGAAGTATCATTGGTATAGCTTGATGATCTGCACACTTTTACTGTACATTATCATATGTAGCTTATTTGTTCAAAAAATGCAATTATCAATTTCTACATATATATATACTTTTTTTTTATCAAACAGTATAAAAAATGGTCACAGTATTTGATTAGTAAGATTTATCTTTTGAGTAATTTCATGAATCATAAGTTGTGGCTTTATTTATCCATTTAAAATGTTAAATGAATGAATATAAATATTGTTTCATAATTTTTATTCTATAGGTAAACATAGGAATTATTAAAATGTTATTTGCAGCTAATATATTAACATATAATATTAATGAAATAAATATATAGTGATCTTGTATCTGTTGCTTGGCTTCTACTATGCTTATTAGATCATCATTATTATTTAGTATATTTTTACCGTTTTATAAATCAAAATGTATTCTTATTATGAAAATGTATTTAATACAAATGTTATTGTAGAAGTCAATTAAATGCTGTGATTAGCCTGTTCGCCTCAAAATAAGAAGTTTAAGAGTTTTTAGGTCTGCTTTTTGGACAAACTGATACAGTAAAAAGAGGATGTGTGAAATAGGAAATTTTTAGTTACTTTCTTTTCAGAACACTTCTCTGACACTTTGACAAATTTAGCTAAGCTCAAACTGCTTGACCTTACTGAAATCTCTCATCCTTTTACTTTTTAAAGAAGAAAATAATTAACAGTTTTCCAGTTACATGATTATTTAAGCTTGAACAATGAGATTGTTCCTTGGTAAGAACAAGTCTGAAATGTAAAGTTGAACAAAATAAGATACATGTATACTTACAGACCTGGAAAAATCCATTTGCTACATGGCCTAAATATAATTAAGTGGCAACTTAAAAATTGAATGAATTGTCAAGTTTTCTTATCTCCCATGACCTTGATTAGCAGGAGTTTCATTAATCTATTACATGGAACATGCTTATTGAATTTTTTTTGAAAAAATATTTTGGCTGTTGGACAAAACAATTTTTTAAAGGGGTTTTGTTGATTTGTGGCAAAATGTAACAATATATTTTGAAAATAAGATTTTATAAAAAGTGTGAATTTTATGGATAAGTAGGTACATGATAGTCTATTTCAGCAAATGTCGATAAAATAAATATATATATATGCACACACATATCGGTGTCCAAATTTAAAGTTACAACCTTTATTCTTTTTTTTTCTTTGTTTTGCACATAATTTTTAAATAAATTAACATGTAAGTGTAAAACTTGGATGGAATCATTAATTGAATTTTATATAAGTTTGATAAAAATTAATAAGTAAAAAGTTTATAAACTATTATTTTGATTTTTCTCAAAAATAAGCTTTGAGAGAAATTAAAAATTTAAACAATTAAAAAAAATAAAAAAAAAAAAAAGATAATTTTTTTTAAAAAGTTATTCACATAAAAAAAGAGTAAAGTTAATGTTGAAACAAAATCTGGTTTTCAGGGATGAGATTCTTCAGACTTTTGTAGGAATTAAAGCAATTTTCAGACTTTTTCTTTCGAAATATTCTTATTTTTGTTTAATTTTCTTTGTTGTGACACATTCTTGAACAATTTATTTTTGTTCATTCCCACATTTGTTTATGAAAAGTGAGCTTTCTTGTATCTGTTTTTTTTTTTTTTTTTTTTTAATTGGAAAAATTAAATCATCTCTCAGTTTTGCATATATTTTCAGACTTTTTGTTAGTTTTCCACTCTCATCTCTGGGTTTTAGTTAACATTTAGGAGGTATGCGTATCTTCACCTGTCTGTAATATATCCTTAATATAATTTTTTATTTAGTTTTCTTTTTTGAAATTGTACAAGTTTTTGAATTCTTCCAAAGCTTGCTTTTGAAAAAACTTCAATTAATATCTAATTATTATGTTAAAGTTATAAAAATTTGATTAAATGATTTGATAATAAATAAGCCATTTAAACTTTATGTTTATTCATTTAAAAATAATGTGCAGATAAAAGAAATGAGAAAACAGGTTGTAACATTAATTTTCGATACTGATATATATTAACCAAGTTAAAATAGTTCCACATTTTAGCAATAGGTGTCAGAAAAACAATTTTCATCAGTTATGATATTTTAAGGGTACATACAAGGAAAAATTCTATTTAAAAAAATCAAACTTCTTAGAACTGCTTTCTTGCAAAAATAGATAAACCCATCACGAAAGTTATATAATTTTAAATTTTCTCTCAAAAAAATTCAGATGAAAAAATTACTTTGGTAAACAGTTGAAAAAGTAGCAAGTAAGATAAAAGGATCTTCCAGCCACAATTAAAAAATTATAAACTTATTTTCATAATTTGAGTATATATGCACTAAGGGACGAGAAAAAAATAAATAAAAATAAAAGCCGCATTTGATTTTTTTTTTTTTTTTAAACTACCAATTTTAGCATTTAAATGTAGAGATGTAAGAGATCATGATTTTGCTGGATATTAAACATCTGGAATTATATTGCCTGCTGGATACAGATATACAATATCCAGCAAAATCACAATCCATTTCATCCCTATTTTACTTCCATTACCTTACTATCATAGGTAATGGAAGTATTGGGTTCGGTCCAAAAATTCGATATCAAGTTTTCACAGGGGTGGCACCAACTAGGGGGCTGGGGGGGGGGGGGGGCACAGGCTCCTCCCTGTCGGGGAGTCTGTGACCCCCCATCGGGGCATACTCCTAAAATCTCTTGGGGGAGAAAAATATAAAATTTTCAGTTTTTCTACTTTTGGCAGCATTTTTCTTCCCTTGTACAAATTTGGAGCATTCCAGTTTTTCCATTCTATATTCAGTAGAAGAAAGTATTGGATTCTTAAAAATTTTCAGCTTCCAGTTTTCCACGAATATACACGTTTTGAGAGGTCCAGAACACGTTTTGACCACAATACTTTTAGAAAATGTCTGTCTGTGGTACGATGATCTCCAAAACCACGAGTAGTACTAACAAATGGAATGGTACAAATATTAACAGTAATATTATTAACAGCATTGCAGTTTTTGATAAATACTTATATAATAATTTATCTTTATGTAGTGCCCCCTGTCGGGGCGGTGGTGTCCCCTCGTCGGGGAATTTCTAGTGCCACTACTGAGTTTTCACCTGATTTAAACGTTTTAAGGTCTCCGAGTCCAAAAAAGTAGTTTTTGGCAATTGGTCAGTGTGTGTGTGTATTTGTATGTGTAGAATCTTCTGGCTATCATAGCTCCGAAACTAATTAAGATAGAACTACAAAACTTCACAATTCATACAGGTCTGGTGTACAGATGAAGTTTCCAAATTTTGGTAAAAATTGGAAAACCGTAAGTGGGTCATCGGAAACCGGACCGTAAGTCAGTATCTCAAAAATGGCTCAAACGATTTTCTTCAAAGTTGCTATTTTAACACTATTAGATTGTTAAAAGGTAAAAACTTTTAACATTTTATTTAAAAATTCCTCATTTTGAAACTTCCTTCCAAAATTTAATCATTATGAATTTTTAACAAAAAATAATAAAAATGGAGTTGATTTATTTCAAAAATTAAAATCGGAAATAATTATTTAAACTCCGGAAATAATTTATTTAAAATCCAGAATAATCTATTTTTTCAGTTAATGAGCTCTGAAAAATTATTTAATAAACCCAAAAAATAGATGATAAATATTTCCCAAATTCCAGAATAAATCCCTAAATATTTAATAATAATAAGCATCTGAAATTAATTTAAATATGTTCTGGATTTCTTCTATTTATTTCTAAAAAAATATCTCTGATATTTTGTATTTTCAAAAATACATCACTTCCCTCTCAAAGCTGACACTGTGACGTCACACATTCCAAGAATTTCGCCCCCGAGTTCAGTGTCCTCCGAAAGTATTCTTCTGCATTTTCAAAAGATAGCATCATTTCAAAATTAAAACTTTTAACATAGATGTCCTTTTGAATGATATAGTTTGTTAGTTCAGGAAAATTGATAGACGTCCTGTATAAATAACTAAATTTTAGGTCTCGCAAATGTGTTCCTTTAAAAACGGCTGTACGGATTTTTTTTCAAACTCACTGTATTAACTCTCTTTTAAATATCCTTTTGTATGTAATTACTGTTTTACGGTCAATAATTGAGAATACCAAGTTTTAGTAAAAGTTGGTATTTCAAAAATGGCTCTAATGATTTTCTTGAAAATTGTTCTTTCTCATAATTGTCTCTTTCTCATAACTCGCTATGCAAACTCAGTTTTGTATGTATTTATACAAGTATTAAGTTTCTCTTACTGGAAAATTCCAAAAAATGCATATAATATCTCCAAAAAATGCATAAAATGCATGTAATAGTGGGTAATGGAAGTTGTGTGGTTGTTTCACAACAGATTTTTATTTAAATGATTAAATTGGCTGTTTTTCAAAGAAAAAGTAAAATTATCCAAGTGCATCTTTTTCTATCTCTTAGTGTATTTGCTTTCATATTTTTAAGAAGAGGGAAGAGAAAAGAAAATTTTATGTAGAAAATCAATATGTGATAAGCTAAAAACTATCAACAATGTACAGTAAAGTTGTTTTACTATTATTTTAGGTTGTTCACATGAAAATTTATTAGAATAGAGCAGAGAAAATAGAATTTTTCCAATTCTTTCGCAAGGTAAAGGCTGCGTATTATTTGTTCAAAATTAGAAATAATAAAATCACTTTATGAAAATTCTCATGACAGATTACATCAATTGCTCCATACTTTTTAGATTGTGAGTAGGTTGGTATTTAAATTATTAGTTAGTTTAGAATTTATATCCTTTTGAAACAGCAGAAATATATGTATATATATGATATATATTTTTTAAAGCAACAACAAGACAAAAATTTACTCTGTTTCTGAAAATTTCTTTGTAGAATAACTTTTACTGAAACTACAATTAAAATTCATATGTAAATTATGAGATTTAACAGTTTAGAATGTGCTACAGATTTATTTTATTTTAAATATCAAATAAGAAATCATTTCTCTTCAGTTAGATAAGGTAAAAAGGTACAAAGTTCTAAAAACTAAGACAATAAAAACATGAAATAGAAAAATATATTTTCTTTGTAATTATTAATATAAAATTTAGTATATATATACATAATATATTGAGCTGATATGATACAAAACATGAAACTTAAAATTTACATTTACAACATATTTAATAAACAGACATATAAGTATAAACATTTCTGTTATTTGTGCTCAATGATATACTTACATACATTTTGTTTAATTAAAAAAAAACTTAACAATAAACATTTTAGTATTTCAATTAATTTGAGTAATTCAAGTAAATTTCACTTTTTTTCAATCACATGCAGTTTGTTTTTAGTAGATAGTAAATATCATTATATAAACTATTAAACAAATTTTTGAAAAATGTAGTTTTCATTTTCCTAAATTCAACGGAAACCTGTCTTTACATGAAAGACACACACATAAATATATTTGAATTTTCTATTTGCTAAATTTAATTCAATTTCTAGATAAACAAGTTAACTAATTAAACTTCATATACAAAATGAATATAAATTTTGTATAAAAAATGAAACTGTAGAAAACAAAAATAATGACTTATTTATTGCAGAATTATTTAAATTCTAAATACACAACATTTATTAATGGATATTTTAAATATTCATTAGTTTTTTCCAGCAAATTCTACTAAGCAAAATGATTGGGCTTATAATACACATACAAAGTACATTTATGCATAAACTAAGCACAATAAAAGCATTAAGCATTTTTATTTTTAAAACAAACATTAAACATACATTTATATTTTTTTAACAGCAGTTACAAAATACATTAACCATGTTTATGTAATAAAAATTTTCAGTGGATGAGAAAAGACAAACTAAAATGGTAGTGGAAGTTTTGAGAAATAGAATATGTATACTGATTTTTACAGGGTGATAAGAAATAACTTGGACGAAGTTTCAAACGAAATATCTGTAACTACCACTAAAGTTATAAATTTATTTCATTAAGTATTGATCCTAGAAAGTGACTAAACAGGTGTAAGTAAGTTAGTTGTGAGATAACCATTATGGTTAACAAACGATCTGCCATACTTGAATTACATAAGCAAGGAAAGAAACAATGTGAAATTGTTCAACTATTGAAAGTACCTAAGCAGACGGTTTCATACACAATCCAAAGGTTTAAAGAACTCGGACATGATTGTGACAGGCCAGGAAGAGGAAGAAAGCGCACAGTTAACACATCAAGAAACCAGAAAGTTATAAAAAACCGAGTTCAACGAAATCCTAGGATATCAATGAGAAAGGTTGCTAGAGAGATGAAGATCAACGGAGAAACCGCACGTTTGATGGCAAGAGTAGAGCTAGGTCTTCGCCCTTACAAAATGAAAGAGGCTCAAAAGCTAACAGCAGAGAACAAACGCACAAGACTTAAAAGGTGTAAGGAACTGTTAAAGCGGGCCGCAGGTGATCGATGGCAAACATTTGTCTTCACAGATGAGAAACTGTTCTCGATTGAACAAGCTCACAATAGCCATAATGATAGAGTTTGGTCAGCAGAAGCACCTGGACCTTCTTGCATTGTTGAACAACGTCAACGACCCAATCTGTAATGGTTTGGGTGGAATATGTGCTAGTGAGAAAGCACCACTTGTTTTTGTTGATCAAATGATAAAGATTAATGAACAAACATATCGCAAACTAATTTTGGAAGATGTTGTCTTACTTTGGTCGCAAAAGTTCTTTGGAAACAAAAGATGGACCTTCCAACAGGATTCCGCACCTGCACACAGAGCTAAAGGCACTCAAGATTGGTGCAAGACAAATTTTCCTGACTTCATTGGAGCTCAAGAGTGGTCACCGTATTCACCAGATTTGAACCCAATGGATTATTCTGATTGGTCCATCTTGGAGACAAGGGTGTGTGCTAAACCTCATAAAACTTTAGCATCCCTAAAGAAATCCTTATGCAAGGAATGGGATAAAATATCAGTAAGTGAGTTGCGGCCCATAGCCAAAAAATTTTGTGACACGTTTAAAGCTCTGTATTAAGGCTAAAGGTAGCCACTTTGAAAATTTGTAAATATATTAGACAAAATAATGTATTCGTATTTATTTTGAAGTTTGGATGTAATATTTTCATTAGCATTAAAGTTATAATGTATCATGTGTGTCCAAGTTATTTCTTGTCACCCTGTAAAAATAAAACTAACTACAAATCAATAAATTATTATTAATAAAATTTTATGTTTCAAATTTATTAAGGCTTTAAAAAAATTACATATACAATTTACATAATGTTGCACATCATAAAACATATAGCTGGATTAACAGCACTCATTAGGGGACAAATAATTTGCAATATATTTTTAATCCAATTCTGCATATAAAATGAAAAATTGAACATTAATTGTCAGATCTATCATTAATAATTGCTTAGCAAAGCAAAAATAAAAGATTTCACTTAGCAAATTCTTTTATTAATCTTTAAAACTGGCACATAAAAGAAAATACTTAAATGATGAATCCTGCAATTAGAAATCAAACTTAAGCTATTTTCAGTTCAGTTTTTTCATTCTTGGTGATAAGCTGGACTAAACTGCCAGAAGCAGGAGCATCTCCAGTGACCCAATTCAGCATTAATCTGAAAAGAAGATTAGATCAGTATCAAGACTTTTAAAGACATGTTTTATAACTTTGTGAAGCAAGACAGATTATATTGCTTAACCGTCTGACTGCGGCTGATGAGCATAATTATTCACTGATTGAGCTGGCTTTTTTCTACAATACACTTACAATTCAAACAAGAACAAAAAATCATGCAGTTTACATAGATTATTAACACTTTCCAACTGTAAGCACTCGTTGCATCATTTAACATTTAATGTACTATGCCTAAGTGACCACACAACAGACAGATAAAATTGAAATACAGACAGATAAACTAACTGAATTCATAGTCACTTGTCAAATAGTTTTATATGTATCTTTTTTAATTTTTATTTTATCATTCACAAAATAATATGTGTATAGCTTTAGTATCAGTTCCGCATGGTGACTTTAAAAATATTTTTTGCCATTTTGACGATGAATAAAAATAGCTATATCATAAAGACATAGCATAAATAAAGACCTTGACAAACTACTATTCAAATTTTGCCAAGCTGCTTCTATATTAAATCTGTACCCTAATGTGAATGTGTATTTAGTTTGTTTTAACAGCTTATTAATAAAACGAAAATAGAGTGTCTTTTCCTCTGTCAGTTGCCTCCAGAAAAATCTATCGCAATTACAGACATGAAACTTGGCACACACACATAATCTGGAATGTCACCATGTGCATTTTGAGGTTCAAATTTCAAATTTTTAATTAGGAAGCAAGTTATTAATTCAAATGTGATTAACTATCCAGGTTTTTTGTAAAGTTTTTTAACTGCAAGATATTCTCTTACAGCCTCTGAGGAGGAAAAACAGATTCTGCTGTTTCTTCATTTTGCAAGGTTTTTCGCCATGAGACATTCTCTTCTACTTGTGAGGGGAAAAATCAAAGATTCTGCTGTTTCTTCATTAATGCGCTATAAGGTGTAATAAAATGCCCTTTTCTAAATTCAATCATATGTTTACTAACAAATCAATTTTTTTTATACTGACATCAAATTACACTTCATAACATATTGTAGTACTATATTTGGAGTGGAATTGCTGTCATTTTATGGTCGACAGGGTAAAACAAATAAAATAATGAAAACAACATAATAAATATTATGTAAAGTCCAAATAGTCTTGTTCAATGTAATAGCAATCTTAATATGAAAGTTATTCACAAATTTTTTCGATATTGTCTGTTTCGAGACAGTCATCCGAAAAGTGTTCAAATTAAAGTCCAAGGTTAAGGCGTTTGTTGTCTCAGTCAATAGGGACATGGGCTCCAGATATTGTGGGTGAGGAAGACTCTGCCAAAAGCAGTGGGGACACGAAGCAAGTTTTTGAGTAATTTCAATTTTTTTTTTATTTTTTTTTTTTTTATTATAAAGTAAAAATAGTGATTTTTTCTTTCTTTCTTATTCTTCACTTAAATATAGTGACCAGCAAAGTGGGCAAAGCCTGCTAGTTTTTATATATATTCAGCCATACTTTTTTTAGGTATTTAAAAAAAAAAATATGGTTGACCAAGTTACATGATTTAGTACATTTTCTAACCATGAGAACATTTAAGTAGAGTAAATCTTTTAAAACTATACTTCAAATGGTTTCTGGGATATCACGCACACAAGTACACAAAACAATATTAAAAATAAAATAATTGCATTTGCATTTTCACTTTTATCTATCTTAGTAGGTATTTATTATATATTTAAAAATTTAGTATCAAATTATTCAGAATGAAATAATCTTTTTAAATACATAGATATGGTAGTAAGGATTGATAGTCACAGGGGAAAATGTAATTCCTTTTTACTCAAGGAAAGATGGCCATTACAGGGGAATTATAACATAGAATTAGTGAAATATAAATCATTGATGAAAATTTATCCATTTCCTTTCATATATTCAGGGCCCGCTTTACCATTAGGCGAACCTAAGCGGTTGCTTAGGGCCGCCGAAAAAGTAGGGCCGCCAAAAAATTCAAAACACTGCACAAAAAAAAAAAAAAAAAAGAAAGAAAGAGTAAATCATAAACTGACTTTTGTTTTTCTCTTTTTTAAGGCATATATGCATATTAAATTGTAAATTAAAAGTAGCATTCTTTGATGATTTTAACATACATAAAAACACAATAAAGTACTAAAATATTGACTTTTAATAAATATACGCTTTGAATTGTATTGTGACAATGAATGAAGACCAGATCGTTTTTGTATTACGTGGAAAAGAGGAGGGGGGGGGGAGTAATTTGAAATTGCAACATGATAATAAAATGGCACCCTTCGACTACGATTTAATGATGATCATAATAAACACAGACAGATACATTTAAAAATCTTTCAGTGATAAGGCAATCCTTTATGGCGCCAGAAGTGAAAAAGTGAAAAATAATTTATTATTATAAATGTTATTTTGAAATTGTCCGATATATTTATGATCCTCAAAATAGACGTTTATGCTCAATGTTGTCCTATTCTACCATGTTAAGTAAATTGTAAATTACTAATAACTTACGATTTTTTTATAATTAGAAAATTTATAGTCTATGTTATTCATGCCAGTATTCTAAATAATATTTCAAATGCAGTCTGACATCTTTATGTTGAAAATATCCCTCAAGATGGAAGTTTATGTGAAATTTCTGCCATGTTAAGAAATTCGTAAATTTCCAAGAACTAGAGAAATTTTCAAAGTAGCATGTTTATAGTTCATGATGTCCATTCCGGCATGAAAAATGATATTTTAAAACTGGTCTTATAAATTTACAGTAAAAATTTTCCAATTAATGCACGTTTAAGTGAAATTTTGACCTGTTCTCCCATGTTAAGAAAATCGTAAATTTCCAGTAACTTTTTTCAATTCGAATGTTGCAAATGAATAGGGTTCTTGCCAGTGTCATAAATAATATTTCAAAACTTGTCTGACCTCTCTGCGATCATTTGTTCGTGAGATATCGTGTACACAGACTAACATACTAACACACTAACAGACTAGTAAACTAACAGACACCATGCAAATTTTGTCATTTTCGTGTCCCTCACACCAGAAAACGTGTAAAAAATAAAAAAACCGAGGTCCAAAATTTTAACGGTTACCTAAGTTCATCATACCTGTAGTATGATGGGGAACTAACAATATAAAACGCAAGAACTCTCAACAATTGTTTCAGGTCGAAAGAAGACCCGACCCTTCGTCAGGCGAACAAGTATGCACAAGTAATAATTACAAAACTTTGAATAAACACCATAAAATACAATAAACTCTGCACAAATGTTTCGGTTAGAAAGAACACACGACCCTTTGTCAGGTGAACAAAGTAGGCACGAGTGCTGCAAACAAAGCATGATTGGTGCGAGTTCTTCCACTTAATGATGTTTATTCAAAGTTTTGTGCTTATTACTTTTAAACGCCAGTTGTATGGTGCTTTTTATATAATATAGCTCTTATAAAACGGAAATAACAAATCTATAGAAACAGCTCTTAGTTATAATTGTTTCAGTAGATTTGTTATTTCCGCTTTCATATTATTTTCTCTTGAGAAAATATACACTAATCTACAAAGAAAAAAAAAAAAGCCGCACTGCAGAAAAATGACTTATACCTTTTTTATTTGTAATAACTTTAAAATTAATGTTTGAAACAAATAAAACTGTCTTGTTTCCATAATACCTATGTACATTTTTGATTTAATAATCCGCTTTATTGCACTCTACGAAGTACTTTTTAAAAATCTGCATAAAATTTTCTTTTGAACATAATGTAATAACCATACAGTTTGTATTTTGTTATGATTTATTATATGAAATAAACAAGTTATATTTTAATATATGAAATAAAACTATTTATTTGTTAGATCTAAGCAATTTTTTATTAAAAATATGTATTCTGCATTGGGTTAATTCCGCCTTTGTATGGAATTACTGCTTTAATGCACAATGGCATAGCTTTATACAGTGTTTTAATATAAATCTCAGAAATTTCAATGTGCCATATATCACAAATAATTTTTTCTAGTTCTGGCAGAGTTATAGGCTGCAAATTTCTAATCCTCTCCCCTCTCCCCCTCATTTTTATAGACGAAACATTTTCGAGCGAATCTTGATTAGAACTATTTCCATGTCTGGTAAAGAAGAAATTCTACTATAGCCTTTGTGGGATTTAACTTAAAGTGAAAAAAGATATGATTACTTACAGAATTATAGGTTCTCATGGGAATGGATAGGAAATTTTGACAATTTGAAGTGAATAAACTATTACCACAGACGCCGTGTAGTAAGGTGCATTATCATCTTGAAATACTGTTTGCGGAAATGTCCAAGATACCTCCAAAATAGTCGGGCAGGCACCACTTTTATGAAGATTGTGTTTTATTTCGAGTTATTTGATCCCTTGGGCATAAAAATTTGTGCGACTGTTGGAAAAGTTATGCATCTCCGTACCATAATGTGCGGAGAACGTGCCACTGTTTTAAAAGTGCGATTTTCATTAAGTCGGTCATATTTTCGTTGTCAGATCTGCTTGTTTTCTTTAGCTAGAAATAAGTTAAACTTGACTCATCAAAGAGAACCAGTTCAGCCCAATAATTAACTAATCATTTTTTAATTTTTTTAGCCATCTGAGGTCTTGCTTTTCTAATTCTCTTCACTAAGAATGGAATTTTTTCAAATTTTCTGCCATTTAAACCTGCTTCGTTTAATAGCTGCTGTACTGTAGTTAGTTAACTGCCTTATTCTTACCATTTTTGAAATAATTTCTAAAATCACAATATTCCTGACAATTGCATTTTGTTTTTAACACTGGACTCAAAGTTAAAGTGTATGTGGAGGACAACATAATAAAATATGTTCGAAAATTTGCTTTTTAAACGATAAAAATGGCGGTTGTAGAAGCCAAAAAGGAAAATATCCAAGTGCGGCTTTTTTTTTTTTTGTCGCTTAGTGTACATTCAAAATTTTCCCAATTGGCCAAAATTTCACCCGAACTTCGTTCGTACGTCCGAATATATACTGCACCTGCACCTCTGCGCTAGAATATTCGCCAAACTACCTGTGATGCAATGTCTTGTAGAGAATGTGGGTTTGTATATATGGAAATTTTCAGTCAATTTCCCTAACAGCACACTTATCCACACTACATCTTCGGGATGTTTCTGAGATGCCTTTTCATCCTGAAGATATCACGAAGAAATCTTAGGTAGAAGATGTTCTGTTAGGATTCCAAATCAATCGCTTAACACTTACAGGTGGAAAATCTAAAGTTTGATTCCGCCTGTTTATTTTTGTTATTCATAAATATGGCCCGTCCAACCGAATTTTTACAAAAACTGTGAATGTTTTCTATTTATGTTCATTTTTATTTTTATTATAAGTTAAGTCTTTATGCAGTAACTCATAATTAAGACTTTTTTCTAGTGTGATTTCTTTTTTGTAGAGAGAGGGGGGGGGGGGGAGATGAAGACCAAGGTCTCAGAAAATTTGCACGTGGTTACATGAAATATATAAGCTGCCCTGGCGTAGAGGGGCCACCAAAAGGATAAAGCGGGCCCTGCATATATTTATTAGTATACTATTAAAAGTCATGCATGATTATGGCATTTTCAAAACTCATTAACATTATATTCTATTTCTATTGCCGAGTTTCAATTTTCTGTAATGGCTTATGCTGAAAAAAAGTTTGGCATCACAAATCATTGATGCCAAACTTTATTTTTCGGCATCAAAAATCTTTGGTTGATAACATGCGGATGATAGATTTACATAAATTACTATATCTGTGTTTAAATGTGTACTGTCAAATTCGGAATTCTTGAACTTTCTATTTACTGAGATCTACTTACTCAGCAACATATTCAAGGGGAGTCCAAGAAGAAAAGTCTGCTTTTGGCATAAACTTTCGATTCATTGGAGTGTCTAAAGTAACTGGTAATATAGCAACAGTTTTTGCACCTTTTGGTAAGCCACTTTTTGGCCCAGCCAAACTTTTGACTAATTGATGAACTGCAGCTTTAGCCATTCCATATCCAATCATACCTAAATATTTTTGAGAAAAGAAAAAAAAAAAAAAAAAAAAATCAAATTTCATAAAAGTGAATGAGAAACAATTTTTTAAATACAAGATAGAACATAAAAATTAATAAAATTCGTAAATTCTCACTTAGAAAAATAGAATATGTTCATATTTGTTTTGCATAAATATGAATTAAAATAATCAAGAAAAATAATAAATTTGATAACTAAACAAGCTACGAATAAAGCATGATACAAAGAAAATTTCTTAAATCAGTCAATTTTTATTCATTAAAATTAAAAAACTTGTTTATTAATATTGATTTATTGTATAAGATTTATGTTTTATTTTTTATAAGAGCATTTTTTCAATAATATGAAATTTTTATATGAAATATCCATCTTTCATAGAACAACAAAATGAAATTTACAATAAAATGAACTCTTTATTATAAGAAGTAAAAAAAAAAAAAAAAAAAATATATATCATTATTTTGATTTCAAAAAGTCAATTTTATTAAAATGTAAGCTTATTTCAATATTTTAAAGACATACTGATTACTTTTGCATTGAGACATTTGGAAATTATTTTTATACTTTTTTTTTTTTTTTTTTCACATGTACATTATACATACTTTTCAATTTATAAATAACCATTCTCGAAACAAATTATCATCAAAACATTTCTATAAAAAGGCATTAATAAAAAATGAAATACAATGTTTAAAACATTGGAATATTGTTGTTATAGAAATGCTTAAAATTATAGTTACAAATGATCAAATAATTAAAATAAATAGTAATTTTGTATGAATACTAAGAACAAGATGCACAGAAAATACTTATTAACTCTTCTTTATGTTGCTTAATTAGTTAATGAGTCCCAAACTCTATTTTGAAATTTTGAATTCCTTAATAAATTTTAATTAAATTTAAAATTTCATAAATTGAATCTTTACTTCTATATTACTATTTACTCACAATATATCAGTATATTGACTGATATAATTATGCTGCAATTTTTCCCATTTATAGGAAGGTTATATCTTAGATTCTATAGTATATAAAAGCACCAAATTCGAAATGTGAAATGATCATTATGAAAGCTGTAAGCATAGACCTTATATATATATATATATAGACTACGCCACCAATAGGACTTCCCATTATAGTGAATGTCTTCAACATGAGGGTGTAATCTGAAACCTTCATCATTTGCGGTCAGCGATGTATGTCACATGACAGAGAGTTGAGGGCGATTCTTCCATAAGAAAGCACTTATTTTGGTAAGAATTCAAACAAAAAATTCTCCCCTTCATAATGGTTTCTCACAAAAGAATTTTTTTTATAACTAATCTATGACATTTTAGCTTTCCAACGATGCGTAAATCTAAAGGCTTAAATAAAAAGTACGTGTACAATACAGAAATAAAAAAACTCAAAACTACTTTCTTTCCTATGGAAAAATCACATAATATTCATTCTCGTCTCTCTCTCCTGGTCCGCATCACGTGATAATTTCGCTGGGGAAGCTACTTCATGTCGAAGACAGATAATGAGAGGGGAAGCGTAGTCTATTATATAAGGTCTATGGCCGTAAGCATAAGGGGGAAAAAAAACAAAACAGTTTAAGTAAAACAAGTTTTTTCATACCTAACTGCATTTTAAAGTTTTAGAAATTTTAAATTTCATTCCATGGTCGATGTTTTCCCAAGTTTTATATTTAGAGATCATTTTCTCAATGTTTTTAGTTATTCCTGGCCAAAGTAATACCTGTCAATCCCTAGCTTTAGCCTTCTCCATTCCACAGTGAGCTTGATACAATAAACTTAACATTTCCGCCCTCAAGCTTACTGGCATTATTATTTTGTCTTTTAAAAATATTTTTTCGATTACTAGGCCACCTTTCATCCCAAAGTTTTAATATATGAAAAAGTTCTGCATCAGATAATGTTGCCTCCCTAAATTCCTTTTTTCTAGATTCACTGATATGTAAGTATTTAGTTAAAATGTGAACTGATTCTGACATTTCAATATCATTTTTCATTTATTATTTAATTGGTATTTTAATGATTTTATTTTCATTTGTTGCAACCTAGGGGACATTACATTACATTTTTACTCATTAAATAAACTAGTAGTTATGGTCATTTAGCACTTCCACTTGTCTGCCATAAACAAAATAATGAAATTTAGCCACTACAAACACAATACTTAGAAATTCTTTTTTAATCTGTCCATAACCCTTTTCTGTTTTGGTTTAACTGTGAGACGCAAATATGACTGGTCTCCTTGTTTGTAATAAACAGCAACCCGGTCCATCTTTGGATCTATCAGCTTTATCACTATTGCCTTAGAGCTGTTAAACACACTTAAGACTGGAGCATTAATTTGATTTTTTAAAGTTTTAAGGGTTATTTCTATTTTATGCACAAACAACCAGCACCAAGATGCACTTTTTTTCTCTTAAAAGAACTGATACAGTTGATGCCTACGGTATAAATTTAAGGAAAGGGCTCTAACCCCTGACCCCTCCCCTAAGTCTGTTATTGCTTGAACATATATTATCATACAGTTTTAAGTTATGTTTAAAGTTTCAAACTCTAGCTCATTGGGAAGTTACTTTAAAATCAATTTTAATATTTTTGCTGAACCGACACATAGACAGACAGATATGAAAGCAAGTTAATAAAAAACATGGTAATAAAAAAAAAGTCTTATTTTTTTTATAATTTACATGGAAAATAAAAAGGTAAATTCTCAGCTTGACAGTCTGGATAAATTATAATCCAAACCCAGCTTGAGTTTAATGGAAATAATTACAAGATAAAAAGAACTTTTTATATACCATGTTTTTAAATTTTTTGTTGAATCATTAAACTTGACAGTTCTATGTACAGTTGAAGATCTTTAATCCGCACACCTTGGTTCTAGAACTTGTGAGGATTATAGATTTTTGCAATTTATAGATCAATGATGCCATTTCCTCGCTATATGAATTAGTATAAGATACATAAAACAATAAACTTTATTTAATGAAACTAGAATTAGAATTGTTTGATTTTATATAATGTAATGAAGGTAATACTAATAAATATATTAAACAATAAAATTTATTTAATGAAGTAGAAGCAATGTATAATTTAAACCCTTAAATGAGTAATTCATTAAAAAACTGTACTCCTACTCCTGGACTGTAATTAACAATATGCAACCAGATACTTGCAATGTGATTAGTTTGATGCAGTCTTTAATGACTGCATTTGTAGATCTTTTCTTCAAAACAAATGCTGGTATAAATTTCTCCTTAAATAGTTTTGTGCATTTCTGAAATACCACTTAAAAAGAACATTTACACTAATAGTCCTTAAACATCTGTGAAAATACACAATCCCACCAACGCATATAATGTCATTTTTTTCAACCAGTGAGCAATGTTGTTACTGGCAGGAGTTAGAAAACTGTACTTGCATGTGTTTTGTTTGATCACTAATTGAATATTATTCAGACAATGTTCATATTTGCTAAAAAAGTATAAAGGCAATAAAAGTATAATTATATTTTTCCTTTTAAAATTAATTATATATATCTAAATAAATTTTTTTCATTTTAGTATGTGAATTAACATAATATTTTCTCATATACATCCAAAATATCGGATTTTCGTTACTGCAAAATCTTTTGTTTACATTTGCAAAGTGAGTGTGGATTATAGACAATTGCGAATTATGGGTATGTGGATTATAGACAATTGCGAATTATGGGTATGTGGATTATAGATCCTCAACTGTATTAATAAATACTTAAAAAAAAAAAAAAAAAAAAGATGAATTACCCCCATCAACTTGAAAGAAAATGATCAAATGTGTAATAAAAAGAGCAATTATAAGAAATTTTTAAACATTTATTAATTGAATAAAAATATTAAAAGAATGCAGTGTAGTCATATTCTGATCTATTCTAAAAGTTTCAAATGTTATTTGGGAATTTAGTTAAAAATCGACTGCAAGATTTGCACTGAACAAAAAAAAAAAAAAAAAAAAGAGTTAATAAAAACATGGTAAAATATCTGCTTGTTGATAACTGGTCTGTGCTTTGGACCGCTGGCATAGGTCCGAGCAGATATCTAGTGCACAGTATACATAAGTTTATAATAACCAGAAAAAGAATGTGAAACTTATGAGAAAAGAATGTAAGGATTTTAAGATTTTTTTTTTTTTTCAGTTGTTATATGCTCCAGGCCCCTGGGCAATTGTCCCCTGTGCCCCCCCCCCCTTCCTGGTTACAACTATATAAAAGTTATGATTTTTGTTAGACTTTATAAACTTATACCAGGAGTTCCTTCTAGTGCTGCTTTAGCTCCTGTTAAGGCAACTAGTCCACCTTCCTTTAAGTAAAGTGCTGCTAATCTAGCAGTGATTAATGATGTCCATACACTTTGTTTCCACATCAATTCTGCATTTGAAACACAATCTAAAGAAAGAATTAATCAAATTACAAAACTAGAGCTTTCTATAAACTTTAAATGCAACAAAATAGAGTATATATAAAAGGGAAATATTTTTAAATGTATGATTTTCAATTAAAAAAAAATACTTTTTCTTCATAAATGAATTAAATAAAATTAACACACACACACACACATATATATTTAAAGTACAGTAGGAAACCAATTATCTAGAATAATTGGGACAAGATTACTCTGGATAACACTGAATGAATTGATTGCTCATTGAAACAAAATCCAGATAATTCTTTTATGAATTGTATTATCATTATAATCATTATACTTCTTTTACAAAAGCACAAAAAAGAATTTGGATATATTGTGTTGCATTGTGTAAATATACAAACTTAGGAAGAAATAATCAAACACCCTATTATAAATTTCACTTTTGTCTATTTACTGAAATAATAAGTGATTATTTTTATGTCAGGTTAGTTCTAAATGTTTGGAAAATCAAGTGTAGTTGCTGGAAATTCTTCCTTTATCTTAAATATTCTCTTAAAAATGCCTACAATATATAAAATAATAGATCTTAATTTTTTTTATATAGTTACCATTAGTACATGCATTGCCTCCAGCCCAGCCTCCAGCTACACAAATAACAGCATCTAGTCTATTACCTTCTAAAATATCTACTACACCTGAGAGTACTTCTTCCTCTTGTGCTACCCATGCATCAGATGGCTTGACAATAACATTTGCATGAGCATTATCATTGCTGCTCATGTCAATAGAGCCAACCCACTAAAAAAAAATATCGAAAAACAAATTATGGAAATTTTTTTTTTAAATATTATTTTCATAAAATAATTAAAACATGCTATTAAAAGGTTAATATTATGATTTAAATAAAGGGTGCACAACCTTGTTGGCCAAAGGGCCACAAACAAGATGACATAAATAAATTAGACTATACAGATATATTTACACTACAGTATATTTAGTACATGTAAACTTTATGTGTGTGTGCATATATCTTTATAGCTGTTATTACTATTTTTAGTTATTAAAAAAATAATAATTCTATAAAAGTTATTGATAATTGTTATATATAAGTAACTTTATGCACTATTTTATACCACCACCACACTTTAGAATAAAAAAAAAAAAAAAAAAAGCAGGAGTGAAACTTTTCAGGGGCTACACCTGAATTCAGGGTTTTTGAAAATTTTGTTGTCTCGGAATTTCTTGTTAAATTATTTTGATTTTGTAAAAATTTCTCATTTTGAATGTTTCATTTGCCTTATAATGTATTAAGAACTCTTCAAATATCACTTATAGGTAGCCATATGATATATCATTGATAAGTCCGCCTTTTTTGTGTGCAAGTAGCAGTTTTCAGGGTTTTTACATGTTAGGTAATTTTACTCCTGAGAAAGGCGAAAAAAGTCATCACAATCACAAGCGTATGGGGGAAAAAAAAAATATATATATACTAAATCAATATGAAAATAAGGTCAATATAGACAAGAAAAAGTAACCAAAGCTTAGGAAGGGTGAGCATATGTGGCCCTGAGGCTATCGTTGAGGTTTAGCTACATATTAGCTAATATATGTATCTTCATAGCTGTTATTTTTTGTTATTAAAAAAAAAAAAAAAAACTTATTGCATAGAAGTAAGTGGATTGGATTAGAATACAATAAACAAAGAACATAGAAAAAGAAAGTCATATTTAAAAGAAAACCTTTGAAAAAATATTATCAATTCAAGTTATATATCTTATCTACACTGGAGGATGAGACAGTGATTTTTACTGAGCATGGGCGGCGAACTTTGAAGTGCAGGGACAACGTCCCTCTAAGATTCTAGGAGAAAATCAGTGTTTGTCACAGTTTTCCATTATATTTTGTATATATTATACAAGTTTTTTCAGTGTTTTGAATGATAATAGTGTTTATTCAATAAAAATATTTGTTGTTTTGTGCTTTTGTTGATCAGTTTACTACTAATAAATGCACACAGTGAGGCAAAAGACAAATATCTACCCCCACCCCCTATATTTTAGAAATGTGTCAGAATGTCTGATAACTGTAAAATATCAATCTGATGTAGACCTCATTTCATTTTTTAAAAATTGAAGGTGAGAAAAAGCTTTGAAATTTCGAATGGTATTGGAATTTAAAAACTTGACGGAAAAGTTTTTTTAAGACAAACATTTAAAAAAAACAGGACTACTGTGCTTCTACAGCTGATTAAACTTTTCACTTAAAGTACCATCTTATTCCTATCTCAGTAACAGCTCGATATTCCTCTAAACTATAAACCCTGCTTAATTTGAGGTGGACTTTGTTTTAAAAAATTGCTGGAACAATTGGGTGCACCTGGTGTTGGCTGGAGGGGGTGGGGTGACAGTTAGATGGAAAGCAATTTTGAAATTTCAAATGGAAAGGGTTTGTTATTTCATTAAAAGCTGTTCTAAAAAAGAAAAATATATTTTATTTAGATAATTTTTTTGCAACATTTTTTTTTCTTCCCAAATTTGGCCATCTTATTAAAAGTTTTCATGTGGCAAGTATCTTCATATAATGCATATTCACGATATTGGAACTAGATTTCCTTCTATTATCTGATTTTGAGTAATGGAAGATAATCAGTGGTGGCTCGGGAATGAAGTATTGGGGGTGTTGTATCGAAACATCTGCTCTTTGTCAGAAAAAAATCACTGACTTTATTTTTGATTGAAAAATGATTCCACAGAATTGTATAAATGGAGCCAACATATATTGTAAGTAAACACCTTTCATTCCAATTTAGTTTCAGGTGTTTCCATCAAGCTTAGGCTTTATGTATGTCTCTATTTAACTTCTTTGTATAACAATAAATGTACGTCTTTTCACAAACATCTTTTTAATTTCTCCTGTTTTTAAGTTAAAAAAATCGGTATTTTTTCTGAACTAACTCTGTTCGGAATAGCAGGGTTCGGAATAACGAGACTCTACTGTATATATACATAAGCAAGAAAAGACAGTTGTTTGTCAATGTAAAGAACACAGTGTGACTTGATGAATGTAAAATATAAATAAAAATCAAATAAAAAAAAAAAATTCTGAAAACTTTAACAATTTAACACTGTTAAAGTAATGTAGAGGGATGATAATTAAAAATATTTTATGAAAATGTATTAAATGCAAAGAAATTAATAAAGCAACACTAAATAGTTATTAAAATCCAGCTTTCTGTTGTAAAGGGCAGATAAATAGCATTTTCGAATATTTAATGTACAATTATTTAGTTTTTTAAAATTTCTTTTATAATTTAATCATAAAAAGACTTTAAAAAATTTTAAATTAAATTTTTAAAGTTTTGATTCTAATGAATACTTAACATTTAATTTTTTTAATTGACTTATTATGCATGATATACTCAATGTTAAAAAAAAAAAAAAAAAAAAAAAGAAGAAAGAAAGAAAATATTCCTGAATGTTGTCATTAAAACAGAAAATACTCTGAAAAAAACTGAAAACACCCTGATAAAACCTAGGTTTTTTCCAACCCTGCCAGGTGACCATATTTCACGAGCCCTGGTTATAAGTATTTAAAGTTTGATGATGACAATGTTAAATCCATATCAAACTTTCATTTATATTTTTGCACCCAGCAGGGATGGAACAGCGTGATCACCACTTTGGAGTACTTAAAATTTTTTTTTTGGAGCAGCAAAATATCAATTTTGGAGCATATCGGAGAAGAATAATTATGGATTTGGAGCATATCGGAGCACAATATTTATGGATTTGGAGCATATCGGGGCAAAATAGTTATGGATTTGGAGCAAATTTACTGTCAGTCTGGAGCACATTGCCAGAATAATCTGTGGGTTCCTGATTTTAGAAAAATTAAAATTTCTGCAAAAATTTTTAACTATTTTTCCACTTAATACATAAAAATGCACATCCCAACATCATATGTAAAATAAAATACATTTTGAAAATTTTCAGCAGAAATGAGTGAAGGAAATTTCTTAAACTTGTACCAGGACATATACAAAAGAAAAGCTAAAATGTAGGTAAGCATCAAACAGTGGCGGATCCAGAACTTGACTTTTGGGGGGGGGGGGGGGGGGCTAAGATTTTTCAAAGTGTTATTCTAGACCAATAAAAAATTTACAATTGCAATGTTCAATTGTGAATGTCAGTGTTTTTTGGGGGGGGGGCTTCAGCCCCCTAGCCCCCCCCTTAAATCCGCCACTGGCATCAAATTTTCAGTTACTATTAGGTATACTGAATATTCATTATTCAGTAATAATCGAACATTTAGTGCAAGCCTATTCAAATGAAACTTAATTACAAGAACAAGAAAATTTATGTGAAAATGATTTGAATGCTCTATACTCCAAATTTATATAAAAATTGGATTTTTTAAAACAAAATCTTAAATTTTTGGGATAACAGCAAAATAAAAATAATGGGTAATTTTAATCGTTTAGATATTAGTGAATGTAATAAAACTGAATTTGATAAAATAATCATTGTTATTAAGGATGGAAAAGGATTGAAATCGCACGACATTCACTCTTTATATCCCAAATTACCTTATTTTGAAAATTATTTATTTATATTTTTCAAATTACCTTATTTTTATTTGAAACTTTTATTATATTTCTTGATGCATGAGAAACATCTCATATTAAATTCAGCTTAAACTATAGCTTAACTATAAGAAAAGCTTAGACCACCGCCACTTTAGAATGTAGGAAAAGAGGGGAAAAAAGGCTAAAAACCCCATAGGAATAGCATGGGAAGAAAAGCAAAAAAACTCACAATGCCAAGTGTGGTTAAAAAAAAAAAAAAAAAAAAAAAAAAAACAGGCTCACACCGGAAGTAATAAAGGGAGAAAGTTGACTAGAAAAAGACATTGAACAGCGGGAACGGGGGGGCTGGGGCGTTCAATATATCGTCCAGGGTTAATACAACTCGCCTAGTATAACTATAGAGACTTTGAAGTCCCAATGAAATTCTGTAGTAAATTTAGGCTATATTGAGGAATTTTTTTTATGGGACTTTTTTTGATGTTCCAGTGAGATACAAAGGGTTAAATTCAATTTTAGAGCAAACTGACAGCAATGCACTTTTCAGAAACTTTTTTTATTTTTTTAAGATTATCGCCAAATATACCTTAAAAAAAAAAAAAAAAAAAAAGAGTTTCTTGGGGGGGGGGGGGGAATAAATAAATAAAGTATAATTGTGTTAAAATATTACACACATACATAAATTATTTATATTCTGACATAGGAAAAATATTCCATTTAAAAAATAAATAAATAACAAAATATTCTAAATGAATAAATAATCTCACATAAAACAAAATCCTTGTACTTTTGTAATATTTTTGAAATTATGTAAAAACTGTTTTTATAACTTTATTACAATTCAGACTTGCACTTACAAGTATTTTAAGTTGATTTGCGAAATATGCGTTAATTTTGCAGCCGATAGTCGAAATATTGAATAGTTTCCCAATAAATGGTGAAATTTTTATGTTTAATACCCATTTATTAATTAAATACGCCATTTTTATCGTAAATTGACAAAATTCGCGATATTTTTACCGCCGATTGACGAAATACGGAATTATTTCGCTGCAAATAATTGCTAACATATACTAATTTTGTTACTCATTAAAAATATATATATTCTTTTTTCGTAGCTGATTTCCGAAATTCGCGACATTTTTGCTGCAATTTAGTATTAATAAATAGTCAAAATTTTGCGTTTAATTACCATTAATTAATTAAATATACTATTTTTCCTCGTTAATCGAAAGAATTCCCGATATTTTTATGGCCGATCACTGAAATATATAATTATTTCGTTGCAAATTTTAAAAAAATTACATTTACCGCGAATAATTGCTAATGTATACCATAATTTTGTTACTAATTGAAAAAATCCATACTTTTTTCATTGCTGATATCCGAAATTCAAGATATTTTTGAAGTAATTTAGTAATAAATAGTCAAAAGTTTACGTTTAATTACCATTAATTAATTAAATATGCTGTTTTCATTCGTTAATCGACAGAATTCACGATATTTTAACGGCCAATTGCCGAAAAACATAATTATTTCGCTGCAAGTTTATAAAATCTACGTTTAATAGCAAATAATTGCTAATATACACCATAATTTTGTCACTAATTGATAAAATTCACGCTTATTTTAAAAGCTGATCGCTAAAATTCACAATATTTTTGCGGTCAATTATATCGAAAACGGGGTCAATTATTAACGGAATATACAATTATCTGGCTGTTAATCGGTGAAATTTGTGTCCTTTTCACAGCTACATCCCCGAATACTAAACCAACTTTGCCGTTAATCGATGAAATTCACACTTTTTTCAAAGCTGAACCCAGAAATATGTGAAAATTTTGCAGATGAATTAAAAAATACCGGATTATTTCAGAGCTAATTGTCAAAAATGTACATTTACCAGGAACTAAATTATTATTTTTCTCCTAATTGATAAAAAATTGAGCTTTTTTTTTTTTATTGGATTCTTAAAATACGGGATTATTATGCGGCTCTTTGCCAAAACGCACTATAATTTAGCTACTAATATATGAAAATGCGTTCTTTTGAAAGCTGAATCTCAAATACTCAACTATTTTGCCACTAATCAGTGAAATTTGCACTTTTTTTCAAAGCAGAATCTCGAAATAGGGTATAATTTTGTAGATTTCGGAAATAGGGATCGTTTACCCACTAATAATAAAAAATTTATGTTTTATATCATATTATTTGGCTGCTAATTGCCAAGTTTTTTTTTTTTATTTTAAAGCTAATTTCCATAAATCGCGATATTTTTGTAGCTGATAACAAAATATATGTAATCTTTTGCTAGAATTTTAAATACCTTATACAAAACTTTTCCATTATGTTTGACTGATTAATTTCGAACACTCCGTGTTCATCCTCAAAGTCGAAACGCTAAACGCCGTCGTTCTTCCTTTGCTGTTTACTTTGCCGGTGTTTAACACCGGCAAAGTAAACAGCAAAGGAAGAACGACGGCGTTTAGCATTTCGACTTTGAGGATGAACACGGAGTGTTCGAAATTAATCAGTCAAACATAATGGAAAAGTTTTGTATAAGGTATTTAAAATTCTAGCAAAAGTATAATTGTGCTTTTCCTTAATAATAAAATTACAATATATGTAATCATTTCGCCGCTAATTAACAAAATTTAAGTTTAATCACAATTAATTGCTGAAATAGACTTTATTTCGATACTAATCGATGAAATTCTTCCTTTTTTCAAATATGATTAGAAATACGGAATTATTTTACAATTTATTGCTAATTTTTAAAATTCCGTGATAGTAAACTAATTGCTAAAATAGATGTTATTTTTCAAAAATATGCAATTATTTAGCAATAAATCAGCAAAATACTTTTTTTTTCTGTATTTGATTACTGAAATATGTCATGTTTTTGCGGCTGATTTATAAAATACGTGATTTTCTCGTGCGACTTTTGTGATGAATTTATTTTAAATCTGTCAATTTTTGTTAAAGTCCCGTTTTCAGATCCGAAAATTTCTTAAAATTACCCATGCACTAAATAAACTTAGCAATCGCATATTCTGTTATCCCATCACAAAGCACAAAAAGTATTCTTATTTTCCCCCAACGGTAGATACTTGGTCCGTTAAAGTTTGGAGTTTTCCACGATTTTCTCCGAAACTTACGCGAATACGGACTAAAACACTTAAGAAAGTTCCCCACGGATGACTCCTCCGTTAAAGGTCTGATTCTACAGTGATTTTCTCCAAAACTCGCATGATTATGGCCTAAGACCTTTTAGAAAGTCTCCCACGAAGGACACTTTTTCCTGGCCTAGAACTCTTGTGTTATCAATCGCCCTTAAATTTAAATAGCTTTGAATCCATTATTTATTTTGATAAATAATCCAAATAAACCTTTTTTTTTTCGTCAAAAAGTTTTATTTTTTATTGACTTTTTACGCATTAAGATAACTGAACCACTGGTATTGTTTAAATAAAAATCAAAATACTACATAACCATAGCTTTCAGTTTCTTTCTCCCCCCCTTAAAGCTTGTGGTTTTCATTAAACACACTCTTAGCTATAGTGAGTATCACTATATCTTAGCTAATGTAAGCAAATGCTTGTTCCCGGTCTGTTCTGAGTCAGTAATATTTGGATTATGCAATGCCCAGCACTGGAATTTTTTCTTCTTTTTTTTCTTAACGATTTATTTATGAGTATTGTACGATTAAGCGCGCGGTTCTTCCGCTAAATTGTAAAAGTAATTAGATTTGTTATTATTATTATTATTATTATTATTTTTTTCAAGAGATGTTGAAGCAATTTCATAGATAAAAAATAAAATTCAATGAATCATGTTTCATGCGGCAACTGTTGGTAATGAAAAATTTGATAAGGATTGGGCTGCGATTTCCTTCTAGATGCGTGAAAGAAAAAAAAAAAGAAAAATAGGATTCGTAGCAAGAGTTTTTGAAATATAGGAAATATATAAGCTCAGTAGACCCTGCTTAAAACGAGATCACATCGATGTTTTGACGTAAAAACAGAGTTCAAAACCTCGGTTTCGGCCCGAAAATGAAATAGCTAAAGCCATCATTTGGCCCAAAAAAATTTTAAGCATTTTGGCGCAGGCAGGCGCAATTTTACGGCAAAACGACTTTTTTTGGAGCAGGTTTGCGCAGAGGTACCGAATTTGTGCAGTCTGGCACAGCTGTTCCATCCCTGACCCAGTGGCAGAAACACCGCAACATAGTTGCGGACACAGAAAAATGTCTTGCAGACAAATTTTGTCTGCACTAATAAAAAAAGTTAGTCCGCAGCTTTTGGGCACTCTTTGTCTGTACCCCAGTGGCAGAAACACCGCGACACGGCGACATAGTCGCGGACACAGAAAAACGGCTTGCGGACAGTTTTTGTCTGCCCTGATAAAAAAAATTTGTCCGCAACTTTCGGATAACAATTTACTTATAAAAATTTCTGTATCAAAACTAAAACTTTTATTATTTATAATTATTTATATTGTGTTGTGTCAAACATTGCTATAAAATATTTAATTGAATGAATACACGTACACGCACAATTGTTTATACTATATTGTTCTGTAGTAAAATTGTATTCGTGTATTGTTGCACGAGATCACCGCTGATGTCAAGCCCCCCACCCCACCAGCTTTCAGGCTTTTTGTGTGTAAGCCATTTTCTCCCCTGATTACATGCAAATTTTGCAGACAGATTATGAAATTTTAAAAGTCTGTCGCAGACAGCTACAAAACTTTCTGCCACTGGGGTCTGTACTACTAAAAAAAAAATTGCCTGCAACTTTCGGACAGTCTTTCTTTGCAGTCATAAAAAATTGTCTGCAATTTACGGACATTTTTCACCAGTGACAATGCGCTACCGATGTATGAAGACGTTTTAGACATTCTCTGGTAGGAATCTAGATCTCCCCTATGGCTATAGTGTGTGCCTTGGTAGGAACACACAAAACAGTGCTTAACAACAGCAACCTAGGGAGTCTAGATCTCCTTAGGCAGCATTATGCGTGTATTCTTTTCTCCTGTTACCTGTTACTGAGATTCTACAGGAATGTAGAAAAGTGCTAATTTGATTTAAAACTACTCCAAAACTTCTCCTCCACTTCAAAATTCACTTATAAAAATTTCTGTATCAAAAGTAATACTTTTATTATTTATATTGTGTTGTGTCAAACATTGCTATAAAATATTTAATTGAATGAGTTCAACTTATTATATTATAATTGTTTATATGTGTTCTGTAGTAAAATTGTATTTGTGTATTGCTGCACGAGATCACCACTGCTGTGAAGTTATAAAATACACACTGTTGTGTGTTATAAAATTATACAAGAACTACTTTGCACATATAATTATGTACTAATATAACATTCCAACATGAAATTTTGTTTAAAAAGATCTCTATCAAAAATATTAAGGAGGGAAAAATTGTGTTTTCTCAATCACACATAATATGAAAAACTTTTATATTACACCCCCATTTAGGATAACCTTTTTCTATCCATATACCATTCTAGACAGAAATTGAATGAAATAATTTTAAAACTCGAGTTAAAAATTATTATTAATGCCATGTATAAGACTATCGAAGTTTGTATGTTTTCAAATAAACTAAATGTATTTTCTTACCCAATTGCGAGATTTAAAATAGTTTACAATTGTGCTACCCAAAGCACCCTTGCCTCCATACACTAGGATCCGGCCTGAAACGCTACTCATATTAAATATTAATATTATAGAAACGATAATCAAGCACAACAATACCAACACCTGTTGCTAACCAAAAATCTAACTATGATACGACCACGATATAAGACAAGTAGAAAGTAGAAGCAACCGCACTGCACGAAGTCGCTATTTTTATCACCACAAAATCAATAATCAGATTAACCTGATTGACGTCCAAGGTTTCATCACATTTAAGATTTTTAAACAGCTGATTTTATTAGGGTTGCTGTAAAAAGTTGCCAAATCAAAGTGTTCGAAGCCAAATTTTAATGAGAAAGAGAAATTTTCATCTGTGAAAAATCTCTTTTTTCATGAGTAGGTAGGAATTTTTCTTTTGTATATTGCCAATGCCAATGCCAAATTAGCGATACAGAAGTTTATTTAGTATCTGTTCTGTGACGCAACCGACGCAACCATAGAATAATTATCAAATTCGATTCAAAATATCAGAATTCGATAATACCACTTTGGGCGTTTGGGGTAAACATTCTCTGTTAGTTATCTTGCAAATTCTTAAGGATAATCAATATATCAAATTATTTGAATGGAGAATTTACTATACTCCTTGTAAAAGAAATAGGCCGATGAGTTTCTTTCCCGCAGAGCACCGTAACTATGGGAGCGGATCACGTGACCGACTGATAGAATTCTTTTTTTGCACTTCGTTGAGGTAATTCTAGCTGTGGTTAGATTTTACAACGCTCGTCGTGCTTGTTATTTTTACCTTTATCTGTGACTTTTCATTTATTTTAGGATGTGAGCTGATATTAGAAAACAATCTAAAACGATGATTTATAATGTTTATAACTTCTTCAAAATATTATTTTGGCAAATACCTAAATTAATTTCACATAGTTACAAAATTGAATTACATTACTCCAATGGTTAAGTTTTATTAAGATTATTTCAAAAAACGTAGTTTTCACTCATTTGATGCAATTATTCTGTATGATTTAATACAATAGCTTTGTTTTAATTTATATATAGAAAAATCGTAAATATATGTATATCGGATTCTGACAGCATTTTAGTCATTAAATTATAACACAATTGAAGATTATAGAAAATGTTAGTAAAAAAAAAAAAAAAAAAAAAAACTGCGTCAAAATACTATAAAACATTTTCGTACACCCTCCTAAAAAAAAAATAAAATAAAAATATTTCTTCATTTCCTTTGTGTCTAGTGCCATGGGATGAAATTAAAGTAAAGGGAATATTTTCGATCGTTATAAAATCCTTCAATAAATTGGATTCTATACGCTTTTTATTCTAATGGACTTTTAAGTTTTTTTGATAAATAAAGAGTTAAAAAAAAAACTTTGTTACAAAAATGTGTTTCATATTTAAACTTCCAAATATATATAGATTTCAAACATGTAATAACAAACGCACAGTTTGTGAAATAATAATAATAAATTTTGTGAAATAATAATATTAATAATAAAGAATCAGATGGTTATAAATCCAAAATATAAGTGTGTTACAAGAGAAAACTTGTGATTTTTTATACAGAGAGAAAATACTCTTTCGTTCTATAAATGAGCGAATAATTTCGATTTCAGACGTTTTGTTAAATATCTCAAAAAGAATTTGACCAGTTATCTGTCAAAGGGGACCAAAAAAAAAAAAAAAAAAAAGTTTGGGATTTTTTTTTTTTTTTTTTTTTTTTTTTTGGGGGGGGGGGGGGGTTCTAATCTTTTAAAGTTCACTGAAAATTTCCTTTTGAAAACTGCTGAGCTAATTTTTAAAAATGTCTATTACACACATAACTGATCATAAATATGAAAAAAAAAAAAAAAAATTCTTTTTAATTTTTGAGAAAATTTTAATTTGAAATATCTGTATGTTAATCTCATTTAACTGAAATTATAATTAATTTAATTCATAACTAATTGTAACTAAACACTATAAATTGCAAAAACTTGCAACAGTTGTTTTAAATCAAAATAATAGCATTGCTCTTTCATCAGGGAAAAAAACTAGGCACGAGTGCATCATCAAAGGAGCAAATGTGCACTCACACTTATTAAGAAACTTAAAGTGACTTCTACATATGGCTTCCTCTAAAAAATAGTTTGTTAAATTTCAGAGTATATACCGATCCTGCTATATACCAAACAGAGAAGTATTAAAAGTTTAAAAATCATTAAAACAAGAAAGAAAAATTAATTAAAATATTGTTGCATAAAAAATGTTAAAAGTTTGGTTCCAGTGCGAAACCAGTGTACATTAAAGATTTAATAAAAATAAATCGTTCTTTATGTATTATCTCGCGAAAAAAATATGTATATATATAATGTTCACCAGCATATTTCATTTAAATATTTTAGATTTAAATACTTATGGATCATTCAGAAATAGTCAGTATGATAAAAGTTTAAATCTTTTACAACTGACTTTTTTCTACGAGCTATATTTGCCCATTTTTCTTTAAAATTTGAAAAAAAAAAAAAGCTATTATATTGTTTGAATTACTCCGTTTTATTTTATTTTTTTACATCTGCAGGTGTCTGACAGAAACTTTAAAAAATATACGTATGAAAATTTGACAATAATATTGTTTCACAAGACGGAATTAGAAGCAACTTTATATTGAAATAAAAATAAATCAAAAACCTATTTATTTAATCATCTTGTCAACATTTCCCCCTTGCTTCAAACTATTTAAACAAACGCAAACGCAGTGGGAAAAAAAGTGAATGGGTGATGGGTCGTCACGCCTCCCGTATCCATGGCAACGGAGAATTGGGGAAACTTTTTCTCGTTCCTTCACAAGCCTATTGATATTACAAGGACAATAATGGAATTCCAGTATTTTTTTTTTTTTTTTTTTTTAGGTTATCTTCTAACTTCTTTGTTAGCACATGAAGCTCCATGGTTAGCAATATCATGCGATCTTTTTTAACTGTAACTTCTTATCTTTGTTGATGTTGTTTTGTTTATTTCACGGATTCCGCCGTGCCGTCCCAGTCCTATATAGAAGTGTTTTGTTACTGCCAGTTGTTGTAAATGTAAAATATGAATCACTCGGGAAGAAAAGTCATTATAAGTCACAAAGCTGTCAAATATCATGCCATCCAAATTTTGCTTTAGCATGATGTTATTAAAATGATGTATATTCTGGACGGATAATATGTCCCGTATATATTGTCGAAACTCTCAGACTTTTTATTCCTGTATATTAAAGTGTTTTTTCATTTTGTTTTTGTGTACAAATGTTGTCTTATTTTATTATTTGTATGAACGAAATGAACTTACGTGCCAGAAAGGTCTTTGCCAACCAGACACGAAGTCTCGAAAACTGCCAAAAGAAAGCTGGGGCCAAGTATTATATTTCAATGAACTAAAACATTTTAGGCGAGTGGGTGATGAATGGAGACTATATCCTTTTAATTCTATAATTAATAATGAACTTAATTGTTCATCTTTACGGCAAGTGCGTGATTTTAAATTTGTTGCTGCTGGCTGGACTAAATCAGTTTATAAAGTAGATATTAATAGAAGAACTATTTCAATGAAAGTGATTAATATAGAAGGACATGATATGTCACGATGTATGCTTGAAGAGGAAAAATATCGCTATGATTGTTATATGGCTGCAGCTTCTAAATTATTACGAGAAATATCAATACTTCGAAATATATCCCATCCAAATGTTATTAAAGTAAGTTTTTATTTAACATAGTTAAATTCAATTTAAATTAATTCTCTATAATATGATCCACCTGCAAAAATTTGTGTTAAAGAAGAACGAAATGGGCAGAAATTTTCATTAAAAATAATTTGATTATTTTTAAAGGGTTGTTACAAAACTTATTCAAAATTAAAGCACTAAAACACACTAACTGATTCAATTACAGATGGTCTTTTAAAATATGTTTTAACAGAGCTTTTCTTATATGCGAAGACCCGTGCAAGAATTGTTTTTATATAAATATAAAGAAAGAAAAATCATAAACTTAAGGCAAGGAGAGATGCTGAGATTAGAAAACAAACATGTAGCTTTGCAAGAGGAGGAAAAAATGTGTACTGGTAATGTATAATGTATCAAATATTCCCTGAGTTTAGTGCTAAGAGAAATAGAAAATTTAAAAGAAAAACTACATGAAAGTAATTTTGACTTAGGAAAATTTTTAGTATTGTTTACAATTTGTCCAAAATTCCTCAAGTCAGTGCTTAGGTATATAATCTACAAATTTAATTTTCAAAAATTGTGAGTGAAGAAAAAAATTTTTTTTAGTGGTCTTAATCATATTGCATTTTGCAGCTATGGGTTGCAATTGACGACTTGACTTTCTGTCGTCATTCGTAGCATGATGAAATTTAACCTATAGGAGTCTTAATTTAGCCCACAAATAAAGGACTATAGCCAATCATAGCGTAGCTTTTCCCCACAAACAAAGGGAAACCCCGCCTCGTTCTAGTGGTCCATTATGAGTGTTTTGGGTAGTGGATAATAATGTGACTGAAGCTCTTTTTAAGTCTGATACAGTTATTTTTCCGTGTTATCCTACAGGATTCTTGTTACTTTGTATTAGCAGGATATCTCATTCAAAAATGAAGTTTTCTTAAAATTTGTTTTTTTTCTCTCTCTCTCACTAAGCTAAAACACAGCGTGTTAAGAGTAATATATTAAAGAAAAACAGAATTTGAAAAACTTCATTTTTCAACAAGATAGCCTTTTAATTATCGATTAATAAATTTCTTTTAATGTGCATATATTATTAACTCGCAGTAAAGAAGAAATAACATTCTTTTTTTTTTATATAATTAATATTGGTTATATAATTAATATTGGATAGGTTTTACATTATTATACATAAAAAATTTGCCATAAATCAGCAAATAAAAAATAATACATATATTTTTCGATATTTGTAGTTAAAAAAAAGTCTTAAAATGATAGAACCATGTGAATAAAGTTACTCAAAATGTGATTTTAACAACTAATAAATGCACCACTTTTAGAAATAATGTCAAATACATGGTTAGGCATTGAATCTAGTAGCTTTTGGCATAGTTGTATAGGTTAGGTATATCTTCCTAAGCTTTAAGAATTGTAGATTTAAGTTCTGATACTAAATGGTACTGCTGACCATGTTCGTAGACCTTGCGTGCACTAGAGATGGGATAAACAGTTATTTTTCAGTAATAAGTTACTTCATTCCATACTACTCTTGGTAATAGGTTCTTGTAATATATTATTTTTATAACATATTACTCTTTAGTTTATTATATGGCTAATGTATTTCTAATCCTTTCAGGATATACAATATATATACATCTATCCTGCATAGTGGATGCGGTTCATGTTCTTGAGTTCCAATGCTTTCGAAAAGTAATCTTCCCTTTATTTAACACTAGAATTTCTGTAAAAAAAGATATGAAATTGTGCTGGAGTCAAAGTTTTTTACAATTGTTCGTCCTAATTGTATAAGCATAAGATTCTGTTGAATGAATTTTTTTAAACACGAAAACAGAATATTTCAAATAATATCAAGTAACACGTACATTTTCTGTAAAACTAGTTAGCATAGGTAGACTCTGCTCAGTTCCCATCATATTTATGTTCTCATAAATTTCTAGTGCGACACATATTATAATCATGTTAAAAGAGATTAATTTTACCAAAGCTTGACACATTGACAGAATGAAATCCCCGCCTAATAGGCTATCCACCGTTCACTTCGATATACTTATCTTAGTCTAATCTATTAATTTATTTTGTCAGGGTCAATTCTGTTGTTTAGTTTTCATGCTACTATTTCCAATGCAATAATCATCAAAATTCCTATTTTTATGAAAAATTTTCAATTTCGCTATGTTGATAAAATCTTAAATTACGAATAACTTACAAAATTTTCCTATTAGAATACTTGTAGTCAATTATGTTCAAACAAGTATCAAAAATGTCATTTTGAAGTTGTCTGATACATTTAGGATCCTCAAAATGGAAGTTTATGCTCAATTTTGCCCTATTCTGCCATGTTAAGTAAATCGTAAATTCCAAATAACTTACGAATTTTTTAAATTGGAAAATTCACAGTCTATGATATTTGTGCCGGTATCCTAAATAATATTTCAAAAGTGGTTTGACATCTTTAGGATGAAAATATTCCTCAAGATTGATGTTTATGTGAAATTTTGCCCTATTCTGCCATGTTAAGAAATTCGTAAATTTCCAATAACTTACGAAATTTTTATATTGGAAAATTCATAGTCAATAATATTCATGGCAGTGTCCTAAGTAATATTTCAAAAGTGGTCTGACATCTTTACAATGAAAATATTCCTAAAAATTGACGTTTATGTGAAATTTTGCCCTATTCTGCCATGTTAAGAAATTCGTAAATCCCAAATAACTTGCGAAACTTTCAAAGTAGCATGTTTATAGTTCCAAATTCAGAACTGATATTTTAAAACTGTCCTGACATCTTTACAGTAAAAATTTTCTACTTAATGGACGTTTAAGCGAAATTTTGCCCTATTCTCCCATGTTAAGGAAATTGTAAATTTATAATAACTTACAAAGTTTATTAATTCGAATGTTGCAAATGAATAGGGTTCTTGCCAGTGTCAAAAGTAATATTTTAAAACTGATCTGACTTCTCTGTGATTATTTGTTCTTGAGATATCATGTACACAGATTAACGAACTTACTAATGGACTAACAAACTAACAGACACCCTACAGACGGATACCATACAAATTTTGTCATTTTGGGATTCCTCACACTTGAAAACGTGTAAAAAAAAAAACCAAGGTCGAAAATTTTCACGATTATCTAAGTACCCCATACCTATAGTATGATGGAGAACTAAAAGAACCCTCATATTAAAATTAAAAGCCATATAATTAAGGAATAATTAAATAATAACAGATCTTTAAGACATCCCAAATTTTAAACTACCAAGTAATTGTCTCTTTTGATTTTCCAAAAAACTTGAAGATCCCAAATTGACAAGAAAATTAATATTTTTCAGTCATACTTATGATCAAACCGTCAATTTGAATATGTTTACTAAAATTAGAAACACTTGTTTTAGCTTATAAATTTTGCTTAGAAAAATTGCATAGAATGATTTATTTTTCCAGACATTTAATTTTTATACGACCATGATTAACTATTCTTAATACCTTTACTCATTTTAAATAATTAAAAATAGTCTCGAGAAAAAATCAAATAAAAAAAAAGAAAAAGAAATAAAAACCTTAAAAAAAAAACACATTTTCTTATCAATTTATTCTTGATTACACTCGAACAATATTCCTGATATTAAAACCACAATAAATAAATGCTCAGCAGTACTATCAGTATGTGAAATTCGATTAAGCATTTTCAATTCCATCTGCTATATAAGCAATTTCAAATATAAACAAACACTCTCCATCCTTTCTTTCTATTAAACCTTCCATCATAACCCCAAACTAAACCAAAACCTTCTCAAATTATTCGAGCAGGTGTTGACAAAACATAAAGTGTAATCCCATTCCCCATCTTCAGGACGAAATAATTAACATGTAACAATCACCCCATGATCGCCAATCTCATGATGGCTGCTTAAATTAACATCCTGACAACACTATTTCATTTCGTTAAACTGTGGTATTAAAATATCTTCCACGTTAAATATCACGAGCTACACTATATAGTACTAATATTAAACTAAACTAATACACAATAATGTTCAGTTTCGAATTAATACTTTGAATAAAATATATTAGAAAGTAAAAATTATCAAAGCATTTACCTATTTCGAAGGAATATTTGAATTTACGAAATAACAGTATGTGCTCGTTACTGAGATGTTAAAAGTATTCTTTCAGACTTGAAGTGATGAATCGGTATTTTTTAATTCAACGAGCAAAGTTCAAACATTTGTGTGGAAAGTCTGATATGAGAAAGATGCTACTTTTTATAAGATGTTACTTTGTATTATTTTTTATGTGCTGACTTAGAGCAATTATTTTACACATAATAATGTAAAACCTATCCAATATTAATGGTATATTTGCTGTTCCTCATTTATGGCCTCCTATTTTGCATAAGCCAGAATATTTGAGTGGTACTATCATTTTGAGACACACCTTACATATCTGTTTAACTTGTAATCCAAACTGTTTTCATGCATGACCTTATCTTCATAATTTCTTTCTTTTTCATTTCCCTTTATCTCTTTTATACTTTTGTTTTATCTATTTGTCCTCTTTTTAAAGCGTTAAATATACTGTTAACATTTTTTTATATAAATTATTTCAGGTCTTAGGATACTGTGTTCCAGTTGCACCTGATATAGATAATATGCATCATACAGTTGCTGTTTTTGAAGAATATGGCGAGCCCATCAATGTAATAAAAATGTTACAGTTAACTTGGGAGGATCGACTGAGGGTTTGTATACACGTATTAATTTTGTGCTCTGAAATAAGTTAATAAATGTTTGAAGCTTTTTTCTTTATAGGAATTTTGATGTACGAGGGCTGTTCATTAAGTAATAAGACTGATTTTACTGTACCAAAACTACTCATCATAATAATTATGTTTGTGGGATGAAGAAATGTTGCTGCCTGCTTTAATAAAATATGTCAATAGACAGAACATATGGGCTGATGTGACTGAGTATCACGTGACTAAATGCAAGCTAGTTTCCAAGTGCCTACGAGCCAAGGTCAGTCGTCGAAATGGAAACGTTCTTGGAACAGCATTATCCTATCAAATTTTGTGTTCGTTTGCAAAAATCGGTATCAGACATTTTTAAAATGATATGCGAGGCTTTTAAGGCAGAATCAATGTTGAGACACGTGTTCTTCATTGGTATAAAACTTATAAGGAAGGGAGGCAAATTGTGGAAGATTTTGAGGGAAGACTTGCTACGTCCATTATAGATACAATGATCAACACAGCTGTGGCAATCATAAAGAAAGATCAGGCACATTAAAAAAAGCATCCATTGCTGAAGGAGGACCTCTTATTGCACCACGATAATGCAAGGCCACATACTGCTGGTTTCATAGGGGGCATTATACAGAGGAACAATATAAAGATTCTACCACACCTTCCATATAGTCCTGATCAAGCACCGTGCAATTTCTATTTGTGTCCTGAGCTCAAGAAACCTCTATGAGGCCACCATTTCAAAAGAAAGAAAGGATGTGTAACAGCTGGGTTAGGTGGTTTTGAAACGACTCTCAAAGGACAGACTTTTATATGTGTTTAAGAAGTGAATGGAACGATGAAACAAATGTATCATGTCCAATGGTAGTTACTTCAAAAAAGACCATGTAAATTATGACGATTAAAGGTAAACTGTTTTCCATATAAATTTAGTCTTATTACTTATTGAACAGCCCTCATAAAATAAATAAAGTACTTGTAAATGTATTCAGTTTGAATTACTGTTATCAAAATTGTTACTTTTTTCTATATATATTAGAAGAAAATATTGGATTCATGAAAATTTTCAACCTCTAGTTTTTAATGAATTTACACATTTTGGGATATCTTGAACTGTAATTGGTACCTTTGTTTATACATTTATGAATAGTTTTTAGTTTCTCTGATACTATTGGAGGTTGTAGGAATTTGTCAGAGTATCTAAAACTAAAATAATTATAGCACTATTTTTATTTAAGGAGAGTATGCTTTGGGGGCAAGAAGGGAATACTCAGGGGTGGTGCTAGATAGAAGGCCGGAAGGAGGCACAGCCCCCCCCCCCCCCCCCCCCGTGACCCCTCTTCGGGGCATAGTCTTAAAATCTGTTGGGGGGAAAAATACAAAATTTTCAGTTTTTCTCCTTTTAAGAGCATTTTTTTTCCTTTTACAAATTTGGAGGATTCCAGTTTTTACATTCCATATTCAATAAAAGAATGTATTGGATTCGTAAAATTTTCAGCTTCCAGTTTTCCATGAATATACATGTTTTGAGAGGTCCAAAACACGTTTTGACGATGATATTTTTAGAAAATGTCTATCTGTGTGTGACAAAAATTTTGTTCTAACTGTATCTCAAGAACTACTGCACAGAATTACATATAAATTTGTATGTAGTTGCACCATGACATAAATTAGTGTCTTTTAACTTTTTGTTCAAATCGTCCAATAGGTGGCACTGCTGTACTGCAATTTCTTTCATTTAACGAAAGGCTATATTTCAGGTTATAAAACTTGGTATATGAGAGGGCGATTTTAAAACAATATACTGATTTAATTTAGGTGCATATATGCCAATATGTGGCGCTACTGTTCTGTAATTTTCTCTGTGAATAGGAAGGCAACTTCTATTGAAAGGCCACCTCTCTGGAAAGCCAATTTTCTATGGCACGATGTGTGGCCCCCATAGGAAAATTTGACTGTATATAATGATGCCTGATGATATTTGCATGTGATCATTGGATATGAAGATCAATTTTTTCTTAAGAATTTTCCTTCAGGCACCCTGTACATATTTTTTCTATGGAAAGAAAATAGTATACAGTCAGAGAATGGTGTAATGATATCCAAAACCACAAGGAGTACTAACAAATGGAATGGTACAAATATTAACAGTAATATTATGAACAATATTGCAGTTTTTGATGAATAGTCATATGATAAATTCTATATAGTGCCCCCTGTCGGGTAGGTGGTGTCCCCCCATCGAGGAATTTCTGGTGCCACTAGTGGGCATCAGGGTTTAACCTGGCAAAAAAATTACTTTAGCATTTTAGCGAAAATAGGCAAGCACTATTTTAGCTTTTTCGAAAGTTAATTCTTTGGATACCATTGATTTCTTTTACTTAACTTTGTTATCCTCAGTTTTGTTTTCTATTCCTTTTGTTCATTAATGATTTTAACCAAGCATCCATATTTGTGACTTTAAAAATATGAATCAGGGAAACTATGTTTTGATTTTATCAATAGAAAAAGAGGTATTCATATCATATGTGTAAAATGAAAAAGCAATTTAAAAATCAAGTAAAGTTAGTGGTAGATAATCGCATACTTGCCAACTTTTCCGGTTTTCCCGGAAGACTTCCGGTTTTTTAACGTATCTTCCGGACAGATGATGAAATCTTCCGTTTGTAAAAAAGTCGCGGAATATCGTTCGTTTAAAAAAAAAAAACCAAATGTTCTATGAAAACTCTTGATTCCCAATCTTTCTCCATCCATAACATAAATGTCAATATTCATTTCAAACTTGCTTTATGAGATTCTAGAACATGTAAAGAAATAGAATTGTTAAACATTTCTTGCTGATGTAATTATTTTTTGCCCACCCCCCTTTCCCCGGATTGTGATCAATGATCAATTCTAGAAACAATTAAGCAATGGAAGTGGTCAATATTTCTCACGTATGTAATTATTTTTAGATCTTTAATGCTGAATTTAATGAATGTTTATTTTTCCTCAAATTAAATATTTGTATGTCATATTTATACCAAATGTGTAAACATGGGAAAAAATTAAGAATAATTTTTTCAGGTAGTAAATTTTTTTCTAAATCAATTTTGTAACTGATAATTAGCTACTGCTACTTTTTTTTTATATGTATGATCAATGTACATACACAAAAATTATATTCTATTTATATAAAAAGTTAGTTATACTTTAACTTAACTAAGTTTTTTGTCTATTGTTAAATAAATTTCTTACAAATTCTGTTTTGTAGATATTTATATGTTTAAGAGGAATATTTTATTTAAAACTTTTATATATTTAGTATAATCAATCTATAGTAAAACGATTTTATAGATTGCTTCTAAATATTAAAACAGTAAAACTGCATTGTTTAACACGTCAAAGAAAAAAAAAATCTTCCCTTTTTTTATGAAATCTTCTGGTTTTTCAACAAAAAACTTCCCTTTTTTTATTGAAATTGGTTGGCAAGTATGTAATCGTGAAATACTAGTGCTAAAAATGCTTCTATGAAGCAAATTCTGAATTTTAACATACTTTTAAATATTTTCGCATTTAAATTCAATCATTGAAAATTAAAAATAAATCCAAATTACTGTATAAATAAGGATTCCCAAAAATTTCAGTCCTTTCGTAGTTTTTGACTGTAAATATTACAAAAAAAAATCTGAATTAATATATAGAGATATTTTATACAGTTATCCAGTTTTAGCTTTTTAGTTAAATTCTGACCGACTTGTTTTAGCAAAATGCTAAAAAAACTAATGGTAGTTTAAACCCTGGTGGGCATACTCTAGAGCAGCGGTTCCCAACCTTTTTAGTTGTGCGGACCACAAATTTTGTAAAAAAGACTTTGAGGCCCACTAACAACTTAATATACAAGTAAAACATATAATGGCAATTAGACACCTAAATGTGTATGACAAATATATAATCGTAAAATTTATGTGGTAGCTTTTGAACTGTGTTACAATTTTAGTTTTATTTTTGTGGTGTTGATATTATCATGTATCTATTAAACGCTAAATTTTATAACGCTACTGTATTTTTAAATATATATATATATCTTGCACAAAAAACTTATGACCGTCCTTGCCCTGCAGAGTTAAGTTAAGAATGTTAAGGGAACCGAAAATATCCGCCAGAAACGCCAACCGTTTCAACCAGTTTTCATCGGTCAAACAGTCTAAGTAGGAGCTTGCAAGTTTTCCATCACAATCTCCTTCCTTAAGGAAAACCTTAAGTTCGTCGCGGAGTTCGAACAATCTTGTAAACACTTTACCTTTTGATAGCTACCGAACTTCACAGTGAAGTAGAAACTGTTTGTGTTCACTGCCCATTTCATCACACAAAACACCAAACAATCTCGAGTTTTTAGGTCTTGCTTTAAGTTCACGATTTTTACATCATCGTCAAGAGTTTTTTTTAAACACTCGTCCATACCTTTAACTGCAAGAACCTCTCTGTGTATGCTACAATGTGTCCATTGAACCAAGGGAGCAACTGATCTAACTCTGGCGACTAAACCTGTATGAATTCCAGACATAGCACTTGCCCCATCAGTTGTCAAACCTACACACTTTGACCAATCTACTTCGTTTTCTTTTATAAAACTGTCAACATATTTGAAAATCTCTTCGCCAGTTAATTTTGTCGACAAAGACTGACAAAACAACGTTTCTTCTTCAATATTGCCATTCGACCAAAAGCTAATAAATTAGCCTGGCCAGCAACGTCTGTACTCTCATCAAGTTCCAGTGAAAAATATTCACTTTGTTTCAAAAAAGTAATGACAGCTTCTTTTACATTTTCCGACATTTCATCAATTCTTCTTTTCACGGTTGTATTTGATAATGGAATTTTATTTATTTATTTATTTATTGTACATTTTTCATCAAACAAAGCATCATTTATTATTTTTGCTGCGGGTAGAATAAGTTGTTCTCCCAAGGTGTGAGCTGAACCCTTCTTTCCGATTAACAAAGATAGCTCATAAGAAACTCTGGTGCTTAGTTTGTTCTGTTTTGAAGATTTTTCCATGGTGGATTTAGTCATAGAAAAATTTCTTTTCTTTGTTTGAAAAAATCGAAGGACTTTCCTACACATTCAAGATGTTTAGTTGATAGATGTCTTTGAAGTTTTGAGAGTTTCATGCATTCATTGGATAGCGTTTCGAAACATATCGCACATTGAGGCACAAGCTCTTCCTCAGAGCCAGAAAACACAAACAAGCACTTTAAAAAATCAGGATTATATTTACGAAAATATGTTTTAGTTTTCCTTGTTATTTTTCTACAATTTGGATTGGACATCGACTTACTAACAAACTCATTACTGGTAAAATCAGATGTGGAAGTCCATTCATCACTTGATAGCTTCATCTTACGGCAAGATCCAGTCTGAAACCAAGTATCCATATTGACGTGAAGTAATAATAGCTCCCAGAAGACACAAAGATACGATACATAAACAGAAATCACAGCTACTGACAAAGGAGTAAAAAAAGTGCGGTTCCCGGTGGGGAGGAAGGGTGAAGAAAGAGGAGGGAGGAGAGCGTTGACCTTGACGACTAACGAATGAAATCCCTGAACAACAGCCAGCGCATTCTCCTTCAGTGTTGCCAGATTGGGGACTTTTTTTTATTTAATAGTCACCAATAAGTTTGAGAAGTGATATTCGATATACATAACAGACGATTATTCTCCGAATTAGGCAACCATCACAATTAATATTTAGTGGTGGACATTGAATAAAAAATGTCCTCAATCTGGCAACACTGTTCTCCTTATTTACTACTACGGGCCACGGAGAGCTTTTGAGTGACACCACATCTCACTAGTGAATCGTCCCGAAAATCTGGTATTTGACCTCAATATTCTACGGCCCAGTACCACACTGTCTGCGGCCCACATGTGGGCCGCGGCCCATGGGTTGGGAACCACTGCTCTAGAGGGTAAAGAGGGTACAATGTTGTTCTTTAAGGGGCATCTTGAGTGTTTATTAAATTTCAAAGGTTAGCCAGGGTGCAGTGACCCAAAGGCTCTGGAGAGAGCACAGCTATTGTCAAATTTTAATTAGTTGAAAAAACATTATTAAAAAAAAAATGTAAAAGAGAATATGTTCTTATAATTTTTTAACACAAATCTCTTCCAGTTATTATTTAGGTTCATTTAGTTCATATTATGTTATTCTGAAATTAAGATATTTAAGTATTTTGTAATGTATTAAAATTTTATCGTAACTGTAATATATTTCAAAATTTAATATGAATTTTTAGGAAATATTCTTTTTTTTAAAAAAATAAATACACATTTAAGCCAAATCATATTTTGATGCGCAAATTGCCAAATAGTCTAAATAGGTAAAACACGCACCAAGTACTATGTAAAAAGATTGCTTCATAGAACATTTGATTGTTGATCTCTAGTTGGGGATGGAACGAGGTGTAGGGGGGTGGGGGTTGCAACAAAAATTACATGAGTGAGAGATATTAAATAATTATACTTCTTTATAGATGCTGAAATGTAATAATTTTTTTTTTTTTAAATGAATATTAACATTTATGTCGAGGATGAAAAGATTCGACATCATAAGGCTTCTGCAGTGTGTTTGATCAGTGATCGCTGGGGAGGGGAGGGGGTGTAGAAAAACAATTGAGTGAGATATATTGAACAATTGTTCTTCTTTATAGGTTCTAGAATCTAATAAAATAAGTTTAAAAAGAACATTAACATTTATGTTGCAGATAAGGTAATGAAAGATTGTAAATTGCAAGGCTGATTGCTGGTTGTTATTGCAGGACGGAGAGAGCACAAAAACTTACTCCGGTGAGAGATATTGCACAATTCTACCTCTTTAAAGGTTTTAGAATCTAATAAAGCAAGTTTAAAGTGAACATTGATATTTATGATGTGGATGGAGAAAAATTGAAAATTGTAATGCTTCTGTGAGGCATTTGATCACAGATTTTTTTTTTTTTTTTTTTTTTTGTGCCAAAATTGGGTGACTTGAAATTTGAAGATGCAATTTTTTGTTTAGATCCTGAATTTTTCTGCAGAAGTAATGAAAAGTATGCAATGTTCATTGTACCGCTGCGTAATTTCTGCCACTGGATTTTTCAGAATTTTTAATATGGCAGTATAGGACAGAATTTTGTAAAATGTACATAATGAGAATTATTTAAAGTTTTTCATTGTGATATTTAAAAAATATATTTTTATAATAGTAATAATCAAGCAGGAAAATTTTTTTGTATATATAGGGTATCGCCACCCAGAGGTTTAAAATTTCAATATGGGTTCAAGCATATAGTGACATTCAAGTTTAAGAAAGTGGCAATGTAAAAGTTTTACTATAATACAAAATATTATTTTTAAATATCTTCATATGTTATGTTCAAAACATACTTTTTTTTAGCCTCTTTCTTCCTAAATTTCAAATATTGTGAAATTTAAGTTAAATAAATATTTAAGTATTTGTTTATTTTGAGATATGTAAGCTAAAGAGCATTATTTCTGAAGACCCTATTATATATAATTTTGCATTTATTTACATCTACGTAATTTCTAATTGCATGCAAATTATATTTATAAAAGATGACATATAAGTGATGATTGTAGTAACCATGTCTAGTGAATGAGTATAACCACTTCCAAAATTTTTAAGTCTTCACCTTTACTTTTAATCCATTATTTACTTTTCGGTGATTTTTAAAATAAAGTATATTTTTTAATGATGGAGCTAAGTTTAAATCATATTTCAAACTAATAACAATCAGGTTTTTTTTTTTTTTTTTTTTTTTTTGAGTTACTAACTTTTATAGTTAATATTCATGTCTTAGTTGTTTTTAGAATCTAAATTATTTATCTTTAATTTTACTTTCATTTTTTCAGATTAGTTTAGGACTTTCCAGACTTTTAAAGCATTTAGCCTCTTTTAAAGAACCTATTGCCCTCAATGACTTTAGACGCCAACAATTTGTTGTTATTGAAGGAGAATTGAAATTGATAGATGTTGATGATGCGGGACTTCAGGAACCAAAGTGTAATAGTGCTCCTTGTTGTTTATTTATATCTTCAGCCAGCAATAAAATGGTATGTCTTCCTTGTATTAACAATTTTTGCCATGGATACAATGAAAAGATGAACATCTTGAAAACTGGAGGTCATTTCATTCGACATATTTTACCACATGGTGCTCCTTCAAACCTTAATGCTGCAACTCTGAAAATTACTTCAGCATTTGAGCATGCATCATTAAATTCTGATGATATTCTTAAAGAAATGGAAAATTTAGTAATTTCATTTAAAAATGGATGGTATAGAAACAGTTCTACCAATTTTCTGTCAGGTATTTATAATTTTATTCCTTTTTTTTTTTTTTTTTTCTTTTTTAAGTTAAAATATTTTTTTGTGTATGTGTCCTTTAAATCAGTGTTTTTAGCTCTTTTATCCATATATGTGTATATGTACATGTGTGTTTCTATAAAATATTACTCTCATCACAAAAAAAAAAAAAAAAAAAAAAAGGAAATAATAATAATAATAATAATTTTTGAAAATTAATTAATAAAATTGTTTCATTATTGCTCAGTATATGATAGTTTATCTTCCTACGTTATATTTCTATTTAATTTTGCTGAAGAGTAGAATTTTATCAGAGCCAAATTGTAAAATTTTTTTAACATTCAAGCATTAAAACAAACTTCATCACTGTAGCAGCAAGGAGGAGGAAGTTTATATTTAGATGGGGAAGAGATACATTCAGTGACATTTGACTTTTTGAGACCTTGATTAGATAAAGATAGTATCACTTATGCTCCAAATGGTACTTAAATTATCAAAATGCGAGAAGCATAATATTACAAACATTTATAATCACCCTACTTTACTTCTCGAGTTCGCCTGAGTACTTGAAAAATGCATGGCTAAAATTTATGCTTCTATTCTCCCCCCTTCTGAAAATAGCCTACACTCAACTGAAGATTTTATTAATAAACTTCGCGAAATCAAAATTAATCAATCTCATACCCTCGTAAGCTTTGATGTAGTCAATTTATATCCTTCAATAGATCTTGATGAAATTTCAGAAATTATTAATCATAAAATCAAAAATAGTAAATTTAATTACCCTGAAATCGCAAACACATTAATAGCCACAAGTAATTTGGTTCTAAGAGAGAATTATTATAGATTTAATAACAGTTTTTATAAACAACAAAAGGGCGTCCCTATGGGATCCCCCATTTCGGGTACTGTTGCAGAGTTAAAGTTAAGAATTTTGGAAGAGACTTTTTTTGAAATATTTAAAAATGAAATTTCTACTTGGTCCCATTATGTTGACAACGTATTTGCAATCATTAACAATAAAAATGATATACCGACCATTCTTAATAAATTAAATAACTTGACAAAAACATCCAATTCACCCACGAAGATGAAAATAATGATATCCTTAATTATCTTGACATAAGTATAATTAAAACCAATGATAACACTTTAAAAACTAGTCTACCGTAAACCTAATTCTAGTACAAAAATCATAAATTATAAAAGTAAAATTCCCTACCAATACAAGTTAAATACTATCCAATCTTACATCAATCGCACCTTTAAAAAAAAAAAAAAAAAAAAAAAAAAAGAACACTTCATAACAAAGCAACAAGCAAGCCGCCACAAAGCTGCCTCTGATGAAGGGGGGGGGGGGGGGCTCCCGCAAGTACTCAGGCAAACTCGAGAAGAAAAGTAGGGTGATTTTAAATGTTTATAATAAATAAAGGTGTATTCTTTTTACATTCATCACACCTAATTACCTCTACAAGCAATATATTTCCAGTGGAATATAAAAGTATTTTATTCTTTATTGATGGAAGACTTGGCATGGGATTATAAACAAGGCAAATAACAATGTCTAGAATGCCAAAAATAAATAATAGGAAAGCAGAGAGCTGTTTCGGTAGCCTTTAGCGTACCATCTTCAGTGCATGAAGATGATACACTAAAGGCTAACGAAACAGTTGTCTGCTTTCCTATTATTCATTTTCGGCATTCTAGACGTTGTTATTTGCCTTGTTTATTTTATTCTTTACTTCAACCTTAAAGATAAATATTATTTGATTCATTTTTTTAAATTATTGCTCAAAAAAGGAAAAAAAAATTATATATATATATATGGTGATTAATAATTACTGTGACTAAAGCCTCATTTATTTAGTTCCTTTTGATTTGATGAATTTTTCTTTATTGCAGCCTATCCTTAAATGGTTATTTACTAGCTTAGTAGCACAATATACAAGGAATTTTCAGTGCTGAAAACTTTTGACCAATTAATTTCATAATCAATAAATTATTAACTGTCTGTCTAATATATAAAGTTATATTTTTCAAAATACAATAAAAACCTAAGAATATATAGAATTTACATTATTATGTGCTGCACATTATTTGTTAGACATAGGGTTAAATGTCGATTTGTAACGCAATTCTGCCTTTGTCAAAATAATCTGATAATGTAAATAAAAATTTAAGGCATAGAGTATTTGCTTTGCTGTTAATCAATCAATTAAAAAAAGTGCCCAGTAGAATTTCATTTATTGATCACAATCCATTTCATTACAATTTTGAAGTGTACAACATTGAAGTGAAATTAATGAAAATATATAATTATTTTTAAAATGCTTACAATATATTGTAAGAATTTTGAAAATAATTATATATTTTCATTAATTTGTTTTTAATAGCAACAGAGCTTAAATGTGAGACCCTTCCAGCCTTGAACGTGAACCAAGTGCATTACTAGTTTCGCACATTCCTGTTTCAAAGACTGTTTTTTGTTTGTTTTAATAAAAACAAGTAAAACATTTCAGGTTATGTCTTGGCTCAGCAGATGCAGTTAAACAAAATTTGTATTCTATCTTATATATTTTAACCAAACTTTTAAATTTAAATTCGGTTTGGTTGCAATAAGAATTTTATAAATTTTTACTTTTCTTGTTAGGCAGGAGACTTCTAAATCTCACATGGTTAGTATAATTTTTATATAGAAAAGTGAAAATATTGAATATTTCAAAGACAATAGAAAATCTTAAGATATATGTGAAAACTAAATGATTATTTTTGTCTTATTTTGTTTTGTTTTATTTTATTTTTTAGAATTTCAGTAATGGGGCTTTTGAATTACTGATTGTATAATATCATGTTATCATTATTCACTTTGCTATATTTAAAAAAATTACTAGTAATATACAAATCTAGATTTTTAAATTTACAATATGAATTGCAGTTTTTATAAAAGAAAAAAATTCCCTCTTTTTTTTTCCTCTTTTAAACTTGAGGTTAAAAGTTCTATTTATGTATTAATGTAGATTTACATTTTTGCGTATGCAGTTTAACTGTATAATTCAAAATTAGACCTGAAAATATCCATTCACCACACTGTGATTAAACAAATAGAAGTTGTGACTTTAAAATTTTAACAACTCACCTCTTTTATTTTCATGACTATATCTTGTTGTTTATTTACTGTAGCTTTTTTTTTTTTCTTTTTTTGTGCAACAGTAATTTAAATAGTTGAAGATTACTTTTTATCGTCATTGCAGGTTATGAAGTATATAATCAAAAAGATCTGTCAAGTGACTTTGATTATCGATGCAAGTTAACAGCATTCAGTTATGGCTGTATGATGTCTGTAAGCAGTTCAGAAGAAGCAGCTGACATCTGTGGGACAGATGTAGAATGTAAAGCTTTTGTCATAACCAACATTTTAACATGGACAGGTAATTCTTTTATATTCATCATAACTTTTTGCAAATATAGTGCACTCCCAGAAATCTGCACAGCTTGGGACCACAGAGTGTGTGGATTTTAGAATTTTGCGGATTTCAAGTACTTTTCTTTCGTCTGCATTTTTAAATTAGAATTTTAATGCTATAATGCATTAAAAATGATAATGAATACATATAAGTAAGCATATAATATATATATGAAATACAGTAGAACCTCAATCCTTTATTTTTCACAGGGTGCATGAAAAAAAAAAAATGATGAAAGTGGGAAAACGACGAATGCGTGTTAAAGTCAAAACACAAAGAAAACAATGTTTATTAATTAATACACACAATGTATACAGTATGCTACTAATATAAACTAATTTGTTACTTTCCAAGCTGTCAAAGAAATAAATCAATGCTGTATAGAACATTAAGTAAAATTTATTTTTAAAAATCAGTAATTTTATGTTGGGTTTTCCATTCATTTTATAAAATAAACGAAAAATGTTCCAGATTTAAAACATTTTTCTAGTCCTTACAACGTTTTTCTGTAATTTCATGTGCTCATATAAAAGTTTGTGCATTTTCAAATGCCATAATTACATCATTGGCGTAAAAATTATCCTCTGTTTCTTCACCATTATTTTCATTTTTTGAAATCACACAATTCTTTTATGCTTTAGGATATTGCATGTCACAACATCTTGATTAATGCAAATATCATCATTAAATTTTGTACCAGATATATCCTCTGCTACACAAAACCACTGTTCATCATCATCATTTCCTTGCCCTTCTGTTTGATATTCATCACTTTTTCGTGCATAACCGCATTTCACAAAACAATTTTCTGGATTACTGAAGAGGTTACTTCCCACCATACTGAAATTACAAAATGGTCTGGAGACATGCCATCACAATTTTGATCATCTATGGAAATGGAGAAAAGAGTTATTTTAGGATGAAAGAAGTAATTACAATTTGTACGCCATATGGAACCGCTTGACCTTCAGAAGAAAACTTTTGCAAGGTCAGGAGAAAAATTTTACAACGATGAATGCAGGGAAACGATTTTTTGAAGCACAACATTATTTAAATACAATTTGTGCAGGGGCCATACAAATAAAACAATCAATGCGGAAATGATAGATTGGAGTTTCACTGTATTAAAGATAAATAAATAAAGGCAAGTAAAAAATATAAATGTAGTAAAAAATATACATGTAAAGTTTTATATAAGTATAACTAAGTTAAAATTTGTTCCATAAAGCAAAATACAAAATTTAAGTATATGAACATCTGATACAATAATAATTTGTATCATAAATTTACAATTTTTATTACAGTTTAGAAATATAGGTAAAGACAAATGATTTTATCTATTTTTATTTATTTACTTATTGTTTCATTCTATGAAATCATTTTTTGTTCAAGCACAAATACTGTTGTGTTAAAAGAATTTAGGTACATATCTCCAAAACCTGGATCTTGCTTTCAATTAACTTTCCTTATCTCATTAGATTCAGTTTCTAAAATATCACCATTAAAATAAGTTCTATTTTGATATTTTTCTTAAAAACTATACTATAAATTTCATTGTTTACATTGGTTGTGATGTGTGGATTTCTGGAGTTTGCAGATTTTAGGAGTGGGGATTTCTGGGAGTCTATTGTAGTACAGAAATAAGAATATTTACCTTTATCTTCTCTGTATTTAATGAGGGGGGGGGGAGGGAGGAATAAGAGCCTAATATAAGGAGAGAAACAAGAGCCTCCTTATTTCACATTAATGAGAATTAAATATGCAGTTATTGTTATTTTTGGTCCTTTATAATTTCTACTTGTAATTTTTATCTCCTCTCATCTGAAAAATTCTTAAGTTTTAAAGTTGTTATAGGAATATAAATAATAATAATAATAAATTCATCTAAAAGCAGTATCATTATTCATAGAGTAGGTGATTTTTTTCAACTTTCAAATGAGTAAATAATGCTAGACAAATGTTGACCAGCCCAGAGCAGAAACAGTGGAGAATGGCAGCTAGCACTCAATATTGTTTTAAACTTTGTAGATTCACTTAACAGTTAAATATATGTATATATACAGTAGCCATCGCTTAATCTGATTAAATTGACAGGAACGGAATCAAATCGGTACAAACTATCTTTAAACTCGCTGGTTAATAAACTCAAAAAGAAAAAAAAAAATCTCTGCAGCAGCAAAAAATGTGAAAAATATTATTTACTCGCTAAAAATATTTTTATTTACACTGTGAATTTTTAATTTTTGAATGAAAAAGGAAACAAACACAGCAATCCTCCCGCAATCTCTCTTTGTCGAAAGTTTTACAGAAGCTTATATATACCATTATGTATTCCAGCTGACAAAATATTTGCACCAAGCAAATTCTGATTTCTATATGCTATTTTTCAGCTGTCCTTTAAATAGGACAATGGGATAAAATGTGTTAATAAAATCACTTTAGCTGAGAACGAAAGAGATTTTATTAAGCCGTGAGTACTGTATATATAATGCCAGGTTTAAAAATACTAACAAACTTTGCATTATGTTTCTTGGTCACTGTACTTGTTGTATCATCTTAATTAATTTATTTATTTTTGTAGATGCAAATTTTATATATTTTATGAATTGAATTGCTAATAATAAATACTTCCTGAAATACAAGTCTGTGTCCAGAATTACTGGATCACCGATAAATCTTGTTTCACTGCAGATATGTATAGAAACTTCTGCGACTGGTTTGACCAGGTTAGCTTATTGAGCCCATGTTCAATCCCTAGTCTTCTAACTTTTTCCTATTGTTTAAAATGGATTTAGTTTTTCCATATAAAATATGAGATTCTATTCAGGTTAGATTATTAATTTCATTAATGCAATAATTTATCAATTGTAAGTGCAATCAAAATTGAAACTTTGTAATTAAGGGCAGAAAGGATTATTGAATGCTTTTCATAAGTAATTAATTAATTTTTTTTTTCTTTTTTGTTATAGGTAGAAGAATAGCTTTGTTTAAAAATGGAATTGGAAAATTTATTGATAATAATGCAACTACATTATTTGTGAAAAAGTGATGTATTTTTATAGTTTTAAATTTTGTATAAAGTATTACTGCATGGTTAGCCAAAATCACTGTAACTTGTATACATAAATTGTATAGATTCATCCATTATCATATTATGGCAGCTAAATATTTTCATAAATAAAAATATTCTCTTTTATGCTGTTATTTAAGTTAATCTTTATATATAAAGTCATTTGTTTTGACTGATTAATTCATTATTGCCCGAACCAAATCCTTGCATCTAGAAACTTGAAGAAAACATCTGTTTAAGGTGAAGACACCCGCTAAGAAGTAATATTACAAAATTATTCCCCAGAGGGAGGAGAGGGGCAAAACATGATTTTCACATACCCCTCCATAAGATTCTTGCTTTAAAATATAACAAACATGAATACCTAAAATCCAATTTTAGGAATTTGCCAAGCAAATCATATTTTACATATACCTTCATATCACAGAAAAAAAAAAAACAGATATCCATAACTTTTTTGCTTTAAATTGTAACAAATAAAATTAGGTACCTAAAAATTGACTTCAGGAATTTGACTTTGGTGAGCCAATTGGCTCACCAAAGAGGGCAGACTGTATCAAGTAAAACCAAAATGTGTTTTTTATATACATCTTTATATCTCAAAAAAAAAAAAAAAAAAAAAAAAATCCATATAATATTGTTACTTTAAAATGTAACAAATATGCAGTATAGGACCCAAAATCTGGAAGACCCGGAATCCAGAATCATTTTAGATTTTTTTTTTTTTTTATGATTAAAATATATTTTATATCTAACATCAGAAAAAAAAAAAAAAATCCCCCTAAAATGAATTATCGTGTGTTTCATTGAATTATGAAAATTACAGATTAAAGCAGAATTATCTTTTTTTCAGATGGTCAGGGATGTTTGTGGTCCAGGAAAACCCTGGAATTTACAGCAAGCCAGAAAAAATTCTAATTTATTTGACGATAGATTTCCAGTGATTTTTAACTTCTCCATAAGACTTAAAAAAAAAAAAAAAAAAAAGTATGGAAATTTTTAAAAGAAAAATCATTTCTTTTAGTGTTCTGCTCTTGTGAGCGAGTCAGTATTCATGTTTAGCAACATTGACAAATAAGCAACCATGTCGTTATGGCAAGTGTAGTCGTCAGTAATGTACATGTTTTTATATATATATAAATAGTGTTAATGCCAATTTAAGACAAATCTAAATATATGAAATTCATATATTATTTAATTTAAATTATAAAAACAGCTGAAAAGCTACTTTACAAATTTACAAAAAAGCTGAAATCAGCTGAAAAATCTCATCCCTGCATTGTTGCTTTCCCTGAATTATAAAACAATACTCAGTAACTGACTGTCTGTGTGTGAAGTAGTTGCTCCTGGATGTAAATTAGTACCTGTCAGTTACTGAGTATTGTTTTATAATTCAGGGAAAGCAACAATAAGGGGAAAAGGACCCAAAATCCAGAAAATCCGGAATACGTCTGATCCCGTGGGTTCTGGATAATGGGTCCTATGCTGTAAATATCTAAAAACTGGTTTCAGGAATTTCAAGAATTATCTTAAATAATTTTTATCAAATTAAAAATTATTAATTTTATATTTTTTTTCACCTAAAACATTTAGTTTTTTTTAAAAAATTGCTTGCCTCCCCCCCCCCCAAAAAAAAAAAAAAAAAAAAAAAAAACCTGTATTTTGAGTCTTTTAATAATGAAGAAATAAGATATAATAGATTCTACTGAAATCCCAATGCTATACTAAAAACTTACAGACGATTGAAAATTGTTTATTTTATGTTCATTCCTACAGTAGTAATTATAAACAATTTTTTTAGCATCACACATTCTTAAGTCAGATGTTTTAAGGTATAGATAGATAGATAGATATTATTATTATCGACACAATCCGAATTCACTTGAAATCTTGCTTTCAGACGGTTAAATGATTGGAGTTTGACTATGTATGAACTTTAAAAAGAATGTCAGTTTGGAACTGTAAAATAAGTTTTCTTTCTTATAAATAATGCTTTGTTTAAATCATCTTTTTCAATGAATATTTAAATAAAGCATTTTGAATTCATTTAGAATAACAGAAATTTGTTCAAATGCCTAAACATTACAAGGAAAGGAATTTTGCCAGATTTTTCTGGAAAAATTCTTTTTTAACATAATTTTGTGTATTATTGTCATATAATGTAGATATTTTACTTCATTGTTTATTTTTTCAACATGGCAGTGAAAAATATAAATTTATGTAGCTGTAGTATGTTATAAAAAAAAAAAAAAAAAATCATGTGAAATAAAAAAAAATAGCATGTTAATACAAATATCAAATTAGTACTGATAAATATTGGCAATTTAAATATCTAGTGCAAAAATTCCAATTAAATTAATTAATGCAATATTGATTTAGTGTTAACATCGGCAATTCTATTTAGGGTAATCTGTTTACTAGCATTGGGAGTAAAATTCCAATATTAGATTGATATAATGCACTACTTATTTAGTTATTAACTTGGTAATCTGATTTAGAGCTGTCAATGCAGTCTTTCCGCTATGGTAGCATTTTTCGCGAAATGCTAAAAGACTTATCCAAAATGCGAAAATGAAATAACATGTTTTTTCTTTTTTGCTAAAGCATCTTACTAAACACAAATAAAAAAAAATCTTCGGTGAAAATATTATAACGAATCTTTCATGGAAAAAAAATCGCACCATTGATCAAGAAAAATCCATTGGTTCATGCATATAAGGAAAATCAAACACTGAACTACGCATAAGAATCGCATACAGGAAATCAACTTGTAAATAAACAAGAGGCATTTGTAAAGTGGTCTAATATGAATGAGAGAAAAGTTATAAATTGTAAACCAAAAAGCTTTGAATAGTAATAAACAAATTTCATTCATATTAATTTCCTTTTATTTTTGTAAGTTATGTTTTTATTTTCACATACAGTATAAGCTTAATGCAGTTTTACATGCTATAGTGATAATTATATCTCCAGAAAAAGAATATATATTTAAAATTGGGATGAAATTCATAATTAAATAATAATAATGATAGTCTGATTTTGGGTAGAGAGCGACACAAATGCTTCTTGAAGTTTTTTAGAGGCTAATCAGCATTTTATATATATTTATGTGTCTGTGTGTTACAATACACAAATAAAATAAAATATAAGAATTAACCAATAAGAAAATTATTATATATAATATAATGCAATTTCATTGAATGTGTTGTTTTTGAATACTTTTACTTCATAAATAAATGCTTGTTTATTTTATTTGTCTATGGTTTTTTAATGAGTTATAAAAGAAATGACTGAAAAAAAATCATCTAAAATTTTGCATATGTTGAGAGCAAACTTGCCAACCAATTTTAATAAAAATAGGGAAGATTGTTGTTGAAAAACCAGAAGATTTCATAAAAAAAGGGAAGATTTTTCTTCTTTCTTCTTTTTTAAAATAAATAAATAAATCTTTGATGTGTTAAACAATACAGTTTTACACTTTTAATATTTCGAAGCAATCTATAAAAATGTTTTACTATAGATTAATTATACTAAATCAGGGTGTCTACTAGGTCATGAAAATCAACAATGGGTTATGAAAAGGTCATGAAATTCGATTATCGGCTAGAGTCACGTATTGGTTCAAGTAACCCAATTTCACTGGTCGGGTCGAACAATTTTTTTCTCTTGCAGTTCGGGTTGAGTTGATTGAATTTTTTTTCCTGCAAATTGGGTCGACTTGAGAATATCTTTCAAAATAATTTCTTATGGGCAAAAATATAATTCGGCAATGCATCCTTTGGTGCATTACCGCTTTGCTTGTAGCACTTGTGCCCACTTTGTTCACCTGATGAATGGTCGTGTTTTTTTCCAACCTGAAACAATTGTTGCGAGTTTATTGTCTTTTATGCTGTTTATTCAAAGTTTTGTACTTATTACTAAACTTGAAGGACATTTTATACACTTGAAGTACACAACACACCTAAATGTTTAAAAATTATTATTTATCCATTTTTCAGATTTTAAAACTTTTAACTTGGTGCATTAGTAATTACATTTAAATTATTTAACAATTGTATAACAATAAAAATTTACTTTATAAGTTAAATAGCAAGATTTTTAGATGAATTATTAACTTTCATTTTAGGTTTTGAGTCGGGCGTGGGTCATTAAAATTCTCTGTTATGGGTTCATGTCGATTTTCAGGTTACTATTATTTAGTAGTGTAAATATATAAACATGATTATAAACCTAATATAGTCATTTGTACTTTAAAAAACAAAATTATCTTCTATGAAAATCTACAGGCATTCTAACTTTTGTTGCCTTCCACCCCCCTCCAAAAAAAAAAAAAAAAAAAAAAAAAAAAAATTGAATTTTTTTTACTTAACATTTAAATTTTCTAAAATATATGTATGCTCAAAATATTTTGTTAATCAAAACAGTATTAATGTATAACTGAATTAACTAATTTTTTCTAATTCAGAATGTATTCTGTTTTGAAGTATAGGAAAGACATTGAAATGCAAAGTTTGTAATGTATAGTTATATACTTTTTTTTAGTTTAATAATTCTATTCTTAGTCTTTTCGGGGAAAAAAAAAAAAAAAAAAAAAAATTGTAGATTTGAAAATTTTTTTAATACATATATTCCTCTCCTTAATGCAAGGAAAATAAATGACAATTTTCAAATCCCCCAAAAAACTAATAGTTATAATATTATAACATTGTACAAATAGTGTACATATGTATGTAGTTATATATGTCTGTTTTAGATTGATTTCCATTACTATTTACTTAGATTGCTAATTAAAAAAAGTTTTCATTTTTTTTTTTTTTTTTTTTTTTTACATTTAATATTGTTATTAAACAATTTTAAAAATAAAACAAGGTGATATATCAGTAAAAAAAAAATGTTAATTTAAAAAGAAAGGTTGGATATGTCGATAAAAAAGGTCATGAATTTTTCTTCTGTCAAGTCAGTAGACACCCTGTAAATACATAAGTTTCAAACGTAATTATACCTCTGTAAGTAACTAAAAAACAGAATCCATAAGAAATTAATTTAACAATAGACTAAAAAACTTAGTCAAGTATATACATAAAAAAGTAAATAAAATAAAAAAGAGAATTGATACCTAATAGCGTAGAAAGAAATGCAGTCACTAAGCAGCTGTCAAATATTTTCTATTAAACATTTTTAGTTTTCCATTAGCTGTTTCAAGTTCTCCCTCCCCCTCCCCAAATTAGACGTGTGATTGCTAAAATTAGAAATTAGCTGAAAACTTTTTGCTAACATGATTGATTAGTTGAACATTGATAAATTCACTTTCAATAAATTGATGACATAAGCATTTATATATATAGTTTTTAACTACATTAAGCATTTTCAAGATTTTTTCATTAACATTAAAAAAAAAAAAAAAAAATCTTTAAAACAACTGCAATAACTTTTATATCCACATAAAACCTCATTAAAATTCCATGTCAAAAGAAACACAAACTTTTTAAACAAATATAGAATATGATTTATGTGTATATTCATTAATCATACATATAAAAAAAGGTATCAGTTTCAACCGTGCATAAAATCAACTGAGTACTAATTTTCTACCTGAAAAATCTATTCTTCATTTTTTTCTCATATTTACACATTTAGTATAAACATGACCTACAAATATTTAATTTGAGGAAAAATAAACAGATTCATTAACTTCAGCAATAAGGTCTAAAAAATAAGTACATATGTCAAAAATATTGAGCACTTCTATTGCTTTACTGTTTCTAGAATTGATCACTATCCAGAGAAGAAGGAGAAAGGGGGGGGGGGAATACAAAAATAATTACACAGTAAGAAATATTAAATTCTTACTGTGATCTACTTCTAGAATCTAATGAATCAAGTTTAAAATGATTATTATCATTTATGTTGCAGACGCATAAATATTAGAAAACAAAAGACTTCTGCAGAACATTTGATTGCCAATCACTAATTGGAGATAAAGAGGGGGGGGGGCAAAAAATAATTACATAAGCTAGAAACATCTAACAATTCTATTTCTTTACAGGTTCTAGAATCTCATACAGCAACTTTGAAATGAATACTGACATTTATGTTATCGATGAAGAAAGATTGAGAATTTTCGTGATCGCCAATCACTCTATGGGGTTTATTTTTTAAAACGAACGATATCTGCGACTTTTTTAAAAATGGAAGATTTAATCATCTGTCCGGAAGACATGTTAAAAAACCGGAAGTCTTCCGGGAAAACTGGAAAAGTTGGCAAGTATGTGAGAGCATATTATGAAGGAGATTTAAATCTAAGGTGTGTTTTACAAATAAAATATTTTCAGCTAGATTACACTTTAAAAAAATGAGTCAGTATTTAAAAAACCTTTTTTATTTATTTCTTTTATGATGGTAAATTTACAATGAATACAAACCATATAATACAAAAAGTTAACAATTCTCACACATATGTATGTATGAAGATATATAGCAGCTACTAATTTTAGAAACTTTGTTTAGCAAAAGGACGGTTAAAATGTTTTCCATTAATTTTGATGTTTTCTTCAATTTTTTTAAGAATCAATAATATTGCATTTTTATCGCATATATTTCAAAATACAATAAATAATCAAAAACCAAAAATTTGAAATTATAAAAATAGGGGGGGGGGAGTTATAAAAAATAAAAATCTCAATCAAATTGTTACTATATGAAATAATTAATAGATTGATCATGAAATGAAAATATATTAGAGGGAGAAAAACAAATTTTTTATCAATTTCACAGATTTTTTTTTTAAGTTTAAAAAGGAAATACGTGTAAAAAACAGCAGTTAATAAATTTTACATCTATTGAAATTTATTGAATTAATATGTAATTAAAATTGCAAAATTTTATTACTCATCAAAATCAAAGTTTGGCAGCTCCCTTGCAGCATAATGGGAAAACAAAATCTTTTTTTTTTTTTCTCTCTATGTATTTAAAACTAAAACTTTATTTTTAATGAAATTTAAAAGATGCAATTATTATTACCTAAAACAACAATTACTATATTATTATAAAGAAAAAAAAAAAAAAAAAAAAAAAAATGCAATTTTAAATAACTTAATAATTAAAAAAAGAAGCAATGAATATGTTTAAATAAATTTCCATTCTACCTTTTCTAAAGGCTTTTGATGGAAAACGTACAAAAAATGTGATAAAATGAATACAAAAATAAGTAAAATACATATTCAATATATAAGTTGTATATATATATATATATATATATATGTATATATACACAACTGAATTAATTTCCACTTTTCATTCAAATAGAAAAATTTAACAAAATGTTTAAATACAATACAAAAATCTTCAAAATAAATTTTCAATTTTTCATATTGAGTTACACAAAAATGGAGAAAGGTTTTTTGTAATTTCTTACAAAAACACAAGTTTGCCTTACTACTATATGCATAAAATGTGGTACCATTCATTTAAAATTAAAATAACCAAGTGAAAAGCTAGCTTTATTATTTAAAAAAAAAAAAAAAAAAAACCTCCAACCTTGAATTAAATTAAACATTATTTCTCAATAAAATTTGGAATTTTCAATTGGAAGGATGCTATCTTGTAAATTAAATGTTGATGTGTAGCTGGCTTCAAATTTAAATATTATCTCTGCATAAAATTCTGATACTTAACTATAAATTTTAAACTCATTTTAAAGATTTTTAACTCATAATCCTTATTTAGAGCCAATTTTTAATTTTGTTAAAATTGGTTGAAAAATTTGCGATTAAAAAAAACTTTTTTTATATTTCAATCTAGACACCATGTGACTTAATTAGCTATGATCAGTTGGAAGATGACCAGCACAGAAATTAGAAGATAAAAAATTGGAAAAAGATTACATTTCAATAAAGAATAATAATAAAAATCTGTTAAAGAAATTTTTAAAATACGTAGTTAAACAATATCACAAAAAAAAAAAAAAAAAAAAAAAGAGAGAGAGAGAGAGCACTAAAATTGTTCTATTTGTTTAGATGCTAGAATGTCAGAAACAGGCATACAGACAAAGAATTCAAAACTTATAGAACATTTTTTTTTTTTTTTTTTTTTTTTTTTAAATTGGGGATTAATGATAAAATTTAAATTACTGGATACATTATTTTTCACATATTCTAAATCAGTTATTAGATATGCTAAGATAAAACTTGTTATTTATATAGGCATTAACATTAATAAATTGTGTTTCTTTATTAGGTATTAATTTTTTTTTAAGAAAAATTCTTGTCAAAAAATACATGTACATGTGCATACCTCTCTTTTTTCTTTATCAGCAATATTTAGAAAACTTAGTATTTTTTTACAATTTTCGTTTATACACTATTTAAATTTATATAACAGAAAAGGTGACAAGGACCAAAGAATTAAAACCAGAATACAAAAGTATTTATAAACATAAAAAAAAAAAAAATCAATTTTCAGAACCATGTTCTGAATCTTGATCTATTTCACCACCCTCTTCCATATTTCTCATATCATCATCTTCACGGGGTCGTTTTCTGCCACGATATTGGCGGCCAGGTGCTCTCACAGGAGCTTGTTCAGCCTCCCCATGTACTAAGCTGTTTCGATACAGGATGAGTGGTTGCCAATCTTCAGATCTAGTTCCTGGCATACTGGCTTGAATATGTCTGTCTAAGTAATTCAAGACTACTCTTTTATCTTGCTTCATAAGCTTGTTAGTAAATTCATTCAGGATTTCTAAAAATGCCAAATTTGGAGGTGGTCCTAGTGGGTCAGCTGGATTTTCAATAGGTGTTACAGTAAATAAAATACCTTCTCTGTGTAAAGCTGCAACTGCATCTCTATTTTTAACCTAAAAAAAAAAAAAAAAAAAAAAAAGAAATACATTTAAAAATGCTGAACATTTTTTTCAAAGGAACATACTATATCAAATGGATCAGTAAAAAGTGACATACCAGAAGGAGAGAAGAAAAAAAAAAAATGTAAAACATACTGATATATTATTTTAATATGTATTTTTAAAAAAATTACTAATGAAACAATAAAGCAGGGTCTTCTTTAAGTTGTCATTATATGAGAAAAAATTTCTTGGATTGCATATAAAACATAATTCTTATAATAAATTGTTAAGTAGTGTCATGGAAAATTTTAAAGTATGTAATGTTTTTCATGCCACAACATTTATTAATACAGTGGAGCACCCTTTATACGTTTCTCATTTATACGTTTTTCTCATTTATACGTTTTTCGACTTCGGTCCCAAATCATTCCATTGAATTCTAATGTTAAAATATTTCGTTTATACGACACAAGTAAATTCTTAATTTCACTTATACGTTTTTTCTTTCTCCTTGTAGAAGCCCAAGTTTGAGAATTGAGTTCCAGAATTTAAAAAAAAAAAAAAAAAAAAAAGATGTTATGTTTTATTTATGTTTCTCTTTATGTTTTATTCTTATTTTTTTTTTTTTTTTTTCCGATTATTTTTTATTAGAACTATAGTAACAAAGTGCGGCTATAGAACAAAGTGCGACTTGCATCGATAGCCTGGGGGAAGGGGGGTTAGAGAAATTTTCAGAGATAAGCAGTTGGCGACTGGGTTGAATGGTAGGTATACAAGTAGCCAGTGACCACTTGAAGACCTCCCACTTTTTCTTTTAATTGATTCCAGGTATGGAGTATGAAAGAAAAAAGGCCCACAACTTTATAGGCATTTTGTAAACTTGAAGCTTTATTATTCATTTGCGTTGGGCGACTTGGAAGATTTTCTTATGTTTATTTGACATTACGGTTGGAGAAACAATTTTTTTTCTTTCCTTCCTTTTAATCGTTTGCAAAAATGCCATCTTCGTTTAGAGAACAAAAGGCTTTGTCTTTAAAGGTTAAAATCGAAATCTTGAAAAAAATTTCTGAATTTCTAAATTTTTAATTATTTAATTTTTATTCAACCTTTTAAAAATATTTTAAATATAATTAAAAATATATCTTATTCGAATAAATGTAAAGGAAATCATGAAAATTGATTAGACTTTTATTATTAATATGATACTTTATTGTGTATCAATGTTAAAACGAATTTTCAGTTGTACGTTTTTTTCAGTTATACGTTTTTTAGGAACGGTCCCTTGAAAAACATATAAACGGTGCTCCACTGTAATTAACTTTCACCTTTTATTTAAAAATTTACTTTTAATCTTTAATTCTAACTTATTATTAAAAATTTTATTTTATTCTTGTATTCAAAATTTTTATTCCATAATTTTCTAGTCTAAATAATAAATTATTTAAAACAAAAGATAAATATTCATTTATTTTTATTTATTTATTTATTTTTGTTGTTGTTGTTTATTAGTAAAGTGCTTTTTTACATCTAATGGATTTAATTTGCAAAACAACCCTATTTTCTTTTAATGTTAATATTTAAATGTTAATCTAGAATATTATCTTCTAGTGTCTTACTCTACTCACCAAATTTTTTTGACCAATTTGACCAAATTAATTTTCAAACAAAATATTCTTTAAAAGTAGCCTAATGAGCAAAATGGTCCATTTGGTATGCAATGGATTTTTGTTTTCGCTAGATGCTTTCAAACTACCTACAAGTACTGTTGCTAGTTTCATTTGAATGTGATGAGATTCCGTCAAAAATTCTACAAATATTTTATAGTTAATATGTACTGATCATTAATTAAAAGGGCTCATATTCCCTGACAAAAGTAAGCTCTATATTACAAGAGGAGCTTTGTCACCATAAGTAGAATATATAATGAATAATGAAATCTGACTCTATAAAATATTGCAAAAATGAGATTAAAAAATTATTTTTAATTTCTTTTAAACAGACAAGTTTTTTTTTTTTTTTTTTTTTAAATATATATTATAAATTAAAAAGTGATCAATAAACACATTTTTCTATGGGATTAAATGTAATGCCTGTATATGTTTCCATTCTCTAACCCATATGGTAGATTAAGTATTGTTTTTGGATCAAATTTTAGAAAATGAGCTTTTGTTATATTTACACTTTTTGAGGTTTCCTAAATCCAGAAAAACAGGTATTTAACAGGTTTGTGTGTATTACCAACATCAGAGTTTTCCCCAGTTTTAGACATAGATGTTATACACTAGACTGGCCCACCAATAGGACTGACCATTGTAGTGAATGTCTTCAACATAAGGGTGTAATCTGATACCTTCATCCTTTGTTCAGAGCTTCGGAAGTCATGTGAACTGGACCTAGGGCGATTCCTCTAAAATCTATAAGAAAATCGTATAACCACGTATTTCTCTGACTGAAGTAAGAATTCAAATGCAATTTTTTCGCTTGCAAAGTGATTTATCATAGTTTATATATATATATATAATTAATCTATGAGATTTTAGCTTTCCAACCATGTGTAAATCTAAATGCTAAAGTAAAAAGTACACTTACAATAAAAATATTAAAAAACCTAAAATTCCTTCCTACGGATAAATAACACAATGATCATTCTCCACTCTTCCTTTAGGTCCTTATCACGTGACAATTTTGCTGGGGAAGATCGTTCATGTTGCGGACAGATAATGAAGGGGGAGGGCTGGTCTATCGATATAAGGTCTATGGTTTTAGGAGGATGCTGCACACTGCCTTTTCTTTGTTCGAAAAAATAGCACCCTTCTTGCCCCTCTGTAATCATGTAAAACATGTAATCATAAAAAAAATTCGACTATGAGATTTTCTTGTATCTATATGTCTTAAAGTCTCCTGAGTTCATTTTTGTTATTTTTATGGTGATGTATATAAGTGAACATGATGTCTAAACGTATAATGATAAACGTAAACTTTGATCAATTGAGCTGAAAGTTGGCACATATATTACAGGTATGCATAACACGAACTGTATAAATTTTGGTGAGTATAGCTTTTTTTACAGGGACAAAGAATATTTCTTTATCATTACATCCTATGGACTCAAATTATTTAAAGTTTGATAACATCTAAATGCTTTATTTGACAAAGCCAAATATTGTTAGGAATGCTATGGGAAAAATATGTACCGTATATTTCTTTGCATAAGCCGAGAATGTTTGGAAAATTTTTGGAAGCTAAAGTACAGGAGTCGGCTTATATACGAGTTCACAAAATTCTAGCAAAAAAACGTACATTAGAAACAATGATTGAATGCATATATTTTAAGCTTAAAAACTATAAAGTAAAATAGTTATATTAAACCTTATTTTAAAATAATTATCACATATAAAACTCTTAAATTAGCAATTTTAAATTTATTTCTAGAGCAGCTCAATGGAGTCACGTGTGTACATTTCTTTTTTTTTTTTTTACCTGCCGATAGCTGACGTCATCGGCAGATTGCAGGAACAGAGTAACTTCTCTGTCTGATTCGTAAATAGCATAAGAGAAACTTGAAAAAACAGGACTCCCCATCATATTTTTAATTTATACAATTAAATCATCTCTGTTTAAAATATTTCTAGGCTTACACTATCAAAAAAAGTGGCAAATAATTTTTTTTTTTTTTTTAAGATTGCCTTGAGGCACTCATAAAAATACTCAAATGTAGAAATATATAAAATAATTTAGATACGTCATTAAAAAAAATTGACGTAATCGGTCTTTAAATGGCTTATTTATGGAAACATCCAGTGGCTGCAGCATCGACGTTAGGCCTCCCGGTATTACGGCGACTATCGTTTTCAGTTTCCGGCACTTGTCCTGCACTGCGTGTGCGAGCGCATTTGTTCGATGCCTGTGCTAGCCTCCCTTCTGATGCGGTTGCAAGAGTTAAAACTATTGCCGTTGGTAAGCACAATGTGATTTCTTTACGTCATAGCTAAGCAAGATAAGGAATTCTATTGGATAAGCACACATTTTGCGCAATTTCATTGGACAGATTATACTGAAAGTTTTATAGATAGGCAATATTTTTGCCATTTTGGTGATAAACTCGAACTTTTAAAAGAGTATTTTTTTCAATACGGATTATACACAGGTTTGCAATTTTGGGCAAATTTCTGAAAGGAAAAACGTACTCTCAGCTTATATATGAATCGGCTTATATTCGGAAATATACGGTATGTCTATTATGCAAATACTGATATGCAAAATGTGCAAAGTCAAAGGTAAAACAATTAGCATAGTTATGTATAAAGGCATGATGATTGAAATTTAAAATTTTGGTGTCAAATTTAACCTAATATAAATGCTGAATTTTAAAATACCTGATCTAAGCCAAATGATAAAGCAAATCTTTTGGCTAGTTCTTTGATAGCAAGGAAATTCTCATCTTGGCGATTTATAGGTCCAGAATTTTGGCTGTGTCTGAGCTCTGTAAATAATGATATCAAGGACATGGCCATAGTTCTAGCACAATTTACTTTATTGATTTCACGTGCTTTTCCAAGAGTAGCTTTTATGATGTCACCATAATCATTATAAAACTTGACATAGTGCTTAAAAATATCAGCAGCTTGCTTGACACTTATTATGTTATAGACCACTAGTTTGCAAAAAGAGGCTAGAAAATTACGACGTTTGTGCAATTCTTCAATTTTTGTATGCTCATCTTGATCATCATCCTCATCTTCAATAAATACCTAAGAAAACACAAATTACAATAAAATACAAATTTGAAACAGCATTTCAGATAATATCTAAAATTTATTATTAAAATAAAAAATGTATTTGAGAAGCATATGAAAATATGAGATCCCCCCCCCCCTTTTCAACCTATATTATTATTATTTGAACAAGAGAAAAGAAAAAGAAAATGGCTATAATTTCATAGCTTGAAACAAACAAAACTTAGGGACTAAATTTCATGACTGTTTAATCACAGCCTCCTTAAGTAGATGCCTGGCGAGTCGCTCGAAAACTTGGCAACAGTACAAGAAGAACATACCCAGTAGATGGCGCTTGATACCGAACATAATGTTCTGTTTATTTACCGCCATTCAATTGAGTTTCAATTGAGTTCTTTATGATTTATGTTTTATTAATTTAACAAATGTGAGTTTTTTTTTTTTTTTTTTTTTTAATAATATGGTGTATTCCATTTTGTAAACTGGACAGTCGCCGTGAAAATATAAGTTTTTTACGAAATACCATACTTGCCAACCAATTTTAATAAAAAAAGGGAAGATTTTTGTTGAAAAACCAGAAGATTTCATAAAAAAAGGGAAGATTTTTTTTTTTTTGTTTTGTTTGACGTATTAAACAATACAGTTTTACAATTTTAATATTTTGAAACAATCTATAAAAATGTTTTACTATAGATTGATTATACTAAATATATAAAAGTTTTAAATGAAGTTATACCTCTTCAATATATAAATAGCTACAAAACAGAATCTGTAAGAAATTTACTTAACAATAGACAAAAAAACTTAGTTAAGTTAAAGTATATGATTGAAAAGTAAATAAAATAAGAAAGAGAATTGATACCTAATAGTGTAGAAAGAAATGCACTCACTAAGCAGCTGTCAAATATTTTCTATAAAACATTTTATTTTAGTTTCCATTAGCTGTTTCAACAGGGTTCACATTCAGATATGGAAAAAAGAAATTTCCTGGGCAATTTTCAAAAAAATATTAGTGATTATTACAAGAAATATTCCTCTAGAGAGAAGAAAATACAATCTATTTCCACTGTATGATGGCATGTTACTGCTAATCATGATAGAAATTCAGGTAGAAATCATTGTTTACATGCATATTTTAACGAACCTTAATCATTTGAATTTTGATATGAAACTAAACAAAAAAAGTCATTTGAGAGAAAGGAAATATTTGTTTTTCCAGGTTTTATAATTGATTTTCCCTGACATTTTTTTAAAACAAAATCCTACTTCTCTGAGTATTCTAGGTTTTCCAGGTTATCCCTGATGAGTATGAATCCTGTTCAAGCCCCCCCCCCCCATAAAAACAAATAAATAAATAAAACTAAAAATCATACATGTGATTTTTAAAATTGGAAATTAGCTGAAAATTTTCGCTAACATTGTTGGTTGGTTGATTAGTTAAATATTGATAATGTCACTTTCAATAAATTGGCGACATAAATATTTATATGTATAATTTTTAACTACATTAAGCAATTTCAGAATTTTTTCCTTAACATAAAAATTAATAATAAAAATAAAAATAATATAACTGCAATAACTTTTATATCCACAAAAAACCTTAATAAAATTCCAAGCCAACAGAAAAAACAAATTTTTTAAACAAATATAGAATATGATTTTTGTGTATGTACATTAATCATACATATAAAAAAAAAAGTGGCATAAGGTAATTATCAGTTTCAAACGTGCATAAAACCAACTGAGTATTAATTTTGTTAACCCTTTGCGGCGCAAGACAATTCGGATCATTTAAATTATACTGCCACCGGAATTCATGAACTAAATTAAACTAAAAGAAATTTTAAATTTCAAGGTTTAAAAAAAACGGCCTTTTCTTATTTGTTATGAACGTAAATATTTGCTAAAAAATTTCCGGGATGAATTTTTGCAGCTGGATCTTAAATTTCGCGTCCTCGCAGCGAGGGCAGCGCGCGTTAAGGGGTTAAATTGATTTGGGAAAAATTTTCCTACCTGAAAAAATTATTCTTCATTTTTCTTCCCCCATGTTTACACATTTGGTATAAATATGACATACAAATATTTAACTTAATTGAGGAAAATAAACAGATTCATTAAATTCAGCAATAAAGGTCTAAAAATAATTACATACGTCAGAAATATTGAGCACTTCCATTGCTTTATTCTTTCTAGAATTGATCATTGATCACAATCCAGGAAGTGGGGGGGGGATACAAAAATAATTACAGAGTAAGAAATATTAAACTCTTTCAACTCTACTTCTAGAATCTAATGAAAGAAGTTTAAAATTAATATTTATTATATTTTATGTTGCAGATGATAAAGATTAGGAAACAAAAGACTTCTGGAGAACATTTGATTGCTGATCACTAGTTGGTGATAAATTAAGGGGGGGGGGGGAATAATTACATCTGTTAGAAGAATACTATGTATGAATGAAGGCATGAATTCGCAGGCTTCCTAAATTAGTTTCTTTGAAATGTATTTTATAACAAATAATTCTTTATTTGAAAAATCAACAGTCATATAAATAAATAAAGTTTGACTTACCTGGGTTGTCACAGGTAATCATGTATGCCATTGATGAAGAACAATCTCCTTACTTTATCATCAGATTGTACACTTGAAATTAGATGAAAAATGCATAGATATATATTTTATGGAACTTCTGTTTTAAACCATAACTACTTCTTTTTCTATAATAAATGTAGATTAGTATTTATGATCTTACACAATATGTAGATTAATTACTATTCACAATAATTCAGATATTGCTGCGTAATAGAAGAATGCCTAGATGTTTAGCTTTTAAATTTATTCATCTTAGACAAAAAAAATTACGATTAAATAGAATAAAAAATGGAACATCTGTCCCGAACAAAAAAAGTTACATGATTGAAAAAGTATTACAGTTCGTAGAGAGACGCGACATATCGTCACGTGGTGCGGCAGGTGCATTAAACAATCAGTTTGGCGGGAAGCAAAAGAAGTCTGGAATATGAAAACGAAAGTTAATAAAATTGTTCTGAGATTAAATATCACAACACCCCCTCTTAAGCTCAGAAATTTTTCAATTGTTCATTAATACATTTCTATGTCTATTAAAATCAGTTTTTCGCAGAGCTTTTGTGAGGGTATCGGCGGTCATTTCTTTGGTAGGCTTGTATTGAAGCTTGATTAGGCCTTCCTGTATCAGGTTTCGCAGAAGATGAAATCTCAGCTGTAAGTGTTTTGTTTTGGAGTGGAATTTATCATTTTCAGCAATCTTGATGGTAGATTGGTTGTCCTGGTACAACACTATAGGACATTGTTGCGGCAAATTTAAATCATCTAGTAGCTTGTTGAGCCACTGTATTTCAAGTGCAGCACTCGCAGCTGCGACGTACTCAGCCTCTGCTGAAGACATGGACACACAGGACTGTTTCTTCGAAGTCCAAAAAATTGGATTTTTTCCTATCTTAAATAAATTTCCAGATATAGATTTTCGATCATTTGGATCGTTTGCCCAATCCGAATCCGAATATGCTCTAAGAACATGTTCACCAGAGTTACAAAGTTTTAATTTAATATCTTGGGTATTTTTCAAATATCTAATAACCCTTTTAACTGCCTCCCAGTCTTTTGCTCTAGGATTTTCGTTTCTACGGCTTAAGATGCCAACGGCAACACTTATATCAGGTCGCGATACTGTAGAAATGTAAAGTAACGCGCCTATAGCCTGTCTGTACACTGTACTGTTTGGTAAGAGATTATCGTTATTAGTTAATTTTATATACCCTGGTTCCATCGGTGTGTCAGCGGGCCGTGCGTTATCTAGCCCAAATTTGGTTACAATGTCTTGTATTTTATTACTTTGATCAAGCGTAATTACCCCTTTACAAGGTCTTTCTATGTTTATGCCGAGGTAATATTTGGCTTCCCCAAGGTCAGTTAATGGATATTCTTCCCTAAGTTGATCAATTAATATGTCAATATTGTGATTTTTACCAGCTATAAGTAGGTCATCCACATACACAAGAATGTAAGTTTCTGTGTTATCTTTGTTACGGATATATAAACATTTGTCATGTTGACTTTGTTTAAATCCTAATTTACACAATGATTCATTAATTTTCAAATTCCACGCTCTAGCGGCTTATTTCAAGCCATATATCGCTTTCTTTAACTTAATTGTTTTATTTTCTTCGCCCTGGACAACATAACCCTCGGGTTGTTGCATGTATACATCTTCTTGCAAATTTCCATGTAGGAAAGCAGTTTTGATATCTACATGCCTTAGATTCAAATTTTTATATAGTGACATGGTCAAAAAACTTCTTAGAGTGGTATGCGATGCAACTGGTGCAAAAGTTTCGTCATAGTCCACCCCGTATTTTTGAGAAAAACCCTTGGCTACTAGCCTGGCTTTATATTTCTCGACTTGTCCTTGGCTATTGTATTTTGCCTTGAACGCCCACTTACACTCTACTACTTCGGTCCCTGGTTGAGCGTCAACAAGTTCCCAAGTATTGTTTTGTCTGAGTGAATTCATTTCGTCGAGTGTGGCATTCAGCCAATTTTCTTTTTCAGCTGGGTTTTGAATTTTTAGTATATCATCAAAACTCTTAGGCTCATCAATTCTTTTGTCATTTACTGCAAATGCAAATCTGTCGGGCGGAACACCTTTATCTAATCGTTGTGATCGTCGCGGCAGAGTTTGCGTGTCATCCGGACTATCGTTATCGCCCGCTATATCTATATCTATATCAGTATCTAATATTGGTAATTTGGACACCGGAATTTCATCATTTGAATTTTCATTCCTGATTTGTGATGTTTCATTATTGTGGGATTCTCTATTCTCATCTTCCAAGAATTTTACTGTTCTGCTACTTATTATATTTTTATTATTTGTGCAAATTCTGTAGCCTTTGCTACGATTATCATATCCCACAAAAATTCCTTCTTGAGCGGTGCTATCCAGTTTTCCCCTATGTATCTTATGTACATATGCATATGCGCGACATCCGAATGTTTTTATATTTGATAAATCGGGTTTACGGCCGGTCCATTTTTCGTAAGGAGTTGAGTCGCATGAGGAGGTCGGGAGCCTATTTTGTATGTAATTTGCAGTATTTACGGCTTCCCCCCAAAAGGAATTCGGCAAATTACTGTCTTTAAGCAGACAGCGTGCCATTTCGGTCAGCGTACGATTTTTACTTTCTGCCACGCCGTTTTGAGCACTAGAGTAAGGAACGGTAAACTGATGCTCAATTCCTTCTTTATTCAAAAATTCATTTACTTCCATACTAGTGTATTCACCCCCGTTATCGGAGCGAATTGCTTGCACTTTTCGGCCAAATTTGTTTGCGGTCTTAGCCACATATTCCTTTAACTTAGAAAATACCTCAAACTTATTTCTTAGCAAATATATAATAGTATAACGACTAAAATCGTCGATAAATGTAAGAAAGTAATATTTTCCACCTACAGTGGGGGTTTTCATAGGGCCACATAAGTCTGTGTGGACCAGTTCGAGTGGTACGGAGGCTCTAAATTGTGCAGCTTTGGGGTAAGGTGAATCAGTTAATTTTGACATTATGCATGTTTTACATTCAGTATTATGTTTGCAATCATGTAATTTTATACCCACAGCCATGTCCTTGTTAACTAAATCTTTAATGTGGTTAGTGTTTCTGTGGCCAAGTTTCACATGCCACTTGTTTATGCAATTTTCGTTATCACAAGTTTGTATTACAATGTTCGCTGCGTGTTTGTTTTCAGAATAATTTAATTGACATTCATATAAGTTATTTTTCACATATCCCTCAATGCATGTATTACCCTGATTTACAATTTTACAGGTTTTATCATCAAATACAGCGATACAGCCATTCTCTGTTGCTCTTTTTATAGAAATTAAATTAGTTTCTATTTCAGGGACATAAAGAACATTTTTAAGTGTTATTTTGTTCTGTGTGTTTTCCGAATTTACGGTATACAAATCCACAGTACCGGAACCCAAAGATTTTAGCTGCGTGCCGTTCGCGATAGTGACGTTAGAAACGTTATTTTTAAGTTCGCGAAATTTTAGTTTATCATTGCAGATATGTGAAGACGACCCTGAATCAACCACCCAATTTACAGTTTTATCTCCAACATAAAAATAATACAATTTATCAGCTTTTGGTTTATTGCTCCCCTCTGCAATTTGAGCGCTATCTGGCTTCTCATTGTTCTGAGAGCATATGTTGGATCTGAAGTTGGGTTTTTTTTTGTTGAAATTTTTACTGTAACTTTTAACATTAGAATTATTTTTGTTTTTCAACTTATAACAATCTTCAATGTTGTGGTTGCTTTTCCGACAATATTTGCAGAATTTCTCCGATTTGTTATTCTTTTGGACTTTTAACGCTGAGTTTTGAACAGTTTTGTTTTCTAGCCTTTTGGCATATTCATCAGCTAATTTGTTTCGTATATATTCAGGTGTCAATTGCGCTTCGTCTCTCGATTCGAGACTTGTTATGAGAACGTCATACGAAGGAGGGAGTGAGCATAGCATTAATGCAGCTAGGTGCGATTTATCTATGACTTCACCTACGGCAGTGAGTCTGTCGCGTGTTTTATATATGTCAGCTATATGTTGGTTAACATCACCACCTTCAATTAATTTTATGGAATAAAGTTTCCTAAGTAAGAAAAGCTTACTAGTGAGTGATGATCTTTCGGGGACTTGGCGCAGAGCATTCCAACACTCTCGTGCTGTATCTAGATTTGTAACATACACAATTTGATCATTATCAATAAGTAAATTAATAATAGCTCTGGCTTTTCTATTTTTTGAACGCCACTGATCGGTTATTGGGTTGGGAGGATCGTCAGTAATGACTGTAAAAAGATCCTCTTTTTGCAAGTACATCTCAATACGAAACTTCCACACATTATAATTTGTGGAGTTCAGCGGTTCTATTTGGATGTCTTTTGTTGCTGACATACTTAAACAAAATTTATGTAACAGTTTTGTTAATATTTGTTCAATACGTAAACATTTATTTAATATTTTAAATCAACACAGTTTGGATAAAATAGTACTTGAAGAAGAAAATAAAATTAAATAGTTTTCATAAAATTAAGTACTAGTAGAAGAAGATAAACTTAAATAACTTTCTAAGTACTTTTCAATACTTTCGATTCAGTGTCACTTCAGTCCTCATGATCTGTTAGAAGAATACTATAAATGAATGAAGGCATGAATTCGCAGGCTTCCTAAATTAGTTTCTTTGAAATGTATTTTATAACAAATAATTCTTTATTTGAAAAATCAACAGTCATATAAATAAATAAAGTTTGACTTACCTGGGTTGTCACAGGTAATCATGTATGCCATTGATGAAGAACAATCTCCTTACTTTATCATCAGATTGTACACTTGAAATTAGATGAAAAATGCATAGATATATATTTTATGGAACTTCTGTTTTAAACCATAACTACTTCTTTTTCTATAATAAATGTAGATTAGTATTTATGATCTTACACAATATGTAGATTAATTACTATTCACAATAATTCAGATATTGCTGCGTAATAGAAGAATGCCTAGATGTTTAGCTTTTAAATTTATTCATCTTAGACAAAAAAAAAATTACGATTAAATAGAATAAAAAATGGAACATCTGTCCCGAACAAGAAAAGTTACATGATTGAAAAAGTATTACAGTTCGTAGAGAGACGCGACATATCGTCACGTGGTGCGGCAGGTGCATTAAACAATCAGTTTGGAGGGAAGCAAAAGAAGTCTGGAATATGAAAACTAAAGTTAATAAAATTGTTCTGAGATTAAATATCACAACAACATCAGCAAGAAATATTTAACAATTCTATTTCTTTACATGTTCTAGAATCTCATAAAGCAAGTTTGAAATGAATATTGACATTTATGTTATGGATGGAGAAAGATAGTGAATCGGGAGTTTTCGTAGAACATTTGGGGTTTCTTTTTAAAATGAACGATATCCGCGACATTTTCAAAAACGGAAGTTTTCATCATATGTCCGGAAAACCGGAAGATACGCTAAAAAACCGGAAGCCTTCCGGGAAAACCGGAAAAGTTGGCAAGTATGAAATACCAAGCAATGCAATTTAGTGTAAAAAATGACTTGCAAATATTTCAAGACAAGGTATGTAAACTGCATAAATAATTAGTGCAAAATTACCAACCCTCCGGATTTTTGAATATCAATAAAATTTACACAAAAACATTCTTTTTATTTATTATTGTAAATTCTGTGATTAAGACGAAGATAAATTAAAAAGAAATTATGATATAAAAATTCGAAGGGTTGACAGCTCTGTTAGTAAGTTAGATTTAACAAATACAATAGTTATGCTTATGTTATGGAAGTAAAAATAATGGAAGTAAAAATATTTCAAGGATGTTATTAATTTGTCTTTAAATTTGCCAATCTTTATCAAATTTTTCAAATTGAAATCTAATACGAGTTTTAAAATACAAATTACAATTGTGAATTTCCTGCATTTGTTTGTTTTTAAGTTATTCTGATAATAAATATGCATATAAATCAATCGCTACAAACTAAAAAAAAATGTTTTTTGTATTCAGGGAACCTCAAAGCGTGACTTTATTCAAAACCCTGAGTTGAAAATAGAACTTCAAAAAAAATACTTTGTTTACATTATGGGTTCGAAAAATTAATTTTCCGTCTTCAACAGTATTCGTCGATATAAAAAAGTGTAGCAAAGCACTTCCGTCAATTACATTCTACAGAAAAGAACGTTTAGCTTAATTTTGGATAGCCCTGTATGTTTTCCATAAAATTTTTTGTACATCAGATTGTGCATTTAAATTTAGTCTTATATGAAAAACACCTAACACAAAATGAAATACACTTTCAGCATTTTCCAAGTATATCCGAGATAGACAAACCGACGCGCACAGAACAACCGCTAAAAACATTATTTTTCGTTTCAGGAGACCTCAAATCATGTAAATATAACACAACTTTTTTTCGAAAATGTCTATCAGTTTCGAAAGCATACCCTCTCGGAACTGGTGGAGCTAATAAAATCTTGAATAATAATAAAAAAAAAAAAACTTGGTGAGAGAGAAAACTTATACTCAAGAAATTCTTAATTAAAAAAAATTAAATATTAATGGTATTTATTTATTTTTTGTGACGGACTAGACAACAGATTGTTTTCTTGTCCAATTTTTATACGTGCTGGTCTATTTTTCTTATAAATAATATAAAATTTTCAATTTAAGAAAAATAATTCACACCTAATAAGGTAAAAATGTAACGTAAAGGACATGACCAAAAAAGAAAAAAAACATGATTTTAATATTTTATCATTATAAATTATTCATTCTAAACTGAAACTCATTTCAAATTTAGAGATTTTAATTTATATAAACAAAACTTTCATCTGATATCTAAATTTAAAAAAAAAATTGAAATTTTTATTGAATAAATATATAAAAGATAATTTAATAGCGTGAAAGACATGCCATATTTTTGCTTATTTAATTTTAAATTTCGTTTTTTAATTAATAATATAAAAAAAAGGGTGTTATTTATTTGATACGTTGTAATTCAATTAGTTGAAAAGCTAAAATAGCTCTTGTCCACTTTCGAAGAAAATTAAACCCTATACTTTTTTAAGGGGGTATTCTGGTCTAGAAATTTAAAAAAAATCGATTTTTTTTTTTTTGCATATTTCTAAAAGGATTTTTCAAAATTCGAATTATTTTCAGAGATACAGCCGATTTTGTGACGTGGCGTCCTCTTAAGAGCTTTGTCCATGAACCCCCCCCCCCCCCCCCCCCGAATGAAAAAGTTTTGGATGTAATAAAGCCTATTTATACCAGCTTATCATCTGATGATTTATTACATCGATGTTTGGGGTCCGAAACACAAAATAATAATGAATCACTGAATTCTTTGATATGGACTTTTGCTCCGAAGCATATTCATGCTGGAACTCATACAATTCAAATTGCAAATTATCTAGCTGTCGCTATTTTTAATGAAGGTTTTTTACAGATCTTGAAAATAATGGAACTTATGGGCATCACCGTTGGTACTGAAGCTCATGCATTTGCTGTAAGGCGAAACGAAGCTAGAATTGACCGCTCTGAACTACGAGCTTCTGCTGCTTCAAAAGAAGGTAGAACAGCTCGATTAGCTGAAAGAACTTCTCAAGAGCTGAATTATGAGAAGGAGGAAGGCCCAATGTATGGATCTGGGATCGCCGATTGATGCAAAGTGAGAATAACATATTATTTTCAGAGTTATTCCATTAGAATTGTTTCCTAAACTTTAAACGCGTTTTTCTCGAAACTACTTTTTTTTGAGGTGGTTGACATGATATTTCAAGTTCTACTGAACCGATTGCTTTGAAATTTGGTATATATCTTGTTTATACAACTCTCTATTGCGTCTGCCTTGGATTAAAAAAAAATTTTGATTTTCAATATTTTTAAAAAATTCGAAAAGGTCGAAAAAAGTCGGGTAAAAAAAATTTTTTTTTTCAAGTCGACGCCATTTTGTCTTTTTTTTTTTTTTTTTGAAAATGGTCAACCCGATAGCGACATCTTTATTAATGAAGAATTTGTTTGATTTTTTTGTTTTAGATCATTACAAGGGTTGAAATCATGTCAACCAGGACGCACCGTTTTTTTTTAAGCCTCCACTCCATCGGCCTGTATCTCGGCGAATTTTTTTTTTTTTTTTTTTTTTGTGATTTTTTTTTTACATTCTCAAAATGTCAATAAAAAACATATAAAAAAATGGATAGTAAAAATGTTTTTCATTTTTTTTTATCTTACTTTAAAAAATGCCTGAAATTCAGGCTTCTAGACCAGAATACCCCCTTAAATATAAATATTTGAATATTTTATTGAAAATATTTACGATAAAGCACTTTCACATTATTTTTTCAAATTAAAAGAAAAGAAAAATACATTTTTGGACTTTAAATTGAAATTAATAGCTAGACTTTTGGATGAAAAAGAGAACTTATCTATGAAACAGAAGAAAATTGTTGCTCTGCGTAGGTGCTGTCACCTAGCATTAGTTTTGTTTTCTAAATATTGCCTAATTTAACATTGGGATTCGCCGCGCGTGGAAGGCATCTACTTAAGGAGACTCTGGTTTAATACACACATATATATTATATTATTTTTAAATATTTAAACTAAATTTTCATGCATTAATACTACAATGTGTCTGGATTTTTTTTTTTTTTTTTTTTTTAAACCCTTTTTTGCCCTGAGGTTTTTCCCTTTTTTCCTTAGGTGAACTAGCAACTGAAAATGATTTTCTGCATATTTCATGGGATGTCTAAAAGCTAACTTAGTCATTTTCCACACAATGTATATAGATATATATATATTTACTAGCTGACCCGACAAACGTTGTTTTGTCATATAAATTATTTCTAGAGAATATTTTGCTAGAAAAAAATAACTAACTTATTGTAAGTGTGTAAGGATGTGGTATATAAGTGGAAGATGTATGGAGCGCTGTGAACGGTGAAAGAATATAAAAATAACAAAACACCAATCATTTATTTTTTTAATTTATTAAAATTGATTCTTTAAAATTATATACATATCGCTACTTATAACAATATTACTAAAAAACAATATCAATCCCTTAATGCAACAGAGTGTACAATATTTTTTGTTATCCCATCTTTCGCCAATACAAACAAACTGGATGGTTTGCCCACTCGAGAGCCACGTATAATTGTCCGTGTGAAAAACATGATGTGCTCAAATCTAAGCCACAGACAGACATCGTTTGGCCCTGAGACTTATTGATAGTCATTGCAAATGCCAATCTAATTGGAAATTGAGGGCGTTTAAATTGAATTGGCACATCTGTGGGAATAATAGGGATTCGCAGTAGTAATATATTTTCACCTCGGAATTTGTCATTTAAAATGATGGCTTCGATAACATTTTTCATTAATTTTTTTATGACTAATCGCGTGCCGTTGCACAACCGTGGTGGGTTCAAATTACGAAGCAAAATAACCGGAGATCCAACCTTCAGTTGTAAAATATGCGGTGGCATGCCTGGTAAATCCAATGAGTTTAAAAACTTTGTTGGATAATTTACAGCTTCGATGGCATCGCAAACTGTATCATTAGATTTGTATGACACCAAGTCTCCTGGTAACAAATGTTGTATCTTGAGATTCAATTCGTTGACGTCCACATTTTTTGCTGCTAAAATTGCTCTTTCTGCCAGCCACTCATGATTTGTGTATCGTCTGTGTACATCGGGAAATATCTGGTCAATAAGAGCATCTTGAGAATCAATGATTGTGCAGAAATCGGTCGGTAATTTTATGCATCCAGTTTCATCTGTAGTAACTTTTCCATCGCCGATATCTAACAATTGTTTTGAGAATGTTTCAGCGGATGGATCTTGAAGCTTTTGAACGCACAAATTTACTTTCAGTTGTACTTTTTCAACATTAAGCCACAATGACGATGATTTTAAGCACGCGTGAATCTCATCAGCGTATGTTGAACGCGGAATAACGGGAAGTGCTTGTCTGAAATCACCTGAAAAGAGTAACAGAGTGCCGCCAAATAGTTTGTCGTTGTTTTTTATATCTTTCAATGTCCTGTTCGACGCTTCAATCGAATGTTTGTGTGCCATAGTGCATTCATCCCAGATAAGAATTTTACACTATTTCAGCACTGTGGCCATGGACGATTGCTTTTTTATGTTGCACACTGCGTCTGGGTTATTTTGAATATTTAGTGGCAGTTTAAATAATGAATGAGCTGTTCTGCCTCCATCCAATAATGTTGCCACAATGCCAGATGATGCAACAGCCAATGCGATGCCATTATTTGATCGTATTTCGGAGAGAATTAGCGAAATAAGGAAGGTTTTGCCAGTTCCACCTGGTGCACCCAAAAAAAAAAGAATCCACCTTGTCCTGCCAAAACTGCGAACATGATGCGGTCGTAAATGGTTCTTTGTTCTTCATTCATTAGTGGGACATTGCGAGCAACAATCGCTGCCATTTCTACAGTATTGTATTGTAGTTCACGATTCAATTCAGTGCTTATTAAATCAGATGCATTTCGATTTGTTGAATGCATGCCGAAATGACTGAGTGGTAAGTTGGCAATGATAATGCAAAGATCTTCAATAGCAATCAATGCTTCATTGTACATAGCGTCACTGAATACTATCGTTAGATCGTTGCACCGTGAACGATGTTGATGCAATCTATCATCAGTCATTGAATCTTTGTGATTATCCCATAATGTCTCTGCTCGAGCCGGGAAACATGTAGTCAACACTATAGCGAATAGTAGACGAATTTGTTTTGCTGTACAGTTCAGTCCTACTTCAGCAAGCATACACTCCCACTGGTTGTCGTCTTCCAGCAAGCCGAGTGCAAGGCATGCATCTTTATACGTTGGATACTGTTGTCCATTCACTTTACGTAAATCTTGAAATGACAAAGGGCCGATGACATTAACCAATAACAGTCGAAGATAAAAGCACTCAGTCTGCCTTGGATTGACTGTAAATACTCGTCCCAAGGTGTTTGATTTGAATAAACCGGGACATGCATCAGTCGGCGTGCCTTGCTTGCGGGGCATCCATTTTTTTGTTGGAGCCCATGTGAAATAGCGTGGTACTTCTGAATAGAGTAATGTCCGTGCAAAAGCACCAAAAGCATCCGCACGATTACACAATTCAAAAAATTCGGTGAGTGTAGTTTTTGGTGGATTTATAGCACGATCAATCGCTGTCTCGCTCGTGAAATATACGCGCTGGCCATTTTCAAGATGGACGGCTAAATGAAGAACTGCTGGATCCCGTTCATGAATTGGGAAACCAAAGATACTCCAAACAGCTTCATTGGAGCTGATGTACCAGCCAATTTAATAAAGTGTTATTTCATCGTTGTTATTCACCGGAGGAGCATTCACATTGGTATTTTCAACTCGAAATACAGCCATATCACTGCCTTTATTCACATACTTGCAAATGTATTTGATGCTCTTCACTGAACTGCAGAACTCAACATTAATATGAGCATTGAATGTTTTGCTCAGCAGAGGCGAATATGGGACCACCCAACGGTTATCAATGTCAATATCTATGTTGTTGACATAGATGACCGCCATAGATGATAAGATTGTCCGCCATTATCGGGATTTCTTCGACGATATATTGGATATCCGTCAACATTTGTGATCGTGAAATTTTTCGGAAAAACTTTTAGTACATTTTCCATCTGCACAAATAATAATGGCCTAAAAATTAATTTTTCATTTTAACATAAAATAACTTCGTCGGATATTGACGAATTTTTTAAAAGAATATACCATTTTAACTAATTTTAACATTTTAACAATATTAACGTTGAAAAAATATTTTAAACACTTACGGTTAAAAATTCATTTTTCATTTCAACATTAAATAAATTCTGACATCGTGTTTACGATTCTAAAATATTAACTTTGAAAAAATATTTTAAACACTTCGTAAGATACGGTTACGATTCTAAAAATATTAATTTGAAAAAATATTTTAAACACTTCATAAGATACGGTTAAAAATTCATTTTTCATTTCAACATTAAATAAACTCTGACATCGTGTTTACGACAACTCACGCCATCTAGGTGGAAAAGTTGTTGAAAGAGTTGGTTAAAAATTAATTAAGAAAGAACTAATTAAGTTACAACTTTCATTTGTAAATCTAAACCATTCTCGAATCCACCTGAAGACACACAAAAAATTTCATTAAACTCAGTCCAGCCGTTTAGGAGGAGTTCAGTGACATACACACGCACAAAAGAAATATATATATAAAGATATATATTTTAGGCATCTTTATTCTCCAAAGGAAGAAATTTATTAAACATTAAGCTCTGTACTATAGTTTTATATGGTATTTCATAAAACAATATCCAAGTTGCATACTCAGCTTGTTGGGGTAAGAATCACAGTAATTATGTGCAGGCCCATCTTATACATTGGACTAATTGGGCTGCAGCCCAAGGGCACCAGATGTTTAAGGGCGGCATGCACAGTTGTTCTTTTCTTTTAAATATACATTTTCTGGTCTACCCAAAGTTAATAGATCAACTTTATTTTAATTTTCTATATTATTAATATTTTAAATGCATATATTGAATTCACTTTAGTCTCAGATTTTGATGAAACTTGGTGTATTTGTTATTTTTATGGGTTTAAATAAAGAAAAAAAATTTTTTTTTTTTTTTTTTGCTTTATTTTAAATGGTTTAAGTTTTACAGCTTGTTGAAGATTTGGGAATTTCATGTTATTTTTTGATCAGGCGGAAGAATTGCAATTTGTTCTTTTATAAAGAACAATTTTTTTCTCTCTTATTTACCAACCAATGTTGATGAAAATTTTTGAGTATGCTTTAATATGTAAGGAATACAGAAAAAAATAAATTAAACTAACAAGTATTTGCATATGGCCAGGAAAAAGTCCTGAAATATTATTTTGAATTTTTTTTTAATGAAATACAGAGTTCCACTCCAAATGGAATATCATCATAAGGGAAAAGGATAATCAAATTTTTTTTTTTATTATTCTTGCTCTAAAGGATGTATTCTACAACATGAAAAAATAAAATAAATGGCTTTTTGCATCCTTCATTATTTTTTCTGACTTCAAATTTAAAATTTCCAATTCCCGCATTTTCTTGAAATCGCTAAATTAGAAGTTCCAATTTTAGTAAAATTATACACAAATTTGAACCAAAATGTTATTTAATAAGTACAAATTTTGATTAAACATCATAAAATACAAGAATTTTCAGCAATTGTTTTGAGTTTAAAAAAAAAAAAAGAACACGATCCTCCATCAGGAAAACAAAGTACGCACGAGGACTGCAACGAAAGCAGCAATGCAGAAAATGTTATTTGTCAACTAATTTCAGTTTAAAAGATCTTAATATATATATATATATACATAATTTGTTGGTTTTGCAATGATTTATACTTTTTCAAAAACACACTTTGGTGATGAAGACAAATAGTTTTTAATTCACAACTTAATTCCGTCCTCAATTTTAAGAGAGTTAAATTAGTTTCAGATAGTTTATCAAGATTTTGCAAGTTTTTTTCCCTAACAATCACTTTGAGTCATTTCCCCCGCACTGCACTTCTCCATTTTTCTAATATACTGTAACATTAAGAAAATAATTAACAATAATTCTTTTCAAAATAATATAGCCTCAATAATGCATGTTACACATGCAATAGCTTGTGACTGACTAATTACAAGATGTCAAGTTTTGTCTCTGCTACTGAGCAAGCTCACTTGTTTAAACATGTCAAACAAGATTTGACTTATTCAGACATCTAAACATGCAGGGGTGCAGAATATGTCCGAACGCGTGAACGATGTTCGGGGGGAAATTCTGGCTGTCTGGGGAAATTTTGAATATTTATTATCTTATAATAAAATAAAAATGAAAACGGAAGTAACTGAAAAAATAAACTTTCGAATATTAAACTACAAATTAATTAACTAGTATGTTGTGGCCACAAGACTTTCTTCTATATTTTCCTATACAAATTCACTCAGTAACAAAAAAAAATACATGATTTTTTTTTTTTTTTTCTTGTTAAAAGTAAAAAAAAAAAAAAAAAAAAGCGATAACTTTGTTTAACCATTCGTTTCAAAGGTATTGACGAGACCTTTCGAAAGATACCCATCTTGAAAATTTACCCCCTCCCCCCAGGGAAGCGATGCCCCCACACGCACAGAATTTTTTTCCTAGTTAACTACTACTAGTACTATTATCAATAATTCATATTAATTTTATAATCACAAGTTAAAAATAACTCTCTTTATGTACATTTATACGAAATTTTGTCCTATACTGCCATGTTAAAAATTTAGAAAAAATGTGATCACAGCGCCACTTGTTGAGTGATTGATCCCTAAACGTAATCAGCACCAGTTTATGTCTCAGGGACCAACTAAATGCGAAGTTTGGTTAAATTTCATTAAAAAAAAAAAAGATTTTTTTTTTGTTAAAAGTAAAAAAACGATAACTTTGTTTTAAATTAGCACAGATTTATAGTTCAATCATTCCTTTTAAAGGTATTGACGAGACCTTTTGAAAGATACCCATCTTGAAAATTTACTTCCCCCAGGGGGAGAACCAATGCTCCCACATGCACAAAATTTTTTTCCTAGTTAACTACTACTATTATCAATAATTCATAGTAATTTTACAATCACAAGTTTAAAATGACTCTCATTATGCACATTTATACGAAATTTTGTCCTATACTGCCATGTTAAAAGTTTACAAAAAATGCGATCACAGCGCCACCTGTTGGGCAATTGATTCCCAAATCTAATCAGCACCAGTTTATGTCAGGGTGTAACTAAATACCAAGTTTGGTTAAATTTTATTCATTGGTTCGTGAGATACAATGGACACAAAATTCGTCATACACACACACAGACAGACATTTTCTAAAAACTATCCATTCGTGTTCAGGACATACCAAAACGTGTAAATCCATCAAAAAACAGAGGTAGAAAATTTTCACAAATCCAATACTTTCTCTATATTACATATAGCCCCAATCCATAAACACTCCTTTCATTCTTCCCTTCTCACAAAGATTCCTGTTAAACAAGCGGATGTCTACAAACAATCCTATACCCAAACAATTTCATTGTCCCATGAAAAATAATCATTGCTGAGGTAAAATGAAGGATATTTAATATTAACACGAAATTATTTATCCTTCACATTAAAATTCCCTTGCCTATCAAAATTATTTAAGCTAATATATTTCACAAGGAATATTCGCTTGTTTAGACTGATACATTAAAGAAAATATTAGAGAGCTGAGCTGTATTATTATTTTTTTAATGTATTGAATGAAGGTGGAAAGAGATGACTGACTGATATCATCACTGAATAGATTTCTCTAGCTTCATTGAATAAAATATCTTTCACTCTGGTTAAGTAATTTAGTTATCTGATGGTAGAGCTGTAGCAAACCGTATGTATTTGTTACTGAGATATAAATCATTTTTCCTAAAATCCCACAAGAAAAAAAAAAAAAGTCAAATTTATTACATAATGTACTGATTCTGGATGCTATTTCAGAAATAGAAAAGTAACATATTTTTAACCTTCTCATTATAAATTTATCCTATTTTTTCCCTGATTTGGTTTATGTGTGATAGTGAATGCTTGATACGTATTGATTGCTGCTTCGCTTGAATTCAGTCACCAAATATCAAGATGAATATTCTCATCTGCCAAGTAAACAGAATACCAAATACAGTTGAAGATCTTTAATCTGCACACCTTGGTTCTAGAACTTGTGCGGATTATAGATTTTTGCAAACTATAGATCAATGATGACGTTTCCTCACTGTATGAATTAGTATAAGGTACATAAAACAATAAACTTTATTTAATGAAGCTAGAATTAGAATTGTTTGTTTTTATATAATGTAATGAATGTAATACTAATAAATATATAAAACAAAATTTATTTAATGAAGTAGAAGCAATGTATAATTTAAACCCTTAAATGAGTAATTCATTAAAAAAAAACTGTACTCCTACTTCTGGACTGTATGCAGCCAGATACTTGCAATGTGATTAGTTTGAGGCAGTTTTTAATGACTGCATTGTAGATCTTATCTTCAAAACAAATGCTGGTATAAATTTTTCCTTAAATAGTTTTGTGTATTTTTGAAATACCACCCTAAGAAGAACATTTACACTAATGGTCCTTACATATCTGTGAAAATACACAATCCCACTAATGAATATGATGTCATTTTTTTCAGCCAATGAGCAATGCTGTTACTGGCAGGAGTTAAAAAAATTGTACTTGCATGTGTTTTATTTGATCACTAAGTGAATATTATTCAGACGATGTTCAGATTCACTAAAAAAGTATAAGGCAATAAAAGTATAATTTTTTTTTCTTTTAAAATTAATTATGTATATCTAAATTAAATTTTACACTCATTTTTTTTTCATTTTAGTATGTGAATTAACATCATATTTTCTCATATACATCCAAAATATCGGATTTTCGTTACTGCAAAATCTTTTGTTTACATTTGCAAAGTGAGTATGGATTATAGACAATTGCAAATTATGGGTATGCGGATTATAGATCCTCAACTGTAGTAACCAAATATTCAGTGCAACTCTACTTTACACAATATATATGTGTATATGACAAGCGGGACATAAAAATTGAAACAAGATTTGACCACTGACAGCAAACTTTTTGATTATATGAAAAATAACCATTACTAAATACCTTTTTCTGTACAAAGGCACCAAGTTGATTCTGGAGTTGTCGATCAGGTTCATACACCAATGGTGTTAGACCAGAGTTTTCTCCAAGTTGTTTACAGAAAACGATCAATAAATCACAGATAATAACAAAAGCAGCTTCCTCCAAAGTTTCAGTTGGATGATTCAATAAATCTCTCATAGTGTCAACAAAGTCTTTCAATCTGTTTCTAAGACTGGCAACAGACACTGGTAAGGGACTTGTATCATCAAGCATAACGAGATCCCACATGATGCCCATAGAACAGCAGGTCATAGCATACCTAACAACATCTTCAGGTAAACCTTTATCCTGTATAGCTCCTTTAACCCAGAAATCATAAATATTATCCCAAATAGACCAAGGCCCCAAATTATGGCAACTATAAAATATTGAAACTTTTTTCATAGCAGAAGTAACGCTGAAGGTCTCATCTTCATCCACTTCTTCACCAGCTTGCATATAATCAGATGATGCTTGTTTATACTTGTGTACCAAGGAATCAACTAATGTTCCCCTAGCAACAGCACACCTGAAAAAGAAGTATTTTTAATGATATAAAATTTTTCTGAGAGATAAAGCTGTCATAATAATGATTAAGAGATCAGGTCAGTTAGAAGAGAATTTCCATCCTGTAATGTTAAAAGATTCTTTTTTATGTAATTAACCTTAACACTCCACTTTATTTAAATAAAAAATTTTAATTTCTGCTTTTTTACGCATCACTCTTAAAGCTTCTCTTCTTTTATTCCTTTTTATAATACTTTTAAATTTGCATAATAAAACGACAAGATTTAAGAAAGATACAAAATAAACAGAAATTGCAAATTTTAATTTTCTGGTGAGATATCATTAAAATAGGAACATTATAGGCCCATACAATTATGGAGAGGGAGTTTGTTGCTGACTAGTCAGGTTTTTTGTAATGAAACAGAATCATTCCTTGTTTCATCCATAAATACAAAAATAATTTAATAATTATAAAGACAATAAATTAATTATGAATATTGCCTTTTAGTTAGCAAAAAATCAAATATCTCTCAGCCAGGGTTGGCCAATTTTTGCCATGGTAAAAACCATGGAAAAAAACATCCTGACAAAAATTATCAGTATTTTAAGAGGGTTTTAAAAACTTAAATTACATAATTTCAATGTTTACCGTAAAATCCCGAAAGTAACCCCCCCCCCTTTTTTTGAAAAGCAAAATGGATAAATTTAAGGTGGGGAGTTATAATCAAGATTCTTTAAAAAAATTATAAAAAAAAAAAAAAAAAAAAGAAGAAAAAGGAGGGGAGGTTATATTCGATGGTGGGGGTAATTTTGGGATTTTACGGTACTTACTTAAAAGGAAATATTAAAGGCTATCATTTCTTACATTAAAGGTAAAAAAAAAACTGCGTAATGATTCCATTGATAACGTGCATCCGACACTTTATGAAAAATTAGTTAAATTAGAAATAATATATAAATATTAAAGCTTAATTCACTGCCAAACTTAACTTGCAATGTCGACGTACCGTAAGTGTGCTCGAAGATTGGATGTAGCTTTGTTGGATGGAGAAGAAAAAAAAAGGGGGGGTTACTTTCAGGATAACGGAGGCATTTCACTTTCAGCGAGAAAAGGGGGGAGGGGTTATATTCGATAAGGGGGGGGGTTACTTTCGGGATTTTATGGTAAATTATAATTTTAACAAATTAAAATCAGAGATTTAATTACACTCCTGGTTATCTGATTCTTTTTAAAATCATTAAAACAGTGCATTTTAAAATTTCTTGAAATAAAATTTTTAACATCAATTAATTAATTGTAATTTTTTTCACTTTAAAAAATGTTTAGATTACCGTCTAAAAATATTTTAAATTTCTCTGCAACTGAAAGAAATTTTCAATTTTTTCTTTTATCTATTCTAATTCTGTTAAAAAAAAAAAAAAAAAAAAATATCTTAACACGTTTGCTGCCGATCTCACGTGACTAATATTTGAAATGGCGTTTTTTTCCTTTAACCTACCGATTATGTATGGCATATTTCACAACAGTGCTACATCGCCAGATGTTATGGTTATGGGCTTTGTGTTTACCTTTGCTTATTTGCATAATGTGTTACATCATATGCTGTATGACGTCAAATGTATGAAAATTCCTCTGCTCGGTAAAAGCAAACTCTGGAGTTAATGAGTAATAAGTTAAATTTAAATAGGAAATAATTTCATTAGTACTAAGCAGATAAAATATTAAATCACTGACATCATCACTTTGGTCGCGTATTGAGCATACATGTTTTATTAGAGAGAAAGCATTTTATGAAATATTCTTCCGGGAGGATCAAAATTTCAATGGCATGCTTCCGGACCACCTCTAAGGGGGAGCATCAGACCATCACCAATTGCCTAATGCGCAGCACTAGTGTGATGTAAAATCTAACCAACCATCTATTTTGAAATATAAATATTCCTGATGTTTCCGTTAGTTTTGTTTTGCTGGTTGAATAGTGTTGGAATTTAAGGTTGGTTGAGTTTTGCGTCGCACTAATGTTGCACAATGGGGCAATTGGCGACTGTCTGAGCTACCCCTCGAGGTGGTCTGGAAACATACCATCAAAATTTTGATCCTTCACGGAAGGGAAGTTGGAATTTAAGAGGTACTTTTGCATTTTAGAGGCATATTTTTGATTTTCAAGCCAATAATGATTGCTACAGTACAAAATTTTGCATATTTTTTAATCTCATGCATTTTGGGATAGGGGTATACGTATAGATCAGAGGGTAAACAGATCAGAGTACCATTATTATAGAGAACCGTTAAAATTTGCTATAATTATCCAGTTGCGGATGTATTTTTTCATTTTTAACAAATGAGGACTATAATTCAAATATTAATGATAAATAATTTACTTTATACATTTTTTGAAAACGTAGAAAAATGCCTTTAAATAAAGGTTGTCCCCAGAAACTGTAGTGTTTCTTCAATCACATCGGTTAACCGCATTTTGGTGTGCAACTTTGTGTTATCTTGGTGGTACTGTAACATTTGGTGTAACTGTAATATCTAAGTTTTATTCTTTCATTTGTGATTAGTTATGAATTCGTAATTATTTCATAATTCTTTTTTTATTCCATTTTATGAAAATTTTCCTTTTATTCTGAGTTTTTTTTTTATATACGATATTTTTTTCCCGATGTATTTCTTTGTTAGATTAGATCGCTGGTGTTCGATCGTTCGCCGCCGGTGGAGGGTTGCTATTCGGAACACGATGCGAAATGGCGCCGTCTTGGCGACTTCCGAAATTTTGCCAAGCGGCAGCCTAAAGTAAACTTTCACCTGTAAGGCAATATGTCACATCCCGCACTAGCACGGGATCGGCAGCGAACATGTTAAAACTTTTACGAAATTTTATTTGAGTGAATGAAAATTCAGCAAGTCAAATATAGAGTCAATTATTGACTCGCTGTTCTAAAATTTGCAAGTCACTGATTATGCATTTTTAGGAATTGATACATAAATTGCAAGTAAAAAAACTCATTCTTAGAATATATCATTCTCAAGATTTTTTACTACAGTAAAAATGTAATTTTGTAGTTTTATTTTTCAGGGACTGACAAAGTTTCAATATCTTAGGAGCTAAAAGCAAATTATTTCTATGACAATACACGCAGCAAAACGTAGAGAGTTTAGGGGTAATATTTCATAATTTTATAATTAATGCAGGTCATTTATGTATTATTTTACATTGAATAAGAGAAATTCAGTTAAAAATGTAAACTAAGGAAAATTTTAAATATAGTCCATTTAATTTGATAAATGTCATACTATTTATCATACTATTAATATTTTCTCGCTTTAAGTTCAAACAGTTTTGCTTTAGATAGTAGGATGTTGGTACTTTGTTTACACAAAAATGGTGACATGGGAAGTGCCAGTATAATAGTAAGAAGATTTGTCAAGCATGAGAATTTCAAAATCTCTGTTAATTTTACCTGAAAACAATAAAATTATACCATTCATTCAATATATAAGTATAAGTAATGCCATTTTTTATACCAAGAGGAGAAGGTGGGAGGAAAAGCAAAAATATAGTAAAAAATATTATAAGTGCATAAAATTTTTTGTCAGTCTGCCATAACTCATCACCAATGAGATAGTTATAGTCACCCGGGATTTGTCAGACCCTTATATTATTAATTATTAAATTATAATTAAATTTTAAGTTAAAAAAACTTCAAAGACATTTTTCATTAAGGTGCAAAGTGTAAAAAAACTTCAAAGACATTTTTCATTAAGGTGCAAAGTGTAAAGGCTGAAAATTGAAATATAGTGCCATTTTATTTTCATTTTTCCACTTTTTCTCATTTTTGCCAGTTTTTTCCATTTTTACCTGGTTTTTTCCACTTTTTGCCGCTGTCCTGGCAAAAATGTATTTTTGCTGGCAAAAAGCCAATCTTGGTCTCAGCATAAAAGAAGTAATTTTAACAGACAGTTTTTGAATGACAATAATTTAATAATTAATGTTTTTCAAATAGAAAAGAATTAAATATTTCTGTATAAAGGAATTGTTTATAAAGGTATGATTTTTGTGTAAAATTTTACAGTAAATTTTATTGTAGTGAAATAAAAATAAATTATTTTGCATAAATTTTTTTATAAAGAATTAATCATATGGGAAAATGTTCACTTTCTTCACCACATATTGGTAATAAACAGTAATTTTTGTTTGTTATCTTTATTTATAGGTGAGGTGAGTAGAGGATTTTCTCACCTGATTATTTATTTGTAATACAATCTTTAATGCAAATTAGATTTATTTTTATTTCATTCTAATAAAATTTACTGTGAAATTTCGTGTTAAAATCATATCTTTATAAAAAAAAATTCCTTTATACTAAAATATTTAACTTTTTCTAGTTGAAAAATATATTCATTACTAAATTACTCTTACTGTCATTCAAAAACTATCTTTAAAATTACTTCTTTTATGCTGAAAGATATTTAATATTTGCTAACTGAAAGGTAATATTCATTACTAATTTATTTTCCTTTTATTTAATTAAATTTTGGGTATTTTTTCGTTTGCAGGGCAAAACAAAAAATCGCCAATTAACATTAGAACATTTTTGTTTTATAAGTAAAATATATTAACATTCTTTTTTCTACCTGAATTTTTGTTTTACAAAAATGATGAAAATTTGGGATTTGCCCACAACACAACTGAAGAAGATGCAGTCTATTTTTTTTAAGAGAAAGGTTTATTGGTAAAGAATGCAATATGCGATTTGAATATAAATGGCAATAATATAAATTGGTGCGATAATATTGAATTGGTGATTTTTCGTTTGCCCCGCAAACGGAAAAGTACCAAATTTTGTTACATTTACTTATGTTTATAAAAAGAAATAAATAAATAAAACATTTATTGATCTTATTTATTCTATTGGGTGTTTGAATTAATTCGTAGCATTTTCCAATAGATGGCGTGACTAGTATTCCCCATAAACCTACTATCATTGAGCATCGTTATTAATTAGTATATGCCATTCGGTTGAAGCATAAATAACATAATTTTTTACTTTATCGAATATGTCTCACTTTGTGCCGGATAAAGTGTTTTTGCAAGGAGTTCTACTTCATTACTTTAATATGAAGAAAAGCGCTGCCGAAAGTCATCGAATTTTAATGGAAGTTATGGAGAGCATGCACTAGTTGAACAAACATGTCGTAAATGGTTTGCTCGATTTAAAAGTGGTGATTTTGAGCTGGAAGACAAGGAACGACATGGGCAGCCGAAAAAATTCGAAGATGAAGAATTGAAGTCATTGCTCGATGAAGATCCATGCCAAACGCTTCAAGATTTAGCTGAATCATTAAGAGTTAACTTTTCAACAGTCAGCAAACGCCTGAAAGCCATGGGAATGATCTAAAAGCAGGGAAATTGGGTCCCATACGAACTGAAATCTAGAGATGTGCTCGTCCGCACGTCGCAAAACCGGTCAAAACCTACATCGAAACGACCAAATGGGAGATCCTACCTCACCCATCGTATTTTCCAGACATTGCTCCATCTGATTACCACTTGTTTCGATCGATGAGCCATGGCTGTCTGAGGAACACTTCACTTCTTATGAAGATTGTAAAAAATGGGTCGATTCTTGGATTGCCTCTAAAGATTATTCGTTCTTCCGACACGGAATCCGTATGCTGCCAGAAAGATGGGAAAAAGTAGTGGCTAGTGATGGTCAATACTTTGAATAATCTATTTGTAATTATTTTTGCACAATAAAGCCTCAATTTTCGAAAAAAAAAACGCTATGAATTAATTCAAAGACCCAATATTATGAATGATAAAAGTACTATAATTTAGATAAATAATTTTAAAACTTTAGAAAAACACTATTCTTTTTTTTTTTACTTAAAAGGATTAAACTACTATTATATTGTTTTATAACACAACATCTTTAAGAATTTTCAAAAATACTCAAAATTGTTTTTTAAATACTTTAGAGAGCCTGTTTAAAGAGCAGTTCTAGAGATTCTTAAAATACAATTTAGGCATAATGATAGAATATTTTAAAAATATTTATATTAAAAGTGTATCTATCCTCATCAAACACCAAAGCCCACGTTATTCTATGGGAAAAACTGTTTATAGAGGATTACTCATTATCTAATAAATATTTTTTAAATTCTGTTTTCACATTCAAATAATTCACAACTTTACATTTGTTCTTATTTTTATACTTCCATTACCCTACTACTGTAGGTAATGGAAAAAGGTTGGTCAAAAAGTTCGATAATGAGATTTCACTTGATTTACACATTTTAAGGTCCCCCAAGTCCAAAAAAGTGTTTTTGGCAATTGGTCAGCGTGTGTGTGCGTGTACCAGTGGCGTATTCTCTGGGTATGCTAGGCATGCGCCGCATACCCACTAAAAACTATCTAAACTTTAAACAGAATTTATTTAAAAATAAATTATATAAACTAAATAAACAATAAGACTTCTTCACACACCATAAATTTTGAACTAATTTTGTTAAACACTCGCTTCCATTTATACAGTATCCACCATTCAGTTTTGAAAAATTATAGTGAAAGGAAATTTCTTTTGTTACATTATTCCTGGATAAATCCAAGTTTTTTTTTTTTTTTTCCTTACTATTGTCGTTACTTCCCCCCCCCCCCCCCCCCGCTTTGTTTAGGAGACATCTGCTGACCAGTATCGTCCCAGAGATACCGTCCCTCTCTTCTCCTGCTGACCGGTTATTGCTTAGGTCATGCTGCTTTTCTAAAGCATGCTCTGATATAGGGATTTCTTGCTATTTGAGGGAATATTCAACGTCCCTCTAATTTTCACTCGTATAAACTACAAGGGGAGTTCCGCTGTATAAACGACCCAAGGCATGCTACCCTAGGAGAGCATATTCTGGAGTTTGGAGCATTTTTTAAAGCGTAGGGATTTTGTTACCTTCGGTAGAGATGTTTTCACAGAGGAGAGCTGGCTTTTCCGACTGATTGATAAATTAAAACTTATACTTTATTTTACAATAATAATAATAATAATAAAAAAGAATTGATTTGAAAATGATAATTAAATTGCAAAATAAAATTTGGATAAATTTCCAAAAGTTGTTTTATGTGCCAGAAAAGTTGCTTTTTATTTATTTATTATTATTATTATTTTAAATTTAAATAACTTATTCTAAGTGAAGACTTCTGCCAAAAATAAAAGTATGTACAAATTTTGTTTATTCAATAATATGAATAAAGCAAAATGTCTTCTTCATGTATGCCTGTATGCGCTATGAAGGCCAGGCCACTGATCGCAGATTTACAAAAAATTGGCAGATGCGTAGCTTTGATCTTGCAGGTGTGCATAGAATTTTTTCTTTCTTTATTTTTACTTTATTTTTCTTTCTGATTTTTTTCTTTTTTTGTGTGTGTGTTTATTTTCTTTCCTTATTTTCAAATCTGAATGTCTTAAATTAATTATTTTATTTGTTTATTTATTTATTTATTTTGGAATGTTCCGTTAATTTTTCTGCTTTATTTTCTTAAATTTTATTTAAATTCCGTGTTTTTTTTTTCATCCATCTGCATTTCTTAGAAAAGATCGCTATTCTATTTATTTTTCCTTCTTTAGCATTATGTCAAATAATCAAATCAAATAATTTTATCAAATAATTTTATATGATAAAATTTTAATACTGTTTCTTTTTCTTTCTTTTTTTTTTTTTTTATACACATAATAGTGAGTTTTCAAAAATAATTGTTTATGTAAACGCGTAATACCCCCTTTTGAAGAGGAATGTTTATTATTTTTAATATATTGTTTCTATCGAAATCAAATGGTAATATGATAGAAAGAATTAAACTTATTAAATTTTTAACTTTATTAAAAATTGTAACAATTAACTTCTTGTGTAAGAACTATCAGAAGTCAGATAAGCACCTACATTGAAACGCTTGCTTAAGGCGCTGCCACTAGCAGTGGGGTCCCCAATCCGACATAGCGTGGTCGTGGAAGACACAGCACAAAGCAGCGAACACCTGAAGCCAAGTTTTCAGCGATTTCAGTGGATTTTTTCTTGAAGGTTCTCACTATTTTTTCTTTTTCTCTTTTTTTTTTCTAAGGTGATATAAAAAAAAATGTAATTAAATTTCTTTGAAAAATCATTTAAATACAGCGATCAATGAAGCGACCAAATCGGCCTTCAATAAGTTAATATAAGAGTTCTTTAGATATATGATATAAAGTTAAAGCGACAAAATTTGCATATAAAATTTTATGTACGATTCCAAGAAATTGGAGGCCCACCAGCGGCCGAACGGTTCTGCTCTCAAAGTTGGTAGATGGGAAGTGTCGGGTTCCATGGCTTTCTCCGAAAGGCGCGTAAATAAGGCTAGGACCCCTTAGAAAGGCCCACGACGGACGGCATTCCACCCATAGGCCTAGGACCCAAGTGTAGTCAATCGGACTTGAATTCTACCAACCAACCAACCAAGAAACTGGAAAAATCCAAGCTTAAATTTGATGAAATGATATTGTCTTGATCAGTAGTGTTCTTTCCATAGTTGTCTTCAGAGCATGCCCAGATTCAAATGTCACGCTACGTCACTGGCATGTATGTATGTGCGGAATCTTCTGGCTAGCATATCTCCGAAACTAATAAAGATAGAACTACAAAACTTCAGAATTCAGACAGGTCTGGTGTACAGGTGAATTATCTATATTTTGGTGAAAATTCAAAAACAGGAAGTGGGACATCAGAAACCGGATGTGGAACTGTAAGTCTGTATCTCAAAAACGGCTCAAATGATTGTCTTCAAATTTGGTATATAAACACTCTATTAGATGTTCTTTCGAATGGTATAGTTGGTTAGTTCAGGAAAATTGATGGGCGTCCTGTATAAATAGCTCAATTTCAGTTTCAGGTCTCACAAACACGTTCCGTTAAAAACGGCTGTACGGATTTTTTTTCAAACTTGCCATATTAACTCACTTTTAAATATCCTTTTGTATGTAATTATTGTTTTTTGGTCAATAATTGAATTTTGTAAAAGTTGGTATCTCAAAAACAGTTCTAACAATTTTCTTGAAAATTGTTATCTAAATCTATTTCTTTCTCATGGATTACATGGTTATTAGAGGAAAATTAACAGTTATCCTGCTTAGGTAGGTCATCTTCTGATCTCGAAAATTTGTGTTTCAAAAAATAACTCTACCATTTTTTTCTCTTATTTTTTACCGCATTATATGTAAGTTTCATTTTGTCTTATATGTGTATAAAGTTTCTCTTACTGTAAAAATTTTAGGTTTCTACTTCTTTAGGATAGGTCACTTTTATGTTTTCTAATCACATTATCTCCCAAAAATGCACATAATACGTTTAATAGTGGGTAACGGAAGTCGTGCGGTTGCTTCACATCAGATTTGTTTTTTTCCTCCAAAAATTGATTTTTTAAATACATTTAATATTTTATTTTGAAGCTATGAAATGAGGGAAATAAACTAAGTGCAATTTTTAGCTTCAAAATGAAATATTCAGAATTAAAAAAATTAATTTTTGAAAAACAAGAACTACTTTAATGATTGTGAATTTTCTGAATACGAAATTGGTGTAAAAGAAAAATACGTAAGATAAATGAGTAATTCTACAAACAAATTTCCTAACAGAATAACATAGGTTTTGGTTATCGGTGAAGACAGATTTATCTGCAGTCTTAACTTAAAATATATATAAAAAAAAAAAAAAAAAAAAGGAAAAAGAAAAGAACTCAAAAAAATTAACTATAAAATTTGTATAGTATAAAATACACAGAAAAAATCATTTAACTGAAAAATTTACATACATTTTTTTCAGAAAACTGAATAATTAAAAAAATTATGTATAAATAAATTTTTAAAATATATTTTTTAAGCATACCGTGAATGAATAGCAAGCTCTTCATTACATAAAACTTCATATGTCTTTGCACAAGCTTCTAATACATCAGTATCATTATGTCTTTCAACAATTTCATGAATCAGTTTAAGAAGACTGTCTAGATTCTTTTCCTGTCTGCTTGTTGTATAAATCTCAAGCTCAAAATATTGTGGTATCAGCATCAAATTTGCAATTTTTTCAGCATCAGCTAAATACTTAGCCAATAAAGATGGCAATGTTGTAATAAAATGTTCAGTTAATTTGATTCTGTCATCAGATACTTGCTTCAACTCTTTAACAGATGGCTGTTTTCTATTTGGACCTCGACCAACAGGTGGTTCACCAGTTGCAGCTTGTTTTACACTACAAACCATGATTTCAATTAAAGATGTTTCTTGGCGATCATCTAAAGGCTCTTCTTGGGGTCCAGGCTCTTCCAATAACAAATCTGTCATGCATTCCCAGTCTTTCATCATGGGATTACTCTCAATTAAACTATCTACTAAATATGCTCCATGCTCATGGAGTTCACTCTCAATAAAAAATTGAACAAGATCTCTGATAAGAGGAGTATTTATAGACCGTTTCTTGCCTCTTTTTGTTCTTAAACCCTGAACTGCTTCATCATCAGGCTGAAAAAGTCGTTCATTAAGAAATTCACCTGCTGCTTGAGCTACTGCTCTATGAGATGAATATACTAATTCATAAACATGCTCACAGTCTTTATCTGTCAGTATTTCTCTATGATACTTATGAATACTTATAACTAATTTTACAGCATGCACAGCTACATCATATTCTTTATCTAATGTCATTGCGACAATACGATCTTTAAATTTATTAGTGAATAATTCCATTTTGCTCGTCAGTTCTTCTGCTCCATAAAGTGGTAATAATGCTTGCAAACATTTTAATCGAACATCTCCGACTTTATCATGAAGGGTCCAACCAATGTATTTTAGATAGCTGTCATCAAGAAAATGTTGATGGAACTTCTTCATCCATTGGCCAATTTCATACATACATATAGATCGAATCTCAGGAAGAGTATCTCGATAACGATGCACAAAAACACTTTTAAACATATATGTTAACATGTTCTTAATTTCTTCCATATTTTCTTCCAATTCTTGACGTTTACCCAATAACATTTCTAATCTTTCTGTTGCTCGTTTGTCACGATTTTTCTGCCTTTCAGCTTCATATTGTCTTTGAGTGTTATCCAAATTAATGCTCAAGTTTAGGGCAACATCTACAAGAGCAGTCATAAGTTTCATGGCAGCTAATGTTGCAGTATGTCTAAAGGCTCGAACTTGAGAATCTGAAAGACCTGTTAACAATGATATTACATTATCCATGAGATACTGATCATAAATTATGCTATACTGACACTGTCGAACCATGACCTGCACAAATTCACAAAAGTTTGTACGAAACTTTTTCCACTGTGGTCCACTCATAATAAGTGGATAGTCTCCACTTTCTTCTTCAAATTCTTCTGTCATCTTTCTAATAATTTGAGCATGTTCCATAGTTGCCTGCATCTGTGGAGTGATGCGCCCTTTACAACCAGCACACTGGATAAAAAATTGCATCAAATCAAGAAGAGCAATATCACGATCCTGTTTATACGCTTCAATCCAGTCGTCAACAACACATTGTAGAGCACTTCTGCCTTGTTTAACAACTTCAAAAAGACTATTGGGATCATCTGTTGGAGAATCTTGAATAGCTCTTCGACCACCTCTGCCACCTCTTCCACGTCCACCACCTCTACCTCTTCCAGCAACACGTCTTCGTTTATTTCTAATTCCTCGAAAGCCTGTCTCTTCAACATGAAAATCTATAGCTTCATTTGTTTCATGAAGATCTCCGGCGGGAAAAATATCATCGGCATCAACTTCCATCATCTGACCTTCCACAATATCCTCTTCACTCAATCTACCTCTTTTACGAGCCATTATTAAGAAACTAACAATTCAATCTAACTTTTCTACAATCAATAAACAATTTTTTAAATTTTCGTACAGTTGTCATATCCTTCCCAAGAAGCTGTTGTTCACGAAACAAATACAAATACATATACATCGTTTATGTTGCCAAAAATCACAGCGACAGCACTAATACCACTTTCAAAAAATAAAGGTTAGTTTCGAACTCAAGCAGGTGCACGTGACGTCATTGCGATAAACATTGACAAATTATTCAGTATGAAGTACGTGCTTTAGTATGTAGGCAAAACATAGGATTAGCCATAGATATGGTAATATATACAGTGGCGCCAACTTATATGGGCCCGTGGGGCCCGAGCCCACCCAATAATTTGCTCTCCCTGCCCACCTAATTTTCATTATTCTGATTTATTATTTATATTTTTGAAACTTAAAAAAAGCATTTTCTTTGAAAAAAATTAGGAATACACGCCCCAGGCAGACTCAGTTAAATGTAGTATATCAAATTAAAACTTCATATTTTACAAAATGAGTTCTGATCAGTGTAAATTCTTATAATACGTATTAGGTTTCGAAAGCAGAAATTTTTGGTAATAGCAACAGAGACCAGACGTTTCCCGGAAAATATACTGCACAGCCTCCTTTACCCTGCAGTGAAACTTGACCAGACAGAGGTCCATTCTTTAATTCCATCCTAACTTTAAATGTTATTGAATTAATGTATCCTTATCCGCCTTCATCTCTTTCCAATGGAAAATAAATCTTGAGTGACTTTACTCGACTTTCCGAGCATAATTAACGGTTGTGTAAATAAAGTAAAGTAAGAGGAGTCGTTAAATAAACAAAAGAGAAGATTATAATAGAGTGTTTCAGTATTTTTATCTATATAGCATATTGTTTATTTTAACGCTGTTGTACTTTTAAAAAAATTGAGCCCATAGATTATTATGATAAAGAATATTTCGGTCTGTCCCTGTAAAAATCTATAAATCCTATATTCAATGAAATTTATACATTTCATATGTCAGTGACCTGTAACATTCATATAAACTTTCAGCTGAATTGGACAAAACACTATCGTCTAAGATGCTGTCGCACTTATAAAAAATTTAAGCCCATTAAAAAAATTCTTAACACGTTGAGCGCCACGCAAATTCTTAAAATCCATTAAAATTCTATAATGATTTCTCCTGTAATAAATAAAAATTAAGCAAATTTTTAATAAATTTCCAATATTAATATTTGTAATATTTTTAGTTTTATATCCGCCACCGACGGTTGACGCGGCTTTATATCATATTTGACACTGTCAGCCACCGATGGCTGACCTGACAGGGCGCTAAATGTTTTAATTTTTTATTGGTACTGCTTTTACTTTCCGGGTAAAACTTTCACTGAAATGTTTGAAGTATAACACGTTCTACACACTCCTAAAGTTTCAAGATGATTCCTTCAGTACTTAGAGATATATGACAAAATGTCTAGAATCTTGAATGGCTGACATGGCGCTCAGCGTGTTAATGATTCATAGTCTAATGATTCTTAAAAAAAAATTGAGCCCATAAGCCTAATGATAGAGAAATGTTCATTGTGTACCTGTAAAAAAGTACAAGTGCTATATTCTCTGAAATTCCTACAGTCCGTGTAACGGGGATCTATAACATGTAAATTTCCTGTTCATTTGAATATTGCGTTTAGACGCTGTCGCATTTTAAATAATTTAAACCCATAGGATAGGCCGTTATGATAAAGAATTTTCCCTTGTGTTCCTGTACAAATTTATAAGTGGTAGAGAGTCCTCAAAATTTATACAGTTTGTTCGATGGCGACCTATAACATCTACATAAATTTTCAGCTCAATTGGATAAAGCATTTAAATTATATCACTCTATAATTTAAGCCCTTAGACCATAATGATAAAGAATTTTTTTCTTGTGTGCCTAAAAGAATCTATAAGTGCTAGGTTCACCAAAATATATATTCAGTTCGTGTGAAAATGACCTATAACATTTCTATAAGTTTTTGGTTTATTTGAATAAGATATTTAGGCATTATTGCATTTTAAATAATTTGAGCCCATATTATAAAGAATTTTCTGTTGTGTTCCTGTAAAGGGCTAGATTCACCAAAATTAATAGGGATCATGCGGCGGTGATCTACAAACCTACAACAGATATACCAACTTCCAGCTCATTGGAACAGAGCGTTTAGACGTTATCGTGTTCACACACACAGATACACAAATTCATGTACATCGTAAAAATAGCAAAAGTGAACTCAGGAGACCTCAAAACATACAGCTACACCAAAATCTCAAATTCAAATTTTTGTCATGATTACAATATTTTCCTTGCATAGCATGTTCGGAAAGTAAAAATCTTTATAGCATTGTTCCTTTTACCAAGAAATATTTCAGCCCACCCAAACTTTTTCAAAAGTTAGCGCCACTGAATACGAGGGAAAGTCATTAAGTCACAAAAGATAATAAAAAAATAATTTACCATGATAATCACTTGGAAACAATTTTTATTTTTCCACATAATCTCTAGCAACGTTGATTCACTTATCCCATCGTTTTATCAGAGCCCCAATTCCAGCTGCATAAAAATCTTTGTGTTGCTGTCTCATCCACAGTAGGACTTCATGTTGAACGACGTTCAGTGGGCCTATGGGAGTAGCCAGTATCCGATCTATGGGGGTGCAAAAAGTTTCAGGCCCAAAGTTGTACGTAAAAAATATTTTTGGCGACAGCAGAGAAATAGTTGTTATTTGTAATGGTGATCATTATGGTGTGTGTATAAGTTTGGGCATGACAGAAGGTTTTTCTAAAAAATGCCCATTTTTTTAACATCCCTGACCTGTGGCAGATCCAGAACTTGACTTTCGGGCGGGGGCTAAGATTTTTCAAAGTGTTATTCTAGACCAATAAAAAATTTACAATTGCAATATTTATTTGTGAATGTCAGTGTTTTTTTTTTTTTTTTTTTTGGGGGGGGGGCTTCAGCCCCCTAGCCTCCCCTTAAATCCGCCACTGTCCCTGACCCCTCTTCCTCCCCCAAAAGAAGCAAATGTTTTAAGTTTGAAGCCTGTGTTTGTCTGTCTGAGCCACAGTAACTTCCAAATGAATAGACCGATTTCAATATATATATATATATTTTTTAAGAACGCTGGTTTAATAGGAGTGTTTTTTAGAGACGTGATAAAAATATGTTTGATATATACTTTTAATTAATTGAAATGCGATTTTTTTTTTCTTTTTTTTTTCCCCCTCAGGCAAAATTTGCTTCAATTTTGTCAGGAATCGATTATGCATACACTGCAAAAAATTGTCACCTCGCTACCAAAATATAGCCGTAAATTATACGACTAATCCGTATTTTTTATGCTTCAGTTTGCCGTATTATCCGTAATTTACCAGAATTGTTCAGTAACTTTCATGGTTCACCGTAAAATTTACTTTTAAATGAGTTTCAATTTTTTGCAACGTATTTTTGAAGCTATAAAATTAAAAGGGGAATGAGAGGGCAGATAAACAAATTTTTTTTAATGAGAACTTAGGCCGTGAAAAATCGCGTTTCTGGATTCTTCAGGGTGAGGAATCGATTAAGTGTACTTTCGAAGCTGTAAAATAATTAGGGGAATGTGGGAAACGCGTGCTTAACAATCTCAAAGTGCAACAGGGCCTTGAAAACACGTCCATGCAATTAGGTTATTTAATGTGAGGAATCAATTGTGTATACTTTCGAAGCTGAAAATCTTGTGAGGAGAGATGGGAGCAGTTATTTTAATGTTTAAAATAGGTATAAGAGCTATAAAAAATGGGTTTCTAACTTGTTGGTATTGTGACTATATGTATTTTACTTTTGAGTATGTAGAATTAAAGGTGGAGATAGGCGGTCGTTGCCGCAGGCAGAGGAGACTGCGACCAATGTTTGTGTCATGAACCTATAAGGAGGACGGCGATCGCGATGTTTTAAGAATAACCCCAATTTTCTCCATTCGCTTCTCCTCAGACATCTCGGGTCTTTGCAGCGCCATCACGCGGCGGTATCAGAAATTCCGTCTTTCGAATTATTGAAAGTTGAAAGATAAAAGAAAAGACAAGGAAGGATTGCGCAAAAAATCGCGGATTTTCATTTGGAATAAGTTAATAAACTTTTATTAAATCCGCATCAACGTATACTGTTGTAGATTCCGAAAGTTCGATAATTTTAAAATCATTCTGCAAAAACTTTTTTGAGAAATCTAAAATAAATAATAATAATAAATTAGTCTTGTATTTCGTTTAAATAAATAATAATAATAGAATGGAACAATCAATTTGAAATGTTCCAAATAATGATAATAATAATAATAATAATAAGTGGGAAAAAATGAAAAGAAAAAACCCACCAAGGAATTGTATATAAGGAATATTTATCAATTGTTCTTGAAATTATTTTCAATGTTTAATATTTAGCATTTGAAATAATTTGTTTTTAAATATCTACATTTTGAACTCGCACTAAACATTTTTCATTTATATAAATTAAAACTTTCTTTCAATTATACACACACACACACACACACACACATATATATATATATATATATATTCCACACATGTGCAATGAAATATTATAATAATTATTATATTTATGTTTCTTGAAAATTATTAAATAAATACTCCCTGCAAACTAATTATTATAAATTTTTTTTCCTCCACTAGTAACTGAGAAGTTCTGCCCTTAAAGCTGGACGATGGGAAGTGCTGGGTTCGGTCTCAGGTCACGCTTGTCGACCTAGACATTCGGAGTTTTCCGTGTTTTTCTCCGAAACTCGCGAATGATATGGGCTAGTACCTCTTAGGTAAATGTCCCTAGAGTAGACAATTCACCTTAAACCGAATACCAACATTTTAGAGGTTTGGTTAAGTTAATAGGTCCCACCAGAAGCCGAGAGGTTCTGCATTCAAAGGTAGTGGCCGAGAAGTGCAGGATTAGATCCCAGGAAGCACTTGTCGAACTAGTCGTTTAGAGTGTTACGTGGATTTCTCCGAAACTCACGTGAATACAGGTTAGGATCACTTAGAAAGACCCCTACAGATGGCATCCTCTTTAGGCTCAAGTCCCTAGTACTAAGTCCCCAATAACTTTAAGCCAATAGAGGAAAGTTGCATGGAGCATGGTTCAAGTCCATGTCATTTGTCTGCCTAGACGTTTCTTATCTTCTACAAAACTTGCATAAATATGGGCTAGGGTCCCTTAGAAAGACCCAAGGAAGCAATCCACCCTGGCCCAAGTTTCTAGAGCAGACAACTGGCCTTAATATAGATTTAATACATATATATAGATATAGATATATAAAGTAATACTTGAATATACTGTTAAACTATAATAAGGTAGAATCAAGGTGAATAATTAGAAATTAGTGAGCAGTAATCATTTTAAATATTTTGAAAAAAATCTGAAATTCTGAATTATTTATTTTTAAATAATTTTTGAGAAAAAATAATATACTTAATAATCGCATAATTTAATGCATATGTATGTGCATTTTCATAATTATAAAATAGTAATTTATAAAGCGTTTTATGTAAATTTACCACCCGCTTTCGTAATAAATTTATCTAAAAATTTTCCAGTTACAAAGCGCAAATAATTTATATACAAAGATATTCAAAATAATTTCAATATATTTCGTTCAATAAGAGATAATATTAAAAAAAAATTGTTTTAATACCTTTGTACTAAACAACACATAAGGAAATTGACCTTATTATGGTTAAAAAATGTTTTCTGTGGAACAGGGTATGAATAGCAAAGATTTACTGTTAACGGATACACAAAAATATTCAGATGCATTATGGGCTGTAGTTGAAAATTGTTAGAACTGCATTTTTAACTGTGTTAAGCGTTTTTAATAATTTAAAACATTGCTAATGCATGATTATAACTTTAATTGGTGTGCCTGTTCTTTAATTTCTGGTGGTATTTATAAAATACCTTAAAATTAATATATGTTATTTAAGTGCCAAGTTCTCTACTGAAAATGATACAATTATGCTCTACAGGATGGCTAAACAAGTTTAAGTCCATATATAGGCTATACAAATGCAATATTTTTCTCAATTTTTTCTTTAGACTAGACATAAAGCTGTGAAGAAGCTTTTGTGAGATTTTTTCCTCTATTGCTAAAAACAAAATATATTTTTGCAGCCTTGTTTTTTGAAAATATAAAGGAGTACAGAAAAACAATCTGTCTTTTAGTTTTTGTTTGAAATTAAAGCCATAAAGATATTCTTTACTTTATTCTATATCCAATAGAAGAAAGTATTAGATTCGTAAAAATTTTCGATTTCTAGTTTTCGATAGATTTACATGTTTTTAGAGATCCAGAACAGGATTTAATCTTTTTTAGAAAATGTCTGTATAATTCCAACTGTATCTCAAGAGCTGCGTCAGAGAATTTCATACAAATTGATATGTAGTTGCACCTTAACACTTAACATAAATTAGGGTCTATCAACTTTGGGTGAAAACCGTGCAGCAGGTATTGTTGCCCTCCCGTTTTCTCTGAACTTTTAACTTGGCGGTATAGGACAAAATTTCTTATAAATCTACACAATTGAAATTGTTTTAATTGAATCCTTATGAAATTAAAAATATTATTCATAATACAAATAGGGAACTAGAAAAAAAAAAAAAAAAAAACGAACATGTAGGGGCAATGGCAAATTTTATATCTTTCATCAATAAATTTTCTTCCTCAGTATAAGAAAATGCAAATTATATTTTAAAGCCTCATTACAAAGAGAGACAATTTGTTTTAATACCATACACCACATCCTGAATATTTTTAAGTTTTAATACTCAAAAATTATATTACATTTCACCATTCAGATATTTAAAAAAATTTATTTTACGATGAATCAACAAAGTAATACCTGAATATCGTTAAGGGTATGCTCTTAAACTATAATATTGTGAAATCCAGGGGAAAAAAATGAAAAACTAGTAATCGTTTTAAGTATCTCCAAAAAACTGACATTTAGAGTTTCAGTTTTAAAATTTTGAATAGTTTTTGAGAATATTTAATATGCTTAATATTTTATATTTCAATGTGTATGTAAATTTTCCCAACCCTAAACCAGTAATTTACAAAAAGGTTTATAAAATTACTGTCTTTTTTCACTGTAATAAATTTTCTTAAGAAATTTCCGATTTCAATGTTAAAACTTCTTCTTCTTCTTTTTTTTAATCAATCTTTACAATTTTACCGTTATCTTGCATGGGTGGATTCTGGGCAAAGCAATTTTTTTTTAATTTCACAAAACTTTAAAATACTATTTCATACATATATATATATATATATTCATATACACATACACGTACATAACGCATGGTTTGTCTTGATTTTATTACAAGCTAATCGTTATTAATTAAAATGGTTAATTAGACATTAAAAGCAAGCTATTTTCACTAAGAGATGAAAAACATTAAAGTATTATTTTATTTTATTTATTTATTTATTTATTTTAAATTCTAAAAATCCTTTATTTATTTATTATTCTTTTCCATTTTTTTGAAATTTTTGAACAAACAACCCCTCTCCCTCCCCCCCCCCCCCCCTCCACACACACACACTTACCTTGTTAAGAATTTCAGATTTTGTGCATGCATTATTGACCAATATATATAATTATAGTTCCCAACAACATGCATATCTGATTATCTTATCTATCTATATTAATAAAATCAGAGTTTTGTCTGTAAATTTGTCGGAATCAAAAAATTTTGCGATATCTTCACGTTTTACACCCCATGAAAGCCGAATATGACTTCAGAAAATTTTGCCTGTGTGTGTGTGTGTGTGTGTGTCATCGTGTCCGAATGTCGCTTTTTTTGTCCGGGCATCACTTGAGAACAGCTGGACGGAATTCAACGGCGCTTGGCAGGAATTTAGGTCTTCACCCAACTTAAAATTATATCTATCAACTTTTCAGAAATTCCTCCCGTCCCCCCCCTAGGGGGTAAAAGACTAAAACACGTTTGTCCGGGCATCACTCGAGAACGGCTGGACGGAATTCAACGGCGCTTGGCAGAAACTTAGGTCTTCACCCAACTTGAAATTATATCTATATAAATTCTCAAAATTATGATTAGTGTTTAAATTGTGGGTAAAAAACGCCTGCGCATGCGCCATAAATATTTTTTCACTAAAGTGCTTTGAATGGAAAAATAAAATATAAAAATAAATTTTTAAGTTAAAGACTTTTGTGTTCGCGTGATTCGCACTACAAATTATGAAAATATTGAAATGAAGTGTTGCCATCTAAGTTTCGTACTTTAGTTAATTTTAAAAAATCTAATTTTCGTATCGAAAAACTGTTTACACCCCAGGATTCAGAAAAATCTCCTCTTTCATTTGGTACTGAATTTGTAATGATAGGTCTGATATTTCTAATTTATTTTTCCCTTTTTCCTTTTTTCCGTTGCCACTTAAATTTCATACTTTAGTTATTTTTTAAAAATCTAATTGTCGCATCGAAAAACTGTTTGTACCCTTGGATTCAGCAAAATCGCCCCTTTCATTCGGTATCAAATTTATAAATATAGGTCTGATATTTCTAATTTATTTTACCCTTTTTCCGTTTTCAACCCAGATTCGATATGGAACAGCTTTAGTATTGGATCCCTTTGGCAAAATTTGAAATTCGGCACCGAAGTAGCTCGGACGTTTGTCGCCAAGATCTTTAATTACACAATTGAGATAGCCAATTCAGTTCATCGCAAAAATGGCTTAAAATATTTAAAGTCACCAAAGGGTTCCCATACTAAAGCTGTGCTTTTTGTATTTATTAGTGCTAGAGGCCTATTTCAGTCGGTACAGTTGTCGAATTTTTATAGGTCACTCTTAATTAGTGCTAGAGGCCTATTTCAGTCGGTTTATTGAATGGGGATTTATTGAATGAAGTCCCCCCAAGGCACAACTTTGACATGAGTCCCCCCCCCAGGCCCAACTTTGACATGAGTCCCCCCCACAAGGTACCCCTATTTCAGTCGGTACAGCGTTGTCGAATTTTTATAATATACTCTTAATAGTGCTAAGGGCCTATTTCAGTCGGTTTATTGAATGGGGATTTATTGAATGAAGTCCCCCCAAGGCCCAACTTTGACATAAGTCCCCCCCCCCCCAGGCCCAACTTTGACATGAGTCCCCCCCAAGGTACAACTTTGACATGAGTCCCCCCCCTAAGGCACACCTTTGACATGAGTCCCCCCCCAAGGCACACCTCCCCCTCATTGGGAAAAAGAGAAAATACGTTGTTTTGCGGCTATAAGACAGTTTGGACTTCCAACGTTATTTGTTGCAGTATCTGCAGCTGAAACACATTGGTTTGATTTAATGAAAACTTTATCATGGAATTTAGATCGTCACGAATTAACTAAAGAAGAATTTGTCGATATTAACAAGTTTAGCAGTAGGCCTCTGGCACTAAATTAAAATCTGTCAATGTCAGATTTTCATGTTTTAAATAATGAAATAATGTCGTGTCTGTATATTTTATTTAAATTGCAATTATATATAAACAACACTTTACGCACTATACATAGTATCGCCATATTGGCGATTTTTTTTTTTTTTTTTTTTTTTTTTTTTTTTTTTATAATATTTTCTATTAAAGACTTCTGTGGTCACGAAATTTGGTGCGTAAATTGTTTGTATGCATCCGGCACTTATTGTAACTGGATTTCACGAAATTCGAAATCCCCCCCCCCCCAACCTTCTCGGAGTCGGAGAGCAATAAACATGTGTAAAAACGTGTTTTTCCGTTTGAATTCGCTTTGAATTATCTTAGAATGGCGAATTTTCATGTGTGGATATTGATTAAGTGTACGCATTATGCACATTAGTGGGATTTTGCAAAACTTCGAGCTCACCCGCTGAGGGTGGGGAAGTAAGAAGTGGGTAAGTTTCGCCGAAGACAGTGGGGACCCAGACTCCTCACGTTGCGAGCGTTTAAACCTCTACCAATCACAGCGAGAACTTAGGTTATTAATAAAAATATGGGATTTTGACAACTCATTTAAGTTTAATGTCCAGCGAAGCGGGCAAAGCCTGCTAGTATATATATAAAGATATATATTATTTTGTAGACAGTTATCATTAGATGTCAGTTATTTTCTTTTTTAAATACTTAATACATATAGTATTATCTGTTTATCTATCTAAATAAAGAAACGAAACATGTAAGTCATTTAAAATTTTTTATTCATTAACAAATCAAATTTCATTTCTGAAATTGATTAAATAGCATAATATGTCACAAATAATAAATTTATGCTTATTGTACATTTTTTTTTCATATTCACATTTCTTAAGACAAATATTCATAAAATGAGAATTTTTAAAGGCCTTCAAATACAAAAAAGAAACGACACTGGTCCATAAAAACGGAAATATGCATTTTACATTAAATGAGTAACTACTTATAATACTAGAAATGAAAATCATTTGTTAAATATCAGTAGATTAAAGCTCTCAATTAAGTGGGAATAGCTAACCTTAGGAGCAGAAAATTAACTTGGATTTTTCTTCCGTAAAGCTTTATTTTTTGCGATAGCTGATCGAAAGCCGCTATTACATACATAAGCAAAGCAATTCTTCGTCATTATCACTTTGTGGGCAATTTAAATTAATTAATGTCAATTAAAATCTTAGATTTCCCGCATACTTCTCGTGTAAACGATGAGTCCAGTATGTTCGGAGCGCCCCCTATCATCCATTTTCTCTTTAGGTCCGTTTTTCAATGCTTACCGCCATTACCGTTCCCCCTCCTCTAATTATGTAGCTTCATGGTTTGTGTGCTAATGCTGTAATTTCTGTGTGCGCGTAGAGCGTTTGGGTTAAGTGCTGCCACTGGTAGTGTGGATCTAGACCCAGCATGAAGCGATAGGAAAAGGTGCTGCCGAAAGTATCGCATATTCAAACTGAAATTTTGACCTATTTGAAAGGGGTTTTTTTATTTTAATTTTTTGGGATTTTATATTAATAAACGATATGAAATTTTATTAATAAACGATATGATATTACAGTATTAAGTGATATGAAACAAAAAAAAATTTAAATAATGTTCAGATTTTTCTGCATATCACCAAAATTTTTCCGCGGACCACTAATGGTCTACGGACCACCGGTTGACGACCACTGCTTTAGGTTGTGTTGCATCTAATTGTTTCTGTAAGCAGTTTGGTTTGTCAAAACTTTCATCAGAATTTTGTACAAAATTAAGAGCAGGCTGATTGGATGATACAGTCGCCAGAAGTATTCTTCGAGCAACTCCACCCCGTCAGAATTGTTCACGTTCGGTTCGAATAATAAATATTTAGAATTTAAATATATTATTTAAATATTTTATTTTAATAATAAAATATTTATTATTTAAATATTTTATTTTAATAATAAAATATTTATTATTTAAATATTTTATTTTAATAATAAAATACTTATTATTTAAATATTTTATTTGTTTATCGAATCGTTAAAAAAAATATATTATTTGTTTATCGAATCGTTAAAAAAATATTATTTGTTTATCGAATCGTTAAAAAAATATATTCAATATTGGTACAGCATTCATTTAAAAAATGCCCTTATTCAATATTGTAAATTTCTATCTCAGATTTAAAGACATTAACCAATCAACCAATAATGCTAAAGTATCTTAATGTTAGGAGTGTTTTAGTAGAAGGTTGATGCTAGAAGAGATTCAGACAGAATGAAGGAATGAAGGTTTGAGTACAGCTATTTATAAAGAATGAATCCGAGTCAATCAACCAATCAACCAACCTTAAAAAAAAAAAAAAAAAAAAAATTTTTTTTTTTTTTTTTTTTTTTTTTTCAAGGTTGGTTGATTCGTTGATTGACTCTAGCTAACATATATATCATGCTAAAGTATATACACTATCATTGTCCAGCAATGCTTATTTGTTTCAGCGTCTATAAATATCTTTACCGCATCCTGTTTCCATGTCCGTTGCAAATGAGTTATGCAATATCCAGCGATAAATTATTCTATAAAAAGCCTTATCTCATCCTGTTTTCGTAGAAAATGAGTTATGCAATCCTTCAGATTGACTATATAAATATTTTACTCTTTAAATATTTATTATCTAAATATATTATTTGTTTATCGAATCGTTAAAAAAATATATTCAATATTGGTACAGCATTCATTTAAAAAATGTCCTTATTCAATATTGTAAATTTCTATCTCAGATTCAAAGACATTAGCTATCTCAGTTTCAAAGGCATTAGTATCGTTTCAATATTGAAATATTAATATTGTCTATCTCAGAGACCCCATTCAAAGTCTCAATTTGTACCCATCCAATGTTGGCTTACTACCGTCGCAAAAAAATGGGCCGAACGAAGCGTCAATGACAGAAATCTGCCATGAGACGCTTCGTTCGGCCCATTTTTTCGCCCCCTCCAATTTAAATCTCTAAGGCATCAGTTTATACCAGCGAGATCGATTCCCCACGAAGACTTTGATTTTGGACGGAGGGGTGTCTGTCCAAGAAATAGTCTCAAATCTATCTTCGTGTAGGCGAGGGTCATCATCGTGGTCTCCATCATAGAACAGCTTGGTTCTTTCTATGAAATCCTTTAAGAATTCATCTATGAAGACATCAGAATTCCTCACGATCCGAATTCTGACAGCTTTATGGATGCATGCAGTTGGCACTATAGGATCTAAGATGTCAATCTTAGCAGATTTCATCATGGCCTCAAAACCCATGGTCGACAGCGCATCTCCGAAATGAATCTCTTCTATTGGATACACCCAGGTATTAGCTAAAGAGACAGGTATCCTGAACCTTTTGTAAACGAGGTCCCTCACCTTTAGCTTGGTAGTTTTTTTTACGTATGCGCTACCCTTACCCATCAGCTTGGCCACATCAGAGGCCCTGACGAACAAAAGTCCATCCGCAGAGACTACGAATAGGATTTTAGCATCAAGCTGTGGATGTTCAATTGTGAATAGCATGACTTAATGCAACAGAAGTCAAAATGATGCAGGCTCTTAGAGGCAGCTCGTATATATACCCGATTCGCGACCTAATTTTAGCAAGCTTTCTTAGAAAACGTGACATTCTGATAAAATTCTTCTAGCTGTTGACAGGATATTATGTAATCCTCAGGACGCGATAAACTTATTTTTAGAATTAATTTGTCGTTTGAGCGGGATCTTGCATAATCTACAGGACGTGCGTAAGAGGATGTGCGTCAGAGGATGTCGATAAGAAATTTAGATAGAAATAGAGATTGCTGCTAGTATAAATACAGGCTGCTGGACGAGACATTTCATTCTGACTGCTTGATATTCTAAAAGCTCCAAAATGATATTTCAAATTTTAGCTGAAGAGTTAAACGTGAAATTTACTTGTTTTTTGACTTTTGACGGTGAAATTTTTATCAAAGGTTCAGACGTAGCTCGTACCATGGGCTATCAAAATCCTTCTGGCGTTTTAAACTTATGCCATCTTACAGTGACTGACATCGCTCCCGAGGGCTTGAGCCTGCCTCCGTCTCTAGCCAAGACACGTATTTTTGGATTGGAAGATGCCAACACGCTGTTGGATATGCATCCAGGCGAATTTCAATCCTTATTTCAGGGGCCTATCGAGATTTTGTCGCCGATAGAGTGTACGTTCAACATCAGAAGGCCCATACGTATCAAGATAGCATGCATTAGCTCTTCCAATGCTACCATGGAGAGTTTTATAGCTGATTTGAAAATATCCATGGACTCTTACCTGCAATCTGTACCGATGGATAGCTATGTCTTCGGAGAGAGGTACGGAGACCTAGAATTGGGGTATTTTCCCAAAAAAATTAAAGTTTTGGTGGGAAACAAACCCTACTTTTATAAATCCTCGTCTTAAGATCAGAACGAGGTGCAAAAAAATGGGTCGAGCGAAGCCTCTCATGACATAAGTCATTGAGGCTTCGCTCGGCCCATTTTTTTGCGATAGATAGAGTGCCAACATTGGATGCGTACCGATTTGAACTTGTAAATTTGAAGGGATATGGCTTAGCTATAAGATAATTTTGATAAAATATCTATAGACAAATTTAAGGTATCTGAATTTAAAAATTTAATTGTTTCATTTAAAATTTACTGTGTAAAATTTAAAATTTTTAAAGACTAAGTGTGGCGGTCATTATAATCTGATCTCTAATTTTTCAAGGGATATGGCTTAGCTATAAGATAAATATGAAACTTGGTAAAATATACAGACTCGATAGCTAAATTTAAGGAATCTGAATTTAAAAATTTAATTTTTTCGTTTAAAATTTACATTTTTTATGTAAAATTTAAAATTTTTAAAGGTTAAGTGTATCAGTCATCATAATCTGATCTCTAATTTTCAAGGGATATGGCTTAGCTATAAGCTAAATATGAATCTTGGTAAAATATCGATAGCTAAATTTAAGGGATCTGAATTTAAAAATTTAATTTTTTTCGTTTAAAATTTACATTAAAATTTTTAAAGACTAAGTGTAGCCAAGCCAGTCATTATAATCTAATCTCTATAAAAAGATTTTCGAGAGACAGGATATTATGCAAGCCTTTCCTCAGGATGCTTGATAAGCGGCTCCCGGTTAAAATTACAATCAGATCTCTATAAAAAGATTTTCGAGAAGTGTTGACAGGATATTATGTAAGCCTTTCCTCAGGAAGCCCGGTTACAATCAGATCTCTATAAAAAGATTTTTCCAGAAGTATTGACAGGATCCTCAGGAAGCCCGGTTATAATCAGATTGTCCGAGAGACAGGATATTATGCAAGCCTTTCCTCTTGATAAGCTAGAAAATTACAATCAGATCTGTTGATAAGACCGGGTATATATACGAGTGTCCAGCGAGAGCTCTTCAATTGCTAGTCGATCTCTCTACTAGCTGCTTAGATACATTAGCTCTCTGTCAGTCATGTTTTTCCATGTAAAAAATTATGCTTATGGCGTTGCCTTTAAATGCCTAATGGTCACTGATGGCACCCTGTTTGTCCGGGCTGAGGACCTGGCTATTTATTCGAGGCACCCTCTAGATCTAAAATTTGCCGAAAAATATGCAGGCCTCACCGTCCGTGATGTGATGGACCCTAAAATCGATTTACCTAAATGGCTCGCTAAGACGAGAATCTTCTCGATTAGCGAAGCCAAACATCATTTGAAAGGGTTCATGGGCGAACAGGAATTTGATGAAATGTTCGATGGTTCGGCCATGGTGAAATACCAGGCTAACATGAAGCTCAGCTTCGTGAAAGCCATAGGTGTTCGATTTGTAGAAAGGTCCCATACCAAGTTCGAAGACTTCCTTGCCGCATACCAACTACAGGTGAGGAAATTTTTTGATCTTGAATATGAGGATTATGAATTATACAAATCTCAAATGACCGGACCGTTGAAGATGACCATCAGTAGGCTATCTAATGAGCAATCCATAGAGAGCTTATGCTAATCTTTCAAATGAGAGTAAAAAAATGGGTCGAACGAGGTGTCTCATGGCAGAATTTCTGTCTTTGACACCTCGTTCGGCCCATTTTTTTGCGATAGATATAGTGCCAATATTGGACGGGTTTAATTTGAGACTTTGATATTAAATTTATAAAAAAATCTATTTAAGCTAGTATCGAAGAGATTATCAGGATAGCATGAAGACTATTTAAACGTATAAACTATATTAAGCCAATATTGTAGAAATTAAATTTAAGACTCTGGAAAACGAGATAAAATGGTATCAATTTAAATGTATAGATAAAAATAACTAAGCCAACAGAGACATGACTGGACAATGACGGTTTGGATACGTAAGCGAGTTTATCTCTCTATATATATAGATGGGATGAAGCCACGCCCACAAGAAATCCAACGACCTTGAAAAAAAAAAAAAAAAATTTTTTTTTTTTTTTTTTTTTTTTTTTTTTTTTTTTTTTTTCGTGTGACCTTGAACACATCTTCAAGGACGGAGCAGAATCTATAACTTAACGGAACTAACCTAATTTATTGAACATTAGTTTTTTTCGTGCGTCCTATATATAGGATGGCTAGCGTACCCACATCTCATTTTGTCTCGACGTCTGCCAACAACAGTCATCTAGTTATCTGTAAAATATTTTGAATTTGTAATTTTCAAGGGATATGGCTTCTCTATAAGATAATTATGTATCTTGATAAAATATCTATAGATAAATTTAAGAGATCTGAGTCTAAAATTTTCGTTTAAAATTTTAACTTTTTGTGTAAAATTTAAAAATTTTAATGGCTAAGCTAGAGATAGAGTACCAATATCGTAACGATTTGAAGGGATATGGCTTCTCTATAAGATAAATATGAATCTTGGTAAAATATACAGACTCTATAGATAAATTTAAGAGATCTGAGTTTATAAATTTAATTTTTTCGTTTAAAATTTTAATTTTTTGTGTAAAATTTAAATTTTTTAAGGGCTAAGCTAGATATGTAATATTTCACAGTTGGTTTCTAAAGTTATATTTTTTTATCCAATCATTGTAGATGGCGCTGCAGTCTATATATATAGTATATATATAGTATATCTATTAGGGTGGGTGGGAGTGGAATTTATTTCTTCTACTGTAAGGTCATGCATAAACCAGCTCCGTGATACCCAAACCCGTTTTCTTTAAAATAGGATGAGATAACGTTATTTATACAATATTGGCTTTGAAAACAAGATTTTTATAGACTTTTGTCTGACAAATGACAAGATGTTGCAGGTTTTCATGAAATCAGAATAGATCATGGGTTTTTATAAAATATAATAACATAAAATATTTTTTTATCTGTATTTAAACAAGCAGACATTTCCGCTTCGCGGAAATGTCTGCATGTTTAAATACAGATAAAAAAATATTTTATTTCAAACTCAATGATGTCTCTTATGTAAAATGTCTTTAATAAACCGTACTTTTTCCGACAGCGGTACCATGATTTGTTTCAAGCCAAAAATGCGTATCTTATCCTCTAGCAGTACGTTCCTCGATTGTATCCTGAACGAATCGCTCACGTAGCCTATACCTATATTAGAGCCATCCATTTTTTCGGTAGCGATTCAAGGTACGCGAAAATAAATTTGACTCGCGATACTTAATCATCGTAAAAAGTTTGAATAGATTAGAAACAGGCTAAGATAGCGTATTGTTAATTTGCCAGATATAAATTAGAAACGTTCCATGGCTAAGCTAGAGATAGCATATCGTTCTAAAGCCGGCAGGATCTAACAATGGATAGATTTACTGGGACAGAAGAAGACTGATTGGAGAAGAGTCGGCTATTTATATAGAATGAATTCAACCAACCAACCAACTGTGGAAAAAAAAAATTTTTTTTTTTTTTTTTTTTTTTTTTTTTTAAGTGGGTGTGGCATTTTATACTTTTTATTCTTATAATTTTTTTCAAGATAATATTTTTTTTTGGACTTTGCCATTTTTAACCAAGCTCGAAATTTCTTTTAAGTTTAATTGCTGGACAATGATAGTGTAAATACTTTAGCATGATATATATATAGGTTGGCTAGAGTCAATCAACTAATCAACCAACCTTGAAAAAAAAAAAAAAAAAAATTTTTTTTTTTTTTTTTTTTTTTTTACAGTTGGTTGGTTGGTTGATAATCTTCTCTATATATAGGATCGCTGACGTGCCACCTCCTCATTCTATCTAGATCTTTGCCAGCAACGGTCATATCTCTCATCTGTTAAAATTTTCAATTTTTCAACTAGGCATAGTGACTAGACGACCGTTGCTGGCAAATGTCGAGACACAATGAGGAGGTGGCAAGTCAGCAATCCTATATATAGAGGATATAATCAACCAACCAACTATGAAAAAAAAAAAAATTTTTTTTTTTTTTTTTTTTTTTTTTTTTCCCCAAAGATTTTTTTTTTTTTTTTTTTTCACAGTTGGTTGATTATCTCCTCTATATATAGGATCGCTGACTTGCCACCTCCTCATTCTATCTCGATCTTTGCCAGCAACGGTCATATCTCTCATCTGTTAAAATTTTTAGAAAATTAGTTTGTCGCTTGAAGCCTTCAAGATGATCCGATAAAATTCTAGAACAAATCTGTTGGCAGGATATTATGTAAACCGTTTCCTCAAAAACAGGACGTGATAAGTTATTTATAGATGCGTCAAGCCTCTCTAATCTATAAAAAGTCATCCTGTCGAGCCTTATATAGTATTACTGATGTCGTTTCTCAGAACCGCTTATCAGATCTCACGCATCCGCTTGCCAGAGTATAAATACGAGCCTCTCGCCTCAGCTTATTCATTCTGAGCCTCTGTTTTTCAAAATGGAAATGTTTTCTTTCGACTCTCTGACCGACGAGCGATTTGACTATGACTATGCCGTAAAGCCTGGATGGAATGTCTTGAATACGTCTCGTCTTTCTCTCGAGTTATTATGCAATTATAATCGAGACATGTCCATGCCAGCTCCAAAACCAGTTTCCAGACCCTCTCCAGTTTTCAAATCTAAACCCGTTCCAGTTTTCAAATCTAAACCCGTTCCAGTTCCAGTTCCAGTTCCAGCTTCTAAATCTGTTCCAGTTCCAGTTCCAGTTCCAGCTTCTAAATCTGTTCCAGTTCCAGTTCCAGTTCCAGTTCCAGCTTCTAAATCTGTTCCAGTTCCAGTTCCAGTTCCAGCTTCTAAATCTGTTCCAGTTCCAGTTCCAGTTCCAGTTCCAGCTTCTAAATCTGTTCCAGTTCCAGTTCCAGCTTCTAAATCTGTTCCAGTTCCAGTTCCAGTTCCAGCTTCTAAATCTAAACCCGTTCCAGTTCCAGTTCCAGCTTCTAAATCTAAACCAGTTCCAGTTCAAATTTCAATACCCATGTCAGAGATGATTTATTTTAAAGTACCAAAGCTATTAAGCCCGCTACCAAAATCTCCAGACGTAACAACTTATCGTGCCTGGAAACCTCCACCGAAGATAGATTTCGTGGTACGGCCTAAATTAAAAACTGCTGGCTTTGAAGATCCAAGAATTCGAAGACGGCATGGCATAGTCGTTCTCAAATCGGACGTCGATCTGAGAGATGGCAAATGTTACAGCCTCATACAAACAGAGGCTAGAAAATACTACAGTTGGGTTTAAACCCAAACGATTTATAAAAAAATCGGGCCGAACGAAGTGTCTCATGGCAGATTCCTGTCTTTGACACTTCGTTCGACCCGTTTTTTTTGTAACAATTATATTGCCAATATTGGATGCGTACCGATTTGCACTTTAAGATTTTGAATGGATACTTAAGATTTTGAATGGATACTTTTATAACTGAAGTCTTGAAGATATAAATTTATATATATATATATATATATATATATTTTTTTTTTTCCCAAGGTTGGTTGATTGGTTGATTGACTCTAGCTAACCTATATATATATATCATGGTAAAGTGTCTTAATGTTAGGAGTGTTTTAGTAGAAGGTTGATGCTAGAAGAGATTCAGACAGAATGAAGGAATGAAGGTTTGAGTACGGCTATTTATAAAGAATGAAACCAAGTCAATCAACCAATCAACCAACCTTGAAAAAAAAAAAATTTTTTTTTTTTTTTTTTTTTTTTTTCAAGGTTGGTTGATTAGTTGATTGACTCTAGCTAACCTATATATATATATATCATGCTAAAGTATCTACACTATCATTGTCCAGCAATGCTTATTTGTTTCAGCGTCTATAAAAATCTTTACCGCATCCTGTTTCCGTGTTCGTAGCAAATGAGTTATGCAATATCCTGTTTTCGCGTTCAGCGACAATAATTCTATAAATAGCCTTATCTTATCCTGTTTTCGTAGAAAATGAGTTATGCAACATCCTGCCTTCAGATCGACTATATAAGCTCTGCCATTCGATCGAATAGTCATTCTCTCTTCGGAGCTTGAACTGCTAACATGTATAAGCATCAATGCTCTGTGAAGAAACTTAAAGCGGCTAACGCTATTCATAACCTTTTCGGAATGACTGAGCCTTTTCCGAAAATTCTTTCGACTTCTGTCAAGAAGCTGAAGAAATATCCTCATTTCCAAACGATGATGGGAGAAGTCCATATGTTCTGCCTACATCTGACACCTGATCATAAAATTTCGTTTAAAAAACGTACTCTGACGGACAAGATCCTGAATACGATTCCAGCAATAGGCAGAGAGGCCAAGACAATCTATCCGCTGAGACCTCAAGACATAAAATGGATCACTGTTATGAACAGATTCAAAAGACCCCCCAGCGAAGCCAACAGAGTCAACGCTGAAATGAGAATTGGTTTCAAGTGTCCCCATAACCAATTTCTGGTGAAAGGTCATTTCACGTTTGGACAGAGAACCGTTGGGCAAGGATGCGCCCATATTATCCAGACGTTGGACGCACCATTGCTGTTCTATGTGAGACCCCCCAACGAGACACGAGTGAGAGCTGACAGCAGATATTTCTCAGGGGACAAGCTTCACTTCTACGAGAGGTTCATATTGATTGCTCGCTCGAGCTACAAGATACCTGCTGGCACTACCTATATTTTATTTACGACCCAAAAGAATTTCTTCAGTCTACATGTTGTGCGGGAGAGCTTGAAGCTGGGTTTCAAGGTAAAAAATCCGTTGGTAGAAAGAATCACGAAAATAGATGGGATGTATGAGGTATCTGTGCCAACACCTATGATACCTCATATGGATGATGATGACGAGCCACCCTCTGAATATATTCAAACAGCTCCAATCTCAGAGCCAGAACCATCCCAAGAGCCAGAACCATCCCAAGAGCCAGAACCAGTAACTGATTTGCCAGAAATCTATTTGCCGACGAACCCTCCTGTTGTGTTGGACAAAACAATAACCGTGGTCACTACAAATTATGCAGAACAATATAACTCTCAAATCTGGAAAGTATTGACAGATCCCCTTAAAAACAACTTCGTACGTACCTACGGGCCTGATCTACCTGGAATGGATATGAGAACTGCATCGGTAAAACGTAAGGCCGAAAAGAATCCCAAGCGTTTAAAGAAAGCTAAGCTCACTTTCAAGGACACTGCAACAAATACAGAGCCTGAAACTAGAGAACCAGAGCCTGCACCTATTGCAAATCCAGAGCCTGCACCTATTGAACATTCAATACCTTTTGTTGAAAATCCAGGATTTCATAGTGAATGGCCTATTCAAAGCCCAGCGGTACCTGAAGATCTTAATAATATAGTATGCTCTCCCATGCCAGATCAGCTACTACTAGACTCTATGATGAAAGATCTCCTGACACCTGGCACTCTAGAATATATAATAGATGAGTCCGAACAGCCAAATTACATATCACTCTAAAAATATTAAAAATTTAAAAAATTTGGGTCAAACGAGGCTTCCTCATGTCAGATTTGTCATTATGACTTATCTTGACGATGGAAGCCTCGTTTGACCCATTTTTTTTAAATCTATCTCCTACCAATATTGGATTTGTTAAAAAAATAACTTATAAATTTTATGAGTAGACAAATGAAAATTGTCTAAGCCGTTCAAAAGAATCGCTTAAAGATAAATCCGGCTTCAGCTATGCCATCCTATCGATTGGACCTGCAAACGGGACAGCCAACATTATCCATAAAAATTTAACCTCGATAAAATTGAAACTGGACAAATGTAGCTTTTAAATTGAGATGCTGAGCCAGAAAAACTGAACGCGTAGAGATTAGCAGCTCATATTGTAAAAATTTAAACGTAATTATGAAAATAGTATTAACGAGATCCAATGACAGAGATCCAAAAAAACTTTAGTAACCAATCGTTTGGTCGTGACAATTGAAAAGCGAATCTTGATGAACGAGGAATATATATATATATCAACCAACCAACCAACCTTGAAAAAAAAAAAAAAAAAAAAAAAATTTTTTTTTTTTTTTTTTTTTTTTTTTTTTTCAAGGTTGGTTGGTTTGACTGGCTATATATAATTATCTATTTGCCTCCACACTCTCATTGTCTCTCAACATTTGTCCGCAACGGTTGTCTAGTCATTATGTCTCGTAATGACAAATATGATAAATTTGAACCTGTATCTGAAACAGGATTCCATCCAATCGTGTCCAAATGCTAGATCTTCCCATTTTAAATGAAACCTGTTAATTTTGATTGTGGCACAGTCGTCGTGTCGATCTTAAACTTGGTCCATCCAAAAAGCCTTCATGAGTCCCGAAACAGGACAAACTTGAAATCTGACCTTATACTGAACTTGGTAATTTATAAAAATATTTCAATAAGTCCATAACCTTTTAGCGTTTGTATTGAATTCAATTTGTCTAGGCTATAGGCGTCTTTCAATTTTGACAGGATCGCTTAAACATGAATCTGGCTTCAGCTATGCAAGAGGTTATGATAAAATTGAGTCAACTGTATCTGAAACAGGTTTTAATTGTCATGTCCTATCGAAGACATATCGCTTAGCAGGACCCTTGAAAACGAAGACATATCGCTTAGCAGGCGTAAAAATTTAAAATTGAAACTGGAGGTCTCGATAAAATTGAAACAAACTAATATAAACATTGTTGCGTAGAGAGAATCCGTAAAATTTAGCAAGAGGTCTCTATAAAATTTAAATTGCTGAGAGTTGTCACGACAAATGTAGCAATGAACGCTGGAAAATTTAAATGTAATTATGAAAATAGTATTAACCATTCGTTGAGTAGCATGACAAATGAAAATTGAAACGTAATTAGGAAATTAGTATTAACTAAATGGACTACAGATTAAGGAAGGGACAAATAAATAATTATATATAGCCAATCAAGTTTCAAGGTCACATTAAAAAAAAAAAAAAAAAAAAAAAATTTTTTTTTTTTTTTTTTTTTTTTTTTTTTCAGCACACTTTGCGGTCAAGATTATGTATGCTCGTACAATGCTCTTCGTATTCGCGTGAATAGAGTAGAATATCGCAATGCGGACAATTGAAGGGTATCTTATCTCGAGATAAATTTTTCTGATATTTGTTTAGTTTGGGACTCGACGGCATGATGTTGGATTGAAATTGAGAAGAGACGATGCATGGACTTATATAGTAGCAAGCCACGCCCACTCAATATTTCAAGGTCACATTTAAAAAAAAAAAAAAAAAAAAAAAATTTTTTTTTTTTTTTTTTTCAGGTGCCACGCCCACCCTTGAAGCTTGTCTATATTTACTATGGCTAACATGACTACACTCTCATTGTGTCTCGACGTTTACCAGCAACGGTCGTCTAGTCACTATGTCTCGTAATGTGTTTTCAGCAAGATGTACATTGATGGACACTAGAAAGTTAGATTTTTCTATAAAAGCCTATAATCTATTCTGATTTCATGAAAACCTGCAGTATTTTGTAATTTGTCAGACAAAAGTCTTGTTTTCAAAGCCAATATTGTATAAATAACGCTATTTCATCCAATTTAAAGGAAATGGGTTTAGACATCAGGAGCTAGTTTATGCATGACCGTACAGTAGAAGAAATAAATTCCACTCCCACCCACCCTAATAGATATACTATATATATACTATATATATAGACTGCAGCGCCATCTACAATGATTGGCTAAAGAAATATAGCTTTAGCAGCCAACTGAGAAATATAGCTTTAGCGGTCAACTTAGAAATATAACTGTAGCAGCCAAATGAGAAATATAACTTTAGAAATATAACTTTAGAAACCAACCATCATATCAACCAACCAACCAACCAACTGTTAAAAAAAAAAAAAAAAAAAAAAAAAAAAAATTTTTTTTTTTTTTTTTCCCCCACAGTTGGTTGGTTGGTTGATATATATTTGTTTCCTCGTTCATCACTTTTCATTTATTAAGATTAGCTTTTCAATTTCATCCTGGCCTTTTCACGTTTTCACCCAAATGCTAAATTTCAAAAGTCTCGATAAACTTGAAACAGGTATGTCTTCTCATTTTAAATGAAACATGTCTATCTTAAATGTGGATCGCTTGGCCATCCAAGAGGCCTTCATGAAAATTAAAACCGGCTCCATGACAAAACGTAGCAATTAGATGTTTGAACTGAGTCCATAACCTTTTACAGTTTCCCTTTAAAATTTGTCTAAGCTATAGTAGTCTGTTCAAAAGTATCGTTTAAACGTGGATCAGCTATGCAAGAGGTCATGATAAAACTGAGTCACGTTGCCTGTATCTGAAACAGGTCAAAACGAAGACATGGCAATTGAAAACGGGGTATCGCTTAGCAGGAAAAATTTAAACGAGCTGGGCTATAAACGTAACCATTGAATTGTAAATGCTGGGCCAGCTTAGCAGTAGCAGCCCATACTGTAAAAATAATATTTACGAGATCTAATGACAAAACGAATAGCGTAGAAAGACAAATGAAAAGTCCGTGCCAAATACCAGTCTATGCATCATTTTAAAAGAAACCTGTTAATATTGAGCCATCCAAGAGGCCTTGATAGAATCTGCTAACTGAACAAATCTATAGGTACGCTTGAAATCTGAAAGACGTAGAGAGTAGCAGCCCATATTGTAAAAATTTAAAATTATAAAATTCAAAAGTGGATATATGTATGAAGTGTTAAATTTCAAAGTCACATGACCAACAAACTAACTAACCAACCAACCAATCTTGAAAAAAAAAAAAAAAAAAAAAAAAAATTTTTTTTTTTTTTTTTTTTTTTTAAGTTTGGTTGGTTGGTTCATTTCAAGAGTGGGTGTGGTCACGTGACTAGTAAATATCATCGGATCAAAAAGTGGTATAACAGATATTAATTTCGGAGCTAAAAAGAATAACCCAAATTGTCTCCCCCTAAACCAAGTAGTATTTTTTGGCTTGAAATCTTAGCTGACCTGAGTTTGGTTATTGGTAAAAAATATCAGCGGATCCCAAATGAAATTCTTTTAAACCATATCTGGCAGACGATAATATTATTAAGAATATGAGTTACATAGTATAGGATAGTATATTTACACTATAGCGTTGCTCAAGACGACGGTCAAATCTTTTAAGAGAACTCATTTATATTTGTACTGATCCTTTATAAATTTTACTAAAACCAAGCTTCTGACTGATATCTGAAATGGCCTATAAAATGATTTATTGAACGACTCACACGAGACTTTGTCCTAATTTTTTATAACTAGTCTAAAACCACGCTTCTGAAAGATGAGGCTATTGTATCGACTCACAAAAATGAACGACTCAATTTTAATGTGTCTTTATCATTGAATGAATCAATCTATAAATTTAGCCTGGCTTACTGTTCAGCTTACGTTTTCGATTTTTAAGCTTATCGGTTTTCAAATCCGCATTTTCCTTTTTCAAATCCGCATTCTCCGTTTTCAAATTTTCGTTTTCAGCTTTCAAATTAGCATTTTCAGTTTTCAAGTTGTAATTTTCCTTACCTAATCTGTCAATTTCTTTAGTTTGTAAATTGTATATTATTTCCCACAAGCGTTTGATTTCATCTTCGAGGGTGTCCAGCCTGACTCTCAGTCGTACGTTTTCAGTTTCAACGGTTTCCAGTCTATCTTTCAATCGTACGTTTTCATTTTCAACGGTTTCCAGTCTAGCTTTCAATTGTACGTTTTCATTTTCAACGCGTACGTTTTCCTCTTCGCTGGTTTCCAGCTCGCGTCTGTACGCTTCTTTTACCATATCGCTGGATTTCAGATTGCCTGCCAACCTATTCGTTTCTATTTCGTAGTCTGCCTTCATCTCTTCGATTTCGAGTTTCAAATCCCTACATTGTCGCATGTAAGGTTTCGCGCACATGAAACAGGCCTGCTGAGATTTACAAGGCTCCCACCATTCTTCTTGCACGATGCCAAAAAACAGCTTATAGTCTCTGTCAGTTTGTGTACCGGGCTGGAAATACATCTTTCTACCGTTGATCAGATGCAAAAAATACTCAGTAGGCTCTTCACAAGACTTGAAATCTTTGGACACGGGCAGTACCAAATTAAATATGTTTTCTGGCAAATGTTTGATTTTGATGCACCATTTGCCGTTAATAAACTCCATCGGGACCTTGATAAGCGTGCTCGGATCCCAGTTGAAATATCTCTGGTCTAAGAGTTTGGTGATGCCTCCGTCAAAGAGCGTAGCCAATACTAGGTTGTAATCTCTCGGCAGCGTCTCTTGGATATAAAAATGGTTCATTTTCCCACCGTAATCGTCGAAAGAAAAACTGCATTTGGACCGGCGCCTGCTGAGATATCCCAAAGCATTGACCAAATGCCATACGGATTCTATGTCTTTTCTCTTGAGACATTTGAAGCCTACATAAGGTCGCTCTTCAGGTATGATTTTACGCCACACCTTATTCAGAAAATGTTTTCTGGAAGGAGCCACCACGATCATGTGCCTATGCTGCCTGAACTTTGGATCTCTTTCGGTTCCGCCGTCGCACCAGCAAGAAAAAGGTAGGGTGGTAGTATTACCGGCGTCTGCGTCCATGCATTCGAGAAAGCTGTTAAAGGCTATAGCCCTAACCATTTCATGAAACCATACTCCTTCGCCTCTGAGATACTTCAAAACGCATGCAGCTGCCAAATTCAGCGTTTCGTCTTCAAAATAAACGAGCGGTCTCTCTAACTCGATCGGCCAGATAGGATCGTAGGCCCGGCTACCGTCTGGAAATATTTGTTCGTGCTCGAAAAAATCATGTTTATCGCACATAGGTTTGAAACTGAATTCTATGTACGATCCGTCTGAAAACGGGGTCTCGGGGACGGGTTGGGATACGCGAACCTTGAATTGCTTATAGCAATCCATGAGATGATCTGCATGACGACTTTTTTCTCTTCTACCAAATTTGACTTCGCCCTTGCACCAAACGCAACAAAGAGTAGCATTCAGCTTATGCTTATCAGTACAATGTTTCTGATAGTCTTTAGCTAAGATTAACACTTTGCCCTTGCAGTGCGGACAATAGAATGGAACGGCATCTCGATAGAGGGTGTCTCTATAACGTTTTAGATTTTTTTCTGCCATGCGGATACAATATAGCTGGAAATTAAACAACTGCAATCTAAAAAAATAATGCTGGATTTAAAATTTTCAAGCTGTTTATATAGGTTGGCTAGAGTCAATCAACCAATCAACCAACCTTGAAAAAAAAAAAAAAAAAAAAAAAAATTTTTTTTTTTTTTTTTTTTTTTTCATGTGACCTTGAAGCTTGACTCGTGTGACCTTGTCTGGTTATATATAATTATTTATTTATCTCTTCCTATAATGTGTTGTCCATTTGATTAATACTATTTTCATAATTACGTTTCTGATGTCCAAACCCATTTCCTTTAAAATAGGATGGGATAACGTTATTTATACAATATTGCCTTTGAAAACAAGATATTTATAGACTTTTGTCTGACAAATGACAAGATCTTGCAGGTTTTCATGAAATCAGAATAAATCATGAGTTTTTATAGAAAAATCTAACTATCTAGAGTCAATGAATGTACATCTTGCTCAAAACACATTACGAGGCATAGTGACTAGACGACCGTTCCTGGCAAATGTTGAGAGACAATGAGGGTGTAGTCACGTTAGCAGTTCTATATATAGACAAGATCATCAACCAACCAACTGTAAAAAAAAAAAAAAAAAAAAAAAAAAAATTTCCAAATATTTTTTTTTTTTTTTTTTTTTTTTTTTTTTTTCCGTGTGACCTTGAAGCTTGTCTATATTTAATATGGCTAACGTGACCACTAACTCATTGTGTCTCGACATTTGCCAGGAACGGTCATCTAGTCACTATACCACGTAATGTATTTTAAGTAAGATGTACGTTTTCATGAAATCAGAATGATATCATGGGTTTTATAGAATATAATAAACTAAACTAAATAAACTATTAGAAATAAAATATTTTTTTTATCTGTATTTATACATGCAGACATTTCCGCTTCGCGGAAATGTCTGCATGTTTACATACAGATAAAAAAATATTTTATTTCATACTCAATTATAGGGTCTCGTAAAGAGTTTCATCTCGCTGATTTCGAGTTTCAGCTTGTCTGCATGTCGCGCAACAGGCTTGCTACAACCTGCAGGTTTCCACGATGCCAAAAAGCATTTTATAATCTAGTTCAGTTTGTTTGCCAAGCTTGAAATACATCTTTCTACCGTTGATCAGATGCACTCTTCACAAGACTTGAAATTTTTGGACACGGGCAGCACCAAATTCAATTCTGGTAAATGTTTAATTTGGATGCGTCATTTGCCAATAATAAACTCCATTGGGACCTTGATAAGCGTTTTTCAGTTTGAATATCTCTGATCTAAGAGTTTGGTTCGTCAAAGAGCCAATACTAGCTTAAAGCTAGCAAAGAGCCGATACTAACTTATAATCGCTCGGCAGCGTCTCTTTGAAAGAAAAATTACATTCGGACCTGCTGAGGTATCCCAACGCGTTGAACCATACGGATGCTATATCTTTTCTCTTGAGACATTTGAAACTTACATGAGGTCGGGTTTGATTTTAAGCTTCTACCAAATTTGATTTTGCCATTGCACCACAAAGCCAGGCATTTATTTTATGTCTATCAGACATCTGATAGTCTTTAGCTAAAATTAAAAATTTGCCTTTGCAAAGTGGACAATAGAACGGAACGGCATCTCGATAGAGGGTGTCTCTATAACGTTTTAAATTATGCTTAGCTGCCATGCAAATACAATATAACTGGAGACCAAAAATTAAACAGCCGTCTTGTAGCAATCTAAATAAATTATGCTGGATTGAAATTTTTCAAGCTGCTTATATAGAGCTAATCTAAGCAAGATGACCTTGAAAATATAGCCAGTCAAGTTTCAAGGTCACATAAAAAAAAAAAAAAAAAAAAAAAAAAATTTTTTTTTTTTTTTTTTTTTTTTAAGAGTGGGTGTGGCCTTGAACATAGACTATATATACCTTTAACAAATGAATATATAAACTATTATCTTTTTTCATTACTCAGTCTAACATAAATATGGCGGCTCGTGAAGCAATAAAAAAATATAGGAATCTTCTTACGTGGGATAAATTTCAGTTTAAATGTCTCCATTGCCAAGTCCTAATCTTACCCAAAAACTATGAAAAGCATTGTCATGAACAGCACAACATAAACCCTTTGGTGAAATGCGTTTGGTGTCTTGACAAGAAACGGCACACATTCGTATGGCAAAAGAAATACCTGTCGGCCGATCATCTTATAAACTGTTATTTGCAATTTAAAATTCGGATTGCGAAACCCTTACCCGAAGAAGATGTACCCGTTCCAGATGGAACTTACACGTATTTTAACTTCAACCCTATGTGTGAGCAGAATAATTTTTTTGGGCACGATCAGATTTTTCCAGACGGTAGCCGGGCCTATGAACCCGTCTGGCCAATCGAGTTAGAGAGACTGCCTGTTTCTTTTCAAGACGAAACGCTAAATTTGGCAGCCGCATGCGTCTTGAAATATCTGCAAGCTGACCGAGTATTTATCCATGTAATGGTTCGAGCTACGGCCTATGAGAACTTTCTCCAGCATATGGACAACGACAATGGCAATACGCAGACTCTACCCTTTTCTTGTTGGTGCGACGGAGGTACTGAAAAAGATCCTAAATTCAGGCATCATAGACATATGATAGCTGTATCTCTATCTCATGAACATTTTCAGCAAAACGTATGGAATAAGATCAAGCCCGAAGAACGACCTTATTCCGGTTTCAAGTGCCTCTTGAGAAAAGATATAGAATCTGTCTGGCATTTGGTCAACGCTTTGGGATATATCAGCAGGCGCAGATCCAAATGCAATTTTTCTTTCGACGATTGTGCGGAAGAAGGCAGCATGAACCATTTTTATATCCAAAAGACGCTTCCGAGAGACTATAGGCTGGTCTTGGCTACGCTCTGGGATGGAGGCATCATAAGGCTTCTCAATCAGAAGTATTACGTCTGGGAACCGAAGAGATTGCTAGAAGGTCCTATGTCGTTCATCGATGGAAAATGGCGAATCCAAGTTAAACACCTGCCCAGCATACAATTGAATCTGGTGCTGCCTGTTACTGAAACTCTCAAGTCTTCGAGAGAACCCACCGAGCACTTCTTGCATCTGATCGACGGCAAAAAGATGTATTTTGAACTAGGCAGACAAACTGAACGAGATTACAAGCTGGTTTTTGGCATTGTGAAAGACGAATGGTGGGAACCCTGCAGGTTGCAGCAAGACTGTTTTATGTGCGCGAAACCTTACATGCAGATATGCGACGAGCTGAAAAAAGAAATTAGCGAGGTGAAAACTCTTTACGAAAAAGAGACGGAAACATGCGACGTGCTGAAAAAGGAAATCCGCGAAATGAAAACTCTTTACGAAAAAGAGACGCAAAAGTTGAGAGATAAGCTAGAGGCCTTAAACGAAAGAATTTATAAATTACAAAATGACGAAATTGTGAAGCCAAAAAAAGAAACCGACGCCTTGAAAGCAAAAAATGCCAAACTAACATTAGAAAATAGCAGCTTAAAAATAAACATTAAACATTTCAAGACAGAAACTCTCAATCTGAGAAAAGAAAACGTCACCTTAACAATAAACGTTAAACGTCTGAAGGCAGAAAATACTCAATTAAAACATGTAAATTCTAACTTAAATGTAGATAACGTTGAGCTTAAACAATGATTGTCTAAATACGAACCCATATAGTTGTTGGCAAAAAACTGATCAGACACCAATGATAATGCGAGTATGTGAGGAATGATATATATAGTCTATGTTCAAGGCCACACCCACTCTTAAAAAAAAAAAAAAAAAAATTTTTTTTTTTTTTTTTTTTTTAATGTGACCTTGAAACTTGACTGGCTATATTTTCAAGGTCATCTTGCTTAGATTAGCTCTATATAAGCAGCTTGAAAAATTTCAATCCAGCATAATTTATTTAGATTGCTACAAGACGGCTGTTTAATTTTTGGTCTCCAGTTATATTGTATTTGCATGGCAGCTAAGCATAATTTAAAACGTTATAGAGACACCCTCTATCGAGATGCCGTTCCGTTCTATTGTCCACTTTGCAAAGGCAAATTTTTAATTTTAGCTAAAGACTATCAGATGTCTGATAGACATAAAATAAATGCCTGGCTTTGTGGTGCAATGGCAAAATCAAATTTGGTAGAAGCTTAAAATCAAACCCGACCTCATGTAAGTTTCAAATGTCTCAAGAGAAAAGATATAGCATCCGTATGGTTCAACGCGTTGGGATACCTCAGCAGGTCCGAATGTAATTTTTCTTTCAAAGAGACGCTGCCGAGCGATTATAAGTTAGTATCGGCTCTTTGCTAGCTTTAAGCTAGTATTGGCTCTTTGACGAACCAAACTCTTAGATCAGAGATATTCAAACTGAAAAACGCTTATCAAGGTCCCAATGGAGTTTATTATTGGCAAATGACGCATCCAAATTAAACATTTACCAGAATTGAATTTGGTGCTGCCCGTGTCCAAAAATTTCAAGTCTTGTGAAGAGTGCATCTGATCAACGGTAGAAAGATGTATTTCAAGCTTGGCAAACAAACTGAACTAGATTATAAAATGCCTTTTGGCATCGTGGAAACCTGCAGGTTGTAGCAAGCCTGTTGCGCGACATGCAGACAAGCTGAAACTCGAAATCAGCGAGATGAAACTCTTTACGAGACCCTATAATTGACTATGAAATAAAATATTTTTTTATCTGTATTTAAACATGCAGACATTTCCGCGAAGCGGAAATGTCTGCATGTATAAATACAGATAAAAAAAATATTTTATTTCTAATAGTTTATTTAGTTTAGTTTATTATATTCTATAAAACCCATGATATCATTCTGATTTCATGAAAACGTACATCTTACTTAAAATACATTACATGGTATAGTGACTAGATGACCGTTCCTGGCAAATGTCGAGACACAATGAGTTAGTGGTCACGTTAGCCATATTAAATATAGACAAGCTTCAAGGTCACACGGAAAAAAAAAAAATATTTGGAAAAAAAATATTTTTTTTTTTTTTTTTTTTTTTTTTCACAGTTGGTTGGTTGATGATCTTGTCTATATATAGAACTGCTAACGTGACTACACCCTCATTGTCTCTCAACATTTGCCAGGAACGGTCGTCTAGTCACTATGCCTCGTAATGTGTTTTGAGCAAGATGTACATTCATTGACTCTAGATAGTTAGATTTTTCTATAAAAACTCATGATTTATTCTGATTTCATGAAAACCTGCAAGATCTTGTCATTTGTCAGACAAAAGTCTATAAATATCTTGTTTTCAAAGCCAATATTGTATAAATAACGTTATCCCATCCTATTTTAAAGGAAATGGGTTTCGACATCAGGAGCTAGTTTATGCATGACCTTACAGTAGAAGAAATAAATTCCACTCCCACCCACCCAAATAGATATACTATATATATACTATATATATAGACTGCAGCGCCATCTACAATGAATTTGATTGGATAAACAATATAACTTTAGAAGCCAACTCTGAAGACCATTACTATAGATATATCGTGTTGGACTTTACCATTTGAGGTTTATAATTTTAAATTTTTACGATATGGGCTGCTACTCTCTACGTCTTTCACCTATCGATTTGTCGTGTTTCAGATAGCAGTCAGCCGGTTTCAATTTTCATGAAGGCCTCTTGGATGGCTCAATGGTTTCATTTAAAATGATGCCATAGACTAGCATTTGGACACGGGCCGCTACTTTCTACGCTTTGTCATTGGCTCTCGTTAATACTATTTTTATAATTACGTTTAAATTTTTACAACATGAGTTGCTACCAATATATAGCCAAGTCCATGCTCAATCTTGAAATAGTATTTCTTTTTATTGAAGAGAGGTCCCAACAAGTTATAAATGAAGATTCCAGGCAAGCAAATGTGTAGCCAAACCAGGCTCGTTGGAAATGAGTATTGGCAGCCCTGCAAATGGCAGCAGATGTGCATTCTATGGGTAAAGTCTGTCATGGCACGCTGCGACGAGCTGAAACTGGAAAGTGAGACGGCAGCTCAAAGCCAGTTACGAGGAAAATGCCGAGCTTCAAATACAAAATACTCATTCGCTGTTGGAAATCAATTTGCAAAAGTAAAACCTCAATCTATAGAGTAGCAGCCTATATTGGATCCATAAAAATTGGAACGTAATTATGAAAATAGTATTAATCAAATGGACAACACATTATAGGAAGAGATAAATAAATAATTATATATAACCAGACAAGGTCACACGAGTCAAGCTTCAAGGTCACATGAAAAAAAAAAAAAAAAAAAAATATATATATATATATATATTTTTTTTTTTTTTTTTTAGTGGGCGTGGCTTCTTTACTTTGCCTATATATACCGACCCTTGTAAATTATAAAATTATATCCAGCCATCTTCAAGCCACTCTTCTACCATGCCTGCCGGTCCCAATTTGAGAAGGTATATGAACGCTCTCGCAGGCGACAGAACTCAGTTTTCGTGTCCGCGCTGCAACGTTCTCGTATTGCCCAAACATTATGAAAGGCATTGTAAGAATGAAACCGCCATGGACCCTTTAACATGCTGCGTTTGGTGCGAGGGCCAATTTACATTCCAAAGAGGGGAAAAGAACGGAGCCGCTGATCATTTTATAGAATGCTTTAGAAATTTTAGATTTAGGATGACTGAGCCTGAACCTGAACCTGATTCTGATGATGATCCTACTGCCGACCCATACGAATTTTTCGATTTCAGCCCAATGTGCGCAAAAGAAGATTTTTTCGAGCATACGCGTTTCTTCATGGATGACTGGGCCTACGAACCCGTCTGGCCGATCGAATTAGAGCCTCCACCCGTACCGTTTGAAGACGAAACGCTGAACTTGGCCGCCTCTTGCGTGCTGAGATATCTTCAAGGCGACCTAGCGTTTATCCACGTCATGGTGCGAGCCGTAGCCTATAGAGATTTTATAAGATTCATGGATAGAGACGACGGCTTGACACAAACCCTACCCTTTTCTTGCTGGTGCGACGGCGGCAGGGAACAAAATCCCAAATTCAGGCAGCATAGGCACATGGTCGTGGTAACTCCTTCAGAAGATCATTTTCACAAGAACGTGTGGGGTAGGATCAGGCCCGACGAGCGACCGTATGTCGGTTACAGATGCCTGAAAAGCAAATCCATAGAGACCGTCTGGCATTTGGTCAATACGCTGGGATATCTCAGCAACCGAAAATCCAGCTGTAATTTTTCATTCGGAAGCCAACTAGGAGTTGGTAACAGGAAACATTTTTACATCCAAGAGACGCTTCCCAAAGATTACAGATTGGTCTTGGCTACGCTCTGGAACGGAGGCATCCTGAGACTCATAACCCAAAATTATGCCTGCAGGCATCCCGTTAAATTGCTCAGAGTTCCAATAGCGTTCATCGACGGAAAATATAAAATCAAAATCAAACATTTGCCAGACATAAAATTGAAACTGGTACTACCCGTATCGAGAAATTTCAAGTCGTCTAGTACGCATACCCAATACTTCTTGCATCTGAACAACGAAAAAAAGATGTATTTTACGAGAGGCACGCAGACCGAAGAAGATTACAAGCTGTTTTACGAAGTCGTAAAAGAAGATTATTGGGTGCCTAGCAAGCGTCAACAGATGTGCTTTCAGTGCGTGATGCCCATATTGAGACGCTGCAAAGGGATAGAGGCCGAAATGAAAAATATGAAAGAGATTTACGAAAATAATATAGAGACTCTCAAAAATGAAATCAAAACGCTGCAAATGCAAAAAATGGAATACTTGGAACATATTTTTGATTTACACATGCACGAAATTGCTAACCTGAAAGCTGAAGTTGCTAGCCTGAAAGAGGGAATGGTTAGCTTGCAAGCGGAAAATGATAGCTTGAAATATAGATTGTCCAATTATGAAGATATCTAAGCGGTATTGTCATGCGACACAGTATCGACTCATTCCCGTGTATCGACTCAGTAAAAACTTGGCACTATGCCAAATCTCTCTCTAAGCGGGCTAACGATATTCATTTGATCTGAACGTCGGACGAGTCCAGACGTGGTACCGAGACGGATCTGACTTTACGTTGTACGGTATCTTCTTAAAGAGATGACGGGGATGATGGGAGGGATGACTACTATCCGTATGTATTTCTTAATAAAATTCTAGTCTGCCAGATTTAGTTTGAAAGAATTTCATTTGGGCCTTAGAAAAATCCGCTGATATTTTTTACCAACGACCAAACTCAGATCAGCTAAGATTTCAAGCTAAAAAATACCTAATCTGGGATCAGCCAGTTGGGGAGACAATTTGGGTTCTTCTTTTTAGCACCGAAATTAATCTCGGTTATATCACTTTTTGATCCGAGTCACGTGACCACACCCACTCTTGAAATGAACCAACCAACCAACCTTGAAAAAAAAAAAAAAAATTTTTTTTTTTTTTTTTTTTTTTTCAAGGTTGGTTGGTTGGTTCATTTCAGGAGTGGGTGTGGTCACGTGACTTTGAAACTTAACCCTTCCTACATATCCACTTTTGAATTTTATAATTTTAAATTTTTACAATATAGGCTGCTACTCTCTACGTCTTTCAGATTTCAAGCGTACCTATAGATTTGTCCTGTTTCAGATAGCACTCAGCCGGTTCTATCAAGGCCTCTTGGATGGCTCAATATTAACATTTAAAATGATGCTATAGACTGGCACGGACTTTTTAAGCTTTTCATTTGTCTTTCTACGCTTTGCCATTGTATCTCGTAAATATTATTTTTACAATATGGGCTGCTACTGCTAAGCATGGCCCAGAGTTCAATGGTTACGTTTATGGTCCAGCTCGTTTAAATTTTGCCTGCTAAGCGATGCCTCGTTTTCAATTGCCAGGTCTTCGTTTTGACCTGTTTCAGATACAGGCAACGCTCAGCGTAACTCAATTTTATCATGGCCTCTTGTATAGACGATCCACGTTTAAACGATACTTTTGAAAGACTACTATAGCTTAGACAAATTTTAAAGGGATACTGTAAAAGGTTATAATGGACTCAGTTCAAACATCTAATTGCTACGTTTTGTCATAGATACACCCAGCCGGTTTTAATTTTCATGAAGGCCTCTTGAATGGCCTAGCGATCCACATTTAAGATAGACATGTTTCACTTAAAATGAGAAGACATACCTGTTTCAATTTCATCGAGACTTTTGAAACTTAGCATTTGGGTAAAAACATGAAAAGGCCAGGATGAAATTGAAAAGCTAATCTTAATAAATGAAAAGTGATGAACGAGGAAACAAATATATATCAACCAACCAACCAACCAACTGTTTAAAAAAAAAAAAAAAAAAAAAAAAAAAAATTTTTTTTTTTTTTTTCAAGGTTGGTTGGTTGGTTTCTAAAGTTATATTTCTCAGTTGACTGCTACAGTTATATTTCTAAAGTTATATGTCTAAAGTTATATTTCTCAGTTGGCTGCTACAGTTATATTTCTAAGTTGGCTGCTAAAGCTATATTTCTTTAGCCAATCATTGTAGCTGGCGCTGCAGTCTATATATATAGTATATATATAGTATATCTATTAGGGTGGGTGGGAGTGGAATTTATTTCTTCTACTGTACGGTCATGCATAAACTAGCTCCTGATGTCTAAACCCATATCCTTTAAAACAGGATGGGATAGCGATATTTATACATTATTGGCTTTGAAAACAAGACTTTTGTCTGACAAATGACTGCAGGTTTTCATGAAATCAGAATAGATCATAGACTTTTATAGAAAAATCTAACTCTCTAGTGTCCATCAATGTCAAAATCTTGCTGAAAACACATTACGAGACATAGTGACTAGACGACCGTTGCTGGCAAATGTCGAGACACAATGAGGGTGTAGTCACGTTAGCCATATTATATATAGACAAGCTTCAAGGGTGGGCGTGGCACCTGAAAAAAAAAAATTTTTTTTTTTTTTTTTTTTTTTTTTTTTTTTTCCAAGGTTGGTTGGTTGGTTCATTTCAAGTTTGTTGGTTAGTTAGTTTGTTGGTCATGTGACTTTGAAACTTAACCCTTCCTACATATCCACTTTTGAATTTTATAATTTTAAATTTTTACAATATGGGTTGCTACTCTCTACGTCTTTCAGATTTCAAGCGTACCTATAGATTTGTTCAGTAAGCCGATTCTATCAAGGCCTCTTGGATGGCTCAATGGTTTCATTTAAAATGATGCTATAGACTGGCACGGACTTTTTAAGCTTTTCATTTGTCGCTTTGTCATTGTATCTCGTAAATATTATTTTTACAATGTGGGCTGCTACTGATAAGCATGGCCCAGCATTTACAATTCAATGGTTACGTTTATGGTCCAGCTCGTTTAAATTTTAAAATTTTCCTGCTAAGCGATGCCCCCGTTTTCAATTGCCAGGTCTTCGTTTTGACCTGTTTTAGATACAGGCAACGTGACTCAGTTTTATCATGACCTCTTGCATAGCTGATCCACGTTTAAACGATACTTTTGAACAGACTACTATAGCTTAGACAAATTTTAAAGGGAAACTGTAAAAGGTTATGGACTCAGTTCAAACATCTAATTGCTACGTTTTGTCATGGAGCCGGTTTTAATTTTCATGAAGGCTTCTTGAATGGCCAAGCGATCCATATTTAAGATAGACATGATCAAAATTAACATGTTTCATTTAAAATGAGAAGACACACCTGTTTCAATTTTATGTAGGCCATAGCTGAAGCGCGAGACTTTTGAAACTTAGCCTTTGGATAAAAACATGAAAAAAGCCAGGATGAAATTGAAAAGCTAATTTTGATAAATGAAAATAAATATATATATATTAACTAACCAACAAACTTGAAAGAAACCAACCAACCAACGGTAAAAAAAAAAAAAAAAAAAAAAAAAAAATTTTTTTTTTTTTTTTTTTTTTAAACTGTTGGTTGGTTGGTTGGTTGATGAAGTTGGTTTCTAAAGTTATATTTCTCAGTTGGCTGCTAAAGCTATATTTCTCAGTTGGCTTCTAAAGCTATATTTCTCAGTTGGCTTCTAAAGCAATATTTCTCAGTTGGCTTCTAAAGCTATATTTCTTTAGCCAATTATAGTAGATGGCGCTGTAGTCTATATATATATAGTATATATATAGTATATCTATTAGGGTGGGTGGGAGTGGAATTTATTTCTTCTACTGTAAGGTCATGCATAAACTAGCTCCTGATGTCTAAACCCATTTCCTTTAAAACAGGATGGGATAGCGATATTTATACATTATTGGCTTTGAAAACAAGACTTTTGTCTGACAAATTACAAAATACTGCATGTTTTCATGAAATCAGAATAGATCATAGACTTTTATAGAAAAATCTAACGCTCTAGTGTCCATCAATGTACATCTTGCTGAAAACACATTACGAGACATAGTGACTAGACGACCGTTGCTGGCAAACGTCGAGACACAATGAGAGTGTAGTCACGTTAGCCATATTATATATAGACAAGATTATCAACCAACCAACCAACTGTGAAAAAAAAAAAAAAAAAATTTTTTTTTTTTTTTTTTTTTTTTTTTAATGTGACCTTGAAACTTGACTGGCTATATTTTCAAGGTCATCTTGCTTAGATTAACTTTATATAAGCAGCTTGAATAATTTCAATCCAGCATAATTTTTTTAGATTGCTACATGACGGCTGTTTAATTTTTGGTCTCCAGTTATATCGTATTTGCATGGCTCCGTTCTGTTGTCCACTTTGCAAAGGCAAGTTTTAATTTTAGCTAAAGACTATCAGAGGTCTGATAAACATAAAATGAATGCCTGGCTTTGTTGTGCAATGGCATAATCAAATTTGGTAGAAGCGTAAAACCAAACCCGGTAAGTTTCAAATGTCTCAAGAGAAAAGATATAGAATTAAAATTTTAAACTCAGATCTCTTAAATTTAGCTATCGAGTCTGTATATTTTACCAAGATACATATTTATCTTATAGAGAAGCCATATCCCTTAAAAATTAGAATAGGTACGATATTGGTACTCTATCTCTAGCTTAGTCATTAAAATTTTTAAATTTTACAGAAAAAATGTAAATTTTAAGCGAAAAAATTAAAATTTTAAAATCAGATCTCTTAAATTTATCTATAGAGCCTGTATATTTTATCAAGATACAAAATTATCTTATAGCTAAGCCATATCCCTTCAAATTAGAATAGGTACAATATTGGTACTCTATCTCATGGTCGTTAGGACCGGTCCGAATGTTCTTTCAAAGATGCGGGTAGGAATCATTTTTATATCCAAGAGACGCAGCCGAGCGATTATAAGCTAGTATTGGCTACATTGGCTCTTTGACGAACCAAACTCTTAGATCAGAGATATTTAAGCTGGCTTATCAAGGTCCCAATGGAGTTTATTAGTGGCGCATCCAAATTAAACATTTAACAGAAATAATATTGAATTGGGTGCTGCCCGTGTCCAAAAATTTCAAGTCTTGTGAAGAGCCCACTGAGTGCATCTGATCAACGGTAGAACGACGTATTTCGAGCTTGGCAAACAAACTGAACTAGATTATAAGATATTTGGCATCGTGAAAAACGTGCAGGTTGTAGCAAGACTGTTGCGACATGCAGACATACGACAAGCCGAAACTCGAAATCAGCGAGATGAAACTCTTTACGAGACCCTATAATTGAGTATGAAATAAAATATATTTTTTATCTGTATTTATACATGCAGACATTTCCGCGAAGCGGAAATGTCTGCATGTATAAATACAGATAAAAATATATTTTATTTCTAATATTTTATTTAATTTATATTCTATAAAACCCATGATATCATTCTGATTTCATGAAAACGTACATCTTACTTAAAATACATTACGAGGCATAGTGACTAGACGACCGTTGCTGGCAAATGTCGAGACACACTGAGGTTATGGTTATGTCAGCCATATTAAATATAGACAAGCTTCAAGGTCACACGAAACAAGCTTCAAAGTCACAAAAAAAAAAAAAAAAAAAAAAAAAAATTTTTTTTTTTTTTTTTTTTTTCGTGTGACCTTGAAGCTTGTTTCATGTGACCTTGAAACTTGATTGTCTGTATATAATTATTTATTTGTCCCTTCCTTAATCTGTAGTCCATTTGGTTAATACTATTTTCCTAATTACGTTTCATTTGTCATGTTTCATTGGTCATGCTACTCAACGAATGGTTAATACTATTTGCATAATTACATTTGACAGCGTCCATTGCTACATTTGTCGTGACAACTCTCAGCAATATGAATTTTATAGAGACCTCTTGTTAAAATTTTCTCTCTACACAACAATGTTTATATTAGCCAGTTTGAATTTTTACGCCTGCCGTCCGTTTTCAAGGGTCCTGCTAAGCGATATGTCTTCATTTTGATATGACAAATAAAACCTGTTTCAGATTCACTTGACTCAATTTTATCATAGCCTCTTGCATAGCTGAATTCATGTTAAACGATACCTTTGAACGGTCAAAATCGAAAGACTGCCTGATAAATACTATATCTGATAAATTTTATAACTTATTTTTTTACAATATTGGTAGCATTTAAAAAACTGGGCCATCGTCAAGATAAGCTTATCAAATCTGATAAAATTTTATAAGTTATTTTTTTACAATACCAATGTTGGTAGCAACATTTTACGGACCCGACTGAACTTGGCAATTTGCTACAGTTGGTCAGGCAGAATTGAAAAATCTCTTTTGAAAGTTTTCCTGGCAATTTGAAAATTCAATTTCCAAGAGTGAAACCCCCGTGAATAGGAATGTCATCTACATTTGACCGCGATAAAATGTCAAAATTAAATTTTACATTAAAATTTACTAAACCTTTCCAACGAAACCCTAAATCTTTTCCCCAATTTATTATAACTTTTGTCTTTATTCCATTTCCTTGAAAATTGAAGCTAGATAACGAACTTACATTTTGACTCAAGATAATATTTAACTTAAAATTTAAAATTAAATATTACTAAACCTTTCCAACGAAACCCTAAAGGTTTTACCAATTTACTTTTAACTTTTGTATTTCTTCCATTCTATTGTATCTTTTAACCCTCCATTGGCTGATAATATTTTACGCCACGCTATGGTATTGACCTCGATAAAATGTCAACATTAAATTTAACATTAAAATTTACTAAACCTTTCCAACGAAACCCTAAATCTTTTCCCCAATTTATTATAACTTTTGTCTTTCTTCCATTTCATTGAAGCCAGATAACGAACTTACATTTTGACTCAAGATAATATTGAGCTTAAAATTTAAAATTAAATATTACTAAACCTTTCCAACGAAACCCTAAAGGTTTTACCAATTTATTTTTAACTTTTGTATTTCTTCCATTCTATTGTATCTTTTAACCCTCCATTGGCTGATAATATTTTACGCCACGCTATGGTATCGTTTAACGTGACCCTCTATGGTATCTTTTAAGATGACTCACAATAGATTTTGAACGTTTCTCAGCGCTACGGTATCTGTTAACGTGACTCCCTTGCATTGAATTCAATTTAGCTTGTCGCTCAAACGTGGATCAGCTATGCAAGAGGCCATGATAAAATTGAGTCAGGTGCCATGTTAAAACGAAGACATATCGCTTAGCAAGAACCTTGAAAACGAAGACATATCGCTTAGCACGTAAAAATTTAAAATGGAGATAAAATTGAAACGGGCTGAGGGTTATCTGAAACAGGAGCTGGGCCATAAAACTTTAAATGTAATTTTGAAAATAGAAAGATAAAACGCGTGGACTTTGAAAAATTTCACAGTCAGTTTGAAATGGCCAACTTTGAAAAAAAAAGAAAGGTACGTTAGCAATAGACAAGCCACGCTCAAGGTCACATTAAAAAAAAAAAAAAAAAATTTTTTTTTTTTTTTTTTTTTTTTTTTTTTTCATGGGACTATCGCACTAAACTAAAATGTGGGTTACGTAATTTATTAATCGTCACTTAAAAGCCACTGTGATATATAACTTTCACCCTCATCTATTTTTCTTTTCTTAGAATCCGAGTCTAAATCATTAGAACTTCTCTTATTGTCCACATCATTCAAATCAATGGTATCGTGACTAATTTCAGTATTTTCCAACTCAATAGTATTTTTCAAATCAAAAGGTTCATAAGGTATCTTTGAATCGTTTAATATCCCTTCCAAATAATCGCCAAACTCATCATCGGTTTTTGTTGAAGGTTCAGCCACCTTAGTCTTCGTTGAAGGTTTAGCCTCCTTAGCCTTCGTTGAAGGTTGATTATCGATTTCTGTTATGAATCCTATATTAGCTGTTTTAGAAGCCATTAATTTTCTTTCCTGAAATCCGATGAAATCTAAAATACTTCCACTAATACGTAAAAATTTTTGATTATTTTGAGTATAATAGCTGTATCTCGTATTAATTTTTATTTGTAAGATGGCTACAAACGTGTCAGTGAACGTGGGTTCGATCATACTATAAAAGCGATTCGCGACTTCAGTTCCAGTAAATACGCTGGTGTCCAGTATGCATGGTTGAGATCTTAGATTTATTTTATGACCTTTTGCTTTGAATTCGTTTGCACGTTTACCGCATTCATGACAATTCAAAACACCACTACATTCTTGAAAAGAAAATTTAAAATCGTCAGAAATTTGAACTGAGAGATCAGATGTCATCGCACGAGCAATTAAACGTAATGGCTCTGAAGCCATAATATATAAATTCAATTTGGGATTCAGAACGCCTCTATCCCCATAAGGTTTCATAAATTTACAGTATGCAACGATAGCAACTTTAAAATTTGGGCGCTTGGATTCTTCATATTCATAATTCAGCGTCACATAAGATGGATTCCATAACCGTTTGGCGTCGGTGGCATAATCTTGAAAAGTCACGTTATTTTTCAAACGAGCCACCCAATCTTTAGATATAAGATTCAAACAGTCTTTGTGCAAAATAGCGTTGATACTCTCAGACAATTGCGGTTTTTCCAAAACCTTTGACACGAGATCTAAATAGCTATCCATGCCCTTATATTACAGTTAAATGAATAATGTTAGAAAATGAGATTTGTCAGCTGCTTATATAGGCGCTAACAATCTATCAAGGTCACAAGGTCACATTTAAAAAAAAAAAAAAAAAAAAATCTTTGAAAAAATATTTTTTTTTTTTTTGTGACCTTGAAGCTTGACTCGTGTGACCTTGACGGGTTATATATCTTTCAGATTTCAAGCGTATATATCAATTTGTCGTGATACCTGTTTCAGGATAGCACTCTGCCGGTTTCAATTTTCATGATGGTTTCTTGGATGGCCAATTGATCCACGTTTAAGACGATCAATATTAACAGGTTTCATTTAAAATGAGAAGGCCCTAGCATTTGGATTGAATAATGTTTCAGATACACCTGTTTCAATTTTATAGCATCTGGACAAAACTCGAAAAAGGTCAGGATTAAATTGAAAAGCTAATCTTGATACTAATTTCCTAATTACGTTTCAATTTTCATTTGTCATGCTACTCAACGAATGGTTAATACTATTTTCATAATTACATTTAAATTTTCCAGCGTTCATTGCTACATTTGTCGTGACAACTCTCAGCAATTTAAATTTTATAGAGACCTCTAGTTAAATTTTTACGGATTCTCTCTACGCAACAATTGTTTCAGGTTTTGATTAGTTTGTTTCGGGATGCACTCAGCTTGACTCATGAAGACTTCTTGGATGGACCAAGTTTAAGATCGACACGACGACTGTGCCACGATCAAAATTAACAGGTTTCATTTAAAATGGGAAGATCTAGCATTTGGACACGATTGGATGGAATCCTGTTTCAGATACAGGTTCAAATTTATCATATTTGTCATTACGAGACATAATGACTAGACAACCGTTGCGGACAAATGTTGAGAGACAATGAGAGTGCGGAGGCAAATAGATAATTATATATAGCCAGTCAAACCAACCAACCAACCAACCTTGAAAAAAAAAAAAAAAAAAAAAAAATTTTTTTTTTTTTTTTTTTTCAAGGTTGGTTGGTTGGTTGATATATATATCTTTTCCTCGTTCATCAAGATTCGCTTTTCAGTTGTCATGACCAAACGATTGGTTACTAAAGTTTTTTTGGATCTCTATCATTGGATCTCGTTAATACTATTTTCATAATTACGTTTAAATTTTTACAATATGAGCTGCTAATCTCTACGCGTTCAGTTTTTCTGGCTCAGCATCTCAATTTAAAAGCTACATTTGTCCCGTTTCAATTTTATCGAGGTTAAATTTTTATGGATAATGTTGGCTGTCCCGTTTGCAGGTCCAATCGATAGGATGGCATAGCTGAAGCCGCTTTAAGCGATTCTTTTGAACGGCTTAGACAATTTTCATTTGTCTACTCATAAAATTTATAAGTTATTTTTTTTACAAATCCAATATTGGTAGGAGATAGATTTAAAAAAAATGGGTCAAACGAGGCTTCCATCGTCAAGATAAGTCATAATGACAAATCTGACATGAGGAAGCCTCGTTTGACCCAAATTTTTTAAATTTTTAATATTTTTAGAGTGATATGTAATTTGGCTGTTTGGACTCATCTATTATATATTCTAGAGTGCCAGGTGTCAGGAGATCTTTCATCATAGAGTCTAGTAGTAGCTGATCTGGCATGGGAGAGCATACTATATTATTAAGATCTTCAGGTACCGCTGGGCTTTGAATAGGCCATTCACTATGAAATCCTGGATTTTCAACAAAAGGCATTGAATGTTCAATAGGTGCAGGCTCTGGATTTGCAATAGGTGCAGGCTCTGGTTCTCTAGTTTCAGGCTCTGTATTTGTTGCAGTGTCCTTGAAAGTGAGCTTAGCTTTCTTTAAACGCTTGGGATTCTTTTCGGCCTTACGTTTTACCGATGCAGTTCTCATATCCATTCCAGGTAGATCAGGCCCGTAGGTACGTACGAAGTTGTTTTTAAGGGGATCTGTCAATACTTTCCAGATTTGAGAGTTATATTGTTCTGCATAATTTGTAGTGACCACGGTTATTGTTTTGTCCAACACAACAGGAGGGTTCGTCGGCAAATAGATTTCTGGCAAATCGGTTACTGGTTCTGGCTCTTGGGATAGCTCTTGGGATGGTTCTGGCTCTGAGATTGGAGCTGTTTGAATATATTCAGAGGGTGGCCCGTCATCATCATCCATATGAGGTATCATAGGTGTTGGCACAGATACCTCATACATCCCGTCTATTTTCGTGATTCTTTCTACCAACGGATTTTTTACCTTGAAACCCAGCTTCAAGCTCTCCCGCACAACATGTAGACTGAAGAAATTCTTTTGGGTCGTAAATAAAATATAGGTAGTGCCAGCAGGTATCTTGTAGCTCGAGCGAGCAATCAATATGAACCTCTCGTAGAAGTGAAGCTTGTCCCCTGAGAAATATCTGCTGTCAGCTCTCACTCGTGTCTCGTTGGGGGGTCTCACATAGAACAGCAATGGTGCGTCCAACGTCTGGATAATATGGGCGCATCCTTGCCCAACGGTTCTCTGTCCAAACGTGAAATGACCTTTCACCAGAAATTGGTTATGGGGACACTTGAAACCAATTCTCATGTCAGCGTTGACTCTGTTGGCTTCGCTGGGGGGTCTTTTGAATCTGTTCATAACAGTGATCCATTTTATGTCTTGAGGTCTCAGCGGATAGATTGTCTTGGCCTCTCTGCCTATTGCTGGAATCGTATTCAGGATCTTGTCCGTCAGAGTACGTTTTTTAAACGAAATTTTATGATCAGGTGTCAGATGTAGGCAGAACATATGGACTTCTCCCATCATCGTTTGGAAATGAGGATATTTCTTCAGCTTCTTGACAGAAGTCGAAAGAATTTTCGGAAAAGGCTCAGTCATTCCGAAAAGGTTATGAAGAGCGTTAGCCGCTTTAAGTTTCTTCACAGAGCATTGATGCTTATACATGTTAGCAGTTCAAGCTCCGAAGAGAGAATGACTATTCGATCGAATGGCAGAGCTTATATAGTCGATCTGAAGGCAGGATGTTGCATAACTCATTTTCTACGAAAACAGGATAAGATAAGGCTATTTATAGAATTATTGTCGCTGAACGCGAAAACAGGATATTGCATAACTCATTTGTACGAACACGGAAACAGGATGCGGTAAAGATTTTTATAGACGCTGAAACAAATAAGCATTGCTGGACAATGATAGTGTAGATACTTTAGCATGATATATATATAGGTTATCTAGAGTCAATCAACTAATCAACCAACCTTGAAAAAAAAAAAAAAAAAAAAAAAATTTTTTTTTTTTTTTTTTTTCAAGGTTGGGTGATTGGTTGATTGACATTAGCTAACATATATATATCATGCTAAAGTGTCTTTGGTTGATTTTATATTTCTATAATTTTTTCAAGATACTATTTTTTTGGGACTTTGCCATTTTTCACCAATCTGGAAAATTTTTCAAAATTTATGATTTCGATTTTATAGTTTTTGATTTCAAAATAATATTTTTTTGCCAATCTTGAAATTTTTTTAAGTTGGTTGATAATAGTTTATATATAAATTTATATCTCAGGGACTTCAGTTATAAATGTATCCATTCAAAATCTTAAGTATCCATTTAAAATCTTAAAGTACAAATCGGTACGCATCCAATATTGGCAATGTAATTGTTACAAAAAAAAACGGGTCGAACGAAGTGTCAAAGACAGGAATCTGCCATGAGACACTTCGTTCGGCCCGATTTTTTTATAAATCGTTTGGGTTTAAACCCAACTGTAGTATTTTCTAGCCTCTGTTTGTATGAGGCTGTAACATTTGCCATCTCTCAGATCGACGTCCGATTTGAGAACGACTATGCCCTGCCGTCTTCGAATTCTTGGATCTTCAAAGCCGGCAGTTTTTAATTTAGGTCGTACCACGAAATCTATCTTCGGTGGAGGTTTCCAGGCACGATAAGTTGTTACGTCTGGAGATTTTGGTAGCGGGCTTAATAGCTTTGGTACTTTAAAATAAATCATCTCTGACATGGGTATTGAAATTTGAACTGGAACTGGTTTAGATTTAGAAGCTGGAACTGGTCTTGAAGCTGGAACTGGAACTGGAACTTGAACAGATTTAGAAGCTGGAACTGGAACTGGAACTTGAACAGATTTAGAAGCTGGAACTGGAACTGGAACTTGAACAGATTTAGAAGCTGGAACTGGAACTGGAACTGGAACAGATTTAGAAGCTGGAACTGGAACTGGAACTGGAACTGGAACTGTAACAGATTTAGAAGCTGGAACTGGAACTGGAACTGGAACAGATTTAGAAGCTGGAACTGGTCTTGGAACTGGAACGAGTTTAGATTTGAAAACTGGAACGGGTTTAGATTTGAAAACTGGAGAGGGTCTGGAAACTGGTTTTGGAGCTGGCATGGACATGTCTCGATTATAATTGCATAATAACTCGAGAGAAAGACGAGACGTATTCAAGACATTCCATCCAGGCTTTACGGCATAGTCATAGTCAAATCGCTCGTCGGTCAGAGAGTCGAAAGAAAACATTTCCATTTTGAAAAACAGAGGCTCAGAATGAATAAGCTGAGGCGAGAGGCTCGTATTTATACTCTGGCAAGCGGATGCGTGAGATCTGATAAGCGGTTCTGAGAAACGACATCAGTAATACTATATAAGGCTCGACAGGATGACTTTTTATAGATTAGAGAGGCTTGACGCATCTATAAAAAACTTATCACGTCCTGTTTTTGAGGAAACGGTTTACATAATATCCTGCCAACAGATTTGTTCTAGAAGAATTTTATCGGATCATCTTCAAGGCTACAAGCGACAAACTAATTTTCTAAAAATTTGAAAATTTTAACAGATGAGAGATATGACCGTTGCTGGCAAAGATCGAGATAGAATGAGGAGGTGGCAAGTCAGCGATCCTATATATAGAGGATATGATCAACCAACCAACTATGAAAAAAAAAAAAAATCTTTGAAAAAAAAAAAAATCTTTGAAAAAAAAAAAAAAAAAAAAATCTTTGGGGAAAAAAAAAAAAAAAAAAATCTTTGGAAAAAAAAAAAAAAAAAATCTTTGGAAAAAAAAAAAAAAATTTTTTTTTTTTTTTTTTCATAGTTGGTTGGTTGATCATATCCTCTATATATAGGATCGCTGACTTGCCACCTCCTCATTGTGTCTCGACATTTGCCAGCAACGGTCGTCTAGTCACTATGCCTAGTTGGATAAGGAGAGATATGACCGTTGCTGGCAAAGATCTAGATAGAATGAGGAGGTGGCACGTCAGCGATCCTATATATAGAGAAGATTATCAACCAACCAACCAACTGTGAAAAAAAAAAAAAAAAATTTTTTTTTTTTTTTTTCACAGTTGGTTGGTTGGTTGAATTCATTCTATATAAATAGCCGACACTTCTCCAATCAGTCTTCTTCTGTCCCAGTAAATCTATCCATTGTTAGATCCTGCCGGATTTAGAACGATATGCTATCTCGTCCAGTTTTATTGGAACGTTTCTAATTTATGTCTGGACAATACGCTATCTTAGCCTGTTTCGAATCTATTCAAACTGTTTACGATGATTAAGTATCGCGAGTCAAATTTATTTTGGCGTACCTTTAATCGCTACCGAAAAAATGGATGGCTCTAATATAGGTATAGGCTACGTGAGCGATTCGTTCAGGATACAATCGAGGAACGTACTGCTAGAGGATAAGACACGCATTTTTGGCTTGAAACAAATCATGGTACCGCTGTCGGAAAAAGTACGGTTTATTAAAGACATTTTACATAAGAGACATCATTGAGTTTGAAATAAAATATTTTTTTATCTGTATTTAAACATGCAGACATTTCCGCGAAGCGGAAATGTCTGCTTGTTTAAATACAGATAAAAAAATATTTTATTTTATTATATTTTATAAAACCCATGATCTATTCTGATTTCATGAAAACCTGCAAGATCTTGTCATTTGTCAGACAAAAGTCTATAAAAATCTTGTTTTCTAAACCAATATTGTATAAATAACGTTATCCCATCCCATTTTAAAGAAAACGGGTTTGGGTATCACGGAGCTGGTTTATGCATGACCTTACAGTAGAAGAAATAAATTCCACTCCCACCCACCCTAATAGATATACTATATATATACTATATATAGACTGCAGCGCCATCTACAATGAATTTGATTGGATAAAAAATATAACTTTAGAAACCAACTGTGAAATATTACAGATCTAGCTTAGCCCTTAAAAATTTTAAATTTTACACAAAAAATTAAAATTTTAAACGAAAAAATTAAATTTATAAACTCAGATCTCTTAAATTTTTCTATAGAGTCTGTATATTTTACCAAGATTCATATTTATCTTATAGAGAAGCCATATCCCTTCAAATCGTTACGATATTGGTACTCTATCTCTAGTTTAGCCATTAAAATTTTTAAATTTTACACAAAAAGTTAAAATTTTAAACGAAAATTTTAGACTCAGATCTCTTAAATTTATCTATAGATATTTTATCAAGGTACATAATTATCTTATAGAGAAGCCATATCCCTTGAAAATTACAAATTCAAAATATTTTACAGATAACTAGATGACTGTTGTTGGCAGACGTCGAGACAAAATGAGATGTGGGTACGCTAGCCATCCTATATATAGGACACACGAAAAAAACTAATGTTCAATAAATTAGGTTAGTTCCGTTAAGTTATAGATTCTGCTCCGTCCTTGAAGATGTGTTCAAGGTCACACGAAAAAAAAAAAAAAAAAAAAAAATTTTTTTTTTTTCTTCAAGGTCGTTGGATTTCTTGTGGGCGTGGCTTCATCCCATCTATATATATAGAGAGATAAACTCGCTTACGTATCCAAACCGTCATTGTCCAGTCATGTCTCTGTTGGCTTAGTTATTTTTATCTATACATTTAAATTGATACCATTTTATCTCGTTTTCCAGAGTCTTAAATTTAATTTCTACAATATTGGCTTAATATAGTTTATACGTTTAAATAGTCTTCATGCTATCCTGATAATCTCTTCGATACTAGCTTAAATAGATTTTTTTATAAATTTAATATCAAAGTCTCAAATTAAACCCGTCCAATATTGGCACTATATCTATCGCAAAAAAATGGGCCGAACGAGGTGTCAAAGACAGAAATTCTGCCATGAGACACCTCGTTCGACCCATTTTTTTGCTCTCATTTGAAAGATTAGCATAAGCTCTCTATGGATTGCTCATTAGATAGCCTACTGATGGTCATCTTCAACGGTCCGGTCATTTGAGATTTGTATAATTCATAATCCTCATATTCAAGATCAAAAAATTTCCTCACCTGTAGTTGGTATGCGGCAAGGAAGTCTTCGAACTTGGTATGGGACCTTTCTACAAATCGAACACCTATGGCTTTCACGAAGCTGAGCTTCATGTTAGCCTGGTATTTCACCATGGCCGAACCATCGAACATTTCATCAAATTCCTGTTCGCCCATGAACCCTTTCAAATGATGTTTGGCTTCGCTAATCGAGAAGATTCTCGTCTTAGCGAGCCATTTAGGTAAATCGATTTTAGGGTCCATCACATCACGGACGGTGAGGCCTGCATATTTTTCGGCAAATTTTAGATCTAGAGGGTGCCTCGAATAAATAGCCAGGTCCTCAGCCCGGACAAACAGGGTGCCATCAGTGGCCATTAGGCATTTAAAGGCAACGCCATAAGCATAATTTTTTACATGGAAAAACATGACTGACAGAGAGCTAATGTATCTAAGCAGCTAGTAGAGAGATCGACTAGCAATTGAAGAGCTCTCGCTGGACACTCGTATATATACCCGGTCTTATCAACAGATCTGATTGTAATTTTCTAGCTTATCAAGAGGAAAGGCTTGCATAATATCCTGTCTCTCGGACAATCTGATTATAACCGGGCTTCCTGAGGATCCTGTCAATACTTCTGGAAAAATCTTTTTATAGAGATCTGATTGTAACCGGGCTTCCTGAGGAAAGGCTTACATAATATCCTGTCAACACTTCTCGAAAATCTTTTTATAGAGATCTGATTGTAATTTTAACCGGGAGCCGCTTATCAAGCATCCTGAGGAAAGGCTTGCATAATATCCTGTCTCTCGAAAATCTTTTTATAGAGATTAGATTATAATGACTGGCTTGGCTACACTTAGTCTTTAAAAATTTTAATGTAAATTTTAAACGAAAAAAATTAAATTTTTAAATTCAGATCCCTTAAATTTAGCTATCGATATTTTACCAAGATTCATATTTAGCTTATAGCTAAGCCATATCCCTTGAAAATTAGAGATCAGATTATGATGACTGATACACTTAACCTTTAAAAATTTTAAATTTTACATAAAAAATGTAAATTTTAAACGAAAAAATTAAATTTTTAAATTCAGATTCCTTAAATTTAGCTATCGAGTCTGTATATTTTACCAAGTTTCATATTTATCTTATAGCTAAGCCATATCCCTTGAAAAATTAGAGATCAGATTATAATGACCGCCACACTTAGTCTTTAAAAATTTTAAATTTTACACAGTAAATTTTAAATGAAACAATTAAATTTTTAAATTCAGATACCTTAAATTTGTCTATAGATATTTTATCAAAATTATCTTATAGCTAAGCCATATCCCTTCAAATTTACAAGTTCAAATCGGTACGCATCCAATGTTGGCACTCTATCTATCGCAAAAAAATGGGCCGAGCGAAGCCTCAATGACTTATGTCATGAGAGGCTTCGCTCGACCCATTTTTTTGCACCTCGTCCTGATCTTAAGACGAGGATTTATAAAAGTAGGGTTTGTTTCCCACCAAAACTTTAATTTTTTTGGGAAAATACCCCAATTCTAGGTCTCCGTACCTCTCTCCGAAGACATAGCTATCCATCGGTACAGATTGCAGGTAAGAGTCCATGGATATTTTCAAATCAGCTATAAAACTCTCCATGGTAGCATTGGAAGAGCTAATGCATGCTATCTTGATACGTATGGGCCTTCTGATGTTGAACGTACACTCTATCGGCGACAAAATCTCGATAGGCCCCTGAAATAAGGATTGAAATTCGCCTGGATGCATATCCAACAGCGTGTTGGCATCTTCCAATCCAAAAATACGTGTCTTGGCTAGAGACGGAGGCAGGCTCAAGCCCTCGGGAGCGATGTCAGTCACTGTAAGATGGCATAAGTTTAAAACGCCAGAAGGATTTTGATAGCCCATGGTACGAGCTACGTCTGAACCTTTGATAAAAATTTCACCGTCAAAAGTCAAAAAACAAGTAAATTTCACGTTTAACTCTTCAGCTAAAATTTGAAATATCATTTTGGAGCTTTTAGAATATCAAGCAGTCAGAATGAAATGTCTCGTCCAGCAGCCTGTATTTATACTAGCAGCAATCTCTATTTCTATCTAAATTTCTTATCGACATCCTCTGACGCACATCCTCTTACGCACGTCCTGTAGATTATGCAAGATCCCGCTCAAACGACAAATTAATTCTAAAAATAAGTTTATCGCGTCCTGAGGATTACATAATATCCTGTCAACAGCTAGAAGAATTTTATCAGAATGTCACGTTTTCTAAGAAAGCTTGCTAAAATTAGGTCGCGAATCGGGTATATATACGAGCTGCCTCTAAGAGCCTGCATCATTTTGACTTCTGTTGCATTAAGTCATGCTATTCACAATTGAACATCCACAGCTTGATGCTAAAATCCTATTCGTAGTCTCTGCGGATGGACTTTTGTTCGTCAGGGCCTCTGATGTGGCCAAGCTGATGGGTAAGGGTAGCGCATACGTAAAAAAACTACCAAGCTAAAGGTGAGGGACCTCGTTTACAAAAGGTTCAGGATACCTGTCTCTTTAGCTAATACCTGGGTGTATCCAATAGAAGAGATTCATTTCGGAGATGCGCTGTCGACCATGGGTTTTGAGGCCATGATGAAATCTGCTAAGATTGACATCTTAGATCCTATAGTGCCAACTGCATGCATCCATAAAGCTGTCAGAATTCGGATCGTGAGGAATTCTGATGTCTTCATAGATGAATTCTTAAAGGATTTCATAGAAAGAACCAAGCTGTTCTATGATGGAGACCACGATGATGACCCTCGCCTACACGAAGATAGATTTGAGACTATTTCTTGGACAGACACCCCTCCATCCAAAATCAAAGTCTTCGTGGGGAATCGATCTCGCTGGTATAAATTGATGCCTTAGAGATTTAAATTGGAGGGGGCGAAAAAATGGGCCGAACGAAGCGTCTCATGGCAGATTTCTGTCATTGACGCTTCGTTCGGCCCATTTTTTTGCGACGGTAGTAAGCCAACATTGGATGGGTACAAATTGAGACTTTGAATGGGGTCTCTGAGATAGACAATATTAATATTTCAATATTGAAACGATACTAATGCCTTTGAAACTGAGATAGCTAATGTCTTTGAATCTGAGATAGAAATTTACAATATTGAATAAGGACATTTTTTAAATGAATGCTGTACCAATATTGAATATATTTTTTTAACGATTCGATAAACAAATAATATATTTAGATAATAAATATTTAAAGAGTAAAATATTTATATAGTCAATCTGAAGGATTGCATAACTCATTTTCTACGAAAACAGGATGAGATAAGGCTTTTTATAGAATAATTTATCGCTGGATATTGCATAACTCATTTGCAACGGACATGGAAACAGGATGCGGTAAAGATATTTATAGACGCTGAAACAAATAAGCATTGCTGGACAATGATAGTGTATATACTTTAGCATGATATATATGTTAGCTAGAGTCAATCAACGAATCAACCAACCTTGAAAAAAAAAAAAAAAATTTTTTTTTTTTTTTTTTTTTTTTTTTTTTTAAGGTTGGTTGATTGGTTGATTGACTCGGATTCATTCTTTATAAATAGCTGTACTCAAACCTTCATTCCTTCATTGTGTCTGAATCTCTTCTAGCATCAACCTTCTACTAAAACACTCCTAACATTTAGATACTTTAGCATTATTGGTTGATTGGTTAATGTCTTTAAATCTGAGATAGAAATTTACAATATTGAATAAGGGCATTTTTTAAATGAATGCTGTACCAATATTGAATATATTTTTTTAACGATTCGATAAACAAATAATATTTTTTTAACGATTCGATAAACAAATAATATATTTTTTTTAACGATTCGATAAACAAATAAAATATTTAAATAATAATTATTTTATTATTAAAATAAAATATTTAAATAATAAATATTTTATTATTAAAATAAAATATTTAAATAATAAATATTTTATTATTAAAATAAAATATTTAAATAGTATATTTAAATTCTAAATATTTATTATTCGAACCGAACGTGAACAATTCTGACGGGGTGGAGTTGCTCGAAGAATACTTCTGGCGACTGTCTGATAGACCTTTATATGCCGTAAAGAAGTAGGTTCACCCAGCTTTGCGGTACTTGGCATAGGAGCTGTAGTTTGAATAGAATACCCTCGTAACTGTAATCTTTAAATCTTAATTGTAAAAATTTACATGCTTAAATTTCTAATGTCTCGTCAGCGTTGCTGAGACTTTCGGTACTTGGCATAGGAGCTGTAGTTTGAATAGACTGTAATCTTTAAATCTTAATTGTAAAAATTTACATGCTTAAATTTCTAATGTCTCGTCAGCGTTGCTGAGATTTGCAGTACTTTGGCATAGGAGCTGTAATTTGAATAGATCGTAACTGTAATTTTTAAATCTTAATTGTAAAAATTTACATGACTGCATGCTTTAATTTCTAATGTCTCGTCAGCGTCTATTATTGGACTCGTCTGATTTTGACATGAGATGTCTCGGACAGGGACCATTCCAAGAGGTGCAATCGAAAGCTTAAATTTCATGCGACTATTCTTTTTCGGTCTTGGCTGAGTATGTACGTAATTTGGACAACGACGCAAAGGCTGAAATGCTAAATTTAAAACAACAAATGTTTGACTTGCAATCCAAATTGAATGTAGATATTGCACTCTTGAAAAACTAAGATTGAGAATTTTGACGTGAGAAGGCTCAAATTAGAGATGGGCATTCAGCAGATGCAAAATTAAATCGATTCCGTTTATCATGTCCGTCTCAAATTAAATGGCTACACAATTGGCTTAATAATTTTTTTAAATGGATAAGGTTAGGCGATGACAGTTTCTAAATGAATGCTGTACCAATCTTAACGATTCCATAAGCATATAAAATATTTAAATTCTAAAAATTTATTATTCCAATCTGAAAGGGTGGAGTTGCTCGAAAATTATTGCTGGTGACTGTCTGATAGACCTTTAGATGCGTAAAGAAATAGGTTCACCCAGCTTTGCGGTACTTGGCATAGGAGCTATCGTTTGAATTTCTGAAAGGGTGAAATAAGCTCGAAAAATATTGCTGGTGACTGTCTGATAGACCTTTAGATGCGTAAAAAAGTAGGTTCACCCAGCTTTGCGGTACTTGGCATAGGAGCTGTAGTGAAATCAGAATGAGGTCATGGGTTTTTATAGATTATCATGAAGCCAGACGGTTGCTGGTCATACGCAATGATGATTTGGATACGTTAGCCATATTATATTGATTCATTAGACATTATGCCGGCATTTTATTTAAAATGTTTTAAAACGGAGACATGATATATATATATATGTGTAGGCCACACCAAAAAACTAATGTTGCATAAATGAATCCGTTAAGTTAAAGATACTGCTCCGTCCTTGAAGATGTGTTCAAGGTCACACGAAAAAAAAAAAAAAAAAAAAAATTTTTTTTTTTTTTTTTTTTTTTTTTTCTTTTTTTCAGGTGCCACGCCCACCCTTGAAGCTTGTCTATATTTACTACGGCTAACATGACTACATTCTCATTGTGTCTCGACATTTGCCTGCAACGGTCGTCTAGTCACTATGTCTCGTAATGTGTTTTGAGCAAGATGTACATTGATGGACACTAGAGAGTTAAATTTTTCTATAAAAACCTATGATCTATTCTGATTTCATGAAAACCTGCAATATCATGTCATTTGTCAGACAAAAGTCTATAAAATCTTGTTTTCAAAGCCAATATTGTATAAATAACGTTATCTCATCCTATTTTAAAGGAAATGGGTTTAGACATCAGGAGCTAGTTTATGCATGACCTTACAGTAGAAGAAATAAATTCCACTCCCACCCACCCTAATAGATATACTATATATATACTATATATATAGACTGCAGCGCCATCTACAATGATTGGCTAAAGAAATATAGCTTTAGCAGCCAACTGAGAAATATAGCTTTAGCAGCCAACTGAGAAATATAACTTTAGCAGCCAACTGAGAAATATAACTTTAGAAATATAACTTTAGAAACCAACTTCATCAACCAACCAACCAACCAACTGTGAAAAAAAAAAAAAAAAAAAAAAAAAAAATTTTTTTTTTTTTTTTTTTTTCGTGTGACCTTGTGACGTTGATAGCTTTATAGCGCCTATATAAGCAACTGACAAATCTCATTTTCTAACATTACTCCTACATATGTGGCGACAACAATGAAAGGGCTTTGAAAATAGCTGGTCTGAAGACTCTCTGCAAAGTCCAGGTAACTATGTTATTTTTTTTAAAATGTAGTTTAATATTTTTCATTTTCGCAGATTACCTTATGAAGGCCTTGTCTCTGAAAATATTGTCTGGATGGCTTCGTCTCTGAATCTATATAATCATTAACAAAATATTTTAAATTCTAAGGCCTAAATTTACAACATTAGTATTAAATCTTGTAAATTTATAGGATATTCACGGGTCGATTTTGGTTTTTTCGACAACAAGTTTAGACAAAGGGCTTACCCTTGGAAATATGAACGGATTCTCTGCAAAGTCGACGCAAAGATTTTTTCTTAAATGTGGCTTAACCTACTGATCAGACGTCGATATTAAATTTTTAATCGTGTAAGATTGACTCCGATTAGCCTTGCTGGCTGGATCGTGTTTGTGTTCTAAAGAAATCATTGGGCCTATCCAAAATAATTTTTGTAGCCCTTAAAGTATTGTTTCCTAAACCAAGAGGATGTCCAAACTCGATACGGACTGATTAAATTTATTACATATATTATACTTATATTTATATTTAAATTAGTATTATAAGTATAAGTATAAGTATAATATAATATAAATATAAATATAAATATAAATATAATATAATATAAATATAAATATAATATAATATAAATATAATATAATATAATATAAATATAATATAATATAATATAAATATTATATAATAAAAAAAAAAAAAAAAAAAAAAAAAAAAAAATTCTATTCATTTCTATAGACGCTCGAAGATTTTGCATGCGACATTTTGTTTGGCCTTAGTTATCACACAAACGATACTCGAGCTGGATTTGCGGTACTTAAGGGTCGATGTAAATTAGAGACATCATATATATATTTTTTCAGCTATACTAATAATTGAGTATGAAATAAAATATTTTTTTATCTGTATTTAAACATGCAGACATTTTCCGCGGAGCGGAAAATGTCTGCTTGTTTAAATACAGATAAAAAAATATTTTATTTCTATTTCTTTTAAAGTCTAATGTATAAATTTACAATATTAGTATATTTTTTTTTTAATTTATAGCATATTCACAGTTTAGTTTTGTTTTTTTCGACAACAAGTTTTGATAGAGGGGCATAGGCTTTGAAAATATTAACTGGTAGAAAATATCTGCATGTTTAAATACAGATTTAAAAAAAATATTTTATTTCTATTTCTTTTAAAGTCTAATGTATAAATTTACAATATTAGCATATTTTTTTTTAATGTATAGCGTACTCACGAGTTAATTTTGGTTTTTTCGACAACAAGTTTTGATAGAGGGTCTTAGGCTTTGAAAATATTAACTGGTCTCTCTGCAAAGTCTAAACAATTAGCTTTGCTGGACAACCTTTGAATTTTTACCGACAAGGTTCTATATAAGCATTAGCTTGCCTGAAAGACAGTTTTTTCTGATAATTGTGTCAATATTAATTTTTGGATCGATGGGTCAAAATGCTCGAATAATATCGCTGGCGACTGTGTCTGAGACCTGTGTTTATCGTAAAAATGAGACTCCAGCTAGATTTGAGGTACTTGAGGGTGGGGTTTAAAAATACATCGATTCGTAGAAAATAGGCAGACATGTTATTGTAGTCTACGTAGGCCTTTTATTTAAAATGTTTTACCGTACAATGGATGATTTGAATCTCGTCACGATTTTGGATGGATTTCTTTAGACCCGGTAGGCCAGCAAGGCTAAAATTTATATAGAGCCAAGCCAGGCTTTTCCAAACGGATGTCGTTGGCAGACAAAATGAGATGTGGGCACTTTAACGATTCTATATATAGGCCACATGAAAAAATTAATGTTGAATAAATGAATCCGTCAAGTTAAAGATACTGCTCCGTCCTTGAAGATGTATTCAAGGTCACAAAAAAAAAAAAAAAAAAAAAAAAAAAAAAAATTTTTTTTTTTTTTTTTTCAGGTGCCACGCCCACCCTTGAAGCTTGTCTATATTTACTATGGCTAACATGACTACACTCTCATTGTGTCTCGACATTTGCCTGCAACGGTCGTTTAGTCACTATGTCTCGTAATGTGTTTTGAGTAAGATGTACATTAATTGACTTTACCTAGTTAAATTTTTCTATAAAAGCCTATGATCTATTCTGATTTCATGAAAACCTGCAGTATCTTGTCATTTGTCAGACAAAAGTCTATAAAATCTTGTTTTCAAAGCCAATATTGTATAAATAACGCTATACCCATCCTATTTTAAAGGAAATGGGTTTAGACATCAGGAGCTAGTTTATGCATGACCTTACAGTAGAAGAAATAAATTCCACTCCCACCCACCCTAATAGATATACTATATATATACTATATATATACGAGGTGTGGCTATTAAATAACGAGACTATTGCTGTAAAACATTTTATTTTAAATTTATACATATTTAATTATTATCACCTTCAATATACACACCTCCTCTGTCCCTACAACGCTCCATGCGAATTTTCCGTTGTTCGAAACAGTGCTGGAAGTCTTGTCCTGTAAGCTTCTGCATGAGGCGTGCCGCTTTTTCTTTCACAGCTTTAACTGACTCAAATCGTGTTCCTTTTAATGCATATTTTACTTTGGGGAACGGATAAAAGTCACATGGGGCCAGGTCAAGCGAATAAGATGGATGGTCTTAAACTGGGATGTTGTTTTTGGATAGAAACGCCTTGACAGACAATGACGTGTGAGCCGGCGAGTTGTCTTGATGGAGAACCCATGACTTGTTCTTCCACAATTCGGGCCGTTTTTTCCTTACCCCCTTCACGGAGTTGAGCAAGCACGTCAAGATAGTAATGTTGATTAATAGTTTGACATTCAAGAACCCAGTGAAGGTACACAATACCATGAATGTCGAGAAAAAGGATAATCATCGCTTTGAATTTCGGTCATCATCTCCAAAGTCTTCTCAGCCATCTTGGAAACGCTTGAACCACTCATATACTCGCGCACTTGATAAACATTCTTCGCCATAAATTTGTTTTAATGAAAGATAAGTTTCACTAGCGGTTTTACAAAGTTTCACGTGAAATTTCACGACAATTCGTTACTCTACTTTTACACTTATCCTGTTTTTTCGGCAAAACGAAACAAACACCTCTTACACAAATGAAGGTTGCGGCCAGACTGATTTCTCTACAAACACGGGAGGTACTGCAATCGAAAGAGAAGGCTTTACGCTACACAGCTGTCGGTCGTTCGGATTTGGCGCATATGTAGTTCATCTGTAGCCGCAATAGTCTCGTTATTTAATAGCCACACCTCGTAGACTACAGCGCCATCTACAATGATTGGATAAAGAAATATAAATTTAGAGGCCAACTGAGAAATATAACTTTAGCGGCCAACTGAGAAATATAACTTTAGCGGCCAACTGAGAAATATAACTTTAGCAGCCAACTTCATCAGCCAACCAACCAACTGTAAAAAAAAAAAAAAAAAAAAAAAAATTTTTTTTTTTTTTTTTTTTTTTTTCGGTGGGCGTGGCTTCGCTATAAATTTCTCAGTGCGATCGTGCCTATATAAATACGGGTTTGTGTTCTAAACGATTCATTGGCATCATGTCTGTCCAAAATGAGTTTCGTACTCTACTCCGTGAATGCGTTAGTCTCGCCTATCGTCAAGAGACCTCTGAAGTATTGTTGGAATCTAATTTTGGCCGCTCTATTATGAAAATGCTCTCAGCGTATTTTCAGAATAACTCTATCCATTCGAAGGCCATACGCCCGAAAAGGCATTTAGAATGTTGAAAGGCCAATTGCAATGCATAGCATATTACGACTACGATAAAATGTCTCCTGATATTAAAAATCTGTTCGCTGAAGATATTGTGCTGCCTGGCCAATGCTGTTATCAAGTTTGGATTCTACAATGCTTAATTGTTACAGCATGTATTATTGCAGATTGCTGGACAAATTGCAATGTGGATATGTTTGATGTGGCTTTTGAAACGCTGATAGACATGTTGAACACTTATGGCTATATTGCCTGCATTGAACGCGACCTAAATCGCAACTGCGATCCGTTTAGTAATCCGGGCGAAATTGTCTTGTTCGCCGTTCTAAAAATAACCAATTAGAAAAAAATATCTTTATATTGACTTAAGCATATATATATAGAATTCGCTGCATAATATCCTGTCAACAGTTTTTTTATAAATCTGATTATAATTTTAGCCGCTTCCTACATACATCCCGTTTTCAAGGACAATTCGTATAAATAACTTTATCTCTTCCTGCTTTAAAGGACAAGGCCTCATCCTGTTTTCTTGGACTTATGTAACTCATATAAATAACTTTATCGCATCCTGTTTTAAAGGATATGCTTCTACTATAAAAGCCGGTGCTCAGCGCTTGTAATTTCAATTGCTCACTAGCTCTCAAGTCATGTGGATGAGATTATTTTTCCCAGGCCATATCGGCTTGAGGTCTGCCCTAGCCTCTGACGGAATGACTTACGTTTCGGCAGTAGATGTGGGTTTGCTGCTGCAGTTTAATGACATTTACGAATTTTCTCAGTATCGTGCCACCAAACATATAGATTCATTTCCAGTTTTTGAAATGGAAGAAATGTTTAACTACGTGAGCCTGTTTTCCGACGTAGCAGAAATGCAGAGACTCTGGAGATATGGACGGGTCGCGGCTGATTTTCCTATGTCTTCGGAAGCTATATTTGATGTTCATATTAAAACGGAGGGGAATGCCAAATTGCAGGACTGGTTGCAACTATATACAGACCTTTTCCGAAATGAACTGTTGGACGGCCCTTCTGACAATTCGAAAAGATTGGCTACCCGTTGGAGGAGACGGAACGAATGCAAGGTCTGCTTGACAGAAGAGAGCCAGGTGGCATTCTTTGACTGTGGGCATGTGGTATGTTGCACGGCTTGTTCGGACAAACTGGAAAATTGTCCTGTTTGTCGAACAGCTATTTTGGAAAGGCGAAGAGTGTATGTGCAATAGTTATATACATGGAAATTTTAAAAAACTTGGGTCAAACGAGGCTTCCTCATGTCTAGATTTGTCATTATGACTTATCTTGACGATGGAAGCCTCGTTTGACCCATTTTTTTTTAAATCGATAGGCTACCAATATTGGATTTGTAAAAAAAATAACTTATAAATTTTATGAGATTCGATTAGATTATCCGTAAAATGTTTTACCGTACAACGGACGAAAAGATTTACGAAGACATGATAACTAGATGACCGTTGTTGGCGAGACAAAATGAGATGTGGGTATGTTAGCAATTCTATATATAGGTCACGCAAAAAAACTAATATCGAATAAATAAACTTTGCTCATTTAAGTTATGGATCCGTCCTTGAAGATATGTTCAAGGTCACATGGAAAAAAAAAAAAAAAAAAAAAAAAAAAAAAAAAAAATTTTTTTTTTTTTTTTTTTTTTTTCAAGTGGGTGTGGCATGGCTATATAAACCATGACTGACTTTATATATTTTTTTTATTCTTATAATTTTTTTCAAGATAATATTTTTTTGGGGACTTTGCCATTTTTTCACGAATCTGGAAATTTCTTCAAAGTGCTGGACAATGATAGTGTAAATACTTTAGCATGATATATATGTAGGTTAGCTAGAGTCAATCAACTAATCAATAAACCTTAAAAAAAAAAAAAAAGAAATTTTTTTTTTTTTCCAAGGTCATTTAATCTGTTCCTATATATACCCTGGCTGCCTTCAGGATTTATATAATTTTTCTCATTCTACATTTGTTGTTGGACTGACATTTGCAATTTTTCATAATGGATTTCTCTGATCCCATTCAAAGCGTCTTTCATTACCTACTCAGAGACTGCGTTCATCTGGCAAATTGGGAAGCTACCGGCGAATATAGGATGGTCGACATCAGAAATGACTGGGACGATCCAGAATGGAAACCGAAAGAACACAAATTTGCCCTTTCTATTTTGAGAATGTTAGAAGACTATTTTCAGACACCGCGCTTCCCTACTGGTATGAAGATCGAACAGATCGAAGAGGCCATTCCCAAGCTGAAAGAAAAATTAGTAGCCATACTCAATTCTGATAGCATATCTCTTAAAGTCCGAGGCCTTTTGCGCAACAAAAGCTTAACGTATCGTCGTTGGCGTGGTGCCGAATCTTATCAACCTTGGGTGCTGGAGTGTTTGATCGTTACTGGATGCTTTCTCGGAGAATGTTTTGCCAAATTTCGATACAACAACGGGGTATTTGATCTGGCATCCGTTGCCTTAATAGATATTATGGAAAAGAGTGGCTTGTTAAGTTGTATCAGAGCCGATCTGTTTAATAATAGGGATCCGTTTGGTAAACCTGGTATTAAGATTAAATCAGTTTTGGACAAAGATTGGAGTATGTGAACATTTCAATTGGACAAAACACAGGAGAGAATATTGTACAAGAAGTCAGCTAAATGTTAATTGACGAAAATAACGTAACGTAAAAAATAACGTAACGTAAAAAATAACGTAACGTAAAAAATAATATATAAATGAAATAACGTAACGTAAAAAATAACGTAACGTAAAAATAACGTAACGTATAAAAATAACATATTAAAAATAACCTATTAAAAATAACGTAACGTAAAAAATAACGTAACGTAAAAATAACGTAACGTATAAAAATAACATATTAAAAATAACGTAACGTAAAAAATAACGTAACGTAAAAAATAACGAAACGTAAAAAATAACGTAACGTATAAAAATAATATACTTGACACAAAACTAATATTGTATAAATAGCTCCGTCATATCTTATACATTGCTCCGTCAAAGTCACATTCAAGGACACATTAAAAAAAAAAAAAAAAATTTTTTTTTTTTTTTTTTTTTTTTTCAGTGGGCGTGGCTTGGATTCATTCTGCATAAATAGCCGTACTCAACTCTTCTCGCATCAATCTGTCCCACTAAGACGCTCATCTATCTAACATTAGATCCTGCCGGTTTTAGAACGATAGGCTATCTCGTCCTGTTTCCGTGACTCGTTCCAATCTCATGTCTTCTACAGTCTGAAATTAAATTGCTACACATTTGGCTTAATAATTGTTTTTAAAATGAATAAGGTTAGGCAATTACCGTTTCTAAATGAATGCTGTACCAATCTTAACGAATCCTGTTCCGCTATGACAACAACGATTTCATAACCTATTGGTTCGCCCATAGCGTACGTTAGTTTTGGCCAAGAGAGAAAATTCAAAGCTTCAAGGGATAAGCCAGTCTATTACAATATGACGAGTGGCAGTTTCATGGTAATAAATATTTTTTTCGTGAAATATCGGAAGAACCCGCTTAACGTTCAGATAAAGGCATCCATTATAGGTAATAAACGGCGATATTTGTTTTCATATTTGAGCATAGACAAATGTATAACGATTATACTAGGCTATTTGAATAGATAAAATTGCTATAATACTCTTAAAAAATAAAGCTTAGCTTATCAGCCAACTATATTGTAGACTCGATCATAGGTACGATAACTAAAAATTTACATATTTATGAAAAAAATATTTTATTTATCAGTAGTTAAACATACAGACATTAATTTTTTCAACCCTTCTTTTATAAAGTGTTGGGCTTCTCGTAGCACTGCATAACGAAAGACTTAAAGGGTATCATGTTGGGAATCTCAATAACCATTTGACTATTTATGCATGACGCGTGTAAAAACTGTCTCGTTTTCAGAGGACTGGATTTCATGCTAGCGGACAGCTCAAAATTGACAGACGACACAGATTGGAGATAGGCATTTGACTTTGTATGAGAATACATGATACGCGTAAAAGTTATCTCGGAAACCGTTTTCAGAGGCAGTTTCAAGAGGTGCGATAGACAGCCTGGATTTCATGCAAGCTGACAGTTGTCATTTGGAAATTGAAAAAAATATTTCCCGACGCGAAAAACAGCAATGAAAAGGTTATCTAGTCTAAATGTTAAGTTTCTAATATCTGCGTAGCCTATATTGAATTTCTAATTTCTTCATGACCTAGTTTCTATTGTCTGCATGGTTAAATTACTAATATATACATTCTAATAGCCCGTGTTATATTTCTAATGCCTGTCGTTCATGGCCTCCTCGTTACCAGCAACATTTGTTTTTTTTGCGTAACAAACAGCCTGATCTAGACTGAGGTCGGATTTGTTATAATGGTCTCGTCTAATTTTGACATGTGAAAAAGATGTCTCGGAAACCGTTTCCAGGGGCCATTCCAAGAGGTGCAATCGAAAGCTTAAATTTCATGCGAAACGGAGTTGATAGTCTCGATTCGTTTTCGGAAAAATATCTTGGCTGAGAAAGAATTTTGAAACTGCATACGGGAGCTAAGTCATACGGCCACACACTCATTCGAGACACTCATTCGTATTTCGACATTTCTCCCCCATTTTAAATAATTTTTACATTTTACATTTAAACATTTACGCTCGTCTATAAGATATTTGTTGTTTTTCAAATTTCGTTAATTTTCGACAGCGGTTGGTTGGTTGGTTGGGTCACCCAATTTGTGTGCAAGAGATTGTCAAGTCAATTACCAGAAATACGGACGACTTAAAAATTCGACTATTTTTACAATATTTGTTACATTTTAAAGTTTTTATTTTAAATTTAAACGTGTTTGGGCTTTGATCTTTAAAAGAGGATTGAATCATGAAAATATTGACAAGTCTTCAAGTCTTCAAGTCTTCAAGTCTTCAAGTCTACATTTTAAATATTTCATTTTAAATTTAAACGGCTTTAAAAGAGGGTCTTCAAGTTTATTTTTTACATTTTAAACGTTTTATTTAAACGGACTTTACAAGAGGCTGTTAAACGGTTGATAGCAAGAGGATTATCATTGCAGGCTGTTGTAAAAATTTTCAATATAAAGTGTTGAATTTTTAGCTAATCTTTACAAATATATTTACCAGATCAATGGCTAAAGGTAACACGTTGTATCTTTATCGTCAAGAGTTGAGGCGAAAAACTTACCCTTTTCGTTGTCCACATTGTCCCATTCAACTTTTGCCCGTTCAGTTCGAAAAACATTGTTTGGAAATACATAAATTGCCGACGAGTACTTCTTGCGTTTGGTGTCTGGGAAAGAAGAAATGGGATTCCAAAACGAAATACAAATACATGAATCACTTGATCGCGTGTTTTCGAAAATTTATAGCCGTTAAGAGAATCGATAGAGACTTGGAGACAGATGTGGAAATGGACGAACCGTATCAAATCCCCGACAAGCTCAGACTCATGGACACTCGTCCGTTGTGCGCTGCAGAATCGTTTTTCGATCATCAGGACATTCGTGGATTCTTAACGGAACGCCTTTTCGAAGACCTTTGGCTGTTGAATCATGGATCCAAGGTTGATTATTTCGAAGACGAGAATCTAAACGCGGCCGCCTCCTACGTTCGAAAGTACGCGAGGTCGGAAGGTGAATGGTTTCACGTCATGGTTAAGGCTGCCGCATTTGAATCGTTTATAAGAGTTTTGGATAAAGAACACGGTAGGATCGCCACGCTGCCTTTTTCTTGTTGGTGCGACGGCGGTACGGCCGAGGATCCAATTTTCAGACAGCATCGGCATATGATAGTGGTCGCCCCCATGGGTCTCTTCAAGAAAGTTTGGTCGAAAGTCAAACCTTACAAAAGACCTCGTAAAAACTACGCTTCGAAAAAATACGAGTTGATAGAATCTGCCATGCATTTGGTGAACACGCTGGGCTACGTTAGCAAGAGGCGGTCGAGGTGTTACTTTACGATAGATGGCAAGAGACATAAAAAGGCTCCACTGAAAAATAAACATTTTTACATATTTCGGACGCTGCCGGTAGACTTCAGGTTGCCGCTGACATTGCAGTGGGACGGAGGCGTCCAAGGGGCTATGGATCTGGAAATGTTTCGGAGGGCCTCGATGACCAAATTAGCTTACGGTATGCTGGTTGAAGAAAACGGAGTGTATAAGCAAAAGATTAAACATTTTCACGCTTTCAGAGGTGGGATGGTGCTGCCTCTCAAAAGAGAGTTCGTTCCGACGGAAAACCAAACGCCTCAGTTTCTATATTTGATGGGTGGTAAAAAGCTTTATCTGGATCGAGAAGACGTAGATGGAAACTGGCTGAGGGTTCAGGCTGAGAGAGGTAATTGTTTCTATGAATTGTTAGGCGACGAATTATGGACGCCGCCAAATAAAATCCAGAGTTATTTGAGAGACGCGAGGCCGATCGTGGAAGCGAATTGGAAACTGGAATCCGAGATTAAGATTTTGCAGGGACAAGTTGTCGAATTGCAGAGAGAGATGGCTTCATTGAAAGCACAATTTGCAGAAGAGATGGCTTCATTGAAAGCACAATTTGCAGAAGAGATGGCTTCATTGAAAGCACAATTTGCAGAAGAGACGGCTTCATTGAAAGCACAATTTGCAGAAGAGAGGGCTTCATTGAAAAATGAAAACGTGTCTTGGAAAGAGAAATATCTGTCTCTCAAAGCCGAGAATGATAGAAAAATATCGGATTTGCGAAGAGAAGTGTCGTCTCTGAAAGAAGAGAATGCGTGTATCAAAACGAAATATAAACGGTCGGTGATTGAGAACAAAAAATTGCGGGATAAGATAAACGAGCTACAGGACGAAGTCATAATGCAGCTGAAAAATGAGATTGCTGAGCTTAGACGGAGACTGTCCAAATATGAAGACGCATAATTGAAAAATGTGAAATTAGAAAGTGACAATACTTTATAAAAGTCCATCTAAGTCCAGGTCACATGACCAACCAACCAACCTTTGAAAAAAAAAAAAAATAATAATAATAATAATAATTTTTTTTTTTTTTTTTTTTTTTTTTTTTTTTTTAAGGTTGGTTGATTGGTTGATTGGCTTGGATTCTTTCTTTATAAATAGCTCATTATATCATTCCTTCATTCCTTCATTCTGTCTGTCTAGCCTTCTACTAAAAACGCTCCCAACATTAAATCGTATCAGGCCATTTCTGTGACTCTCACATTGGATAGTTTCTAATATTATCCCTTTCATTGAAGCTCAGCATGTACAAAATGTGGGAACCGTTGGACAACGACGCAAAGACCGAAATGCAAAATTTAAAGCAGCAGATGTTTGACTTGCAATCTAAACTGGATGCAGAAATCTCACTCTTGAAAACCAAGATTGAGAAATTTGACGTACTGTACTCCAAAATAGATAACTTGTATCAGGAAGAAATTTACAGGCTGAAATTAGAGTTGGGCATGCAGCAGAACAAATCTCTAGTGCATATTCAGAAGCAGCAGATCCAGATCCAGAACCTGCAGAACCTGTTGCTCTCCAATCAGATAGCGACTCAACAGAATCCGTTATGACAAGACATTAAATATAATAATGAGTAGATGATCAATTCAATCAAAAAAAAAAAAAAAAAATTTTTTTTTTTTTTTTTTTTTTTTTTCCAAGGTTGGTTGATTGATTGATTGACTCTAGCTAACCTATATATATCATGCTAAAGTATCTACACTATCATTCTCCAGTAATGTTTATCTGTTTCACAGCCGCATCCTGTTCAGCGACATAAAAGCCTTATCGTAGCAACTGAGTTATGCAATATCCTGCATCCGTGTCCTCTATAAAAGCCTTATCTCATCCTGTTTTCATAGAAATGAGTTGCCAGGAAAATTTTTATAAGATTAGTTTATCGCTTGAGGAGATATATTTATATAGCTGACCTTCTAGAATAATTGTGTTTGCAGGATATTATGTATCTCGTTTCCTCAAAGACAGGATCTAATCTATAAACAGTCATCCTGTCGAGCCTTATATACTATTATTTTTATCGTTTCTCAGAACCGCTTATCAGATCTCATGCATCCGTTCGCCAGAGTATAAATACCGGCCTCTCGCCTCAGCTTATTCATTCTGACCTTTTGTTTTTCAAAATGAATATGCTTCCCGTAGACTCTGACAAGCGATTTGATTACGGCTATGAATTACAACCTAAAAGGAAAATATTAAATACATCTCGTCTCTATTGCGAGCTGATATTTCAATATGATAAATCGATGTCTCTGCCAACTCCCAAGCGAATTCTTAAGACAACTCCAAAGCCAATTCTTAAGATAACTCCAAAGCCAATTCTTAAGACAACTCCAAAGCCAATTCTTAAGACAACTCCAAAGCCAATTCTTAAGACAACTGTCAAACCAAAGCCAGCTCCCAAGCCAAAGCCAGTTTCAATAGCCACATCACAGAATATTTACTTAAAAGTCCCAACTCCCATAAGCCGACTGCCAAAATCTCCTGAAGTCTCTACCAGAGAAAAAATATATCGTGCCTGGAAGCCTCGACCAAGGGTTAATTACATGATACGGCCGAAACAGTTGGAGATTAAAACGGCATAGTCGTTATCAATTGCCTAATAAAACAGAGGTCACCCAAACGATTTATAAAAAATCGGGTCGAACGAAGTGTCTCATGGCAGATTACTGTCTTTGACACTTCGTTCGACCCGTTTTTTTGTAACAATTGTATTGCCAATGTTGGATGTATGCCGATGAATACTTTAAGATTTTGAACGGATACTTTTATAAAAGAAGGCTTGTAAAAATTTATATACAAAAAAAAATATTAGAAATAAAATTTCATCTAAGTCACATTGAAATCAACCAACCAACCAACTGTAATTTTTTTTTTTTTTTTTTTTAAAGCCTATATTTTTTTGTGTCGCCTATATATAGAATGTCTAACATACCCACATCTCATTTTGTCTCGACTCCTGCCGACAACGGTCATCTAAATATCCGTTTGGAAAAGCCTGGCTTGGCTCTATATAAACTTTGGCCTTGCTGGCCTACCGGGTCTATAGTAATCATTGGGACCATTCCAGCGAATTTGCCAGCTCTATTTTGAGATACCTACATTGGCTGGATCCATAAAAATTTAAGAAGAGGCTTCGATAAGATTCAAACAGGCTGAGGGTTGTCACGACAAACGGTGCCATTGAATTGAATTGCAGAGGCCATGCTTAGCAGGAACGCATTGAGAATAGCAGCCCATATTGTAAAAATGAAATAAAATATTTTTTATATCTGTATTTAAACATGCAGACATTTCCGCGATACATTTTATTTCTATTTCTTTTAAATTCTAATGTCTAAATTTATAATATTAGCATATTATTTTTTTAATTTATAGAATACTCACGTTTTGTTTCCTCGACAACAAGTTTTGATAGAGGGGCTTTGAAAATATTATCTGGACTCTCTGCATGCAACAATTTTATTTTCTTAAATGAGGCTTGTTTGAGAATGTGACAAGAGGGTGTAAATGCTCGAATATTATCGCTGGCGACTGTCTCTTGTACCTGTGTTTATCGCAAAAACGATATGTACAGCTGGATTTGCGGTACTTGAGAGTATGAGCTACAAATAGATAGGACCAGTGTTGTGCACGAACGCGTTCATTTGAACGCGTTCATGAGCTTAGCTCAAAAATTTTGAGTTTTGAGTTGAACTTAGCTCGTTTTTTAAATAATGAACTTGAGTTGAGCGTAGTTCGTTTTTTACACGAACTTGAGCGTGAAAAAGCAATTCAAACTCAAACTCATATTAAATATTTCTGTCTGAAATATGAAAAGTAAAGTAGAAGAAGGAAAGGACAGAAAAGAAAATAACTGTGCAAAATGGATTCCTGAAAAAAAAAAGGCATTTGGGAAAAAAGGCACCATAAAAAGGGGCACCCGGAAAAAAGGACACTTTTGCAATTTGCATTTCACAAAAACAATAAACATCAAATAACGAATTTAAAGCGTGATTTTTCATAATATATTTTTAGAAATTTCAATCAATTAAATTCGTACCATTTTTACTTAGTATATACCTGGGGAAAGGGGGGGGGGTGTCTAGGAGCAGACAGAAAGCGAATAATTGTTTTTATATCACTTTCTTATTTATTTTAATTAAACTTTGTCTAATAGTCACTTGCCGTTTATGAAAAAAATACAGTGTCACACATACTTCGGGGGCTGAAGATGCGGGGGAGAGGAAATTTTTTTTATATCATCGACCTGGGATCGAACCCAGCACTTCCTGTCTAGCAGCTCTGAAGGCATTTGCACATATATTAATTTGCAATTCGAGTGTAATATTATAGTGATATTTAATTACATTTAAAGTTTTGTGGAAATTATGTTATCAAAGAATGGCAAAATTTCGTTGCGTATTTTACGAAATATTTATAAATTGTCTGTATTTTATGGGATGCAATTTTTTTATATAATTAATTAATTTATTATTTAAAAAATATTTACGATTTTGAAAATATTTTATATAGATTCTGTATATTTTTAGTTACGAGAAACGATAACCATATACTATAAATAACTTTTTGAAATATTTAAGGCAGCGTTTAATGGAATAATCATCATTTTTTTAAAATTCTAATTTTAGTTTTAGGAGCTATCTAAGATGAAAATGGCAATAAAAATTTCCCGCTTTCACATAGTTGAATAGTTATTTCTTAAAACAAATAAAGAAATAAGTAATAATTATTTGATTAATAAAACAAATAAATAAATAAGTAAAATTTAAAACCATATAAATATTATGATGCGTATTATTAATACAGCATTTCCCCCCGTTCTTTGTATGCCCTAACTAAAATTTGAAGGAATCTAGAATCTACATTCGTTCTTCTTGGTCAAAATGTTTTCGACATCATGTGGTTTTCTTGGAACTATAAGCCGAATCCAATGTATTGAGAATTGTGACTGGTATACGCCGATTTGTCTGTGGGGGAGATTTGTTGTGTGGGCAATTCTGGTACACAAAAGCAATTGCCTAAAGCCCTTTCCTTTTTTCATTGATAAGAAGAATAGTTAATGGTTAAAATGAGCGTTATCGCATGGGAATAAAAATCACACAAAGTCGTTTGCTTTGCAACGTGGTAGGTCTTGTATAAGATAAAAATAAATTACTTCTTTGCTTAAATGTGTATTTTTAATATTAAGTTCTTAATTTAATGATTTAATAGAAATAAATCTATAAGATTGTAGAAATAAAGTCATATATATATATATATATATACCCAGCAAAACCACAGATGACGGCCAACACGAGGCCAAGTGCTGGTTGCCAACAGTAGCTGCAGCTGGCCCGTCGGTGGCAAAAGTTACGGTGCCGCAGGGAATATGTTACGCCGGCCGTCAGTAGGCCGTATTCAATCGATCCACTGTTGGCAGCCTGCAGTAAGTTAAAAATAAGTTAGTGGGCCAGTGAATGGATCGCTGCTGGCAGCTAGCAGTATGACGAAAATAGGTAATGGGCCACTGTTGGTAACCGACATTAGGTTGGAAATTGTTAGTGGGCCAGTGTTGGACTACCTGGTGGCAAACATAATTTTTCTATGTTATTGCTGGCAGCCTGCAGTGGGCCAGCTGTGGCAAACATAAAAAATTATATTACTGCCGGCAGTCTTCATTGGTCCTTTATATTTTCCCATTAAAGGCCCGCTTCACTCACCGTCGCCGGAAGCCGAAGCCAATGTTATTCTATGGGAAATTTTCTTTGCAAATAACTTATTAACTAATACATATTTTTAAATTCTGTTTTCATATTCTGAAAATTCCTAACTGTTAAATTGACGGACCTTTTTAAAAAAAATATTTTTTTATTTTTTTTTTATATTTTATTTTGAAGCTGCAAAATATGAATTTTCAATATGTGAAATTTTTCATTTTGCAAATTCAAAATAAAATATTAAAAATTAAAAAAATACATTTTAAAAAAAATCCATCAATTTAACAGTTGGGAATTTTCTGAATGTGAAAACAGAATTTAAAAATATGTGTTAGTTAATAAGTTATTTGTAAAGAAAATTTCCCATAGAATAACATTGCCTCGGACTTCCGGAGACGGTAAGTGAAGAGGGCCGTTAATAGGCCAGAAGTGATTTAGTTATAGCTAGTATATTTATTTTATTGGTGATACCTTTAATTTTATTAATGCTTTTTTCTTTTTCTTTCTTTTTTTTTTTTTTTTCATCTCTCTTTTTTCTGATGAAGTAGCAGCCAGTTTTTTCTATGCATCCAATATTTAATTTGATTTTGTACATATTCATTTTTAAATACTATTTACAAGTATTTGATTCATACACTATGGTTGTAAATTCAGGATTTCTAGTGCAGCATATAGGAAATATTCAGTTGATCCATTTCCCTTATCATAAAAGTTTAATTTTTTGTTTTCATTGCAAACATTTCTCTATATTACATTTTTTGGTATAAAGGAGATTATGTTCTTTTTTTTTTTAAGTGTTCAAATTTCAATATCTTATGCAAATAAATGTAACTTTACATGTGAAAATTATAAAATATTGAGACAAAAATTGTTATAAAGAGAGCATTGCAAAAAACACCATAAACTAATAAATAAATAAATAAATAAAAATAAAAAATTGCAGCAATTGTTTCCGGTTGAAATAGCACGAAGACCCTTCATCAGGTGAAAAAAAGTGGGCACGAGTGCAGCAAAAGTAATTTGCTGCAATCGTGCTTTTTGTTAAACTCACGAAGGTATGTGTTATTATTTCAACCTAAAAGATCTGATGCATCTATTTTTTTCTTTTTCGGGGGGAGGGGGGGGGCAATGATTATGTTTATTTACAAATTTTTCTATTTATTACTACAGTACAAAATCTCAAATCCGCCGGACCGTGGCCTTTCCGGATTTCGGACTTTTCCGGATTTTAGGTCACTTTCTGATTTACGGCAATAAGAAAACGGACATCTCCATTCCGAACGTCCTTTTAGTTAATAACTAGGTTACGCCGCCCGAGGGTGCGATTTCTTAAGAAATTGGAGTATACTCTCAAGTAACATGTACAATACTTTGAATAAACACCATAAAATTTTGCAAACAAAACGGAGGCAGTAACGCTTGTGCTTTGTTTGCCGCACTCGTGCCTACTTCGTTTGCCTGATGAAGGATCATGTTTTCTTTCCATCCGAAACGATTGTTGCGAGCTCTTACATTTTATTGTGGTTACTCTTATTACTTTTAAACACCAATTCTGTGGTGCTTTTTTATTATAACTCTCAAGTATCCAGAAAATCTTGAATATTTTTATTTTCTCCTACATCAAATGGTACCCAGTTGATAATTTTTTTCCCTTCTTTTTAAAACAGCAGGGCAGATGAATCAGCTTCCTTTTTTTCTCTCTGTGTTTATCTTCATTTAGAATTAATTATCACAGCTGTCACTCTTAACCAGGCCGCCACAAAGAACTTTTTCGTGTTGTTGATAGTCCAATGGGATCTTTACCCCTCCCCAACTCTCTTCAATGTCCTTGAGTGAATAATTTTTCGACGTGCGATACCGAAAGATGATTTTGCAGTTTTATACAGATGACGTTATTTGAACTTAATTGACCTGTGCCAATTTATTTTCATTAGGTTTGGAAAGCAGATTCTGAAAAGGGTAAAAGAAGAAGGGAATACAGTTTCAGCTGAAAGAAAAAATATATATATATCGTTCGGTTGAGTAAAGAGATAACGGAATTAGGAAGAAAAAGAAAAGTGCATTTGTCGTTGTAGTTATAAATATTTGAGAGTTTTATCCGCCAATTACCTATTTAAATAATATTTTTAGAATTCCATAAAACTCATATATGTTATACAGGTTTTCGAGATTTACTACAGGACGCTTGTCATAAAAAGTTGTACAGGTAACACAAATGGTTTCAGTATAAAAATTCATAAAATAATTTGGATACATTACAGTTTAAAAGAAACTTCTTATCAGCGCATGAAAAAATCTTTATACAACGCTAAAATACAGATCAACATAAATTTTATAGATGCAATAAGAAATGGTTCCGATCAAAAATGATAAAATAAGTAATTGTGGTTCATTTAACAGTGATGCACAAAAATATTCTTATACGTTGCGGGAAATTGAGGTGGAAACTATTTCAGTTTCGTAAAAGTGAAATTATTTTTCAAACTTGCATTTAAAAAATAATAATAAATAAATAAATAGAATAAAACAGTTTGTTATGGCTACCACTTTTTTTCTTTTCCTATAATAGTTTATAGAAATTACATATTAAAATTATTATCTATGAAAATTATTTTCTATGATGGAGATAGGCGATTTTCATTTAAAAGAAGTACAATATACTAAATTTCGAAAGAAAATCCATTTTATGGTAATATATGTATAGTAATATATGTATATATGAAGAAATTTTTCGACATTCGGTTTTCGAAGTATTTGCATGTTTTGAGATTCCTGAACACGATTTGACCATTTTTAGAAAATTTCACTCTGTAAGTGTGTATAAAAAAAAATTGTGGACGCTGTATCTCACGAACCAATGGACGAAATTTAACCAAATTTGTTATTTAACCAAACTTGATTAAAATCGTTCCCGATTACATTTGTGGATCATTCAAGATCCATAATTTTTATTTTATTAAATCAATTAAAATAATAATAACAATAATAAAATACTAGAAAGTTAGCGACTATCATAATTTACTAAAATGGATCAACTGGATATTTGTTATATAGTTCTAGAAATCATTTTGTTATAACAATGGCTTTAGAGTCAAACATTTTTAAAAAATAGTATTTAAAAAATAATACAAAAACAAATTAATAATTGAATTACTTACTCATATATTCTTTTTACGAGATTTTCAATCTCGCACCCGCACCCGCAGACTACAACAACGAACAAGAACTTCCTATGAAATGGCGGACAGCGAGGGAATTTCAAATCAACAGAAAAAGAATCACAGCGCCCTCTATGCATACAAATTGGTTATGGCCTAATAATTTGTGGCCACAACATGAAAAACATGATGTTGGCCGTGTCGTGATAGCCTGCATAAGGCCAACTGTGTTTATGCCACTTCTGGGCCACCGACCATTTTTCTTTAGGCTTCCATCACTGCTGGCAGCCACAAACGGCCCGCTCCTGGAGTTATATGGGGCAACCGGTAACTGATGGCAAGTGCAGGATGCCAGCAGTAGGCCATAACGAGCCCAGCAATATAAGTTTTGCTGGGTATATATATATATATATATATATTGAAAACCTTTTCAAACATTGTATTAGATGAAAATAAGCGTCACATGAAGTACTAGAAAAATTATGAATAAGTCCATGAGGCAATTAATAAATTTTAATAACAGGAGACTTAGCGTTGGAATATTAAAACCCGAATAAACTACTACGTCAGAAACGCCAATTTTGCATTTCCAATATTTTTCTTTGGCGTTTCTGATGTAGTAGTTTATTCGGGTTTTAATTAATAAATGTTATTGAAATGCTAAAAGTTTTATGATGTTATATAATAATAATAATAATAATTGAAATTAATTTTTATTTTCCCTCCATTTTCGGCTTTTACAATCAAATTTTTTTTTTCTATTTTATGATAGATGCGATATATATTGAACCGCAGTGTACTATGCATTTAGAATTGCATAAATGCATATTAAAACATATATTTAAAAAAATCCACTGTTCCAAGTATTTTGACAGTAAAATAAGGAAGCAAATATAGGTCGAAAAAAAAAAAAAAACAGTTTTCCATATAAAGCTTTAAACGTTAAGTATTAATATTTAGGTAAATGTAATTAAATTCATGTTATCAGTCATGTCTTTAAATTACTAGGAAGGAAGACAATGTCATCCAATCTCTTCATTTAAAAGCTTAGATTCATTAGTAAAGCAAAAAACAATCTTCGGAGAAAACATTTTGTGAATAAAAATTAATGCAAATTTTACCTGCACCCGACCAGCAAAGCAGGTAATAAGCGATCACCCGACCCGATGCGTTTCTCTCTTGTGAGAAATGCGTCCTCTCTTGCGATTAAAAAGGTAGAAAGTATGGATCCCGGAAAAAAGGGCACGGAAGAAAGGGCACCGGTAAAAAGGGCACCGGTAAAAAGGGCACCCGGAAAAAAGGGCACTTTTCCAATTCGCAAATCGCAAAATAATAAATATCAATTAATGAATTTAAAAAATGACTTTCAAACTACATTTTTAGAAATTTCAATTGATTTGGTACAACATTCATTTAGTATATATCTCGGGGAAGAGGGGGGAGGGGGGCAGGAGCAGATCGAAAGAAAATAATTGTTTTTACAAAAACTCTAACCGATTTTAATGAAACTTTGTATAATCACGTACAATTTGTGAAAAAAATGGCAGTAAGTGGCAGGCAAACTTGGGGGGGGGTTAAAGAGGGGGGGGGCAGAGGAAAATAAAATTATCTTTTATAGTACCGTTTTACCGTTTTAATGATATATTCTATAATTATCACTTACTTTTTATGAACATCACAATGAGTGTATTACACATCTGGGGGGGGGGGGCGCAGATAAAAGTAAAAAATATTATTCTTTAAAGTACCGTATACTCGATTAAAAATAAAAACTTTGTATATATACAACTTCCTGCTTATGAAAATTACAGTGAGTCTACACATATCTGGACGAATTGCTACGGGGAGGGGGGGGGCAGAGTGAAGAAAATATTTGTTTTTATATCACCATGCTACATATTTATATTAAACTTTCTACGAGTATCTTTCATTTTATTAAAATTATAGTGAAAGTTACCTATAATTGATAAAGGGGGGGGGGTACTGGGGCAAATGAAAAATAAAATAATCTTTTTAAAAAACACTTATTACCGTTTGTTTTATTGTTTTATTTGCATTTTGTGTAAATATCAGTTAGTATTAATGAAAAATTACAGGGAGGTACTCAAAAATTCAATGTATGATTTAAATCTGTAAAAAAGTTGCTCAAAAATGATATTTCTTCTTTTAATCTGTCTCTTTTGTCCATCCACCCCCCTCACGTAGAAATAAAAAACTTACGCTTTCGTTGATGATTAGCATGAGTTTTACAAGGAGAAATTAAGAAAAGTGCCCTTAGTATTTGATACTTACGCAAAATGCAAATAAAACAATAAAACAAACGATAATAAGTGTTGTTTAAAAAGATTATTTTATTTTCCATCTGTCCCCCCCAACCCCCCCCCCCCTTATCAACTTTAGTTAACTTTCACTATAATTTTAATAAAATGAAAGTGATAGTGGTACAAAGTTAGTAGGTAGCATGGTTATATAAAAACAAACATTTTCTTCACTCTGCCCCCTCTTAGCAAATCGTCCAGATATGTGTACACTCACTGTAACTTTTCATAAGCAGAAAATTGCGTAGATACAATTTTTTTTTAAATCGACAATGCGGTAGTTTAAAGAATAATATATTTTACTTCTATCTGCGTCCCCCTTGTCCCCCCCGTCAAATGTATAATACCCTCATTTTGATCTTCATAAAAGTAAGTGATAGCTACAGAATATGTCATTAAAATCGGTAAAATGGTGATATAAAAAATATTTTATTTTCCTCTGTCCCCCCTCTCTTTAACCCCCCCCTCCCAAGTATGTCTGACCTTACTGTGATTTTTTTAACAAATTGTATTCTATTATACAAAGTTTTTGTTTAAATCGATAATAGTGTAGTTTAAAGAAGAATATATTTTATTTCCATCGGTTCCCCCTTGCCTTCCCCCCCCCGCAGGTATATAATGCACTCATTGTAATCTTCATGAAAATTAAGTGGTAGTTATGGAATATATCATTAAAATCGCTAAAAGGGTGATATAAAGAATCACTTTATTTTCCTCTCCCCCCTCTCTTGTTTAACCGCCCCCCTCCACCCCCTCCCCCCCACTAAGTATGTCTGACACTTACTGTAAATTTTTAATAAATTATACGTGATTGTACAAAAAAATTTTTGATCAATAATAGAGTAATATAAGAAGAATATATTTTATTTTTATCTGCCCCCCCCCTTGCTCCCCCCGGGTATATAGTACACTCACTGTGATCTTCATAAAAAGTTAGTGATAGTTATAGAATATATCATTAAAGTAGGTAAAACTGTGATATAAAAGATAATTTTATTTTTCTCTGCACCTCCCTCTTTAACCCCCCACCCCTAAAGTTTGCCTTACACTTACAGTAATTTTTTCACAAATTGTACGTGATTATACAAAGTTTCATTAAAATCGGTAAGAGTTTATGTAAAACAATTGTTTTCTTTCGATCTGCTTCTGCTCCCCCTCCCCCTCCCCCCATCTTCCCCGAGGTATATACTAAATTAATGTTGTACCAAATCAATTGAAATTTCTAAATCTGTAATTTGAAAGCCATTCTTATATATCATTATTTGATATTTATTATTTTGCGATTTGCGAATTGAAAAAGTGCCCTTTTTTCCGGGTGCCCTTTCTTCCAGTGCCCTTTTTTCCGGGTGCCCTTTTTTCCGGTGCCCTTTTTTCCCGGGATTGCTACCAAGAATATAAAAATTTTTTCCCAAAGGAATAAAATCCATATGAGTTTGAGTTACTTTTCCCGCTCAAATACATGAGGAAACGAACTTTGCTCAGCTCAAGTTCACAATTTAAAATCGAGCGAAATTCAGCTCAAAACTGAAAAAGTTTTAATTAAACTCATGAACGCGGTTCTGCGCAACACTGATTTAAAACAACGGAACCTCTAAATGATAGAATTTGTTTTCTATTAATAAGTTCTCATGCCCATAAACAAACGTATTGAAAATTTGAGAATAAAAAGCCATGCAAAAACAGTGGGTACACTATTCAGAAGTGTTTGCTAAATAAATTTTTACCACAATTAAATTAATAAGTTATAATTAAGAATTATAAGTTAATAAGTTTAATTAAGCGTAAAATTAAAAATAATTTTCATGGTAATTAGTAATTTTTGAAAAAAAAAAAAGGGGGAAATTACCCATGAAAGTGTTCACAGAGAATAAGATCTATTAAAAAAAAAAAAAAAAAAAAAAAAAAAATGTACGTAAAAATGAACTTTTAGTGAGCTTCGCTCGTTTTTAAAAATGAACTTGAACTGAACGCGTTCATTTCTTTCAGACATGAGTTTGAGCGCGAACTAACTCGTTTTTTACACGATGAACTTGAGTTTGAACTAGTTCGTTTTTTTTGGGAACTTGCACAACACTGGATAGGACCTACGTAAAAATGTAGAAATATTATAGAGCTGGGCTTTTATTTAAAATGTATTACTGACAACTTGAAGATTATTTGAAAAAAAAACTATGGCTAAAGTACCCACATCTAATTTTGTCTGCAGTCATCTAGTTATCCGTAAAATATTTTACCGTACAACGGATGAAAACATTTTACGAATAACTAGATGACTGTTGTTGGCTAACGTCGAGTCAAAATGAGATGTGGGTACGTTAGCAATTCTACATATAGGTCACACGAAAAAAACTAATGTTGGAGAAATGAATCCGTGAAGTTATAGACGCTGCTCCGTCCTTGAAGATGTGTTGAAGGTCACACACAAAAAAAAAAAAAAAAAAAAATTTTTTTTTTTTTTTTTTGAGTGGGCGTGGCTTGCCTTCACACTATATAAACATGCTGTCTTAGTCTATTTGTCCATACAAAGACATGTGGTAGCTATACATACTAATATAAACTCCTGTTCGCATACTTTTATTAGAGAAAATTGCATCAATTGTCGTACCGCCTCTCGTCGTATAGTGTTTGGGATTCGTTCGTAGATCTAAGTTCAGGACTTGTAACCCCTCCATAAAGTCTTTTCCGTCTTCTGAATTAAAATCTATATTAAAATCCCCTACCAGCACCGTTTTGAAATCTTCGTCCTCTTGCAGGAGAGCTTCTGCTATAACTTCGCCTTTTTGTTCGTCATTGGCTTGCGGACTTGCATATACCAAGACAAATCTTATATTATTGAGTATGTAACATACTAAAACTTGGACTCTGTCTTGGTTTATACTGAAGGTTTTTCTCGATAAATTTGATAATCCTTGTCGGATATAGGTTATAACGCCGCATTTCTTTCGAGGCTTTCTTGGATCATCATTGCTATGAATTACACCAGCCATTACAAATCCTGGAAATGCAAAGTAATCTGCGGGTAACGTTCCCGTTTCTGCTAGCATAATTATATCACTCTTCATGAAGCATGGATCGGCCAATACGTCTTCGTAATGAGTGGATAATCCTTCAACATTATGGTACATAAACTGAATGCCAGCGAAATCTCCTCTTTCATGAAGAGAAATTAGCGGAATTGTTCTTAATATAGCTAGTTCTTTTGCCACGGGATCGTTTTCAGATGGTGCCTCAATCGTTACAAATTCGTCCTCTACATACAATCCGTCAGCTTTCGTCGCTTGTGATGACCCGACATAAACTAAACTTAGGCTCATATTTTTGCTAAGATGTACAGCACACTCGTTGCACCTTGCGATTTATGAATGGCCTCAGATACAACGATGGGTCTCTAGCGACACTTAAAGCCAAATTTCTTATTCTATAGATATTTTTCCTCATTCGCTCAACGGGTTCAATCCAGGATTGATGCCATGACGCAGCATATATCTTATGAGCAGCTTATGAATTTAAGAACAGCTTGCGTGCGTCAAAACGAAATATATACGGTTGGTGAAGGGGTATAAAATAAACGAGCTTCAGGACGAAGTGATAACGCAGCCGAGATGAAGAATGCTTAATGCAGGCTTAGTCTTTGAAAATAATGACTGGATAGGCATTAGCAAAATCATTTAAATACTAATGCCTAAATTAATTTCTTTAATCGGCAACAGGGTTACAACCCAAACTTATCTGCAAAATCATATAAATTTTCAGCGCCTAGAATCGACTTGACGAAAACATTTTACGGTTGACAGTATCTTGTCATTTGGACGGATCTTGTCATTTGTCAGACAAAAGTTTATAAAAATCTTGTTTTCAAAGCCAATATTGTATAAATAACGCTATTCCCATCCCATTTTAAAGGAAATGGGTTTAGACATCAGGAGCTAGTTTATGCATGACCTTACAGTAGAAGAAATAAATTCCACTCCCACCCACCCTAATAGATATACTATATATATACTATATATATAGACTGCAGCGCCATCTACAATGATTGGATAAAGAAATATAATTTTAGAGGCCAACTGAAAAATATAACTTTAGCGGCCAACTGAGAAATATAACTTTAGCAGCCAACTGAGAAATATAACTTTAGAAATATAACTTTAGAAACCAACTTCATCAACCAACCAACCAACTGTAAAAAAAAAAAAAAAAAAAATTTTTTTTTTTTTTTTTTTTTTTTTTTTTGAGTGGGCGTGGCTTGTCTTCATACTATATAAATAACGGCTGCCGTACTCAAATCATCATTCTGTTTCCAGCAACAGTCTTCTCCTGCCTTGTCCTGTTTACCATTGAAACAACATTTGCTATATATACGCCTATCTTCTAAATTTTATACCATAACGCTTTGACAATGAGCCATCGCATTGAAATCGCTTTCCATTATCTACTTCGAGACTGTGTTCAGTTGGCAAACGATTTGGATACTGAAGATGAGATGTTGGTCGACGACGCGAATTACATGGATTTAAAATTTAGTCTGAGAGAACATAAATTCGGTCTTTCAATTTTGAGAATGCTTGAAGAATATTTTCAGATTCCGCCCCAGCATACTGGTATTACTGTTAAAAAGGTCGGAGACATTATTGTCGAGCTGAAGAAAAAATTAAATGATATTATCGAGTCAAATTCGATATCTCCTAGAGTCAGTAACTTGTTTCGCGATAAAACGTTAACAAATCATAGCTGGCGAGGTCGCGATTGCTATCAGCCTTGGGTAATGGAGTGTTTGATTGTTACCGGACAATTTCTTGGAGAATGTTTTAACAAATTTCCATACAAATGTGATAAGTATTTCAATTTGGCATATGAAGCGTTGATGGATATTTTGATGGATAATAATTTGCTAACTTATATCGCAGTGGATCTGTCTCTTGGGAGGGATCCGTTTGGCAAACCTGGGATTAAAGTAAAATCTATCTTGGACTTAGATGATTGGTGTTTCTTTACATTTCAGTTAAACGAAGAACAGGAGCAAAAATTGTACGAGAAGTGCCCTTAGTTAAAAATTACATTCTTTGAAAAAAAAAAAAAAAAAAAAAAAAAAAAAATTTTTTTTTTTTCTTTTTTTTTGAGTGGGCGTGGTTTTGTTCAAGGCTATGTTTATAACCTATTTAAAGGGTCCGATATTCTTAACACTCAAACATTTTTACAAAACTCTACATGATGGCTGACAATACAAGGACTATGGATCCAATGATACACATGTACTATAATGATTTGAAAATCAAAAATTATCCTTTCAAATGCATTTGTTGCAAGTTACATTTTTTACCAACTGAATACGAAAAACATTCAAAAATTCATGGAATCAATGCGAAAACTTCTTGCGTATGGTGTAATGGAGACTACAACTGGGAATTCGGGAAAAAATTTCATAGCGATACCGTGAGACATTTATTGACTTGTTTTCGAAAATTTATAGATAATAATGGAATTGTTGATGGGAGTATAGATTTAAAGACAGATGTGGAGATAGACGAGCCGTATCCCGAAGAACTCATGGACGCCCGTCCGTTGTGCGCTGAGAACGATACTTTGCAGGGACAAATTGCCCAGTTGCAGAGAGAGATGGTTGAATTAAAATCAAATTACGGAGAACAAATTGACGATTCGTTGATAAACAAAAACGCGTCTTGGAAAGAGAAATACCAGACTCTGAAAGCGGAGAGCGATAGAATCATATCGGATTTGCAAAGAGAAGTGTTGTCTCTGAAAGAACAGCTTGTGTGCGTCAAAATGAAATATAATGCAACGGTGACTGAGATGCTCGATAAACTAAACGAGCTTCAGGACAAAGTGACAACAGCCGAAAATTAAAAAAAATATTACTTTGAAAAAAAAAAAAAAAAAAAAAAAAAAAAAAAAAAAATTTTTTTTTTTTTTTTTTTTTTTTTGAGTGGGCGTGGTTTTGTTCAAGGCTATGTTTATAACCTATTTAAAGGGTCCGGTATTCTTAACACTCAAACATTTTTACAAAACTCTACATGATGGCTGACAATACAAATTCCATAGATCCAATGATACACTTGTACTATAAGAGAATTGTTGATGGGAGTATAGACTTAAAGACAGATGTGGAGATAGACGAGCCGTATCCCGAAGAACTCATGGACGCCCGTCCGTTGTGCGCTGAGAACGATACTTTGCAGGGACAAATTGCCCGATTGCGGAGAGAGATGGTTAAATTAAAATCAAATTACGGAGAACAAATTGACGATTCGTTGATAAACAAAAACGCGTCTTGGAAAGAGAAATACCAGACTCTGAAAGCGGAGAGCGATAGAAACATATCGGATTTGCAAAGAGAAGTGTTGTCTCTGAAAGAACAGCTTGCGTGCGTCAAAATGAAATATAATGCAACGGTGACTGAGATGCTCGATAAACTAAACGAGCTTCAGGACAAAGTGACAACAGCCGAAAATTAAAAAAAATATTACTTAAAAAAAAAAAAAAAAAAAAAAATTTTTTTTTTTTTTTTTTTTTTTAGTGGGCGTGTCTTCTACCTATATATACAATAGTTTTACTGGTTGGCTGTTATAAACCTTTCCAAGTTTATGCGGACATGATAGCTAGAAGACTGTTGCTGACGGACCATGTAAGTATTATTTTTTTTTACGTTCACGAAATTGAATAATTTTTTTAATGTCTTCGGTGTCTAGGTTGAGTTTCTAATGTCTACGTGACCAATAGCCTAGGTTGTAGTTCTAATATCTGCAGGACCCGTTTCTAATGGCCGATGTTGTATTTCTAACGTCTACATTCTAAGGGTCTATGTTAAGTTTCTAACAGCCTAAGTAAAATTTCTAATGTCACCTAGTTTGAAGTTATAATGTCTACATGGCTCGTTTCTAACATCTTAAGTTGAATTTCTAATAAATTCTTTTAGTGCCAACATTGGATGCGTACCGATTGTAATTTTCAAGGGATATGGCTTAGCTATAAGATAAATATGTATCTTGGTAAAATATACAGACTCGATAGCTAAATTTAAGGAATCTGAATTTAAAAATTTAATTTTTTCGTTTAAATTTTGCCGTGTAAAATTTAAATATTTTAAAGACTAAGTGTGGCAGTCATTACAATCTGATCTCTAATTTTCAAGGGATATGGCTTAGCTATAAGATAAATATGAATCTTGGTAAAATATACCGACTCGATAGCTAAATTTAAGGGATCTGAATTTAAAAATTTAATTTTTTCGTTTAAAACTTGCATTTTTTATGTAAAATTTAAAATTTTTAAAGACTAAGCTATATGTGCCAGTCATTATAATCTGATCTCTATAAAAAGATTTTCGAGAGACAGGATATTATGCAAGCCTTTCCTCAGGATGCCCGGTTAAAATTACAATCAGATCTCTATAAAAAGATTTTTCGAGAGACAGGATATTATGTAAGCCTTTCCTCAGGACCGGTTAAAATTATAATCAGATCTGTAAAAAATTGTTCGAGAACTATTGAAAGGATATTATGCCTCTAACGGCCTAAGCTGAATCTCTAATATCACCGTTTTAAAAGTCTATGTACAATGTCTAATGTCTGCCGTCGTAAGACTTAAACATTATCTAGTCTGAGGTCGTGAAGAAATTGTCAGTGGATTTCATGAGGGCCAGAATCTAAAGATTTCTCTACGCCCGTTGGCAAGAATCATGTAGGATAGGAGCTCTAAAAGGGTTGGCAGATTTAAAGCTGGTAAATTTAAAAAATACTATATGTCTGTTGGCCGATCTTCGATACACTATAGAAATGCGAGAGCCGATGATTGTGAAAGTGTTCAAGAGAGTGTAAATGCTCGAATATTATCGCTGGCGACTGTCTCTTGTACCTGTGTTTATCGCAAAAACAATACACTAGCTGAATTTGTGGTACTTGAGGGTGGGAGCTAAAAATAGATGGGGAAAAATGTAGACATTTTATAGAGGTCTATGCTAGCCGTAGCATTTAACAAGACTACCGATATCGATACATATTATTTTTTACCAAATACATGTATCCATTTAAAATTCTTACAATAGCCTGTAATCAATTAAATTGGCCCGTCCTAAAAATATCGATACATATTATTTTTTTTCCAAATACGTGTATCCATTAAAAAAATCTTATGCAAGCCCACTGATCCGTTGAATCTTTCCAATATTGCCAAATCTTTAAAATTCCTAAAATTAGATCGAGACGGTCCTTTCGTGCTTGCATGACTATGTTGGCGATACCAATAGGATGGCTAAACTCGATACGGCCGATTAGAATGTTGAGAAAGGATTTGAGAGAGGAATGTTTATATACAGCCAAGCCAGGCTTTTCCAAACGGATTAGATGACTGTTGTTGGCAGACAAAATGAGATGTTAGCCATTCTATATATAGGCTACACGAAAAAAACTAATGTTGAATAAATTAAGTTTGCTCCGTCAAGTTATTGATACTGCTCCGTCCTTGAAGATGTGTTCAAGGTCAAACTAAAAAAAAAAAAAAAAAAAAAAAAAAAAAAAAAAAATTTTTTTTTTTTTTTTTTCGTGTGACCTTCAACACATCTTCAAGGACGGAGCAGTATCTATAACTTGACGGATTGTTCAAACATTAGTTTTTTCCATGTAACTTATATATAGAATCGCTAACGTACCCACATCTCATTTTGTCTCGACGTCTGCCGACAACAGTCATCTAAATATCCGTTTGGAAAGCCTGGCTTGGATCTATATAAACATTAGCATTGCTGGCCTACCAGGTCTAAAGAAATCATTGGGTCCATCCAAAATTATTTTCGTGACTAGATTATAGGGTCTGGCAAGCCATCTACATAATCATATAAATTTTCAGCACCTATAATTGAGTATGAAATAAAATATTTTTTTTATCTGTATTTAAACATGCAGACATTTCCGCTTCGCGGAAATGTCTGCATGTTTAAATACAGATAAAAAAAATATTTTATTTCTATTTCTTTTTCCATGTAACCTATATATAGAATCGCTAACGTACCCACATCTCATTTTGTCTCGACGTCTGCAGTCATCCGCTTGGAAAAGCCTGGCTTGGCTCTCTAAACATTAGCATTGCTGACCTCTAAAGAAGTCATTGGGTCCGTCCATCCATGACCAGTATATCTAATCATGTTATCATGAAACTAGTTTATGAAACGACATGGCCATATCATTAGAATAGCTATCCAAAATTAGAATGGCCATCCAAAATTATTTTCGTGACCATTCGATCTCGTCCTGCGAAGTGTTGGATTTGCCAGCTCAGAATACCTATATCAATATTGGCTGGATCCGTAAAAATTTAAAAGGGGCCTCGATAAAATTGAAAGAGGCTGGGAGATAAACATAGCAGATAAATTGCAGACCAGGAAAACTGAACACGTAGAGAGTAGCAACCCATATTCTAAAAATTTAAACGTAATTATGAAAATAGTATTGACGAGATGCCATTCGTTTGCCAATGACAAGAGTAGCGGTTTTAATTTATGGGATACTCACGGGTTTAATTTTTCGACAACACGTTTTGATAGACGGACTTAGGCTTTGAAAATATTAGCTGGTCTCTCTCCAAGCAACAATTTTATTTTCTTAAATACGACTTAATTTTTTCGTTTTTACAGATTACCTTATGAAGGCTTAGTCTTTGAAAATATTGATTGGTGTCGGGGATCTATATAAGCATTAGCAAAATAATTTAAATTCTAATGTGTAAATTAATTTATTTATTTGGAGATTGTTAATTCCAGATTGCTTTCAAAGCCAATATTGTATAAATAACGCTATCCCATCCTATTTTAAAGGAAATGGGTTTAGACATCAGGAGCTAGTTTATGCATGACCTTACAGTAGAAGAAATAAATTCCACTCCCACCCACCCTAATAGATATACTATATATATACTATATATATAGACTGCAGCGCCATCTACAATGATTGGATAAAGAAATATAAATTTAGCAACCAACTGAGAAATATAACTTTAGAAACCAATTGAGAAATATAACTTTAGAAACCAACCATCATATCAACCATCATATCAATCAACCAACCAACCAACTGTGAAAAAAAAAAAAAAAAAAAATTTTTTTTTTTTTTTTTTTTCAGTTGGTTGGTTGGTTGGTTGATTGATATATATTTTGTATAAATAGCGGCTCCGTACTCAAGCTACATTCATTCTGTCTTCTAGCATATTTATTGAAAAAGCTTATTGGAACGTTTCTAGTTTATGTCTGGCAGATTAACAATACGCTATCCTATCCTGTTTCTAATCTATTCAAACTTTTTACGATGATTAAGTATCACGAGCCAAATTTATTCTGGCGTCATGCCTCTGTGGCTTAATGATTCTGTATACAAATTTATTATGTCTTCCAAAGTCTCAAATAAGATTTCTACAATACAAGCTTAAAATATTTACTTATGTCTCCCAGAGCCCCATGTTAAATTTCTAACGTCACCACATTGAATTTGTAATGTCTGCATGGCTCGTTTCAAATATCTACCGTTTATGGCCTCCTCTCAAGCAATTTTGTATGAATTGAAACGCGAACGCACATAGCCTTTGAAACGTAAAATAATGTAGTTTATGCTATGTCTGAAATACCTTGAAACGTTAAAAAATTGTCGTTACCCATGATTGTTTTCATCCATGAAAGGTCTACTTGCGTGTTTGAGAATGCGACATGAAATATTTCAAGAGAGTGTGAATGCTCGAATAATATCGCTGTCGACTGTCTCTTGTACCTGTGTTTATCGCAATAACTATACACTAGCTAAATTTGCGGTACTTGAGTGTGGGAGCTAAAAATAGATCGGACCGATGTAGAAATTTTATAGGACAGGCTTTTATTTAAAATGTTTTACCGACGACTTGAAGATTATTTGGACTCATGTTGAGTAAATGAATCCGTGAAATTCTAGAAATCATTAGGTCACCAGTATATCTAATCATGTTATCATGAAACTGGTTTATGAAACGACAAGGCCATATTATTAGAATGGATTTGAGAGAGGAATGTTTATATACAGCCAAGCCAGGCTTTTCCAAACGGATTAGATGACTGTTGTTGGCAGACAAAATGAGATGTTAGCCATTCTATATATAGGCTACACGAAAAAAACTAATGTTGAATAAATTAAGTTTGCTCCGTCAAGTTATTGATACTGCTCCGTCCTTGAAGATGTGTTGAAGGTCAAACTAAAAAAAAAAAAAAAAAAAAAAAAAAAAATTTTTTTTTTTTTTTTTTTTTTTTTTCATGTGACCTTCAACGCATCTTCAAGGACGGATCTGTAACTTGACGGATTCATTTATACGACATTTGTTTTTCCATGTAACCTATATATAGAATTGCTAACGTACCCACATCTCATTTTGTCTCGACGTCTGCAGACGACAGTCATCTAAATATCCGTTTGGAAAAGCCTGGCTTGGCTCTCTAAACATTAGCATTGCTGGCCTACCGGGTCTAAAGAATTCATTGGGTCCGTCCATCCAAAATCGTGACCAGATGGCGGTATATCTAATCATGTTATCATGAAAGTGATTTATGAAACGACATGGCCATATCATTAGAATAGCTATCCAAAATTAGAATGGCCATCCAAAATTATTTGCGTGACCATTCGATCTCGTCCTGCGAAGTGTTGGATTTTCCAGCTCAGTATATTTTCAGTATACCTATACCAATATTAGCTGGATCCGTAAAAATTTAAAAAGAGACCTCGATAAAATTTGAAACAGACTGGGAGATAAACGTAGCAATTGAATTGACCAGGAGAGACCCATATTGTAAAAATTTAAACGTAATTATGAAAATAGAGAGATAATGATTAAGTATTGTATAAATAGCGGCTCCGTACTCAAGCTACATTCATTCTGTCTTAGCATGTTTATTGAAAAAAGCTGATTAGATATCTTCTAGTTTATGTCTGACCAGACAATACGTTATTGGGTCCTGTTTCTAATCTATTCCAATTTTCACGATGGCCCTTATCAAATACCACGAAATCACAAGCCAAATTTTTTCGGGCATACCTTTAATCGCTACCGGATGGCTCTAATATTGGTATTGGCCGAATGGCTAACATATCAATGTAAAATGGCTAACGTATCCAAATAATCATTGTGTATGACCAGCAACAGTCTGGCTTCATGATAATATTCTATAAACACCCATGACCTGATTTCATGAAACGTGCAACATCTTGTCCATACGATAGTCTATAAAATCTTGCTTTCAAAGCCAATATTGTATAAATAACGCTATCCAATCCTATTTTAAAGGAAATGGGTTTAGACAACAGGAGCTGGTTTATGCATGACCTTACAGTAGAAGAAATAAATTCCACTCCCACCCACCCTAATAGATATACTATATATATAGACTACAGCGCCATCTACAATGAATTTGATTGGATAAAGAAATATAAATTTAGCAACCAAATGAGAAATATAACTTTAGAAACTAACTGAGAAATATAACTTTAGAAAAAAACTTAATCAACCAACCAACCAACCTTAAAAAAAAAAAAAAAAAAAAATTTTTTTTTTTTTTTTTTTCATGTGACCTTGACCACATCTTCAAGGACGGAGTGGTATCTGTAACTTGACGGATTCATTTATTCAACATTAGTTTTTCCGTGTAACCTATATATAGAATGGCTAACATGCCCACATCTCATTTTGTCTCGACGTCTGCCGACAACAGTCATCTAAATATCCGTTTGGAAAGCCTAGCTTGGCTCTATATAAACATTAGCATTGCTGGCCTACCAGGTCTAAAGAAATCATTGAGTCCATCCAAAATTATTTTCGTGACTAGATTTTAGGGTCTGGCAAGCCATCTGCATAATCATATAAATTTTCAGCCCCTATAATCGAGTATGAAATAAAATATTTTTTTTATCTGTATTTAAACATGCAGACATTTCCGCGAAGCGGAAATGTCTGCATGTTTAAATACAGATAAAAAAAAATATTTTATTTCATTTCTTTTAAATTCTAATGTCTAAATTTACAATATTAGGATATTTTTTAAAAATTTATAGAATACTCACAGGTTGTATTTTGTTTTTTTCGACAACGAGATTTGATAGAGGGGCTTAGGCTTTGAAAATATTAACTGGACTCTCTCCAAGCAACAATTTTATTTTCTTAAATGTAACTTAATTTTTTCGTTTTTACAGATTACCTTATGAAGGCTCAGTCTTTGAAAATAATGACTGGATCTATATAAGCATTAGCAAAATCATTTAAATACTAATGTCTAAATTTACAATATTAGAATAAAATCTTGTAAATTGACAGGATACTCATGGGTTGGATTTGGTTTTCTCGACAACTTGAAGATTATTTGGAAAAGAACTAATGTTGAATAAATTAAATTAGCTTCGTCAAGTCCGTCCTTGAAGTTGCGTCAAGGTCACATTAAAAAAAAAAAAAAAAAAAATTTTTTTTTTTTTTTTTTTTTTTTTTTTTTTTTATGTGTCCTTGAGCATATCTTCAAGGACGGAATTGACGACTTCATTTATTCGATATTAGTTTTTTTCGTTTGATCTATATATAGAATGGCTAACGTACTCACATTGTCTCGCCAAGAACAGTCTAGTAAAATCTTTTAAATTCTAATGTCTAAATTTACAATATTAGCATAAAGTCTTGTAAATGAAATCTGCTGCGTCTTGCTGTAAAAATATACATTCTGTATGTCGATTCAAGTCATAGCTGCGATCTTCTTCTGTGGCTGATCTTTCAGCATTTGATTTTTTCAACGTCGGCACTAATTTTCAAATACGCAGATCTGTTGTAATATTTAAGTCATTAGTTTTATCGTTTTCTGGAATCCATTCTTTGCGTTGTCTTCAAGATTTTGTATAGGATATATATTAACGAAACCATTAATGCCATATGAATTCTTTGTAAGCAAGAAACCTTAAATATTTTTTATTGTAGATTTCAGCTTCACTAGCCTCTTTTCTACAATAGGGGCAACGCTTCGAAAATTTAAACCAAAACATGATGCATTGCATGTGAAAAGTATGGTTGCATGACAATCTGAGACCTTTTCGTTTAAACAGTCTTATGGTTCTCAGACATATGGAACACTCAAGCTTAGATGCGTCGGACTTAGGAACAGCCTTGGGTGCAGACATCATAGAAACGCTTAAAAGCACAAATGATTCGATAGCGCTGAGCTCTGGACTTTATATACTGATAAACGTTTTCCATGAAAACATATATATATAGCCAGTCAAGGTTCAAGGTCACACGAAAAAAAAAAAAAAAAAAATTTTTTTTTTTTTTTTTTTCGTGTGACCTTTATATAATTATCTATTTGTCTCCACACTCTTATTGTCTCTCAACATTTGTCAATAACGGTGTTCTAGTCATTATGTCTCGTAATGTGTTTGAGCAATATCATAAAATTGAAACGGGCTGACCTGTATCTGCATTACATTATATATTTAACCTAAATATGGCTGCAATATCTTCGATCCGCTACAGAAATGCCTATGGCTTGGGTTGGCTATACATAATCATTAGCTTTGCTGGCTATTATAAAATTTTTCAAGTTCAGACACTACTTTTTTGACAACACGTTTTACAGACTACCATCTGAGGGCTTAATATAAAAAACTTGGCCTCTTGGATGGCCAAGCGATCCACATTTAAGATAGACATGTTTCATTTAAAATGAGAAGACACACCTGTTTCAAGTTTATCGAGACTTTTGAAACTTAGCATTTGGGTAAAAACATGAAAAGGCCAGGATGAAATTGAAAAGCTAATCTTAATAAATGAAAAGTGATGAACGAGGAAACAAATATATATCAACCAACCAACCAACCGTGGAAAAAAAAAAAAAAAAAAAAAAAAAGAAAAAAGAAAAGAAAAAAAAAAAGAAATTTTTTTTTTTTTTTTTTTTTTTTTTACAGTTAGTTGGTTGGTTGGTTGTTATGATGGTTGGTTTCTAAAGTTATATTTCTAAAGTTATATTTCTCATTTGGCTACTACAGTTATATTTCTAAGTTGGCCGCTAGGGCTATATTTCTCAGTTGGCTGCTAAAGCTATATTTCTTTAACCAATTATTGTAGATGGCGCTGTAGTCTATATATATAGTATATATATAGTATATCTATTAGGGTGGGTGGGAGTGGAATTTATTTCTTCTACTGTAAGGTCATGCATAAACTAGCTCCTGATGTCTAAACCCATTTCCTTTAAAATAGGATGGGATAACATTATTTATACAATATTGGCTTTGAAAACAAGATTTTTGTCTGACAAATTACAAGATACTGCAGGTTTTCATGAAATCAGAATAGATCATAGGCTTTTATAGAAAAATCTAACTCTCTAGTGTCCATCAATGTCAAAATCTTGCTGAAAACACATTACGAGACATAGTGACTAGACGACCGTTGCTGGCAAATGTCGAGACACAATGAGGGTGTAGTCACGTTAGCCATATTATATATAGACATGCTTCAAGGGTGGGCGTGGCACCTGAAAAAAAAAAAAAAAAAATTTTTTTTTTTTTTTTTTTTTTTTCCAAGGTTGGTTGGTTGGTTCATTTCAAGTTTGTTGGTTAGTTAGTTTGTTGGTCATGTGACTTTGAAACTTAACCCTTCCTACATATCCACTTTTGAATTTTATAATTTTAAATTTTTACAATATGGGTTGCTACTCTCTACGTCTTTCAGATTTCAAGCGTACCTATAGATTTGTTCAGTAAGCCGATTCTATCAAGGCCTCTTGGATGGCTCAATGGTTTCATTTAAAATGATGCTATAGACTGGCACGGACTTTTTAAGCTTTTCATTTGTCGCTTTGTCATTGTATCTCGTAAATATTATTTTTACAATGTGGGCTGCTACTGATAAGCATGGCCCAGCATTTACAATTCAATGGTTACGTTTATGGTCCAGCTCGTTTAAATTTTAAAATTTTCCTGCTAAGCGATGCCCCCGTTTTCAATTGCCAGGTCTTCGTTTTGACCTGTTTTAGATACAGGCAACGTGACTCAGTTTTATCATGACCTCTTGCATAGCTGATCCACGTTTAAACGATACTTTTGAACAGACTACTATAGCTTAGACAAATTTTAAAGGGAAACTGTAAAAGGTTATGGACTCAGTTCAAACATCTAATTGCTACGTTTTGTCATGGAGCCGGTTTTAATTTTCATGAAGGCTTCTTGAATGGCCAAGCGATCCATATTTAAGATAGACATGATCAAAATTAACATGTTTCATTTAAAATGAGAAGACACACCTGTTTCAATTTTATGTAGGCCATAGCTGAAGCGCGAGACTTTTGAAACTTAGCCTTTGGATAAAAACATGAAAAAAGCCAGGATGAAATTGAAAAGCTAATTTTGATAAATGAAAATAAATATATATATATTAACTAACCAACAAACTTGAAAGAAACCAACCAACCAACGGTAAAAAAAAAAAAAAAAAAAAAAATTTTTTTTTTTTTTTTTTTTAAACTGTTGGTTGGTTGGTTGGTTGATGAAGTTGGTTTCTAAAGTTATATTTCTCAGTTGGCTGCTAAAGCTATATTTCTCAGTTGGCTTCTAAAGCTATATTTCTCAGTTGGCTTCTAAAGCAATATTTCTCAGTTGGCTTCTAAAGCTATATTTCTTTAGCCAATTATAGTAGATGGCGCTGTAGTCTATATATATATAGTATATATATAGTATATCTATTAGGGTGGGTGGGAGTGGAATTTATTTCTTCTACTGTAAGGTCATGCATAATCTAGCTCCTGATGTCTAAACCCATTTCCTTTAAAACAGGATGGGATAGCGATATTTATACATTATTGGCTTTGAAAACAAGACTTTTGTCTGACAAATTACAAAATACTGCATGTTTTCATGAAATCAGAATAGATCATAGACTTTTATAGAAAAATCTAACGCTCTAGTGTCCATCAATGTACATCTTGCTGAAAACACATTACGAGACATAGTGACTAGACGACCGTTGCTGGCAAACGTCGAGACACAATGAGAGTGTAGTCACGTTAGCCATATTATATATAGACAAGATTATCAACCAACCAACCAACTGTGGAAAAAAAAAAAAAAAAAAAAAAAAAAATTTTTTTTTTTTTTTTTTTTTAATGTGACCTTGAAACTTGACTGGCTATATTTTCAAGGTCATCTTGCTTAGATTAACTTTATATAAGCAGCTTGAATAATTTCAATCCAGCATAATTTTTTTAGATTGCTACATGACGGCTGTTTAATTTTTGGTCTCCAGTTATATCGTATTTGCATGGCTCCGTTCTGTTGTCCACTTTGCAAAGGCAAGTTTTAATTTTAGCTAAAGACTATCAGAGGTCTGATAAACATAAAATGAATGCCTGGCTTTGTTGTGCAATGGCATAATCAAATTTGGTAGAAGCGTAAAACCAAACCCGGTAAGTTTCAAATGTCTCAAGAGAAAAGATATAGAATTAAAATTTTAAACTCAGATCTCTTAAATTTAGCTATCGAGTCTGTATATTTTACCAAGATACATATTTATCTTATAGAGAAGCCATATCCCTTAAAAATTAGAATAGGTACGATATTGGTACTCTATCTCTAGCTTAGTCATTAAAATTTTTAAATTTTACAGAAAAAATGTAAATTTTAAGCGAAAAAATTAAAATTTTAAAATCAGATCTCTTAAATTTATCTATAGAGCCTGTATATTTTATCAAGATACAAAATTATCTTATAGCTAAGCCATATCCCTTCAAATTAGAATAGGTACAATATTGGTACTCTATCTCATGGTCGTTAGGACCGGTCCGAATGTTCTTTCAAAGATGCGGGTAGGAATCATTTTTATATCCAAGAGACGCAGCCGAGCGATTATAAGCTAGTATTGGCTACATTGGCTCTTTGACGAACCAAACTCTTAGATCAGAGATATTTAAGCTGGCTTATCAAGGTCCCAATGGAGTTTATTAGTGGCGCATCCAAATTAAACATTTAACAGAAATAATATTGAATTGGGTGCTGCCCGTGTCCAAAAATTTCAAGTCTTGTGAAGAGCCCACTGAGTGCATCTGATCAACGGTAGAACGACGTATTTCGAGCTTGGCAAACAAACTGAACTAGATTATAAGATATTTGGCATCGTGAAAAACGTGCAGGTTGTAGCAAGACTGTTGCGACATGCAGACATACGACAAGCCGAAACTCGAAATCAGCGAGATGAAACTCTTTACGAGACCCTATAATTGAGTATGAAATAAAATATATTTTTTATCTGTATTTATACATGCAGACATTTCCGCGAAGCGGAAATGTCTGCATGTATAAATACAGATAAAAATATATTTTATTTCTAATATTTTATTTAATTTATATTCTATAAAACCCATGATATCATTCTGATTTCATGAAAACGTACATCTTACTTAAAATACATTACGAGGCATAGTGACTAGACGACCGTTGCTGGCAAATGTCGAGACACACTGAGGTTATGGTTATGTCAGCCATATTAAATATAGACAAGCTTCAAGGTCACACGAAACAAGCTTCAAAGTCACAAAAAAAAAAAAAAAAAAAAAAAAAAATTTTTTTTTTTTTTTTTTTTCGTGTGACCTTGAAGCTTGTTTCATGTGACCTTGAAACTTGATTGTCTGTATATAATTATTTATTTGTCCCTTCCTTAATCTGTAGTCCATTTGGTTAATACTATTTTCCTAATTACGTTTCATTTGTCATGTTTCATTGGTCATGCTACTCAACGAATGGTTAATACTATTTGCATAATTACATTTGACAGCGTCCATTGCTACATTTGTCGTGACAACTCTCAGCAATATGAATTTTATAGAGACCTCTTGTTAAAATTTTCTCTCTACACAACAATGTTTATATTAGCCAGTTTGAATTTTTACGCCTGCCGTCCGTTTTCAAGGGTCCTGCTAAGCGATATGTCTTCATTTTGATATGACAAATAAAACCTGTTTCAGATTCACTTGACTCAATTTTATCATAGCCTCTTGCATAGCTGAATTCATGTTAAACGATACCTTTGAACGGTCAAAATCGAAAGACTGCCTGATAAATACTATATCTGATAAATTTTATAACTTATTTTTTTACAATATTGGTAGCATTTAAAAAACTGGGCCATCGTCAAGATAAGCTTATCAAATCTGATAAAATTTTATAAGTTATTTTTTTACAATACCAATGTTGGTAGCAACATTTTACGGACCCGACTGAACTTGGCAATTTGCTACAGTTGGTCAGGCAGAATTGAAAAATCTCTTTTGAAAGTTTTCCTGGCAATTTGAAAATTCAATTTCCAAGAGTGAAACCCCCGTGAATAGGAATGTCATCTACATTTGACCGCGATAAAATGTCAAAATTAAATTTTACATTAAAATTTACTAAACCTTTCCAACGAAACCCTAAATCTTTTCCCCAATTTATTATAACTTTTGTCTTTATTCCATTTCCTTGAAAATTGAAGCTAGATAACGAACTTACATTTTGACTCAAGATAATATTTAACTTAAAATTTAAAATTAAATATTACTAAACCTTTCCAACGAAACCCTAAAGGTTTTACCAATTTACTTTTAACTTTTGTATTTCTTCCATTCTATTGTATCTTTTAACCCTCCATTGGCTGATAATATTTTACGCCACGCTATGGTATTGACCTCGATAAAATGTCAACATTAAATTTAACATTAAAATTTACTAAACCTTTCCAACGAAACCCTAAATCTTTTCCCCAATTTATTATAACTTTTGTCTTTCTTCCATTTCATTGAAGCCAGATAACGAACTTACATTTTGACTCAAGATAATATTGAGCTTAAAATTTAAAATTAAATATTACTAAACCTTTCCAACGAAACCCTAAAGGTTTTACCAATTTATTTTTAACTTTTGTATTTCTTCCATTCTATTGTATCTTTTAACCCTCCATTGGCTGATAATATTTTACGCCACGCTATGGTATCGTTTAACGTGACCCTCTATGGTATCTTTTAAGATGACTCACAATAGATTTTGAACGTTTCTCAGCGCTACGGTATCTGTTAACGTGACTCCCTTGCATTGAATTCAATTTAGCTTGTCGCTCAAACGTGGATCAGCTATGCAAGAGGCCATGATAAAATTGAGTCAGGTGCCATGTTAAAACGAAGACATATCGCTTAGCAAGAACCTTGAAAACGAAGACATATCGCTTAGCACGTAAAAATTTAAAATGGAGATAAAATTGAAACGGGCTGAGGGTTATCTGAAACAGGAGCTGGGCCATAAAACTTTAAATGTAATTTTGAAAATAGAAAGATAAAACGCGTGGACTTTGAAAAATTTCACAGTCAGTTTGAAATGGCCAACTTTGAAAAAAAAAGAAAGGTACGTTAGCAATAGACAAGCCACGCTCAAGGTCACATTAAAAAAAAAAAAAAAAAAAAAAAAAAAAAAAAAATTTTTTTTTTTTTTTTTTTTTTTTTTTTTCATGGGACTATCGCACTAAACTAAAATGTGGGTTACGTAATTTATTAATCGTCACTTAAAAGCCACTGTGATATATAACTTTCACCCTCATCTATTTTTCTTTTCTTAGAATCCGAGTCTAAATCATTAGAACTTCTCTTATTGTCCACATCATTCAAATCAATGGTATCGTGACTAATTTCAGTATTTTCCAACTCAATAGTATTTTTCAAATCAAAAGGTTCATAAGGTATCTTTGAATCGTTTAATATCCCTTCCAAATAATCGCCAAACTCATCATCGGTTTTTGTTGAAGGTTCAGCCACCTTAGTCTTCGTTGAAGGTTTAGCCTCCTTAGCCTTCGTTGAAGGTTGATTATCGATTTCTGTTATGAATCCTATATTAGCTGTTTTAGAAGCCATTAATTTTCTTTCCTGAAATCCGATGAAATCTAAAATACTTCCACTAATACGTAAAAATTTTTGATTATTTTGAGTATAATAGCTGTATCTCGTATTAATTTTTATTTGTAAGATGGCTACAAACGTGTCAGTGAACGTGGGTTCGATCATACTATAAAAGCGATTCGCGACTTCAGTTCCAGTAAATACGCTGGTGTCCAGTATGCATGGTTGAGATCTTAGATTTATTTTATGACCTTTTGCTTTGAATTCGTTTGCACGTTTACCGCATTCATGACAATTCAAAACACCACTACATTCTTGAAAAGAAAATTTAAAATCGTCAGAAATTTGAACTGAGAGATCAGATGTCATCGCACGAGCAATTAAACGTAATGGCTCTGAAGCCATAATATATAAATTCAATTTGGGATTCAGAACGCCTCTATCCCCATAAGGTTTCATAAATTTACAGTATGCAACGATAGCAACTTTAAAATTTGGGCGCTTGGATTCTTCATATTCATAATTCAGCGTCACATAAGATGGATTCCATAACCGTTTGGCGTCGGTGGCATAATCTTGAAAAGTCACGTTATTTTTCAAACGAGCCACCCAATCTTTAGATATAAGATTCAAACAGTCTTTGTGCAAAATAGCGTTGATACTCTCAGACAATTGCGGTTTTTCCAAAACCTTTGACACGAGATCTAAATAGCTATCCATGCCCTTATATTACAGTTAAATGAATAATGTTAGAAAATGAGATTTGTCAGCTGCTTATATAGGCGCTAACAATCTATCAAGGTCACAAGGTCACATTTAAAAAAAAAAAAAAAAAAAAAAAAAAATCTTTGAAAAAATATTTTTTTTTTTTTTTTTTTTGTGACCTTGAAGCTTGACTCGTGTGACCTTGACGGGTTATATATCTTTCAGATTTCAAGCGTACATATCAATTTGTCGTGATACCTGTTTCAGGATAGCACTCAGCCGGTTTCAATTTTCATGAGGGTTTCTTGGATGGCCAAGTGATCCACGTTTAAGACGATCAATATTAACAGGTTTCATTTAAAATGAGGAGGCCCTAGCATTTGGATTGAATAATGTTTCAGATACACCTGTTTCAATTTTATAGCATCTGGACAAAACTCGAAAAAGGTCAGGATTAAATTGAAAAGCTAATCTTGATACTAATTTCCTAATTACGTTTCAATTTTCATTTGTCATGCTACTCAACGAATGGTTAATACTATTTTCATAATTACATTTAAATTTTCCAGCGTTCATTGCTACATTTGTCGTGACAACTCTCAGCAATTTAAATTTTATAGAGACCTCTAGTTAAATTTTTACGGATTCTCTCTACGCAACAATTGTTTCAGGTTTTGATTAGTTTGTTTCGGGATGCACTCAGCTTGACTCATGAAGACTTCTTGGATGGACCAAGTTTAAGATCGACACGACGACTGTGCCACGATCAAAATTAACAGGTTTCATTTAAAATGGGAAGATCTAGCATTTGGACACGATTGGATGGAATCCTGTTTCAGATACAGGTTCAAATTTATCATATTTGTCATTACGAGCAATAATAACTAGACAACCGTTGCTGACAAATGTTGAGAGACAATGAGAGTGTGGAGGCAAATAGATAATTATATATAGCCAGTCAAACCAACCAACCAACCAACCTTGAAAAAAAAAAAAAAAAAAAAATTTTTTTTTTTTTTTTTTTTTTCAAGGTTGGTTGGTTGGTTGATATATATATCTTTTCCTCGTTCATCAAGATTCGCTTTTCAATTGTCATGACCAAACGATTGGTTACTAAAGTTTTTTTGGATCTCTATCATTGGATCTCGTTACTACTATTTTCATAATTACGTTTAAATTTTTACAATATGAGCTGCTAATCTCTACGCGTTCAGTTTTTCTGGCTCAGCATCTCAATTTAAAAGCTACATTTGTCCCGTTTCAATTTTATCGAGGTTAAATTTTTATGGATAATGTTGGCTGTCCCGTTTGCAGGTCCAATCGATAGGATGGCATAGCTGAAGCCGGATTTATCTTTAAGCGATTCTTTTGAACGGCTTAGACAATTTTCATTTGTCTACTCATAAAATTTATAAGTTATTTTTTTACAAATCCAATATTGGTAGGAGATAGATTTAAAAAAAAATGGGTCAAACGAGGCTTCCATCGTCAAGATAAGTCATAATGACAAATCTGACATGAGGAAGCCTCGTTTGACCCAAATTTTTTTAATTTTTAATATTTTTAGAGTGATATGTAATTTGGCTGTTCGGACTCATCTATTATATATTCTAGAGTGCCAGGTGTCAGGAGATCTTTCATCATAGAGTCTAGTAGTAGCTGATCTGGCATGGGAGAGCATACTATATTTATTAATTTTTTTTTTTTTTTTTTTTTTTTTTTTTTTTTTAAGTGGGTGTGGCATGGCTATATAAACCATGACTGACTTTATATTTTTTTTTTATTCTTATAATTTTTTTCAAGATAATATTTTTTTGGAGACTTTGCCATTTTTTCACGAATCTGGAAATTTCTTCAAAATGCTGGACAATGATAGTGTAAATACTTTAGCATGATATATATGTAGGTTAGCTAGAGTCAATCAACTAATCAATAAACCTTAAAAAAAAAAAAAAAAAAAAAAATTTTTTTTTTTTTTTTTTTTTTTTCAAGGTCATTTAATCTGTCCCTATATATACCCTGGCTGCCTTCAGGATTTATATCATTTTTCTCATTCTACAATTGTTGTTGGACTGACATTTGCAATTTTTCATAATGGATTTCTCTGATCCCATTCAAAGCGTCTTTCATTACCTACTCAGAGACTGCGTTCATCTGGCAAATTGGGAAGCTACCGGCGAATATAGGATGGTCGACATCAGAAATGACTGGGACGATCCAGAATGGAAACCGAAAGAACACAAATTTGCCCTTTCTATTTTGAGAATGTTAGAAGACTATTTTCAGACACCGCGCTTCCCTACTGGTATGAAGATCGAACAGATCGAAGAGGCCATTCCCAAGCTGAAAGAAAAATTAGTAGCCATACTCAATTCTGATAGCATATCTCTTAAAGTCCGAGGCCTTTTGCGCAACAAAAGCTTAACGTATCGTCGTTGGCGTGGTGCCGAATCTTATCAACCTTGGGTGCTGGAGTGTTTGATCGTTACTGGATGCTTTCTCGGAGAATGTTTTGCCAAATTTCGATACAACAACGGGGTATTTGATCTGGCATCCGTTGCCTTAATAGATATTATGGAAAAGAGTGGCTTGTTAAGTTGTATCAGAGCCGATCTGTTTAATAATAGGGATCCGTTTGGTAAACCTGGTATTAAGATTAAATCAGTTTTGGACAAAGATTGGAGTATGTGGACATTTCAATTGGACAAAACACAGGAGAGAATATTGTACAAGAAGTCAGCTAAATGTTAATTGACGAAAATAACGTAACGTAAAAAATAACGTAACGTAAAAAATAATATATAAATGAAATAACGTAACGTAAAAAATAACGTAACGTAAAAATAACGTAACGTATAAAAATAACATATTAAAAATAACCTATTAAAAATAACGTAACGTAAAAAATAACGTAACGTAAAAATAACGTAACGTATAAAAATAACATATTAAAAATAACGTAACGTAAAAAATAACGTAACGTAAAAAATAACGAAACGTAAAAAATAACGTAACGTATAAAAATAATATACTTGACACAAAACTAATATTGTATAAATAGCTCCGTCATATCTTATACATTGCTCCGTCAAAGTCACATTCAAGGACACATTAAAAAAAAAAAAAAAAAAAAATTTTTTTTTTTTTTTTTTTTCAGTGGGCGTGGCTTGGATTCATTCTGTATAAATAGCCGTACTCAACTCTTCTCGCATCAATCTGTCCCACTAAGACGCTCATCTATCTAACATTAGATCCTGCCGGTTTTAGAACGATAGGCTATCTCGTCCTGTTTCCGTGACTCGTTCCAATCTCATGTCTTCTACAGTCTGAAATTAAATTGCTACACATTTGGCTTAATAATTGTTTTTAAAATGAATAAGGTTAGGCAATTACCGTTTCTAAATGAATGCTGTACCAATCTTAACGAATCCTGTTCCGCTATGACAACAACGATTTCATAACCTATTGGTTCGCCCATAGCGTACGTTAGTTTTGGCCAAGAGAGAAAATTCAAAGCTTCAAGGGATAAGCCAGTCTATTACAATATGACGAGTGGCAGTTTCATGGTAATAAATATTTTTTTCGTGAAATATCGGAAGAACCCGCTTAACGTTCAGATAAAGGCATCCATTATAGGTAATAAACGGCGATATTTGTTTTCATATTTGAGCATAGACAAATGTATAACGATTATACTAGGCTATTTGAATAGATAAAATTGCTATAATACTCTTAAAAAATAAAGCTTAGCTTATCAGCCAACTATATTGTAGACTCGATCATAGGTACGATAACTAAAAATTTACATATTTATGAAAAAAATATTTTATTTATCAGTAGTTAAACATACAGACATTAATTTTTTCAACCCTTCTTTTATAAAGTGTTGGGCTTCTCGTAGCACTGCATAACGAAAGACTTAAAGGGTATCATGTTGGGAATCTCAATAACCATTTGACTATTTATGCATGACGCGTGTAAAAACTGTCTCGTTTTCAGAGGACTGGATTTCATGCTAGCGGACAGCTCAAAATTGACAGACGACACAGATTGGAGATAGGCATTTGACTTTGTATGAGAATACATGATACGCGTAAAAGTTATCTCGGAAACCGTTTTCAGAGGCAGTTTCAAGAGGTGCGATAGACAGCCTGGATTTCATGCAAGCTGACAGTTGTCATTTGGAAATTGAAAAAAATATTTCCCGACGCGAAAAACAGCAATGAAAAGGTTATCTAGTCTAAATGTTAAGTTTCTAATATCTGCGTAGCCTATATTGAATTTCTAATTTCTTCATGACCTAGTTTCTATTGTCTGCATGGTTAAATTACTAATATATACATTCTAATAGCCCGTGTTATATTTCTAATGTCTGTCGTTCATGGCCTCCTCGTTACCAGCAACATTTGTTTTTTTTGCGTAACAAACTGCCTGATCTAGACTGAGGTCGGATTTGTTATAATGGTCTCGTCTAATTTTGACATGTGAAAAAGATGTCTCGGAAACCGTTTCCAGGGGCCATTCCAAGAGGTGCAATCGAAAGCTTAAATTTCATGCGAAACGGAGTTGATAGTCTCGATTCGTTTTCGGAAAAATATCTTGGCTGAGAAAGAATTTTGAAACTGCATACGTGAGCTTTGTTATAAGGCCAATTAACCTTTGCCGTGCTCTTCTTGATTTTGACATTTTCCCCCCATTTTTCAATATTTTTTACATTTACATTTAAACATTTACGTTCTTCTATACGATATTTGTAGTTTTACACATTTCGTAAATTTTCGACAGCTTTTAGTTGGGGCCTTAAATTTGTGCGTACAAGATTCGGCACAGTAAACTCTTTGACGTGCTCTTCTTAATTTTAACATTTCTTCGTAATTTTCGATAAATTTTACTATTTACGTGTAAATTTTTACGCTTCTCTATACGATATTTGTCGTTTTTCTCATTTCGTTAATTTTCGACAGTTTCGGTCACTTGTGCAAGAGATTGTCAAGTCAATGACTAGAAATACGGACGATTTAAAACTTCGACTTTTTACAATATTTTTTACATTTTAAACATTTTATTTTAATTTTGGACGGATTAATTTTGAACTTTGATCTTTACAAGACAAGTCTGCTGTTAAACGGTTCGCTGTCTGTAAGCAAGCTGGCATTTTTTCAATTCCAGGCCCTTCTTTTATAAAGTATTGAACCATGTCTCGTAATGACAAATCGAAACGGGTGGCGCTGAAACGTAAGCTGGATGAGGTCGAAAATGAAATGAGTCACAAAAAAGAAATGTACGAGAGACGCCACGATGAGTGTAAAAAGGAGCTGGAAATCGCCCGAAAGGAAAATGCATCTCTTCAGAGAGAAGTTAGAGAGTTGTGGAAGAAATATGACTGTTTGAAAGATGCAGCGATGGACAGGATGGTGGCCCAAATTAGCGATCTGAAAGCGAAAAAATCGAGGCTGGAACTGGAGAATGTCAATCTTCAAGGAAATTTTGAGAAATATATAAAACGTGATCCTAAAGAATCTTCAGCTAAGAAGTAAAATGCTGCGGCTACATTAAAATAAACCAACTAAAAAAGTCACATTGAAATCAACCAACTGTAAAAGTCACATTGAGATCAACCAACCAACCAACTGTTAAAAAAAAAAAAAAAAAAAAAAAAAAATTTTTTTTTTTTTTTTTTTTTACAGTTGGTTGGTTGGTTGATCTTGTCTATATATAGGATCGCTGACGTGCCACGTCCTCATTCTATCTAGATCTTTGCCAGCAACGGTCATATCTCTCATTCTTAAATCTGTAACATTTTTACAAACACGATGGCTGAAAGTCTAAGAAATATACACAATTATTATATGGATTTGAGAAGGAAAGCTTATTCTTTCAAGTGTCCCCATTGCAAGGTTGAAATGTTACCAATAAATTTCGAAAAGCATTCTTTAACCCATGGATTGAAAAAGAAGACTTCTTGCGCATGGTGTAACGGACACTACGAGTGGAAATATGGCCAAAAGAAGCACAACGCGAGACATTTATTGACATGTTTTCGAAAATTTATAGCCGTTAAGAGAATCGATAGAAGCGTAGGTATGGAGACAAATGTGGAAATGGACGAGCCATATCGAATCCCCGACGAGCTCAGACTCATGGACACTCGTCCGTTGTGCGCTGCAGAATCGTTTTTCGATCATCAGGACATTCGTGGATTCTTAACGGAACGCCTTTTCGAAGACCTTTGGCTATTGGATCATGAATCAGAGGTTGATTATTTCGAAGATGAGAATCTAAACGCGGCCGCCTCCTACGTTCGAAAGTACGCCAGGTCGGAAGATGAATGGTTTCACGTAATGGTTAAGGCTGCAGCATTTGAATCGTTTATAAGAGTTTTGGATAAAGAAGACGGTAGGATCACCACGCTGCCTTTTTCTTGTTGGTGCGACGGCGGTAAGGCCGAGGATCCAATTTTCAGACAGCATCGGCACATGATAGTGGTCGCGCCCATGGGTCTCTTCAAGAAAATCTGGTCGAAAGTCAAACCTTACAAAAGATCTTGCAAAAACTACGCTTCGAAAAAATACGAGTTGATAGAATCTGCTATGCATTTGGTCAACACGCTGGGCTACGTTAGCAAGAGGAGGTCGAGGTGTTACTTTACGATAGGTGGCAAGAGACATAAAAAGGCTCCACTGAAAAACAAACATTTTTACATATTTCGGACGCTGCCAAAAGACTTCAGGTTGCCGCTGACATTGCAGTGGGACGGAGGCGTCCAAGGGGTTATGGATCTGGAAATATTTCGAAAGGCCTCGCTGCCTAAATTAGCTTACAGTATACTAGTTGAAGAAAACGGAGTGTATAAACAAAAGATTAAACATTTTCACGCTTTCAGAGGCGGGATGGTGCTGCCTCTCAAAAGAGAGTTCGTTCCGACGGAAAACCAAACGCCTCAGATTCTATATTTGATGGGTGGTAAAAAGCTTTATCTGGATCGAGAAGACGTAGATGGGAACTGGCTGAGGGCTCAGGCTGAGAGAGGCAATTGCTTCTATGAATTGGTCGGGGACGAATTATGGACGCCGCCAAATAAAATCCAGAGTTATTTGAGAGACGCGAGGCCGATCGTGGAGGCGAATTGGAAACTGGAATCCGAGATTAAGATTGTGCAGGGACAAGTTGTCGATTTGCAGAGAGAGATGGCTGACTTAAAAACACAATTTGCAGAAGAGATGGCTTCATTGAAAGCACAATTTGCAGAAGAGACGGCTTCATTGAAAGCACAATTTGCAGAAGAGAGGGCTTCATTGAAAAATGAAAACGTGTCTTGGAAAGAGAAATATCTGTCTCTCAAAGCCGAGAATGATAGAAAAATATCGGATTTGCGAAGAGAAGTGTCGTCTCTGAAAGAAGAGAATGCGTGTATCAAAACGAAATATAAACGGTCGGTGATTGAGAACAAAAAATTGCGGGATAAGATAAACGAGCTACAGGACGAAGTCATAATGCAGCTGAAAAATGAGAATGCTGAGCTTAGACGGAGACTGTCCAAATATGAAGACGCATAATTAAAAAATGTGAAATTAGAAAGTGACAATACTTTACAAAAGTCCATCTAAGTCCAGGTCACATGACCAACCAACCAACCTTTGAAAAAAAAAAAAAAAAAAAAAAAAAAATTTTTTTTTTTTTTTTTTTTTTTTAAGGTTGGTTGATTGGTAGATTGGCTTGGATTCATTCTTTATAAATAGCCGTACTCATTACTTCATTCTGTCTGTCTAGCCTTCTACTAAAAACGCTCCCAACATTAATTCGTATCAGGCCATTTCTGTGACTCTTACATTAGATAGTTTCTAATATTTATCTCTTTCATTGAAGCTCAGCATGTACAAAATGTGGGAACCGTTGGACAACGACGCAAAGACCGAAATGCAAAATTTAAAGCAGCAGATGTTTGACTTGCAATCTAAACTGGATGCAGAAATCTCACTCTTGAAAACCAAGATTGAGAAATTTGACGTACTGTACTCCAAAATAGATAACTTGTATCAGGAAGAAATTTACAGGCTCAAATTAGACTTTGGCGTGCAGCAGAACAAATCTCTAGTGCATATTCAGAACCTGCAGATCCAGATCCAGAACCTGCAGAACCTGTTGCTCTCCAATCAGATAGCGACTCAACAGAATCCGTTACGACAGGACATTAAATATAATAATGAGTAGATCATCAATTCAATCAACATTATAAATATATATAAACCAACCAACTGTAAAAAAAAAAAAAAAAAAAAAAAAAAAAAAAAAATTTTTTTTTTTTTTTTTTTTTTTTTCAAGGTTGGTTGATTGATTGATTGACTCTAGCTAACCTATATATATATCATGCTAAAGTATCTACACTATCATTGTCCAGTAATGTTTATCTGTTTCACAGCCGCATCCTGTTCAGCGACATAAAAGCCTTATCGTAGCAAATGAGTTATGCAATATCCTGCATCCATGTCCTCTATAAAAGCCTTATCTCATCCTGTTTTCGTAGAAATGAGTTGCCAGGAAAATTTTTATAAGATTAGTTTATCGCTTGATGAGATATATTTATCTAGCTGACCTTCTAGACTAATTGCGTTTGCAGGATATTATGTAACTCGTTTCCTCAAAAACAGGATCTAATCTATAAACAGTCATCCTGTCGAGCCTTATATACTATTATTTTTATCGTTTCTCAGAACTGCTTATCAGATATCATGCATCCGTTCGCCAGAGTATAAATACCGGCCTCTCGCCTCATTTTACTCATTCTGACCTTTTGTTTTTCAAAATGAATATGCTTTCCGTAGACTCTGACAAGCGATTTGATTACGGCTATGCCTTACAACCTAAAAGGAAAATATTAAATACATCTCGTCTCTATTGCGAGCTGATATTTCAATATGATAAATCGATGTCTCTGCCAACTCCCAAGCGAATTCTTAAGACAACTCCAAAGCCAATTCTTAAGACAACTCCAAAGCCAATTCTTAAGACAACTCCAAAGCCAATTCTTAAGACAACTCCCAAACCAAAGCCAGCTCCCAAGCCAAAGCCAGTTTCAATAGCCACATCACAGAATATTTACTTAAAAGTCCCAACTCCCATAAGCCGACTGCCAAAATCTCCTGAAGTCTCTACCAGAGAAAAAATATATCGTGCCTGGAAGCCTCGACCAAGGGTTAATTACATGATACGGCCGAAACAGTTGGAGATTAAAACGGCATAGTCGTTATCAACTGCCTAATAAAACAGAGGTCACCCAAACGATTTATAAAAAATCGGGTCGAACGAAGTGTCTCATGGCAGATTACTGTCTTTGACACTTCGTTCGACCCGTTTTTTTGTAACAATTGTATTGCCAATGTTGGATGTATGCCGATGAATACTTTAAGATTTTGAACGGATACTTTTATAAAAGAAGGCTTGTAAAAATTTATATACAAAAAAAAAATATTAGAAATAAAATTTCATCTAAGTCACATTGAAATCAACCAACCAACCAACTGTAAAAAAAAAAAAAAAAAAAAAAAAAAAAAAAAAAAAAAATTTTTTTTTTTTTTTTTTTTTTTTTTTTTTTTTTTTAAGCCTATATTTTTTTGTGTCGCCTATATATAGAATGTCTAACATACCCACATCTCATTTTGTCTCGACTCCTGCCGACAACGGTCATCTAAATATCCGTTTGGAAAAGCCTGGCTTGGCTCTATATAAACTTTGGCCTTGCTGGCCTACCGGGTCTATAGTAATCATTGGGACCATTCCAGCGAATTTGCCAGCTCTATTTTGAGATACCTACATTGGCTGGATCCATAAAAATTTAAGAAGAGGCTTCGATAAGATTCAAACAGGCTGAGGGTTGTCACGACAAACGGTGCCATTGAATTGAATTGCAGAGGCCATGCTTAGCAGGAACGCATTGAGAATAGCAGCCCATATTGTAAAAATGAAATAAAATATTTTTTATATCTGTATTTAAACATGCAGACATTTCCGCGATACATTTTATTTCTATTTCTTTTAAATTCTAATGTCTAAATTTATAATATTAGCATATTATTTTTTTAATTTATAGAATACTCACGTTTTGTTTCCTCGACAACAAGTTTTGATAGAGGGGCTTTGAAAATATTATCTGGACTCTCTGCATGCAACAATTTTATTTTCTTAAATGAGGCTTGTTTGAGAATGTGACAAGAGGGTGTAAATGCTCGAATATTATCGCTGGCGACTGTCTCTTGTACCTGTGTTTATCGCAAAAACGATATGTACAGCTGGATTTGCGGTACTTGAGAGTATGAGCTACAAATAGATAGGACCAGTGTTGTGCACGAACGCGTTCATTTGAACGCGTTCATGAGCTTAGCTCAAAAATTTTGAGTTTTGAGTTGAACTTAGCTCGTTTTTTAAATAATGAACTTGAGTTGAGCGTAGTTCGTTTTTTACACGAACTTGAGCGTGAAAAAGCAATTCAAACTCAAACTCATATTAAATATTTCTGTCTGAAATATGAAAAGTAAAGTAGAAGAAGGAAAGGACAGAAAAGAAAATAACTGTGCAAAATGGATTCCTGAAAAAAAAAAAGGCATTTGGGAAAAAAGGCACCATAAAAAGGGGCACCCGGAAAAAAGGACACTTTTGCAATTTGCATTTCACAAAAACAATAAACATCAAATAACGAATTTAAAGCGTGATTTTTCATAATATATTTTTAGAAATTTCAATCAATTAAATTCGTACCATTTTTACTTAGTATATACCTGGGGAAAGGGGGGGGGGGTGTCTAGGAGCAGACAGAAAGCGAATAATTGTTTTTATATCACTTTCTTATTTATTTTAATTAAACTTTGTCTAATAGTCACTTGCCGTTTATGAAAAAAATACAGTGTCACACATACTTCGGGGGCTGAAGATGCGGGGGAGAGGAAATTTTTTTTATATCATCGACCTGGGATCGAACCCAGCACTTCCTGTCTAGCAGCTCTGAAGGCATTTGCACATATATTAATTTGCAATTCGAGTGTAATATTATAGTGATATTTAATTACATTTAAAGTTTTGTGGAAATTATGTTATCAAAGAATGGCAAAATTTCGTTGCGTATTTTACGAAATATTTATAAATTGTCTGTATTTTATGGGATGCAATTTTTTTATATAATTAATTAATTTATTATTTAAAAAATATTTACGATTTTGAAAATATTTTATATAGATTCTGTATATTTTTAGTTACGAGAAACGATAACCATATACTATAAATAACTTTTTGAAATATTTAAGGCAGCGTTTAATGGAATAATCATCATTTTTTTAAAATTCTAATTTTAGTTTTAGGAGCTATCTAAGATGAAAATGGCAATAAAAATTTCCCGCTTTCACATAGTTGAATAGTTATTTCTTAAAACAAATAAAGAAATAAGTAATAATTATTTGTTTAATAAAACAAATAAATAAATAAGTAAAATTTGAAACCATATAAATATTATGATGCGCATTATTAATACAGCATTTCCCCCCGTTCTTTGTATGCCCTAACTAAAATTTGAAGGAATCTAGAATCTACATTCGTTCTTCTTGGTCAAAATGTTTTCGACATCATGTGGTTTTCTTGGAACTATAAGCCGAATCCAATGTATTGAGAATTGTGACTGGTATACGCCGATTTGTCTGTGGGGGAGATTTGTTGTGTGGGCAATTCTGGTACACAAAAGCAATTGCCTAAAGCCCTTTCCTTTTTTCATTGATAAGAAGAATAGTTAATGGTTAAAATGAGCGTTATCGCATGGGAATAAAAATCACACAAAGTCGTTTGCTTTGCAACGTGGTAGGTCTTGTATAAGATAAAAATAAATTACTTCTTTGCTTAAATGTGTATTTTTAATATTAAGTTCTTAATTTAATGATTTAATAGAAATAAATCTATAAGATTGTAGAAATAAAGTCATATATATATATATATATATACCCAGCAAAACCACAGATGACGGCCAACACGAGGCCAAGTGCTGGTTGCCAACAGTAGCTGCAGCTGGCCCGTCGGTGGCAAAAGTTACGGTGCCGCAGGGAATATGTTACGCCGGCCGTCAGTAGGCCGTATTCAATCGATCCACTGTTGGCAGCCTGCAGTAAGTTAAAAATAAGTTAGTGGGCCAGTGAATGGATCGCTGCTGGCAGCTAGCAGTATGACGAAAATAGGTAATGGGCCACTGTTGGTAACCGACATTAGGTTGGAAATTGTTAGTGGGCCAGTGTTGGACTACCTGGTGGCAAACATAATTTTTCTATGTTATTGCTGGCAGCCTGCAGTGGGCCAGCTGTGGCAAACATAAAAAATTATATTACTGCCGGCAGTCTTCATTGGTCCTTTATATTTTCCCATTAAAGGCCCGCTTCACTCACCGTCGCCGGAAGCCGAAGCCAATGTTATTCTATGGGAAATTTTCTTTGCAAATAACTTATTAACTAATACATATTTTTAAATTCTGTTTTCATATTCTGAAAATTCCTAACTGTTAAATTGACGGACCTTTTTAAAAAAAATATTTTTTTATTTTTTTTTTATATTTTATTTTGAAGCTGCAAAATATGAATTTTCAATATGTGAAATTTTTCATTTTGCAAATTCAAAATAAAATATTAAAAATTAAAAAAATACATTTTAAAAAAAATCCATCAATTTAACAGTTGGGAATTTTCTGAATGTGAAAACAGAATTTAAAAATATGTGTTAGTTAATAAGTTATTTGTAAAGAAAATTTCCCATAGAATAACATTGCCTCGGACTTCCGGAGACGGTAAGTGAAGAGGGCCGTTAATAGGCCAGAAGTGATTTAGTTATAGCTAGTATATTTATTTTATTGGTGATACCTTTAATTTTATTAATGCTTTTTTCTTTTTCTTTCTTTTTTTTTTTTTTTTTTCATCTCTCTTTTTTCTGATGAAGTAGCAGCCAGTTTTTTCTATGCATCCAATATTTAATTTGATTTTGTACATATTCATTTTTAAATACTATTTACAAGTATTTGATTCATACACTATGGTTGTAAATTCAGGATTTCTAGTGCAGCATATAGGAAATATTCAGTTGATCCATTTCCCTTATCATAAAAGTTTAATTTTTTGTTTTCATTGCAAACATTTCTCTATATTACATTTTTTGGTATAAAGGAGATTATGTTCTTTTTTTTTTTAAGTGTTCAAATTTCAATATCTTATGCAAATAAATGTAACTTTACATGTGAAAATTATAAAATATTGAGACAAAAATTGTTATAAAGAGAGCATTGCAAAAAACACCATAAACTAATAAATAAATAAATAAATAAAAATAAAAAATTGCAGCAATTGTTTCCGGTTGAAATAGCACGAAGACCCTTCATCAGGCGAAAAAAAGTGGGCACGAGTGCAGCAAAAGTAATTTGCTGCAATCGTGCTTTTTGTTAAACTCACGAAGGTATGTGTTATTATTTCAACCTAAAAGATCTGATGCATCTATTTTTTTCTTTTTCGGGGGGAGGGGGGGGGGCAATGATTATGTTTATTTACAAATTTTTCTATTTATTACTACAGTACAAAATCTCAAATCCGCCGGACCGTGGCCTTTCCGGATTTCGGACTTTTCCGGATTTTAGGTCACTTTCTGATTTACGGCAATAAGAAAACGGACATCTCCATTCCGAACGTCCTTTTAGTTAATAACTAGGTTACGCCGCCCGAGGGTGCGATTTCTTAAGAAATTGGAGTATACTCTCAAGTAACATGTACAATACTTTGAATAAACACCATAAAATTTTGCAAACAAAACGGAGGCAGTAACGCTTGCGCTTTGTTTGCCGCACTCGTGCCTACTTCGTTTGCCTGATGAAGGATCATGTTTTCTTTCCATCCGAAACGATTGTTGCGAGCTCTTACATTTTATTGTGGTTACTCTTATTACTTTTAAACACCAATTCTGTGGTGCTTTTTTATTATAACTCTCAAGTATCCAGAAAATCTTGAATATTTTTATTTTCTCCTACATCAAATGGTACCCAGTTGATAATTTTTTTCCCTTCTTTTTAAAACAGCAGGGCAGATGAATCAGCTTCCTTTTTTTCTCTCTGTGTTTATCTTCATTTAGAATTAATTATCACAGCTGTCACTCTTAACCAGGCCGCCACAAAGAACTTTTTCGTGTTGTTGATAGTCCAATGGGATCTTTACCCCTCCCCAACTCTCTTCAATGTCCTTGAGTGAATAATTTTTCGACGTGCGATACCGAAAGATGATTTTGCAGTTTTATACAGATGACGTTATTTGAACTTAATTGACCTGTGCCAATTTATTTTCATTAGGTTTGGAAAGCAGATTCTGAAAAGGGTAAAAGAAGAAGGGAATACAGTTTCAGCTGAAAGAAAAAATATATATATATCGTTCGGTTGAGTAAAGAGATAACGGAATTAGGAAGAAAAAGAAAAGTGCATTTGTCGTTGTAGTTATAAATATTTGAGAGTTTTATCCGCCAATTACCTATTTAAATAATATTTTTAGAATTCCATAAAACTCATATATGTTATACAGGTTTTCGAGATTTACTACAGGACGCTTGTCATAAAAAGTTGTACAGGTAACACAAATGGTTTCAGTATAAAAATTCATAAAATAATTTGGATACATTACAGTTTAAAAGAAACTTCTTATCAGCGCATGAAAAAATCTTTATACAACGCTAAAATACAGATCAACATAAATTTTATAGATGCAATAAGAAATGGTTCCGATCAAAAATGATAAAATAAGTAATTGTGGTTCATTTAACAGTGATGCACAAAAATATTCTTATACGTTGCGGGAAATTGAGGTGGAAACTATTTCAGTTTCGTAAAAGTGAAATTATTTTTCAAACTTGCATTTAAAAAATAATAATAAATAAATAAATAAAATAAAACAGTTTGTTATGGCTACCACTTTTTTTCTTTTCCTATAATAGTTTATAGAAATTACATATTAAAATTATTATCTATGAAAATTATTTTCTATGATGGAGATAGGCGATTTTCATTTAAAAGAAGTACAATATACTAAATTTCGAAAGAAAATCCATTTTATGGTAATATATGTATAGTAATATATGTATATATGAAGAAATTTTTCGACATTCGGTTTTCGAAGTATTTGCATGTTTTGAGATTCCTGAACACGATTTGACCATTTTTAGAAAATTTCACTCTGTAAGTGTGTATAAAAAAAAATTGTGGACGCTGTATCTCACGAACCAATGGACGAAATTTAACCAAATTTGTTATTTAACCAAACTTGATTAAAATCGTTCCCGATTACATTTGTGGATCATTCAAGATCCATAATTTTTATTTTATTAAATCAATTAAAATAATAATAACAATAATAAAATACTAGAAAGTTAGCGACTATCATAATTTACTAAAATGGATCAACTGGATATTTGTTATATAGTTCTAGAAATCATTTTGTTATAACAATGGCTTTAGAGTCAAACATTTTTAAAAAATAGTATTTAAAAAATAATACAAAAACAAATTAATAATTGAATTACTTACTCATATATTCTTTTTACGAGATTTTCAATCTCGCACCCGCACCCGCAGACTACAACAACGAACAAGAACTTCCTATGAAATGGCGGACAGCGAGGGAATTTCAAATCAACAGAAAAAGAATCACAGCGCCCTCTATGCATACAAATTGGTTATGGCCTAATAATTTGTGGCCACAACATGAAAAACATGATGTTGGCCGTGTCGTGATAGCCTGCATAAGGCCAACTGTGTTTATGCCACTTCTGGGCCACCGACCATTTTTCTTTAGGCTTCCATCACTGCTGGCAGCCACAAACGGCCCGCTCCTGGAGTTATATGGGGCAACCGGTAACTGATGGCAAGTGCAGGATGCCAGCAGTAGGCCATAACGAGCCCAGCAATATAAGTTTTGCTGGGTATATATATATATATATATATATTGAAAACCTTTTCAAACATTGTATTAGATGAAAATAAGCGTCACATGAAGTACTAGAAAAATTATGAATAAGTCCATGAGGCAATTAATAAATTTTAATAACAGGAGACTTAGCGTTGGAATATTAAAACCCGAATAAACTACTACGTCAGAAACGCCAATTTTGCATTTCCAATATTTTTCTTTGGCGTTTCTGATGTAGTAGTTTATTCGGGTTTTAATTAATAAATGTTATTGAAATGCTAAAAGTTTTATGATGTTATATAATAATAATAATAATAATTGAAATTAATTTTTATTTTCCCTCCATTTTCGGCTTTTACAATCAAATTTTTTTTTTCTATTTTATGATAGATGCGATATATATTGAACCGCAGTGTACTATGCATTTAGAATTGCATAAATGAATATTAAAACATATATTTAAAAAAATCCACTGTTCCAAGTATTTTGACAGTAAAATAAGGAAGCAAATATAGGTCGAAAAAAAAAAAAAAAACAGTTTTCCATATAAAGCTTTAAACGTTAAGTATTAATATTTAGGTAAATGTAATTAAATTCATGTTATCAGTCATGTCTTTAAATTACTAGGAAGGAAGACAATGTCATCCAATCTCTTCATTTAAAAGCTTAGATTCATTAGTAAAGCAAAAAACAATCTTCGGAGAAAACATTTTGTGAATAAAAATTAATGCAAATTTTACCTGCACCCGACCAGCAAAGCAGGTAATAAGCGATCACCCGACCCGATGCGTTTCTCTCTTGTGAGAAATGCGTCCTCTCTTGCGATTAAAAAGGTAGAAAGTATGGATCCCGGAAAAAAGGGCACGGAAGAAAGGGCACCGGTAAAAAGGGCACCCGGAAAAAAGGGCACTTTTCCAATTCGCAAATCGCAAAATAATAAATATCAATTAATGAATTTAAAAAATGACTTTCAAACTACATTTTTAGAAATTTCAATTGATTTGGTACAACATTCATTTAGTATATATCTCGGGGAAGAGGGGGGAGGGGGGCAGGAGCAGATCGAAAGAAAATAATTGTTTTTACAAAAACTCTAACCGATTTTAATGAAACTTTGTATAATCACGTACAATTTGTGAAAAAAATGGCAGTAAGTGGCAGGCAAACTTGGGGGGGGTTAAAGAGGGGGGGGCAGAGGAAAATAAAATTATCTTTTATAGTACCGTTTTACCGTTTTAATGATATATTCTATAATTATCACTTACTTTTTATGAACATCACAATGAGTGTATTACACATCTGGGGGGGGGGCGCAGATAAAAGTAAAAAATATTATTCTTTAAACTACCGTATACTCGATTAAAAATAAAAACTTTGTATATATACAACTTCCTGCTTATGAAAATTACAGTGAGTCTACACATATCTGGACGAATTGCTACGGGGAGGGGGGGGGCAGAGTGAAGAAAATATTTGTTTTTATATCACCATGCTACATATTTATATTAAACTTTCTACGAGTATCTTTCATTTTATTAAAATTATAGTGAAAGTTACCTATAATTGATAAAGGGGGGGGGGGGGGGGTACTGGGGCAAATGAAAAATAAAATAATCTTTTTAAAAAACACTTATTACCGTTTGTTTTATTGTTTTATTTGCATTTTGTGTAAATATCAGTTAGTATTAATGAAAAATTACAGGGAGGTACTCAAAAATTCAATGTATGATTTAAATCTGTAAAAAAGTTGCTCAAAAATGATATTTCTTCTTTTAATCTGTCTCTTTTGTCCATCCACCCCCCTCACGTAGAAATAAAAAACTTACGCTTTCGTTGATGATTAGCATGAGTTTTACAAGGAGAAATTAAGAAAAGTGCCCTTAGTATTTGATACTTACGCAAAATGCAAATAAAACAATAAAACAAACGATAATAAGTGTTGTTTAAAAAGATTATTTTATTTTCCATCTGTCCCCCCCTACCCCCCCCCCCCTTATCAACTTTAGTTAACTTTCACTATAATTTTAATAAAATGAAAGTGATAGTGGTACAAAGTTAGTAGGTAGCATGGTTATATAAAAACAAACATTTTCTTCACTCTGCCCCCTCTTAGCAAATCGTCCAGATATGTGTACACTCACTGTAACTTTTCATAAGCAGAAAATTGCGTAGATACAATTTTTTTTTAAATCGACAATGCGGTAGTTTAAAGAATAATATATTTTACTTCTATCTGCGTCCCCCTTGTCCCCCCCGTCAAATGTATAATACCCTCATTTTGATCTTCATAAAAGTAAGTGATAGCTACAGAATATGTCATTAAAATCGGTAAAATGGTGATATAAAAAATATTTTATTTTCCTCTGTCCCCCCTCTCTTTAACCCCCCCCCCTCCCAAGTATGTCTGACCTTACTGTGATTTTTTTAACAAATTGTATTCTATTATACAAAGTTTTTGTTTAAATCGATAATAGTGTAGTTTAAAGAAGAATATATTTTATTTCCATCGGTTCCCCCTTGCCTTCCCCCCCCCGCAGGTATATAATGCACTCATTGTAATCTTCATGAAAATTAAGTGGTAGTTATGGAATATATCATTAAAATCGCTAAAAGGGTGATATAAAGAATCACTTTATTTTCCTCTCCCCCCTCTCTTGTTTAACCGCCCCCCTCCACCCCCTCCCCCCCACTAAGTATGTCTGACACTTACTGTAAATTTTTAATAAATTATACGTGATTGTACAAAAAAATTTTTGATCAATAATAGAGTAATATAAGAAGAATATATTTTATTTTTATCTGCCCCCCCCCCTTGCTCCCCCCGGGTATATAGTACACTCACTGTGATCTTCATAAAAAGTTAGTGATAGTTATAGAATATATCATTAAAGTAGGTAAAACTGTGATATAAAAGATAATTTTATTTTTCTCTGCACCTCCCTCTTTAACCCCCCACCCCTAAAGTTTGCCTTACACTTACAGTAATTTTTTCACAAATTGTACGTGATTATACAAAGTTTCATTAAAATCGGTAAGAGTTTATGTAAAACAATTGTTTTCTTTCGATCTGCTTCTGCTCCCCCTCCCCCTCCCCCCATCTTCCCCGAGGTATATACTAAATTAATGTTGTACCAAATCAATTGAAATTTCTAAATCTGTAATTTGAAAGCCATTCTTATATATCATTATTTGATATTTATTATTTTGCGATTTGCGAATTGAAAAAGTGCCCTTTTTTCCGGGTGCCCTTTCTTCCAGTGCCCTTTTTTCCGGGTGCCCTTTTTTCCGGTGCCCTTTTTTCCCGGGATTGCTACCAAGAATATAAAATTTTTTTCCCAAAGGAATAAAATCCATATGAGTTTGAGTTACTTTTCCCGCTCAAATACATGAGGAAACGAACTTTGCTCAGCTCAAGTTCACAATTTAAAATCGAGCGAAATTCAGCTCAAAACTGAAAAAGTTTTAATTAAACTCATGAACGCGGTTCTGCGCAACACTGATTTAAAACAACGGAACCTCTAAATGATAGAATTTGTTTTCTATTAATAAGTTCTCATGCCCATAAACAAACGTATTGAAAATTTGAGAATAAAAAGCCATGCAAAAACAGTGGGTACACTATTCAGAAGTGTTTGCTAAATAAATTTTTACCACAATTAAATTAATAAGTTATAATTAAGAATTATAAGTTAATAAGTTTAATTAAGCGTAAAATTAAAAATAATTTTCATGGTAATTAGTAATTTTTGAAAAAAAAAAAAAAAAAGGGAAATTACCCATGAAAGTGTTCACAGAGAATAAGATCTATTAAAAAAAAAAAAAAAAAAAAAAAATGTACGTAAAAATGAACTTTTAGTGAGCTTCGCTCGTTTTTAAAAATGAACTTGAACTGAACGCGTTCATTTCTTTCAGACATGAGTTTGAGCGCGAACTAACTCGTTTTTTACACGATGAACTTGAGTTTGAACTAGTTCGTTTTTTTTGGGAACTTGCACAACACTGGATAGGACCTACGTAAAAATGTAGAAATATTATAGAGCTGGGCTTTTATTTAAAATGTATTACTGACAACTTGAAGATTATTTGAAAAAAAAACTATGGCTAAAGTACCCACATCTAATTTTGTCTGCAGTCATCTAGTTATCCGTAAAATATTTTACCGTACAACGGATGAAAACATTTTACGAATAACTAGATGACTGTTGTTGGCTAACGTCGAGTCAAAATGAGATGTGGGTACGTTAGCAATTCTACATATAGGTCACACGAAAAAAACTAATGTTGGAGAAATGAATCCGTGAAGTTATAGACGCTGCTCCGTCCTTGAAGATGTGTTGAAGGTCACACACACAAAAAAAAAAAAAAAATTTTTTTTTTTTTTTTTTGAGTGGGCGTGGCTTGCCTTCACACTATATAAACATGCTGTCTTAGTCTATTTGTCCATACAAAGACATGTGGTAGCTATACATACTAATATAAACTCCTGTTCGCATACTTTTATTAGAGAAAATTGCATCAATTGTCGTACCGCCTCTCGTCGTATAGTGTTTGGGATTCGTTCGTAGATCTAAGTTCAGGACTTGTAACCCCTCCATAAAGTCTTTTCCGTCTTCTGAATTAAAATCTATATTAAAATCCCCTACCAGCACCGTTTTGAAATCTTCGTCCTCTTGCAGGAGAGCTTCTGCTATAACTTCGCCTTTTTGTTCGTCATTGGCTTGCGGACTTGCATATACCAAGACAAATCTTATATTATTGAGTATGTAACATACTAAAACTTGGACTCTGTCTTGGTTTATACTGAAGGTTTTTCTCGATAAATTTGATAATCCTTGTCGGATATAGGTTATAACGCCGCATTTCTTTCGAGGCTTTCTTGGATCATCATTGCTATGAATTACACCAGCCATTACAAATCCTGGAAATGCAAAGTAATCTGCGGGTAACGTTCCCGTTTCTGCTAGCATAATTATATCACTCTTCATGAAGCATGGATCGGCCAATACGTCTTCGTAATGAGTGGATAATCCTTCAACATTATGGTACATAAACTGAATGCCAGCGAAATCTCCTCTTTCATGAAGAGAAATTAGCGGAATTGTTCTTAATATAGCTAGTTCTTTTGCCACGGGATCGTTTTCAGATGGTGCCTCAATCGTTACAAATTCGTCCTCTACATACAATCCGTCAGCTTTCGTCGCTTGTGATGACCCGACATAAACTAAACTTAGGCTCATATTTTTGCTAAGATGTACAGCACACTCGTTGCACCTTGCGATTTATGAATGGCCTCAGATACAACGATGGGTCTCTAGCGACACTTAAAGCCAAATTTCTTATTCTATAGATATTTTTCCTCATTCGCTCAACGGGTTCAATCCAGGATTGATGCCATGACGCAGCATATATCTTATGAGCAGCTTATGAATTTAAGAACAGCTTGCGTGCGTCAAAACGAAATATATACGGTTGGTGAAGGGGTATAAAATAAACGAGCTTCAGGACGAAGTGATAACGCAGCCGAGATGAAGAATGCTTAATGCAGGCTTAGTCTTTGAAAATAATGACTGGATAGGCATTAGCAAAATCATTTAAATACTAATGCCTAAATTAATTTCTTTAATCGGCAACAGGGTTACAACCCAAACTTATCTGCAAAATCATATAAATTTTCAGCGCCTAGAATCGACTTGACGAAAACATTTTACGGTTGACAGTATCTTGTCATTTGGACGGATCTTGTCATTTGTCAGACAAAAGTTTATAAAAATCTTGTTTTCAAAGCCAATATTGTATAAATAACGCTATTCCCATCCCATTTTAAAGGAAATGGGTTTAGACATCAGGAGCTAGTTTATGCATGACCTTACAGTAGAAGAAATAAATTCCACTCCCACCCACCCTAATAGATATACTATATATATACTATATATATAGACTGCAGCGCCATCTACAATGATTGGATAAAGAAATATAATTTTAGAGGCCAACTGAAAAATATAACTTTAGCGGCCAACTGAGAAATATAACTTTAGCAGCCAACTGAGAAATATAACTTTAGAAATATAACTTTAGAAACCAACTTCATCAACCAACCAACCAACTGTAAAAAAAAAAAAAAAAAAAAAATTTTTTTTTTTTTTTTTTTTTTTTTTTGAGTGGGCGTGGCTTGTCTTCATACTATATAAATAACGGCTGCCGTACTCAAATCATCATTCTGTTTCCAGCAACAGTCTTCTCCTGCCTTGTCCTGTTTACCATTGAAACAACATTTGCTATATATACGCCTATCTTCTAAATTTTATACCATAACGCTTTGACAATGAGCCATCGCATTGAAATCGCTTTCCATTATCTACTTCGAGACTGTGTTCAGTTGGCAAACGATTTGGATACTGAAGATGAGATGTTGGTCGACGACGCGAATTACATGGATTTAAAATTTAGTCTGAGAGAACATAAATTCGGTCTTTCAATTTTGAGAATGCTTGAAGAATATTTTCAGATTCCGCCCCAGCATACTGGTATTACTGTTAAAAAGGTCGGAGACATTATTGTCGAGCTGAAGAAAAAATTAAATGATATTATCGAGTCAAATTCGATATCTCCTAGAGTCAGTAACTTGTTTCGCGATAAAACGTTAACAAATCATAGCTGGCGAGGTCGCGATTGCTATCAGCCTTGGGTAATGGAGTGTTTGATTGTTACCGGACAATTTCTTGGAGAATGTTTTAACAAATTTCCATACAAATGTGATAAGTATTTCAATTTGGCATATGAAGCGTTGATGGATATTTTGATGGATAATAATTTGCTAACTTATATCGCAGTGGATCTGTCTCTTGGGAGGGATCCGTTTGGCAAACCTGGGATTAAAGTAAAATCTATCTTGGACTTAGATGATTGGTGTTTCTTTACATTTCAGTTAAACGAAGAACAGGAGCAAAAATTGTACGAGAAGTGCCCTTAGTTAAAAATTACATTCTTTGAAAAAAAAAAAAAAAAAAAAAAAAAATTTTTTTTTTTTTTTTTTTTTTTTTTTTAGTGGTCGTGTCTTCTACCTATATATACAATAGTTTTACTGGTTGGCTGTTATAAACCTTTCTAAGTTTATGCGGACATGATAGCTAGAAGACTGTTGCTGACGGACCATGTAAGTATTATTTTTTTTTACGTTCACGAAATTGAATAATTTTTTTAATGTCTTCGGTGTCTAGGTTGAGTTTCTAATGTCTACGTGACCAATAGCCTAGGTTGTAGTTCTAATATCTGCAGGACCCGTTTCTAATGGCCGATGTTGTATTTCTAACGTCTACATTCTAAGGGTCTATGTTAAGTTTCTAACAGCCTAAGTAAAATTTCTAATGTCACCTAGTTTGAAGTTATAATGTCTACATGGCTCGTTTCTAACATCTTAAGTTGAATTTCTAATAAATTCTTTTAGTGCCAACATTGGATGCGTACCGATTGTAATTTTCAAGGGATATGGCTTAGCTATAAGATAAATATGTATCTTGGTAAAATATACAGACTCGATAGCTAAATTTAAGGAATCTGAATTTAAAAATTTAATTTTTTCGTTTAAATTTTGCCGTGTAAAATTTAAATATTTTAAAGACTAAGTGTGGCAGTCATTACAATCTGATCTCTAATTTTCAAGGGATATGGCTTAGCTATAAGATAAATATGAATCTTGGTAAAATATACCGACTCGATAGCTAAATTTAAGGGATCTGAATTTAAAAATTTAATTTTTTCGTTTAAAACTTGCATTTTTTATGTAAAATTTAAAATTTTTAAAGACTAAGCTATATGTGCCAGTCATTATAATCTGATCTCTATAAAAAGATTTTCGAGAGACAGGATATTATGCAAGCCTTTCCTCAGGATGCCCGGTTAAAATTACAATCAGATCTCTATAAAAAGATTTTTCGAGAGACAGGATATTATGTAAGCCTTTCCTCAGGACCGGTTAAAATTATAATCAGATCTGTAAAAAATTGTTCGAGAACTATTGAAAGGATATTATGCCTCTAACGGCCTAAGCTGAATCTCTAATATCACCGTTTTAAAAGTCTATGTACAATGTCTAATGTCTGCCGTCGTAAGACTTAAACATTATCTAGTCTGAGGTCGTGAAGAAATTGTCAGTGGATTTCATGAGGGCCAGAATCTAAAGATTTCTCTACGCCCGTTGGCAAGAATCATGTAGGATAGGAGCTCTAAAAGGGTTGGCAGATTTAAAGCTGGTAAATTTAAAAAATACTATATGTCTGTTGGCCGATCTTCGATACACTATAGAAATGCGAGAGCCGATGATTGTGAAAGTGTTCAAGAGAGTGTAAATGCTCGAATATTATCGCTGGCGACTGTCTCTTGTACCTGTGTTTATCGCAAAAACAATACACTAGCTGAATTTGTGGTACTTGAGGGTGGGAGCTAAAAATAGATGGGGAAAAATGTAGACATTTTATAGAGGTCTATGCTAGCCGTAGCATTTAACAAGACTACCGATATCGATACATATTATTTTTTACCAAATACATGTATCCATTTAAAATTCTTACAATAGCCTGTAATCAATTAAATTGGCCCGTCCTAAAAATATCGATACATATTATTTTTTTTCCAAATACGTGTATCCATTAAAAAAATCTTATGCAAGCCCACTGATCCGTTGAATCTTTCCAATATTGCCAAATCTTTAAAATTCCTAAAATTAGATCGAGACGGTCCTTTCGTGCTTGCATGACTATGTTGGCGATACCAATAGGATGGCTAAACTCGATACGGCCGATTAGAATGTTGAGAAAGGATTTGAGAGAGGAATGTTTATATACAACCAAGCCAGGCTTTTCCAAACGGATTAGATGACTGTTGTTGGCAGACAAAATGAGATGTTAGCCATTCTATATATAGGCTACACGAAAAAAACTAATGTTGAATAAATTAAGTTTGCTCCGTCAAGTTATTGATACTGCTCCGTCCTTGAAGATGTGTTCAAGGTCAAACTAAAAAAAAAAAAAAAAAAAAAAAAAAAATTTTTTTTTTTTTTTTTTTTTTTCACATCTTCAAGGACGGAGCAGTATCTATAACTTGACGGATTGTTCAAACATTAGTTTTTTCCATGTAACTTATATATAGAATCGCTAACGTACCCACATCTCATTTTGTCTCGACGTCTGCCGACAACAGTCATCTAAATATCCGTTTGGAAAGCCTGGCTTGGATCTATATAAACATTAGCATTGCTGGCCTACCAGGTCTAAAGAAATCATTGGGTCCATCCAAAATTATTTTCGTGACTAGATTATAGGGTCTGGCAAGCCATCTACATAATCATATAAATTTTCAGCACCTATAATTGAGTATGAAATAAAATATTTTTTTTATCTGTATTTAAACATGCAGACATTTCCGCTTCGCGGAAATGTCTGCATGTTTAAATACAGATAAAAAAAATATTTTATTTCTATTTCTTTTTCCATGTAACCTATATATAGAATCGCTAACGTACCCACATCTCATTTTGTCTCTACGTCTGCAGTCATCCGCTTGGAAAAGCCTGGCTTGGCTCTCTAAACATTAGCATTGCTGACCTCTAAAGAAGTCATTGGGTCCGTCCATCCATGACCAGTATATCTAATCATGTTATCATGAAACTAGTTTATGAAACGACATGGCCATATCATTAGAATAGCTATCCAAAATTAGAATGGCCATCCAAAATTATTTTCGTGACCATTCGATCTCGTCCTGCGAAGTGTTGGATTTGCCAGCTCAGAATACCTATATCAATATTGGCTGGATCCGTAAAAATTTAAAAGGGGCCTCGATAAAATTGAAAGAGGCTGGGAGATAAACATAGCAGATAAATTGCAGACCAGGAAAACTGAACACGTAGAGAGTAGCAACCCATATTCTAAAAATTTAAACGTAATTATGAAAATAGTATTGACGAGATGCCATTCGTTTGCCAATGACAAGAGTAGCGGTTTTAATTTATGGGATACTCACGGGTTTAATTTTTCGACAACACGTTTTGATAGACGGACTTAGGCTTTGAAAATATTAGCTGGTCTCTCTCCAAGCAACAATTTTATTTTCTTAAATACGACTTAATTTTTTCGTTTTTACAGATTACCTTATGAAGGCTTAGTCTTTGAAAATATTGATTGGTGTCGGGGATCTATATAAGCATTAGCAAAATAATTTAAATTCTAATGTGTAAATTAATTTATTTATTTGGAGATTGTTAATTCCAGATTGCTTTCAAAGCCAATATTGTATAAATAACGCTATCCCATCCTATTTTAAAGGAAATGGGTTTAGACATCAGGAGCTAGTTTATGCATGACCTTACAGTAGAAGAAATAAATTCCACTCCCACCCACCCTAATAGATATACTATATATATACTATATATATAGACTGCAGCGCCATCTACAATGATTGGATAAAGAAATATAAATTTAGCAACCAACTGAGAAATGTAACTTTAGAAACCAATTGAGAAATATAACTTTAGAAACCAACCATCATATCAACCATCATATCAATCAACCAACCAACCAACTGTGAAAAAAAAAAAAAAAAAATTTTTTTTTTTTTTTTTTTTTTTTTTTTTTCAGTTGGTTGGTTGGTTGGTTGATTGATATATATTTTGTATAAATAGCGGCTCCGTACTCAAGCTACATTCATTCTGTCTTCTAGCATATTTATTGAAAAAGCTTATTGGAACGTTTCTAGTTTATGTCTGGCAGATTAACAATACGCTATCCTATCCTGTTTCTAATCTATTCAAACTTTTTACGATGATTAAGTATCACGAGCCAAATTTATTCTGGCGTCATGCCTCTGTGGCTTAATGATTCTGTATACAAATTTATTATGTCTTCCAAAGTCTCAAATAAGATTTCTACAATACAAGCTTAAAATATTTACTTATGTCTCCCAGAGCCCCATGTTAAATTTCTAACGTCACCACATTGAATTTGTAATGTCTGCATGGCTCGTTTCAAATATCTACCGTTTATGGCCTCCTCTCAAGCAATTTTGTATGAATTGAAACGCGAACGCACATAGCCTTTGAAACGTAAAATAATGTAGTTTATGCTATGTCTGAAATACCTTGAAACGTTAAAAAATTGTCGTTACCCATGATTGTTTTCATCCATGAAAGGTCTTCTTGCGTGTTTGAGAATGCGACATGAAATATTTCAAGAGAGTGTGAATGCTCGAATAATATCGCTGTCGACTGTCTCTTGTACCTGTGTTTATCGCAATAACTATACACTAGCTAAATTTGCGGTACTTGAGTGTGGGAGCTAAAAATAGATCGGACCGATGTAGAAATTTTATAGGACAGGCTTTTATTTAAAATGTTTTACCGACGACTTGAAGATTATTTGGACTCATGTTGAGTAAATGAATCCGTGAAATTCTAGAAATCATTAGGTCACCAGTATATCTAATCATGTTATCATGAAACTGGTTTATGAAACGACAAGGCCATATTATTAGAATGGATTTGAGAGAGGAATGTTTATATACAGCCAAGCCAGGCTTTTCCAAACGGATTAGATGACTGTTGTTGGCAGACAAAATGAGATGTTAGCCATTCTATATATAGGCTACACGAAAAAAACTAATGTTGAATAAATTAAGTTTGCTCCGTCAAGTTATTGATACTGCTCCGTCCTTGAAGATGTGTTGAAGGTCAAACTAAAAAAAAAAAAAAAAAAAAAAAAATTTTTTTTTTTTTTTTTTTTTTCATGTGACCTTCAACGCATCTTCAAGGACGGATCTGTAACTTGACGGATTCATTTATACGACATTTGTTTTTCCATGTAACCTATATATAGAATTGCTAACGTACCCACATCTCATTTTGTCTCGACGTCTGCAGACGACAGTCATCTAAATATCCGTTTGGAAAAGCCTGGCTTGGCTCTCTAAACATTAGCATTGCTGGCCTACCGGGTCTAAAGAATTCATTGGGTCCGTCCATCCAAAATCGTGACCAGATGGCGGTATATCTAATCATGTTATCATGAAAGTGATTTATGAAACGACATGGCCATATCATTAGAATAGCTATCCAAAATTAGAATGGCCATCCAAAATTATTTGCGTGACCATTCGATCTCGTCCTGCGAAGTGTTGGATTTTCCAGCTCAGTATATTTTCAGTATACCTATACCAATATTAGCTGGATCCGTAAAAATTTAAAAAGAGACCTCGATAAAATTTGAAACAGACTGGGAGATAAACGTAGCAATTGAATTGACCAGGAGAGACCCATATTGTAAAAATTTAAACGTAATTATGAAAATAGAGAGATAATGATTAAGTATTGTATAAATAGCGGCTCCGTACTCAAGCTACATTCATTCTGTCTTAGCATGTTTATTGAAAAAAGCTGATTAGATATCTTCTAGTTTATGTCCGACCAGACAATACGTTATTGGGTCCTGTTTCTAATCTATTCCAATTTTCACGATGGCCCTTATCAAATACCACGAAATCACAAGCCAAATTTTTTCGGGCATACCTTTAATCGCTACCGGATGGCTCTAATATTGGTATTGGCCGAATGGCTAACATATCAATGTAAAATGGCTAACGTATCCAAATAATCATTGTGTATGACCAGCAACAGTCTGGCTTCATGATAATATTCTATAAACACCCATGACCTGATTTCATGAAACGTGCAACATCTTGTCCATACGATAGTCTATAAAATCTTGCTTTCAAAGCCAATATTGTATAAATAACGCTATCCAATCCTATTTTAAAGGAAATGGGTTTAGACAACAGGAGCTGGTTTATGCATGACCTTACAGTAGAAGAAATAAATTCCACTCCCACCCACCCTAATAGATATACTATATATATAGACTACAGCGCCATCTACAATGAATTTGATTGGATAAAGAAATATAAATTTAGCAACCAAATGAGAAATATAACTTTAGAAACTAACTGAGAAATATAACTTTAGAAAAAAACTTAATCAACCAACCAACCAACCTTAAAAAAAAAAAAAAAAAAAAAAAAAAATTTTTTTTTTTTTTTTTTTTTTCATGTGACCTTGACCACATCTTCAAGGACGGAGTGGTATCTGTAACTTGACGGATTCATTTATTCAACATTAGTTTTTCCGTGTAACCTATATATAGAATGGCTAACATGCCCACATCTCATTTTGTCTCGACGTCTGCCGACAACAGTCATCTAAATATCCGTTTGGAAAGCCTAGCTTGGCTCTATATAAACATTAGCATTGCTGGCCTACCAGGTCTAAAGAAATCATTGAGTCCATCCAAAATTATTTTCGTGACTAGATTTTAGGGTCTGGCAAGCCATCTGCATAATCATATAAATTTTCAGCCCCTATAATCGAGTATGAAATAAAATATTTTTTTTATCTGTATTTAAACATGCAGACATTTCCGCGAAGCGGAAATGTCTGCATGTTTAAATACAGATAAAAAAAAATATTTTATTTCATTTCTTTTAAATTCTAATGTCTAAATTTACAATATTAGGATATTTTTTAAAAATTTATAGAATACTCACAGGTTGTATTTTGTTTTTTTCGACAACGAGATTTGATAGAGGGGCTTAGGCTTTGAAAATATTAACTGGACTCTCTCCAAGCAACAATTTTATTTTCTTAAATGTAACTTAATTTTTTCGTTTTTACAGATTACCTTATGAAGGCTCAGTCTTTGAAAATAATGACTGGATCTATATAAGCATTAGCAAAATCATTTAAATACTAATGTCTAAATTTACAATATTAGAATAAAATCTTGTAAATTGACAGGATACTCATGGGTTGGATTTGGTTTTCTCGACAACTTGAGGATTATTTGGAAAAGAACTAATGTTGAATAAATTAAATTAGCTTCGTCAAGTCCGTCCTTGAAGTTGCGTCAAGGTCACATTAAAAAAAAAAAAAAAAAAAAAAAAAAAAAAAAAAATTTTTTTTTTTTTTTTTTTTTTTTTTTTTTATGTGTCCTTGAGCATATCTTCAAGGACGGAATTGACGACTTCATTTATTCGATATTAGTTTTTTTCGTTTGATCTATATATAGAATGGCTAACGTACCCACATTGTCTCGCCAACAACAGTCTAGTAAAATCTTTTAAATTCTAATGTCTAAATTTACAATATTAGCATAAAGTCTTGTAAATGAAATCTGCTGCGTCTTGCTGTAAAAATATACATTCTGTATGTCGATTCAAGTCATAGCTGCGATCTTCTTCTGTGGCTGATCTTTCAGCATTTGATTTTTTCAACGTCGGCACTAATTTTCAAATACGCAGATCTGTTGTAATATTTAAGTCATTAGTTTTATCGTTTTCTGGAATCCATTCTTTGCGTTGTCTTCAAGATTTTGTATAGGATATATATTAACGAAACCATTAATGCCATATGAATTCTTTGTAAGCAAGAAACCTTAAATATTTTTTATTGTAGATTTCAGCTTCACTAGCCTCTTTTCTACAATAGGGGCAACGCTTCGAAAATTTAAACCAAAACATGATGCATTGCATGTGAAAAGTATGGTTGCATGACAATCTGAGACCTTTTCGTTTAAACAGTCTTATGGTTCTCAGACATATGGAACACTCAAGCTTAGATGCGTCGGACTTAGGAACAGCCTTGGGTGCAGACATCATAGAAACGCTTAAAAGCACAAATGATTCGATAGCGCTGAGCTCTGGACTTTATATACTGATAAACGTTTTCCATGAAAACATATATATATAGCCAGTCAAGGTTCAAGGTCACACGAAAAAAAAAAAAAAAAAATTTTTTTTTTTTTTTTCGTGTGACCTTTATATAATTATCTATTTGTCTCCACACTCTTATTGTCTCTCAACATTTGTCAATAACGGTGTTCTAGTCATTATGTCTCGTAATGTGTTTGAGCAATATCATAAAATTGAAACGGGCTGACCTGTATCTGCATTACATTATATATTTAACCTAAATATGGCTGCAATATCTTCGATCCGCTATAGAAATGCCTATGGCTTGGGTTGGCTATACATAATCATTAGCTTTGCTGGCTATTATAAAATTTTTCAAGTTCAGACACACTTTTTTGACAACACGTTTTACAGACTACCATCTGAGGGCTTAATATAAAAAACGATATATATACTAAATATTTTACTTAAAAACAAAATATAGCCTCTCTATAGATGCTCGAATATTTTTGTATGTATTTAAACCATACAAATTTTGCTTATATTATATTTCTACATGCTTTTTTGCTCTCTACATTCTGCCGCGCTTGCTCGTGCCTTTTTGTTACACATATGCCCTTTGTTTGTTCAATGCTCGAGGCTTTTTGTTTTGCTCAACTTTGCCCAACTATTTGTTTGTTCAATGCTCGAGGCTTTTTGTTTTGCTCAACTTTGCCCAACTATTTGTTTGTTTAAAGCTCGAGGTTTTTGTTACATAAATCCCCCCTTATTTGTTCAACGCTCTATACATTAAGATATGCTTTAAAAATTATGCAGTCAGTGCTCGATTCATTAATTCATGCTTTAACCATTATGCAGTCGCTGCTCGAAGCCTCTTTTGGTCATATACATTTTACGGGAATACAACACCCTAGTTTTGACCACGAAAATTTAAAACCTGTTCCAGTACTAATACGGTATCGTATACGATAACATAAATATTTATGTCTTTTTCAAAAATCATTTTTTCTAATTTGAAAGACAAAACGCCTCATATTTTCTAATCGAGTACCATGTAACTTCAGAGACCAACTCTGGCATTAGAAAAAATGAGATATTATGTCGCAAAAATTAGAAAAAGTGACCTTAGGGATCAGAGTATCAAATCTATAAAATAGCGACTCTTGTTGGTAAAATATTAATAACAAAATACATTTCGTATAAAACTGTCTATTTAAAAATGGAAATATCCAAACGATGCAGATATCGACTCATTGTTTCAAATTAACGTCAAATTTATGTAAACTAATATTTTATTTGTAAACTGATTTAACACATCTCAATCCTATATTTGAAGAAACAGTATACCGTTACATTTTTAATGATCCATTTCTTAAGCTTCACATTGTCAAATTCTAACTTTAAAAAAACAATTTCAAAATTTTTTTTTCTAAGTTTTCCAGATTTTCAAATCAGGGTTTAGACTTTGATATTTTCAATTGGACTTTATTTTGTTACGCGTTTCAGAAAATCTACTGTAAGATATCAGATAGAAAATTTTGACAAATTTGAAAGTACAGACGGAGACATGATAACTTGAAAACTGTTGTTGGCAGATGTCGAGAGAGAATGATGTGTGGGCATGTTAGCCATCCTATATATATATATATCAAAGCCACACCCACCTTAAAAAAAAAAAAAAAAAAAAAAATTTTTTTTTTTTTTTTTTTTTTTCACAGTTGGTTATATATAATTATTTATTTGTCCCTTCCTCTATTTGGTTAATACTATTTTCCTAATTGCTTTTCACGTTTCATTCGTCATGCTACTAAACGAATGGTATCTCGCTAATACTATTTTAATAATTACATTTAAATTTTTACAATTCCATTGCTACAGAGTCGATGCCTATACGATATGAGTACGTTTATCGTTTAATATTTGCCATGACGGTGGATGGCTCTCTTTTGTTTTTATAACTAAATAACATCTTTGCATGCCGTATAAGCATCTGTTAGCCGTCTTTTTGTCACATCCAACCGATTTATAAATTTCTCTAATAGAATGAGGAATGTGAGGCTGCAGAGATAAAAATTTAAAAATTTTATATTGAATAGTTTTATCGGCCGCTTGAATAGCATAAGCGTTTTCCAGCTTACCACATTTTCTTTTGAATGTACCCAATGAGTTGTTCAGCATCGCACTAGATTTGAGGGTCGAAAAATCCTCAGCACCAACGCATATGGATAAATCTTTCGACGTTTCCTGAGTATCCATGACCTTATCTTCAGAATCTGGACTGCGAGGGGGTTCGATGATCGAATGAGCCCGTTTGCAGTACCCTCGAAGCCAGTCTTGGAGATTCGTATCGCCTTCTTCGCGAACCGTGATTTTGAATGCATCTTTTCGATTGAAGGGTATTACCATTGGATAAGAGGCATTGATTCTTCCTTCATGCCAAAGGTTTTTTATGATAAACAAGTCTTCGAGAGACATTCGATTAGATTTTTGGATGACCGCCATCATCTCTTCGAAATCAAACACGAGTCTGTAACTCTTTGTCAAATGTGAGACCTGCGGAATCAGACTGGACAAGTCTTTTCTTGCGTGCTGAACTACGAAACTGCGTGGACGTGCGTATTTCAGCATTATACCCACTTCAAAAGCCCCAAAATATGTTTTGCCGTCTGAAGCTACGGCTGCGAGCAAACAAAGTTTGTTGGCAAACGAGACTTTAAGCCACATGTCTGTGTTGTGAAAATGGAATCCGAGACACGATTTTATAAACTCAGAGAGCGAAGAAATATTATACGTTGACTGGATCTTGCAGAAGGTCTTCTAAAACGCGTCCAGTTAATATTTACAAAGACTAAGCACTCATATGGTAAACTGTAAAATTTGTTGTAGAAAAAATGACAAAGTCTAGCACATTCTATTGGAAGGTCCTAGAATTGAAAAATGTATAACAACCAGCAAAGCTGACGCTTATATATAGCCAAGCCACGCCCACGTAATCATTAAAAAAAAAAAAAAAAAAAAAAAAAAAAATTTTTTTTTTTTTTTTTTTTTTTTTTTTTCATGTGACCTTGACGCAACTTCAAGGACGGACTTGACGAAGCAAACTTCATTTATTCAACATTAGTTCTTTTCCAAATAATCTTCAAGTTGTCGAAAAGAGCAAATCCAACCCGTGAGTATCCTATAAATTTACAAGATTTTATTCTAATGTTGTAAATTTAGACATTAGAATTTAAATGATTTTGCTAATGCTTATATAAATTCACGACACCAGTCACGGTTAATATATTTGACATTACATATTTGTACAAGGCTTGAAAAAAATAAAATTGGTAGAATTAAAAAAAAGACATTCACTGTCAGTGCTTAGAAAATGCTCCTTTTAATATCCTAACAATTTTCGTTTAAGTGTTGCAATTTTAAATTTTAAGTCTGCAATTTTGTATTTTATGTTGCCTGTCTCTCTTTCAATGTTGGCAATATCTAATTTTAAGTTGACACTTTCTAATTTTAAGTCTTCAGTATCTGTTTTCAAGATGATATTTTCTTCCCTCAAGCTGATAATTTCCTTTTCTGAGGTGTTTTTATTCCCTTTCAAATCATTTATTTCGCCATGTATATTAGAAAGAAATTCATAAAAACATCTATGTTCACTTTGGACACGTACCAGCTTTTCTTTTAATTCTACGTTTTCTTTTTCGACAGATTCCACCTTTAGTTTCAACTTTTGCATTGCGCTTTCGTTACGTGCTTGAAAAATGCTAAAACTAGAATTTTTTACATTTTCGTTGTCAGCCATCTTTAATATGACAAGGTGTGGCAATGTCGGCTGACCGAAACAAGTTATGACAATACGTCGCTTACACGGGTTTATATATAGCCAAGTCAGTGCTTAGAAAATGCTCCGCCCACGCGACCATTAAAAAAAAAAAAAAAAAAAAAAAAAAATTTTTTTTTTTTTTTTCCGTGTGACCTTGAACCTTGACTGGCTATATATATATATATGTTTTCCTGGAAAACGTTTATCAGTATATAAAGTCCGGAGCTCAGCGCTATCGAATCATTTGTGCTTTTAAGCATTTCTATGATGTCTGCACCCAAGTCCGACGCATCTAAGCTTGAGTGTTCCATATGTCTGAGAACCATAAGACTGTTTAAACGAAAAGGTCTCAGATTGTCATGCAACCATACTTTTCACATGCAATGCATCATGGTTTGGTTTAAATTTTCGAAGCGTTGCCCCTATTGTAGAAAAGAGGCTAGTGAAGCTGAAATCTACAATAAAAAATATTTAAGGTTTCTTGCTTACAAAGAATTCATATGGCATTAATGGTTTCGTTAATATATATCCTATACAAAATCTTGAAGACAACGCAAAGAATGGATTCCAGAAAACGATAAAACTAATGACTTAAATATTACAACGGATCTGCGTATTTGCAAATTAGTGCCGACGTTGGAAAAATCAAATGTTGAAAGATGAGCCACAGAAGAAGATCGCAGCTATGACTTGAATCGTCATACAGAATGTATATTTTTACAGCAAGACGCAGCAGATTTCATTTACAAGACTTTATGCTAATATTGTAAATTTAGACATTAGAATTTAAAAGATTTTACTAGACTGTTGTTGGCGAGACAATGTGGGTACGTTAGCCATTCTATATATAGATCAAACGAAAAAAACTAATATCGAATAAATGAAGTCGTCAAGTCCGTCCTTGAAGATATGCTCAAGGACACATTAAAAAAAAAAAAAAAATTTTTTTTTTTTTTTTTTTTTTTTTAGTGTGACCTTGACGCAACTTCAAGGACGGACTTGACGAAACTAATTTAATTTATTCAACATTAGTTCTTTTCCAAATAATCTTCAAGTTGTCGAGAAAACCAAATCCAACCCATGAGTATCCTGTCAATTTACAAGATTTTATTCTAATATTGTAAATTTAGACATTAGTATTTAAATGATTTTGCTAATGCTTATATAGATCCAGTCATTATTTTCAAAGATTGAGCCTTCATAAGGTAATCTGTAAAAACGAAAAAATTAAGTTACATTTAAGAAAATAAAATTGTTGCTTGGAGAAAGTCCAATTAATATTTTCAAAGCCTAAGCCCCTCTATCAAATCTCGTTGTCGAAAAAACAAAATACAACCTGTGAGTATTCTATAAATTTTTAAAAAATATCCTAATATTGTAAATTTAGACATTAGAATTTAAAAGAAATGAAATAAAATATTTTTTTTATCTGTATTTAAACATGCAGACATTTCCGCTTCGCGGAAATGTCTGCATGTTTAAATACAGATAAAAAAAATATTTTATTTCATACTCGATTATAGGGGCTGAAAATTTATATGATTATGCAGATGGCTTGCCAGACCCTAAAATCTAGTCACGAAAATAATTTTGGATGGACTCAATGATTTCTTTAGACCTGGTAGGCCAGCAATGCTAATGTTTATATAGAGCCAAGCTAGGCTTTCCAAACGGATATTTAGATGACTGTTGTCGGCAGACGTCGAGACAAAATGAGATGTGGGCATGTTAGCCATTCTATATATAGGTTACACGGAAAAACTAATGTTGAATAAATGAATCCGTCAAGTTACAGATACCACTCCGTCCTTGAAGATGTGGTCAAGGTCACATGAAAAAAAAAAAAAAAAAAAAAAATTTTTTTTTTTTTTTTTTTTTTTTTTAAAGGTTGGTTGGTTGGTTGATTAAGTTTTTTTCTAAAGTTATATTTCTCAGTTAGTTTCTAAAGTTATATTTCTCATTTGGTTGCTAAATTTATATTTCTTTATCCAATCAAATTCATTGTAGATGGCGCTGTAGTCTATATATATAGTATATATATAGTATATCTATTAGGGTGGGTGGGAGTGGAATTTATTTCTTCTACTGTAAGGTCATGCATAAACCAGCTCCTGCTGTCTAAACCCATTTCCTTTAAAATAGGATTGGATAGCGTTATTTATACAATATTGGCTTTGAAAGCAAGATTTTATAGACTATCGTATGGACAAGATGTTGCACGTTTCATGAAATCAGGTCATGGGTGTTTATAGAATATTATCATGAAGCCAGACTGTTGCTGGTCATACACAATGATTATTTGGATACGTTAGCCATTTTACATTGATATGTTAGCCATTCGGCCAATACCAATATTAGAGCCATCCGGTAGCGATTAAAGGTATGCCCGAAAAAATTTGGCTTGTGATTTCGTGGTATTTGATAAGGGCCATCGTGAAAATTGGAATAGATTAGAAACAGGACCCAATAACGTATTGTCTGGTCAGACATAAACTAGAAGATATCTAATCAGCTTTTTTCAATAAACATGCTAAGACAGAATGAATGTAGCTTGAGTACGGAGCCGCTATTTATACAATACTTAATCATTATCTCTCTATTTTCATAATTACGTTTAAATTTTTACAATATGGGTCTCTCCTGGTCAATTCAATTGCTACGTTTATCTCCCAGTCTGTTTCAAATTTTATCGAGGTCTCTTTTTAAATTTTTACGGATCCAGCTAATATTGGTATAGGTATACTGAAAATATACTGAGCTGGAAAATCCAACACTTCGCAGGACGAGATCGAATGGTCACGCAAATAATTTTGGATGGCCATTCTAATTTTGGATAGCTATTCTAATGATATGGCCATGTCGTTTCATAAATCACTTTCATGATAACATGATTAAATATACCGCCATCTGGTCACGATTTTGGATGGACGGACCCAATGAATTCTTTAGACCCGGTAGGCCAGCAATGCTAATGTTTAGAGAGCCAAGCCAGGCTTTTCCAAACGGATATTTAGATGACTGTCGTCTGCAGACGTCGAGACAAAATGAGATGTGGGTACGTTAGCAATTCTATATATAGGTTACATGGAAAAACAAATGTCGTATAAATGAATCCGTCAAGTTACAGATCCGTCCTTGAAGATGCGTTGAAGGTCACATGAAAAAAAAAAAAAAAAAAAAAAAATTTTTTTTTTTTTTTTTTTTTAGTTTGACCTTCAACACATCTTCAAGGACGGAGCAGTATCAATAACTTGACGGAGCAAACTTAATTTATTCAACATTAGTTTTTTTCGTGTAGCCTATATATAGAATGGCTAACATCTCATTTTGTCTGCCAACAACAGTCATCTAATCCGTTTGGAAAAGCCTGGCTTGGCTGTATATAAACATTCCTCTCTCAAATCCATTCTAATAATATGGCCTTGTCGTTTCATAAACCAGTTTCATGATAACATGATTAGATATACTGGTGACCTAATGATTTCTAGAATTTCACGGATTCATTTACTCAACATGAGTCCAAATAATCTTCAAGTCGTCGGTAAAACATTTTAAATAAAAGCCTGTCCTATAAAATTTCTACATCGGTCCGATCTATTTTTAGCTCCCACACTCAAGTACCGCAAATTTAGCTAGTGTATAGTTATTGCGATAAACACAGGTACAAGAGACAGTCGACAGCGATATTATTCGAGCATTCACACTCTCTTGAAATATTTCATGTCGCATTCTCAAACACGCAAGAAGACCTTTCATGGATGAAAACAATCATGGGTAACGACAATTTTTTAACGTTTCAAGGTATTTCAGACATAGCATAAACTACATTATTTTACGTTTCAAAGGCTATGTGCGTTCGCGTTTCAATTCATACAAAATTGCTTGAGAGGAGGCCATAAACGGTAGATATTTGAAACGAGCCATGCAGACATTACAAATTCAATGTGGTGACGTTAGAAATTTAACATGGGGCTCTGGGAGACATAAGTAAATATTTTAAGCTTGTATTGTAGAAATCTTATTTGAGACTTTGGAAGACATAATAAATTTGTATACAGAATCATTAAGCCACAGAGGCATGACGCCAGAATAAATTTGGCTCGTGATACTTAATCATCGTAAAAAGTTTGAATAGATTAGAAACAGGATAGGATAGCGTATTGTTAATCTGCCAGACATAAACTAGAAACGTTCCAATAAGCTTTTTCAATAAATATGCTAGAAGACAGAATGAATGTAGCTTGAGTACGGAGCCGCTATTTATACAAAATATATATCAATCAACCAACCAACTGAAAAAAAAAAAAAAAAAAAAAAAAAAAAAAAATTTTTTTTTTTTTTTTTTTTCACAGTTGGTTGGTTGGTTGATTGATATGATGGTTGATATGATGGTTGGTTTCTAAAGTTATATTTCTCAATTGGTTTCTAAAGTTACATTTCTCAGTTGGTTGCTAAATTTATATTTCTTTATCCAATCATTGTAGATGGCGCTGCAGTCTATATATATAGTATATATATAGTATATCTATTAGGGTGGGTGGGAGTGGAATTTATTTCTTCTACTGTAAGGTCATGCATAAACTAGCTCCTGATGTCTAAACCCATTTCCTTTAAAATAGGATGGGATAGCGTTATTTATACAATATTGGCTTTGAAAGCAATCTGGAATTAACAATCTCCAAATAAATAAATTAATTTACACATTAGAATTTAAATTATTTTGCTAATGCTTATATAGATCCCCGACACCAATCAATATTTTCAAAGACTAAGCCTTCATAAGGTAATCTGTAAAAACGAAAAAATTAAGTCGTATTTAAGAAAATAAAATTGTTGCTTGGAGAGAGACCAGCTAATATTTTCAAAGCCTAAGTCCGTCTATCAAAACGTGTTGTCGAAAAATTAAACCCGTGAGTATCCCATAAATTAAAACCGCTACTCTTGTCATTGGCAAACGAATGGCATCTCGTCAATACTATTTTCATAATTACGTTTAAATTTTTAGAATATGGGTTGCTACTCTCTACGTGTTCAGTTTTCCTGGTCTGCAATTTATCTGCTATGTTTATCTCCCAGCCTCTTTCAATTTTATCGAGGCCCCTTTTAAATTTTTACGGATCCAGCCAATATTGATATAGGTATTCTGAGCTGGCAAATCCAACACTTCGCAGGACGAGATCGAATGGTCACGAAAATAATTTTGGATGGCCATTCTAATTTTGGATAGCTATTCTAATGATATGGCCATGTCGTTTCATAAACTAGTTTCATGATAACATGATTAGATATACTGGTCATGGATGGACGGACCCAATGACTTCTTTAGAGGTCAGCAATGCTAATGTTTAGAGAGCCAAGCCAGGCTTTTCCAAGCGGATGACTGCAGACGTAGAGACAAAATGAGATGTGGGTACGTTAGCGATTCTATATATAGGTTACATGGAAAAAGAAATAGAAATAAAATATTTTTTTTATCTGTATTTAAACATGCAGACATTTCCGCGAAGCGGAAATGTCTGCATGTTTAAATACAGATAAAAAAATATTTTATTTCATACTCAATTATAGGTGCTGAAAATTTATATGATTATGTAGATGGCTTGCCAGACCCTATAATCTAGTCACGAAAATAATTTTGGATGGACCCAATGATTTCTTTAGACCTGGTAGGCCAGCAATGCTAATGTTTATATAGATCCAAGCCAGGCTTTCCAAACGGATATTTAGATGACTGTTGTCGGCAGACGTCGAGACAAAATGAGATGTGGGTACGTTAGCGATTCTATATATAAGTTACATGGAAAAAACTAATGTTTGAACAATCCGTCAAGTTATAGATACTGCTCCGTCCTTGAAGATGTGTTGAAGGTCACACGAAAAAAAAAAAAAAAAATTTTTTTTTTTTTTTTTTTTTTTTTTTTTTTTAGTTTGACCTTGAACACATCTTCAAGGACGGAGCAGTATCAATAACTTGACGGAGCAAACTTAATTTATTCAACATTAGTTTTTTTCGTGTAGCCTATATATAGAATGGCTAACATCTCATTTTGTCTGCCAACAACAGTCATCTAATCCGTTTGGAAAAGCCTGGCTTGGCTGTATATAAACATTCCTCTCTCAAATCCTTTCTCAACATTCTAATCGGCCGTATCGAGTTTAGCCATCCTATTGGTATCGCCAACATAGTCATGCAAGCACGAAAGGACCGTCTCGATCTAATTTTAGGAATTTTAAAGATTTGGCAATATTGGAAAGATTCAACGGATCAGTGGGCTTGCATAAGATTTTTTTAATGGATACACGTATTTGGAAAAAAAATAATATGTATCGATATTTTTAGGACGGGCCAATTTAATTGATTACAGGCTATTGTAAGAATTTTAAATGGATACATGTATTTGGTAAAAAATAATATGTATCGATATCGGTAGTCTTGTTAAATGCTACGGCTAGCATAGACCTCTATAAAATGTCTACATTTTTCCCCATCTATTTTTAGCTCCCACCCTCAAGTACCACAAATTCAGCTAGTGTATTGTTTTTGCGATAAACACAGGTACAAGAGACAGTCGCCAGCGATAATATTCGAGCATTTACACTCTCTTGAACACTTTCACAATCATCGGCTCTCGCATTTCTATAGTGTATCGAAGATCGGCCAACAGACATATAGTATTTTTTAAATTTACCAGCTTTAAATCTGCCAACCCTTTTAGAGCTCCTATCCTACATGATTCTTGCCAACGGGCGTAGAGAAATCTTTAGATTCTGGCCCTCATGAAATCCACTGACAATTTCTTCACGACCTCAGACTAGATAATGTTTAAGTCTTACGACGGCAGACATTAGACATTGTACATAGACTTTTAAAACGGTGATATTAGAAATTCAGCTTAGGCCGTTAGAGGCATAATATCCTTTCAATAGTTCTCGAACAATTTTTTACAGATCTGATTATAATTTTAACCGGTCCTGAGGAAAGGCTTACATAATATCCTGTCTCTCGAAAAATCTTTTTATAGAGATCTGATTGTAATTTTAACCGGGCATCCTGAGGAAAGGCTTGCATAATATCCTGTCTCTCGAAAATCTTTTTATAGAGATCAGATTATAATGACTGGCACATATAGCTTAGTCTTTAAAAATTTTAAATTTTACATAAAAAATGCAAGTTTTAAACGAAAAAATTAAATTTTTAAATTCAGATCCCTTAAATTTAGCTATCGAGTCGGTATATTTTACCAAGATTCATATTTATCTTATAGCTAAGCCATATCCCTTGAAAATTAGAGATCAGATTGTAATGACTGCCACACTTAGTCTTTAAAATATTTAAATTTTACACGGCAAAATTTAAACGAAAAAATTAAATTTTTAAATTCAGATTCCTTAAATTTAGCTATCGAGTCTGTATATTTTACCAAGATACATATTTATCTTATAGCTAAGCCATATCCCTTGAAAATTACAATCGGTACGCATCCAATGTTGGCACTAAAAGAATTTATTAGAAATTCAACTTAAGATGTTAGAAACGAGCCATGTAGACATTATAACTTCAAACTAGGTGACATTAGAAATTTTACTTAGGCTGTTAGAAACTTAACATAGACCCTTAGAATGTAGACGTTAGAAATACAACATCGGCCATTAGAAACGGGTCCTGCAGATATTAGAACTACAACCTAGGCTATTGGTCACGTAGACATTAGAAACTCAACCTAGACACCGAAGACATTAAAAAAATTATTCAATTTCGTGAACGTAAAAAAAATAATACTTACATGGTCCGTCAGCAACAGTCTTCTAGCTATCATGTCCGCATAAACTTGGAAAGGTTTATAACAGCCAACCAGTAAAACTATTGTATATATAGGTAGAAGACACGCCCACTAAAAAAAAAAAAAAAAAAAAAAAAAAAAATTTTTTTTTTTTTTTTTTTTTTTTTTTAAGTAATATTTTTTTTTATTTTCGGCTGTTGTCACTTTGTCCTGAAGCTCGTTTAGTTTATCGAGCATCTCAGTCACCGTTGCATTATATTTCATTTTGACGCACGCAAGCTGTTCTTTCAGAGACAACACTTCTCTTTGCAAATCCGATATGTTTCTATCGCTCTGCGCTTTCAGAGTCTGGTATTTCTCTTTCCAAGACGCGTTTTTGTTTATCAACGAATCGTCAATTTGTTCTCCGTAATTTGATTTTAATTTAACCATCTCTCTCCGCAATCGGGCAATTTGTCCCTGCAAAGTATCGTTCTCAGCGCACAACGGACGGGCGTCCATGAGTTCTTCGGGATACGGCTCGTCTATCTCCACATCTGTCTTTAAGTCTATACTCCCATCAACAATTCTCTTATAGTACAAGTGTATCATTGGATCTATGGAATTTGTATTGTCAGCCATCATGTAGAGTTTTGTAAAAATGTTTGAGTGTTAAGAATACCGGACCCTTTAAATAGGTTATAAACATAACCTTGAACAAAACCATGCCCACTCAAAAAAAAAAAAAAAAAAATTTTTTTTTTTTTTTTTTTTTTTTTTTTTTTTTTTTTTTTCAAAGTAATATTTTTTTTTAATTTTCGGCTGTTGTCACTTTGTCCTGAAGCTCGTTTAGTTTATCGAGCATCTCAGTCACCGTTGCATTATATTTCATTTTGACGCACACAAGCTGTTCTTTCAGAGACAACACTTCTCTTTGCAAATCCGATATGATTCTATCGCTCTCCGCTTTCAGAGTCTGGTATTTCTCTTTCCAAGACGCGTTTTTGTTTATCAACGAATCGTCAATTTGTTCTCCGTAATTTGATTTTAATTCAACCATCTCTCTCTGCAACTGGGCAATTTGTCCCTGCAAAGTATCGTTCTCAGCGCACAACGGACGGGCGTCCATGAGTTCTTCGGGATACGGCTCGTCTATCTCCACATCTGTCTTTAAGTCTATACTCCCATCAACAATTCCATTATTATCTATAAATTTTCGAAAACAAGTCAATAAATGTCTCACGGTATCGCTATGAAATTTTTTCCCGAATTCCCAGTTGTAGTCTCCATTACACCATACGCAAGAAGTTTTCGCATTGATTCCATGAATTTTTGAATGTTTTTCGTATTCAGTTGGTAAAAAATTTAACTTGCAACAAATGCATTTGAAAGGATAATTTTTGATTTTCAAATCATTATAGTACATGTGTATCATTGGATCCATAGTCCTTGTATTGTCAGCCATCATGTAGAGTTTTGTAAAAATGTTTGAGTGTTAAGAATATCGGACCCTTTAAATAGGTTATAAACATAGCCTTGAACAAAACCACGCCCACTCAAAAAAAAAGAAAAAAAAAAAAAAAAAAAAATTTTTTTTTTTTTTTTTTCAAAGAATGTAATTTTTAACTAAGGGCACTTCTCGTACAATTTTTGCTCCTGTTCTTCGTTTAACTGAAATGTAAAGAAACACCAATCATCTAAGTCCAAGATAGATTTTACTTTAATCCCAGGTTTGCCAAACGGATCCCTCCCAAGAGACAGATCCACTGCGATATAAGTTAGCAAATTATTATCCATCAAAATATCCATTAACGCTTCATATGCCAAATTGAAATACTTATCACATTTGTATGGAAATTTGTTAAAACATTCTCCAAGAAATTGTCCGGTAACAATCAAACACTCCATTACCCAAGGCTGATAGCAATCGCGACCTCGCCAGCTATGATTTGTTAACGTTTTATCGCGAAACAAGTTACTGACTCTAGGAGATATCGAATTTGACTCGATAATATCATTTAATTTTTTCTTCAGCTCGACAATAATGTCTCCGACCCTTTTAACAGTAATACCAGTATGCTGGGGCGGAATCTGAAAATATTCTTCAAGCATTCTCAAAATTGAAAGACCGAATTTATGTTCTCTCAGACTAAATTTTAAATCCATGTAATTCGCGTCGTCGACCAACATCTCATCTTCAGTATCCAAATCGTTTGCCAACTGAACACAGTCTCGAAGTAGATAATGGAAAGCGATTTCAATGCGATGGCTCATTGTCAAAGCGTTATGGTATAAAATTTAGAAGATAGGCGTATATATAGCAAATGTTGTGTCAATGGTAAACAGGAGAAGGCAGGAGAAGCTGGTCAGAAACAGAATGATGATTTGAGTACGGCAGCCGTTATTTATATAGTATGAAGACAAGCCACGCCCACTCAAAAAAAAAAAAAAAAAAAAAAATTTTTTTTTTTTTTTTTTTTTTTTTTTTACAGTTGGTTGATGAAGTTAGTTTCTAAAGTTATATTTCTCAGTTGGCTGCTAAAGTTATATTTCTCAGTTGGCCGCTAAAGTTATATTTTTCAGGTGGCCTCTAAAATTATATTTCTTTATCCAATCATTGTAGATGGCGCTGCAGTCTATATATATAGTATATATATAGTATATCTATTAGGGTGGGTGGGAGTGGAACTTATTTCTTCTACTGTAAGGTCATGCATAAACTAGCTCCTGATGTCTAAACCCATTTCCTTTAAAATAGGATGGGGATAGCGTTATTTATACAATATTGGCTTTGAAAACAAGATTTTTATAAACTTTTGTCTGACAAATTCCGTCCAAATGACAAGATACTGTCAACCGTAAAATGTTTTCGTCAAGTCGATTCTAGGCGCTGAAAATTTATATGATTTTGCAGATAAGTTTGGGTTGTAACCCTGTTGCCGATTAAAGAAATTAATTTAGGCATTAGTATTTAAATGATTTTGCTAATGCCTATCCAGTCATTATTTTCAAAGACTAAGCCTGCATTAAGCATTCTTCATCTCGGCTGCGTTATCACTTCGTCCTGAAGCTCGTTTATTTTATACCCCTTCACCAACCGTATATATTTCGTTTTGACGCACGCAAGCTGTTCTTAAATTCATAAGCTGCTCATAAGATATATGCTGCGTCATGGCATCAATCCTGGATTGAACCCGTTGAGCGAATGAGGAAAAATATCTATAGAATAAGAAATTTGGCTTTAAGTGTCGCTAGAGACCCATCGTTGTATCTGAGGCCATTCATAAATCGCAAGGTGCAACGAGTGTGCTGTACATCTTAGCAAAAATATGAGCCTAAGTTTAGTTTATGTCGGGTCATCACAAGCGACGAAAGCTGACGGATTGTATGTAGAGGACGAATTTGTAACGATTGAGGCACCATCTGAAAACGATCCCGTGGCAAAAGAACTAGCTATATTAAGAACAATTCCGCTAATTTCTCTTCATGAAAGAGGAGACTTCGCTGGCATTCAGTTTATGTACCATAATGTTGAAGGATTATCCACTCATTACGAAGACGTATTGGCCGATCCATGCTTCATGAAGAGTGATATAATTATGCTAGCAGAAACGGGAACGTTACCCGCAGATTACTTTGCATTTCCAGGATTTGTAATGGCTGGTGTAATTCATAGCAATGATGATCCAAGAAAGCCTCGAAAGAAATGCGGCGTTATAACCTATATCCGACAAGGATTATCAAATTTATCGAGAAAAACCTTCAGTATAAACCAAGACAGAGTCCAAGTTTTAGTATGTTACATACTCAATAATATAAGATTTGTCTTGGTATATGCAAGTCCGCAAGCCAATGACGAACAAAAAGGCGAAGTTATAGCAGAAGCTCTCCTGCAAGAGGACGAAGATTTCAAAACGGTGCTGGTAGGGGATTTTAATATAGATTTTAATTCAGAAGACGGAAAAGACTTTATGGAGGGGTTACAAGTCCTGAACTTAGATCTACGAACGAATCCCAAACACTATACGACGAGAGGCGGTACGACAACTGATGCAATTTTCTCTAATAAAAGTATGCGAACAGGAGTTTATATTAGTATGTATAGCTACCACATGTCTTTGTATGGACAAATAGACTAAGACAGCATGTTTATATAGTGTGAAGGCAAGCCACGCCCACTCAAAAAAAAAAAAAAAAAAAAAAAAAATTTTTTTTTTTTTTTTTTTTTAGTTTGACCTTGAACACATCTTCAAGGACGGAGCAGTATCAATAACTTGACGGAGCAAACTTAATTTATTGAACATTAGTTTTTTTCGTGTAGCCTATATATAGAATGGCTAACATCTCATTTTGTCTGCCAACAACAGTCATCTAATCCGTTTGGAAAAGCCTGGCTTGGCTGTATATAAACATTCCTCTCTCAAATCCTTTCTCAACATTCTAATCGGCCGTATCGAGTTTAGCCATCCTATTGGTATCGCCAACATAGTCATGCAAGCACGAAAGGACCGTCTCGATCTAATTTTAGGAATTTTAAAGATTTGGCAATATTGGAAAGATTCAACGGATCAGTGGGCTTGCATAAGATTTTTTTAATGGATACACGTATTTGGAAAAAAAATAATATGTATCGATATTTTTAGGACGGGCCAATTTAATTGATTACAGGCTATTGTAAGAATTTTAAATGGATACATGTATTTGGTAAAAAATAATATGTATCGATATCGGTAGTCTTGTTAAATGCTACGGCTAGCATAGACCTCTATAAAATGTCTACATTTTTCCCCATCTATTTTTAGCTCCCACCCTCAAGTACCACAAATTCAGCTAGTGTATTGTTTTTGCGATAAACACAGGTACAAGAGACAGTCGCCAGCGATAATATTCGAGCATTTACACTCTCTTGAACACTTTCACAATCATCGGCTCTCGCATTTCTATAGTGTATCGAAGATCGGCCAACAGACATATAGTATTTTTTAAATTTACCAGCTTTAAATCTGCCAACCCTTTTAGAGCTCCTATCCTACATGATTCTTGCCAACGGGCGTAGAGAAATCTTTAGATTCTGGCCCTCATGAAATCCACTGACAATTTCTTCACGACCTCAGACTAGATAATGTTTAAGTCTTACGACGGCAGACATTAGACATTGTACATAGACTTTTAAAACGGTGATATTAGAAATTCAGCTTAGGCCGTTAGAGGCATAATATCCTTTCAATAGTTCTCGAACAATTTTTTACAGATCTGATTATAATTTTAACCGGTCCTGAGGAAAGGCTTACATAATATCCTGTCTCTCGAAAAATCTTTTTATAGAGATCTGATTGTAATTTTAACCGGGCATCCTGAGGAAAGGCTTGCATAATATCCTGTCTCTCGAAAATCTTTTTATAGAGATCAGATTATAATGACTGCCACATATAGCTTAGTCTTTAAAAATTTTAAATTTTACATAAAAAATGCAAGTTTTAAACGAAAAAATTAAATTTTTAAATTCAGATCCCTTAAATTTAGCTATCGAGTCGGTATATTTTACCAAGATTCATATTTATCTTATAGCTAAGCCATATCCCTTGAAAATTAGAGATCAGATTGTAATGACTGCCACACTTAGTCTTTAAAATATTTAAATTTTACACGGCAAAATTTAAACGAAAAAATTAAATTTTTAAATTCAGATTCCTTAAATTTAGCTATCGAGTCTGTATATTTTACCAAGATACATATTTATCTTATAGCTAAGCCATATCCCTTGAAAATTACAATCGGTACGCATCCAATGTTGGCACTAAAAGAATTTATTAGAAATTCAACTTAAGATGTTAGAAACGAGCCATGTAGACATTATAACTTCAAACTAGGTGACATTAGAAATTTTACTTAGGCTGTTAGAAACTTAACATAGACCCTTAGAATGTAGACGTTAGAAATACAACATCGGCCATTAGAAACGGGTCCTGCAGATATTAGAACTACAACCTAGGCTATTGGTCACGTAGACATTAGAAACTCAACCTAGACACCGAAGACATTAAAAAAATTATTCAATTTCGTGAACGTAAAAAAAATAATACTTACATGGTCCGTCAGCAACAGTCTTCTAGCTATCATGTCCGCATAAACTTGGAAAGGTTTATAACAGCCAACCAGTAAAACTATTGTATATATAGGTAGAAGACACGCCCACTAAAAAAAAAAAAAAAAAAAAAAAAAAAAATTTTTTTTTTTTTTTTTTTTTTTTTTTTTAAGTAATATTTTTTTTTATTTTCGGCTGTTGTCACTTTGTCCTGAAGCTCGTTTAGTTTATCGAGCATCTCAGTCACCGTTGCATTATATTTCATTTTGACGCACGCAAGCTGTTCTTTCAGAGACAACACTTCTCTTTGCAAATCCGATATGTTTCTATCGCTCTGCGCTTTCAGAGTCTGGTATTTCTCTTTCCAAGACGCGTTTTTGTTTATCAACGAATCGTCAATTTGTTCTCCGTAATTTGATTTTAATTTAACCATCTCTCTCCGCAATCGGGCAATTTGTCCCTGCAAAGTATCGTTCTCAGCGCACAACGGACGGGCGTCCATGAGTTCTTCGGGATACGGCTCGTCTATCTCCACATCTGTCTTTAAGTCTATACTCCCATCAACAATTCTCTTATAGTACAAGTGTATCATTGGATCTATGGAATTTGTATTGTCAGCCATCATGTAGAGTTTTGTAAAAATGTTTGAGTGTTAAGAATACCGGACCCTTTAAATAGGTTATAAACATAGCCTTGAACAAAACCATGCCCACTCAAAAAAAAAAAAAAAAAAAAAAAAAAAAAAATTTTTTTTTTTTTTTTTTTTTTTTTTTTTTTTCAAAGTAATATTTTTTTTTAATTTTCGGCTGTTGTCACTTTGTCCTGAAGCTCGTTTAGTTTATCGAGCATCTCAGTCACCGTTGCATTATATTTCATTTTGACGCACACAAGCTGTTCTTTCAGAGACAACACTTCTCTTTGCAAATCCGATATGATTCTATCGCTCTCCGCTTTCAGAGTCTGGTATTTCTCTTTCCAAGACGCGTTTTTGTTTATCAACGAATCGTCAATTTGTTCTCCGTAATTTGATTTTAATTCAACCATCTCTCTCTGCAACTGGGCAATTTGTCCCTGCAAAGTATCGTTCTCAGCGCACAACGGACGGGCGTCCATGAGTTCTTCGGGATACGGCTCGTCTATCTCCACATCTGTCTTTAAGTCTATACTCCCATCAACAATTCTCTTATAGTACAAGTGTATCATTGGATCTATGGAATTTGTATTGTCAGCCATCATGTAGAGTTTTGTAAAAATGTTTGAGTGTTAAGAATACCGGACCCTTTAAATAGGTTATAAACATAGCCTTGAACAAAACCACGCCCACTCAAAAAAAAAAAAAAAAAAAAAAATTTTTTTTTTTTTTTTTTTTTTTTTTTTTTTTTTTAAAGTAATATTTTTTTTTAATTTTCGGCTGTTGTCACTTTGTCCTGAAGCTCGTTTAGTTTATCGAGCATCTCAGTCACCGTTGCATTATATTTCATTTTGACGCACACAAGCTGTTCTTTCAGAGACAACACTTCTCTTTGCAAATCCGATATGATTCTATCGCTCTCCGCTTTCAGAGTCTGGTATTTCTCTTTCCAAGACGCGTTTTTGTTTATCAACGAATCGTCAATTTGTTCTCCGTAATTTGATTTTAATTCAACCATCTCTCTCTGCAACTGGGCAATTTGTCCCTGCAAAGTATCGTTCTCAGCGCACAACGGACGGGCGTCCATGAGTTCTTCGGGATACGGCTCGTCTATCTCCACATCTGTCTTTAAGTCTATACTCCCATCAACAATTCCATTATTATCTATAAATTTTCGAAAACAAGTCAATAAATGTCTCACGGTATCGCTATGAAATTTTTTCCCGAATTCCCAGTTGTAGTCTCCATTACACCATACGCAAGAAGTTTTCGCATTGATTCCATGAATTTTTGAATGTTTTTCGTATTCAGTTGGTAAAAAATGTAACTTGCAACAAATGCATTTGAAAGGATAATTTTTGATTTTCAAATCATTATAGTACATGTGTATCATTGGATCCATAGTCCTTGTATTGTCAGCCATCATGTAGAGTTTTGTAAAAATGTTTGAGTGTTAAGAATATCGGACCCTTTAAATAGGTTATAAACATAGCCTTGAACAAAACCACGCCCACTCAAAAAAAAAAAAAAAAAAAAAAAAAAAATTTTTTTTTTTTTTTTTTTTTTTTTTTCAAAGAATGTAATTTTTAACTAAGGGCACTTCTCGTACAATTTTGCTCCTGTTCTTCGTTTAACTGAAATGTAAAGAAACACCAATCATCTAAGTCCAAGATAGATTTTACTTTAATCCCAGGTTTACCAAACGGATCCCTCCCAAGAGACAGATCCACTGCGATATACACTGCAAATAAAGGTGTCTTAATTTAAGACATAAAAACAACTGAAAAAGCATTTAAGATACGTAAATGCCTTAATATACACCTAAGACATTATAGATATATTAATTTAAGACAGAAATGTGTTTAAAATACCAATTCAGACACAGAAAATATCTAAAATGCATAACTATGAGAAATTTCAGACAGCAAATGCGTCTAAATTTTCGTCCATTTTGGAAATTCAGACACTTGCATTTCTTGGCATTTTTTCTAATATGAAATCTACTTTAAGCAACATATTTAGCCTATTTAAATTTCTTTCCTCATTTTACATATTAAGTTGTAAAGCGTAAGCAATTTAAACAATATTAATTTATGAAATTAAATTTTTAATGAATATTACTCTATCTATGTGTGTATTTGCATGAAATTATGTTTATTATAACTCATAAAGCAATATATTATAACGCAAAAATTATTCGGTAAAAAAAAAAAGCTATGTATTTAAGCTAATATTTGATATTTAAAGAAAAAGTATTAATATAAAAGCAAGTAACTTACAGCAAAGAAAGCGAATCTTAAATAATTTGTGCATCACTGTTTTTTATTTATTATTCTTAATTTCGATTTAAAATCTGTTTTCATCCACATATTTACTTGTTCTTAAGCGTAAAACAACGAATTTTCAGGTATTCGTGTTCATAATTTGTTTTCTTTTAAAAAACAGTTTAAAGGAGGATATCGTTTTCAAAAAATATTGAGGGCGAAATAAGGATATTTTTTCACATATTTTATATGCATTTTTTAAAAATTTTAAACATCTAGATACAAAATTTAATATAATAATGCATATTAACTGTTAGATAGTATATTATTAACAGTTTTATAACAATAAATACGAATTATAACATATAATTAACTGCGTTTTGCTGATACTGACTTACATATAATTATAAAAAGGCCTTCTCGTATGTGAAATGGTGGCTTGATTGGCAAGGTACATGGCATTAACTACGACTTCCAATGCTTGATTTCGTATTCCGAGACTGATGTGAGTTCGATTCCAGTGCTGGCTGAAAAAAAATTTTTTTTAAATGTTTTTTTTTTCTTTTTAATGCTCTAGAGAGTTCTAAAATCTATTTTTAACAGAAAAAAAGAATCGCAGGCCACCTTTATTTATTTATTTATTTATTAAAAAGCCTTAAAAATAGCGGTATTTTTAAGCCTAACATGGCGGTATTTCTAAGCCTAAAAAACATGGCGGTGTTTTAAGACATTTTAATGTATTAATTTCAGTTGCAAAAAAGTGTCTTAAAAAGTAAGACATTTTTTTTTCGCTTAAAAAATGACCATACGTTTAAGACACTTTTTTGACTGAATTTAAGACGTTTACGTTTACAGTGTAAGTTAGCAAATTATTATCCATCAAAATATCCATTAACGCTTCATATGCCAAATTGAAATACTTATCACATTTGTATGGAAATTTGTTAAAACATTCTCCAAGAAATTGTCCGGTAACAATCAAACACTCCATTACCCAAGGCTGATAGCAATCGCGACCTCGCCAGCTATGATTTGTTAACGTTTTATCGCGAAACAAGTTACTGACTCTAGGAGATATCGAATTTGACTCGATAATATCATTTAATTTTTTCTTCAGCTCGACAATAATGTCTCCGACCCTTTTAACAGTAATACCAGTATGCTGGGGCGGAATCTGAAAATATTCTTCAAGCATTCTCAAAATTGAAAGACCGAATTTATGTTCTCTCAGACTAAATTTTAAATCCATGTAATTCGCGTCGTCGACCAACATCTCATCTTCAGTATCCAAATCGTTTGCCAACTGAACACAGTCTCGAAGTAGATAATGGAAAGCGATTTCAATGCGATGGCTCATTGTCAAAGCGTTATGGTATAAAATTTAGAAGATAGGCGTATATATAGCAAATGTTGTTTCAATGGTAAACAGGACAAGGCAGGAGAAGCTGGTCAGAAACAGAATGATGATTTGAGTACGGCAGCCGTTATTTATATAGTATGAAGACAAGCCACGCCCACTCAAAAAAAAAAAAAAAAATTTTTTTTTTTTTTTTTTTTTTTTTTTTACAGTTGGTTGATGAAGTTAGTTTCTAAAGTTATATTTCTCAGTTGGCTGCTAAAGTTATATTTCTCAGTTGGCCGCTAAAGTTATATTTTTCAGGTGGCCTCTAAAATTATATTTCTTTATCCAATCATTGTAGATGGCGCTGCAGTCTATATATATAGTATATATATAGTATATCTATTAGGGTGGGTGGGAGTGGAACTTATTTCTTCTACTGTAAGGTCATGCATAAACTAGCTCCTGATGTCTAAACCCATTTCCTTTAAAATAGGATGGGGATAGCGTTATTTATACAATATTGGCTTTGAAAACAAGATTTTTATAAACTTTTGTCTGACAAATTCCGTCCAAATGACAAGATACTGTCAACCGTAAAATGTTTTCGTCAAGTCGATTCTAGGCGCTGAAAATTTATATGATTTTGCAGATAAGTTTGGGTTGTAACCCTGTTGCCGATTAAAGAAATTAATTTAGGCATTAGTATTTAAATGATTTTGCTAATGCCTATCCAGTCATTATTTTCAAAGACTAAGCCTGCATTAAGCATTCTTCATCTCGGCTGCGTTATCACTTCGTCCTGAAGCTCGTTTATTTTATACCCCTTCACCAACCGTATATATTTCGTTTTGACGCACGCAAGCTGTTCTTAAATTCATAAGCTGCTCATAAGATATATGCTGCGTCATGGCATCAATCCTGGATTGAACCCGTTGAGCGAATGAGGAAAAATATCTATAGAATAAGAAATTTGGCTTTAAGTGTCGCTAGAGACCCATCGTTGTATCTGAGGCCATTCATAAATCGCAAGGTGCAACGAGTGTGCTGTACATCTTAGCAAAAATATGAGCCTAAGTTTAGTTTATGTCGGGTCATCACAAGCGACGAAAGCTGACGGATTGTATGTAGAGGACGAATTTGTAACGATTGAGGCACCATCTGAAAACGATCCCGTGGCAAAAGAACTAGCTATATTAAGAACAATTCCGCTAATTTCTCTTCATGAAAGAGGAGATTTCGCTGGCATTCAGTTTATGTACCATAATGTTGAAGGATTATCCACTCATTACGAAGACGTATTGGCCGATCCATGCTTCATGAAGAGTGATATAATTATGCTAGCAGAAACGGGAACGTTACCCGCAGATTACTTTGCATTTCCAGGATTTGTAATGGCTGGTGTAATTCATAGCAATGATGATCCAAGAAAGCCTCGAAAGAAATGCGGCGTTATAACCTATATCCGACAAGGATTATCAAATTTATCGAGAAAAACCTTCAGTATAAACCAAGACAGAGTCCAAGTTTTAGTATGTTACATACTCAATAATATAAGATTTGTCTTGGTATATGCAAGTCCGCAAGCCAATGACGAACAAAAAGGCGAAGTTATAGCAGAAGCTCTCCTGCAAGAGGACGAAGATTTCAAAACGGTGCTGGTAGGGGATTTTAATATAGATTTTAATTCAGAAGACGGAAAAGACTTTATGGAGGGGTTACAAGTCCTGAACTTAGATCTACGAACGAATCCCAAACACTATACGACGAGAGGCGGTACGACAATTGATGCAATTTTCTCTAATAAAAGTATGCGAACAGGAGTTTATATTAGTATGTATAGCTACCACATGTCTTTGTATGGACAAATAGACTAAGACAGCATGTTTATATAGTGTGAAGGCAAGCCACGCCCACTCAAAAAAAAAAAAAATTTTTTTTTTTTTTTTTTTTTTTTGTGTGACCTTCAACACATCTTCAAGGACGGAGCAGCGTCTATAACTTCACGGATTCATTTCTCCAACATTAGTTTTTTTCGTGTGACCTATATGTAGAATTGCTAACGTACCCACATCTCATTTTGACTCGACGTTAGCCAACAACAGTCATCTAGTTATTCGTAAAATGTTTTCATCCGTTGTACGGTAAAATATTTTACGGATAACTAGATGACTGGATAACTAGATATTTTTTTTAAAAAGGTCCGTCAATTTAACAGTTAGGAATTTTCAGAATATGAAAACAGAATTTAAAAATATGTATTAGTTAATAAGTTATTTGCAAAGAAAATTTCCCATAGAATAACATTGGCTTCGGCTTCCGGCGACGGTGAGTGAAGCGGGCCTTTAATGGGAAAATATAAAGGACCAATGAAGACTGCCGGCAGTAATATAATTTTTTATGTTTGCCACAGCTGGCCCACTGCAGGCTGCCAGCAATAACATAGAAAAATTATGTTTGCCACCAGGTAGTCCAACACTGGCCCACTAACAATTTCCAACCTAATGTCGGTTACCAACAGTGGCCCATTACCTATTTTCGTCATACTGCTAGCTGCCAGCAGCGATCCATTCACTGGCCCACTAACTTATTTTTAACTTACTGCAGGCTGCCAACAGTGGATCGATTGAATACGGCCTACTGACGGCCGGCGTAACATATTCCCTGCGGCACCGTAACTTTTGCCACCGACGGGCCAGCTGCAGCTACTGTTGGCAACCAGCACTTGGCCTCGTGTTGGCCGTCATCTGTGGTTTTGCTGGGTATATATATATATATATATATGACTTTATTTCTACAATCTTATAGATTTATTTCTATTAAATCATTAAATTAAGAACTTAATATTAAAAATACACATTTAAGCAAAGAAGTAATTTATTTTTATCTTATACAAGACCTACCACGTTGCAAAGCAAACGACTTTGTGTGATTTTTATTCCCATGCGATAACGCTCATTTTAACCATTAACTATTCTTCTTATCAATGAAAAAAGGAAAGGGCTTTAGGCAATTGCTTTTGTGTACCAGAATTGCCCACACAACAAATCTCCCCCACAGACAAATCGGCGTATACCAGTCACAATTCTCAATACATTGGATTCGGCTTATAGTTCCAAGAAAACCACATGATGTCGAAAACATTTTGACCAAGAAGAACGAATGTAGATTCTAGATTCCTTCAAATTTTAGTTAGGGCATACAAAGAACGGGGGGAAATGCTGTATTAATAATGTGCATCATAATATTTATATGGTTTCAAATTTTACTTATTTATTTATTTGTTTTATTAAACAAATAATTATTACTTATTTCTTTATTTGTTTTAAGAAATAACTATTCAACTATGTGAAAGCGGGAAATTTTTATTGCCATTTTCATCTTAGATAGCTCCTAAAACTAAAATTAGAATTTTAAAAAAATGATGATTATTCCATTAAACGCTGCCTTAAATATTTCAAAAAGTTATTTATAGTATATGGTTATCGTTTCTCGTAACTAAAAATATACAGAATCTATATAAAATATTTTCAAAATCGTAAATATTTTTTAAATAATAAATTAATTAATTATATAAAAAAATTGCATCCCATAAAATACAGACAATTTATAAATATTTCGTAAAATACGCAACGAAATTTTGCCATTCTTTGATAACATAATTTCCACAAAACTTTAAATGTAATTAAATATCACTATAATATTACACTCGAATTGCAAATTAATATATGTGCAAATGCCTTCAGAGCTGCTAGACAGGAAGTGCTGGGTTCGATCCCAGGTCGATGATATAAAAAAAATTTCCTCTCCCCCGCATCTTCAGCCCCCGAAGTATGTGTGACACTGTATTTTTTTCATAAACGGCAAGTGACTATTAGACAAAGTTTAATTAAAATAAATAAGAAAGTGATATAAAAACAATTATTCGCTTTCTGTCTGCTCCTAGACACCCCCCCCCTTTCCCCAGGTATATACTAAGTAAAAATGGTACGAATTTAATTGATTGAAATTTCTAAAAATATATTATGAAAAATCACGCTTTAAATTCGTTATTTGATGTTTATTGTTTTTGTGAAATGCAAATTGCAAAAGTGTCCTTTTTTCCGGGTGCCCCTTTTTATGGTGCCTTTTTTCCCAAATGCCTTTTTTTTTTTCAGGAATCCATTTTGCACAGTTATTTTCTTTTCTGTCCTTTCCTTCTTCTACTTTACTTTTCATATTTCAGACAGAAATATTTAATATGAGTTTGAGTTTGAATTGCTTTTTCACGCTCAAGTTCGTGTAAAAAACGAACTACGCTCAACTCAAGTTCATTATTTAAAAAACGAGCTAAGTTCAACTCAAAACTCAAAATTTTTGAGCTAAGCTCATGAACGCGTTCAAATGAACGCGTTCGTGCACAACACTGGTCCTATCTATTTGTAGCTCATACTCTCAAGTACCGCAAATCCAGCTGTACATATCGTTTTTGCGATAAACACAGGTACAAGAGACAGTCGCCAGCGATAATATTCGAGCATTTACACCCTCTTGTCACATTCTCAAACAAGCCTCATTTAAGAAAATAAAATTGTTGCATGCAGAGAGTCCAGATAATATTTTCAAAGCCCCTCTATCAAAACTTGTTGTCGAGGAAACAAAACGTGAGTATTCTATAAATTAAAAAAATAATATGCTAATATTATAAATTTAGACATTAGAATTTAAAAGAAATAGAAATAAAATGTATCGCGGAAATGTCTGCATGTTTAAATACAGATATAAAAAATATTTTATTTCATTTTTACAATATGGGCTGCTATTCTCAATGCGTTCCTGCTAAGCATGGCCTCTGCAATTCAATTCAATGGCACCGTTTGTCGTGACAACCCTCAGCCTGTTTGAATCTTATCGAAGCCTCTTCTTAAATTTTTATGGATCCAGCCAATGTAGGTATCTCAAAATAGAGCTGGCAAATTCGCTGGAATGGTCCCAATGATTACTATAGACCCGGTAGGCCAGCAAGGCCAAAGTTTATATAGAGCCAAGCCAGGCTTTTCCAAACGGATATTTAGATGACCGTTGTCGGCAGGAGTCGAGACAAAATGAGATGTGGGTATGTTAGACATTCTATATATAGGCGACACAAAAAAATATAGGCTTAAAAAAAAAAAAAAAAAAAAAAAAAAAAAAAAAAAAAAATTTTTTTTTTTTTTTTTTTTTTTTTTTTTTTTTTTACAGTTGGTTGGTTGGTTGATTTCAATGTGACTTAGATGAAATTTTATTTCTAATATTTTTTTTTTGTATATAAATTTTTACAAGCCTTCTTTTATAAAAGTATCCGTTCAAAATCTTAAAGTATTCATCGGCATACATCCAACATTGGCAATACAATTGTTACAAAAAAACGGGTCGAACGAAGTGTCAAAGACAGTAATCTGCCATGAGACACTTCGTTCGACCCGATTTTTTATAAATCGTTTGGGTGACCTCTGTTTTATTAGGCAGTTGATAACGACTATGCCGTTTTAATCTCCAACTGTTTCGGCCGTATCATGTAATTAACCCTTGGTCGAGGCTTCCAGGCACGATATATTTTTTCTCTGGTAGAGACTTCAGGAGATTTTGGCAGTCGGCTTATGGGAGTTGGGACTTTTAAGTAAATATTCTGTGATGTGGCTATTGAAACTGGCTTTGGCTTGGGAGCTGGCTTTGGTTTGGGAGTTGTCTTAAGAATTGGCTTTGGAGTTGTCTTAAGAATTGGCTTTGGAGTTGTCTTAAGAATTGGCTTTGGAGTTGTCTTAAGAATTCGCTTGGGAGTTGGCAGAGACATCGATTTATCATATTGAAATATCAGCTCGCAATAGAGACGAGATGTATTTAATATTTTCCTTTTAGGTTGTAAGGCATAGCCGTAATCAAATCGCTTGTCAGAGTCTACGGAAAGCATATTCATTTTGAAAAACAAAAGGTCAGAATGAATAAAATGAGGCGAGAGGCCGGTATTTATACTCTGGCGAACGGATGCATGAGATCTGATAAGCAGTTCTGAGAAACGATAAAAATAATAGTATATAAGGCTCGACAGGATGACTGTTTATAGATTAGATCCTGTTTTTGAGGAAACGAGTTACATAATATCCTGCAAACGCAATTAGTCTAGAAGGTCAGCTAGATAAATATATCTCATCAAGCGATAAACTAATCTTATAAAAATTTTCCTGGCAACTCATTTCTACGAAAACAGGATGAGATAAGGCTTTTATAGAGGACATGGATGCAGGATATTGCATAACTCATTTGCTACGATAAGGCTTTTATGTCGCTGAACAGGATGCGGCTGTGAAACAGATAAACATTACTGGACAATGATAGTGTAGATACTTTAGCATGATATATATATAGGTTAGCTAGAGTCAATCAATCAATCAACCAACCTTGAAAAAAAAAAAAAAATTTTTTTTTTTTTTTTTTTTTTTTTTTTTTTTACAGTTGGTTGGTTTATATATATTTATAATGTTGATTGAATTGATGATCTACTCATTATTATATTTAATGTCCTGTCGTAACGGATTCTGTTGAGTCGCTATCTGATTGGAGAGCAACAGGTTCTGCAGGTTCTGGATCTGGATCTGCAGGTTCTGAATATGCACTAGAGATTTGTTCTGCTGCACGCCAAAGTCTAATTTGAGCCTGTAAATTTCTTCCTGATACAAGTTATCTATTTTGGAGTACAGTACGTCAAATTTCTCAATCTTGGTTTTCAAGAGTGAGATTTCTGCATCCAGTTTAGATTGCAAGTCAAACATCTGCTGCTTTAAATTTTGCATTTCGGTCTTTGCGTCGTTGTCCAACGGTTCCCACATTTTGTACATGCTGAGCTTCAATGAAAGAGATAAATATTAGAAACTATCTAATGTAAGAGTCACAGAAATGGCCTGATACGAATTAATGTTGGGAGCGTTTTTAGTAGAAGGCTAGACAGACAGAATGAAGTAATGAGTACGGCTATTTATAAAGAATGAATCCAAGCCAATCTACCAATCAACCAACCTTAAAAAAAAAAAAAAAAAAAAAAAAAATTTTTTTTTTTTTTTTTTTTTTTTTTTTTCAAAGGTTGGTTGGTTGGTCATGTGACCTGGACTTAGATGGACTTTTGTAAAGTATTGTCACTTTCTAATTTCACATTTTTTAATTATGCGTCTTCATATTTGGACAGTCTCCGTCTAAGCTCAGCATTCTCATTTTTCAGCTGCATTATGACTTCGTCCTGTAGCTCGTTTATCTTATCCCGCAATTTTTTGTTCTCAATCACCGACCGTTTATATTTCGTTTTGATACACGCATTCTCTTCTTTCAGAGACGACACTTCTCTTCGCAAATCCGATATTTTTCTATCATTCTCGGCTTTGAGAGACAGATATTTCTCTTTCCAAGACACGTTTTCATTTTTCAATGAAGCCCTCTCTTCTGCAAATTGTGCTTTCAATGAAGCCGTCTCTTCTGCAAATTGTGCTTTCAATGAAGCCATCTCTTCTGCAAATTGTGTTTTTAAGTCAGCCATCTCTCTCTGCAAATCGACAACTTGTCCCTGCACAATCTTAATCTCGGATTCCAGTTTCCAATTCGCCTCCACGATCGGCCTCGCGTCTCTCAAATAACTCTGGATTTTATTTGGCGGCGTCCATAATTCGTCCCCGACCAATTCATAGAAGCAATTGCCTCTCTCAGCCTGAGCCCTCAGCCAGTTCCCATCTACGTCTTCTCGATCCAGATAAAGCTTTTTACCACCCATCAAATATAGAATCTGAGGCGTTTGGTTTTCCGTCGGAACGAACTCTCTTTTGAGAGGCAGCACCATCCCGCCTCTGAAAGCGTGAAAATGTTTAATCTTTTGTTTATACACTCCGTTTTCTTCAACTAGTATACTGTAAGCTAATTTAGGCAGCGAGGCCTTTCGAAATATTTCCAGATCCATAACCCCTTGGACGCCTCCGTCCCACTGCAATGTCAGCGGCAACCTGAAGTCTTTTGGCAGCGTCCGAAATATGTAAAAATGTTTGTTTTTCAGTGGAGCCTTTTTATGTCTCTTGCCACCTATCGTAAAGTAACACCTCGACCTCCTCTTGCTAACGTAGCCCAGCGTGTTGACCAAATGCATAGCAGATTCTATCAACTCGTATTTTTTCGAAGCGTAGTTTTTGCAAGATCTTTTGTAAGGTTTGACTTTCGACCAGATTTTCTTGAAGAGACCCATGGGCGCGACCACTATCATGTGCCGATGCTGTCTGAAAATTGGATCCTCGGCCTTACCGCCGTCGCACCAACAAGAAAAAGGCAGCGTGGTGATCCTACCGTCTTCTTTATCCAAAACTCTTATAAACGATTCAAATGCTGCAGCCTTAACCATTACGTGAAACCATTCATCTTCCGACCTGGCGTACTTTCGAACGTAGGAGGCGGCCGCGTTTAGATTCTCATCTTCGAAATAATCAACCTCTGATTCATGATCCAATAGCCAAAGGTCTTCGAAAAGGCGTTCCGTTAAGAATCCACGAATGTCCTGATGATCGAAAAACGATTCTGCAGCGCACAACGGACGGGTGTCCATGAGTCTGAGCTCGTCGGGGATTCGATATGGCTCGTCCATTTCCACATTTGTCTCCATACCTACGCTTCTATCGATTCTCTTAACGGCTATAAATTTTCGAAAACATGTCAATAAATGTCTCGCGTTGTGCTTCTTTTGGCCATATTTCCACTCGTAGTGTCCGTTACACCATGCGCAAGAAGTCTTCTTTTTCAATCCATGGGTTAAAGAATGCTTTTCGAAATTTATTGGTAACATTTCAACCTTGCAATGGGGACACTTGAAAGAATAAGCTTTCCTTCTCAAATCCATATAATAATTGTGTATATTTCTTAGACTTTCAGCCATCGTGTTTGTAAAAATGTTACAGATTTAAGAATGAGAGATATGACCGTTGCTGGCAAAGATCTAGATAGAATGAGGACGTGGCACGTCAGCGATCCTATATATAGACAAGATCAACCAACCAACCAACTGTAAAAAAAAAAAAAAAAAAAAAAAAAAAAATTTTTTTTTTTTTTTTTTTTTTTTTTTTTTTAACAGTTGGTTGGTTGGTTGATCTCAATGTGACTTTTACAGTTGGTTGATTTCAATGTGACTTTTTTAGTTGGTTTATTTTAATGTAGCCGCAGCATTTTACTTCTTAGCTGAAGATTCTTTAGGATCACGTTTTATATATTTCTCAAAATTTCCTTGAAGATTGACATTCTCCAGTTCCAGCCTCGATTTTTTCGCTTTCAGATCGCTAATTTGGGCCACCATCCTGTCCATCGCTGCATCTTTCAAACAGTCATATTTCTTCCACAACTCTCTAACTTCTCTCTGAAGAGATGCATTTTCCTTTCGGGCGATTTCCAGCTCCTTTTTACACTCATCGTGGCGTCTCTCGTACATTTCTTTTTTGTGACTCATTTCATTTTCGACCTCATCCAGCTTACGTTTCAGCGCCACCCGTTTCGATTTGTCATTACGAGACATGGTTCAATACTTTATAAAAGAAGGGCCTGGAATTGAAAAAATGCCAGCTTGCTTACAGACAGCGAACCGTTTAACAGCAGACTTGTCTTGTAAAGATCAAAGTTCAAAATTAATCCGTCCAAAATTAAAATAAAATGTTTAAAATGTAAAAAATATTGTAAAAAGTCGAAGTTTTAAATCGTCCGTATTTCTAGTCATTGACTTGACAATCTCTTGCACAAGTGACCGAAACTGTCGAAAATTAACGAAATGAGAAAAACGACAAATATCGTATAGAGAAGCGTAAAAATTTACACGTAAATAGTAAAATTTATCGAAAATTACGAAGAAATGTTAAAATTAAGAAGAGCACGTCAAAGAGTTTACTGTGCCGAATCTTGTACGCACAAATTTAAGGCCCCAACTAAAAGCTGTCGAAAATTTACGAAATGTGTAAAACTACAAATATCGTATAGAAGAACGTAAATGTTTAAATGTAAATGTAAAAAATATTGAAAAATGGGGGGAAAATGTCAAAATCAAGAAGAGCACGGCAAAGGTTAATTGGCCTTATAACAAAGCTCACGTATGCAGTTTCAAAATTCTTTCTCAGCCAAGATATTTTTCCGAAAACGAATCGAGACTATCAACTCCGTTTCGCATGAAATTTAAGCTTTCGATTGCACCTCTTGGAATGGCCCCTGGAAACGGTTTCCGAGACATCTTTTTCACATGTCAAAATTAGACGAGACCATTATAACAAATCCGACCTCAGTCTAGATCAGGCTGTTTGTTACGCAAAAAAAACAAATGTTGCTGGTAACGAGGAGGCCATGAACGACAGACATTAGAAATATAACACGGGCTATTAGAATGTATATATTAGTAATTTAACCATGCAGACAATAGAAACTAGGTCATGAAGAAATTAGAAATTCAATATAGGCTACGCAGATATTAGAAACTTAACATTTAGACTAGATAACCTTTTCATTGCTGTTTTTCGCGTCGGGAAATATTTTTTTCAATTTCCAAATGACAACTGTCAGCTTGCATGAAATCCAGGCTGTCTATCGCACCTCTTGAAACTGCCTCTGAAAACGGTTTCCGAGATAACTTTTACGCGTATCATGTATTCTCATACAAAGTCAAATGCCTATCTCCAATCTGTGTCGTCTGTCAATTTTGAGCTGTCCGCTAGCATGAAATCCAGTCCTCTGAAAACGAGACAGTTTTTACACGCGTCATGCATAAATAGTCAAATGGTTATTGAGATTCCCAACATGATACCCTTTAAGTCTTTCGTTATGCAGTGCTACGAGAAGCCCAACACTTTATAAAAGAAGGGTTGAAAAAATTAATGTCTGTATGTTTAACTACTGATAAATAAAATATTTTTTTCATAAATATGTAAATTTTTAGTTATCGTACCTATGATCGAGTCTACAATATAGTTGGCTGATAAGCTAAGCTTTATTTTTTAAGAGTATTATAGCAATTTTATCTATTCAAATAGCCTAGTATAATCGTTATACATTTGTCTATGCTCAAATATGAAAACAAATATCGCCGTTTATTACCTATAATGGATGCCTTTATCTGAACGTTAAGCGGGTTCTTCCGATATTTCACGAAAAAAATATTTATTACCATGAAACTGCCACTCGTCATATTGTAATAGACTGGCTTATCCCTTGAAGCTTTGAATTTTCTCTCTTGGCCAAAACTAACGTACGCTATGGGCGAACCAATAGGTTATGAAATCGTTGTTGTCATAGCGGAACAGGATTCGTTAAGATTGGTACAGCATTCATTTAGAAACGGTAATTGCCTAACCTTATTCATTTTAAAAACAATTATTAAGCCAAATGTGTAGCAATTTAATTTCAGACTGTAGAAGACATGAGATTGGAACGAGTCACGGAAACAGGACGAGATAGCCTATCGTTCTAAAACCGGCAGGATCTAATGTTAGATAGATGAGCGTCTTAGTGGGACAGATTGATGCGAGAAGAGTTGAGTACGGCTATTTATACAGAATGAATCCAAGCCACGCCCACTGAAAAAAAAAAAAAAAAAAAAAATTTTTTTTTTTTTTTTTTTTTTTTTTTTTTAATGTGTCCTTGAATGTGACTTTGACGGAGCAATGTATAAGATATGACGGAGCTATTTATACAATATTAGTTTTGTGTCAAGTATATTATTTTTATACGTTACGTTATTTTTTACGTTACGTTATTTTTAATAGGTTATTTTTAATATGTTGTTTTTATACGTTACGTTATTTTTACGTTACGTTATTTTTTACGTTACGTTATTTCATTTATATATTATTTTTTACGTTACGTTATTTTTTACGTTACGTTATTTTCGTCAATTAACATTTAGCTGACTTCTTGTACAATATTCTCTCCTGTGTTTTGTCCAATTGAAATGTCCACATACTCCAATCTTTGTCCAAAACTGATTTAATCTTAATACCAGGTTTACCAAACGGATCCCTATTATTAAACAGATCGGCTCTGATACAACTTAACAAGCCACTCTTTTCCATAATATCTATTAAGGCAACGGATGCCAGATCAAATACCCCGTTGTTGTATCGAAATTTGGCAAAACATTCTCCGAGAAAGCATCCAGTAACGATCAAACACTCCAGCACCCAAGGTTGATAAGATTCGGCACCACGCCAACGACGATACGTTAAGCTTTTGTTGCGCAAAAGGCCTCGGACTTTAAGAGATATGCTATCAGAATTGAGTATGGCTACTAATTTTTCTTTCAGCTTGGGAATGGCCTCTTCGATCTGTTCGATCTTCATACCAGTAGGGAAGCGCGGTGTCTGAAAATAGTCTTCTAACATTCTCAAAATAGAAAGGGCAAATTTGTGTTCTTTCGGTTTCCATTCTGGATCGTCCCAGTCATTTCTGATGTCGACCATCCTATATTCGCCGGTAGCTTCCCAATTTGCCAGATGAACGCAGTCTCTGAGTAGGTAATGAAAGACGCTTTGAATGGGATCAGAGAAATCCATTATGAAAAATTGCAAATGTCAGTCCAACAACAATTGTAGAATGAGAAAAATGATATAAATCCTGAAGGCAGCCAGGGTATATATAGGGACAGATTAAATGACCTTGAAAAAAAAAAAAAAAAAAATATTTTTTTTTTTTTTTTTTTTTTTTTTTTTTTTTTTAAGGTTTATTGATTAGTTGATTGACTCTAGCTAACCTACATATATATCATGCTAAAGTATTTACACTATCATTGTCCAGCACTTTGAAGAAATTTCCAGATTCGTGAAAAAATGGCAAAGTCCCCAAAAAAATATTATCTTGAAAAAAATTATAAGAATAAAAAAAAAATATAAAGTCAGTCATGGTTTATATAGCCATGCCACACCCACTTAAAAAAAAAAAAAAAAAAAAAAAAAATTAATAAATATAGTATGCTCTCCCATGCCAGATCAGCTACTACTAGACTCTATGATGAAAGATCTCCTGACACCTGGCACTCTAGAATATATAATAGATGAGTCCGAACAGCCAAATTACATATCACTCTAAAAATATTAAAAATTAAAAAAATTTGGGTCAAACGAGGCTTCCTCATGTCAGATTTGTCATTATGACTTATCTTGACGATGGAAGCCTCGTTTGACCCATTTTTTTTTAAATCTATCTCCTACCAATATTGGATTTGTAAAAAAATAACTTATAAATTTTATGAGTAGACAAATGAAAATTGTCTAAGCCGTTCAAAAGAATCGCTTAAAGATAAATCCGGCTTCAGCTATGCCATCCTATCGATTGGACCTGCAAACGGGACAGCCAACATTATCCATAAAAATTTAACCTCGATAAAATTGAAACGGGACAAATGTAGCTTTTAAATTGAGATGCTGAGCCAGAAAAACTGAACGCGTAGAGATTAGCAGCTCATATTGTAAAAATTTAAACGTAATTATGAAAATAGTATTAACGAGATCCAATGATAGAGATCCAAAAAAACTTTAGTAACCAATCGTTTGGTCATGACAATTGAAAAGCGAATCTTGATGAACGAGGAAAAGATATATATATCAACCAACCAACCAACCTTGAAAAAAAAAAAAAAAAAAAAAAAAAAAAAAAATTTTTTTTTTTTTTTTTTTTTCAAGGTTGGTTGGTTGGTTGGTTTGACTGGCTATATATAATTATCTATTTGCCTCCACACTCTCATTGTCTCTCAACATTTGTCAGCAACGGTTGTCTAGTTATTATTGCTCGTAATGACAAATATGATAAATTTGAACCTGTATCTGAAACAGGATTCCATCCAATCGTGTCCAAATGCTAGATCTTCCCATTTTAAATGAAACCTGTTAATTTTGATCGTGGCACAGTCGTCGTGTCGATCTTAAACTTGGTCCATCCAAGAAGTCTTCATGAGTCAAGCTGAGTGCATCCCGAAACAAACTAATCAAAACCTGAAACAATTGTTGCGTAGAGAGAATCCGTAAAAATTTAACTAGAGGTCTCTATAAAATTTAAATTGCTGAGAGTTGTCACGACAAATGTAGCAATGAACGCTGGAAAATTTAAATGTAATTATGAAAATAGTATTAACCATTCGTTGAGTAGCATGACAAATGAAAATTGAAACGTAATTAGGAAATTAGTATCAAGATTAGCTTTTCAATTTAATCCTGACCTTTTTCGAGTTTTGTCCAGATGCTATAAAATTGAAACAGGTGTATCTGAAACATTATTCAATCCAAATGCTAGGGCCTTCTCATTTTAAATGAAACCTGTTAATATTGATCGTCTTAAACGTGGATCACTTGGCCATCCAAGAAACCCTCATGAAAATTGAAACCGGCTGAGTGCTATCCTGAAACAGGTATCACGACAAATTGATATGTACGCTTGAAATCTGAAAGATATATAACCCGTCAAGGTCACACGAGTCAAGCTTCAAGGTCACAAAAAAAAAAAAAAAAAAATATTTTTTCAAATATTTTTTTTTTTTTTTTTTTTTTTTTTTAAATGTGACCTTGTGACCTTGATAGATTGTTAGCGCCTATATAAGCAGCTGACAAATCTCATTTTCTAACATTATTCATTTAACTGTAATATAAGGGCATGGATAGCTATTTAGATCTCGCGTCAAAGGTTTTGGAAAAACCGCAATTGTCTGAGAGTATCAACGCTATTTTGCACAAAGACTGTTTGAATCTTATATCTAAAGATTGGGTGGCTCGTTTGAAAAATAACGTGACTTTTCAAGATTATGCCACCGACGCCAAACGGTTATGGAATCCATCTTATGTGACGCTGAATTATGAATATGAAGAATCCAAGCGCCCAAATTTTAAAGTTGCTATCGTTGCATACTGTAAATTTATGAAACCTTATGGGGATAGAGGCGTTCTGAATCCCAAATTGAATTTATATATTATGGCTTCAGAGCCATTACGTTTAATTGCTCGTGCGATGACATCTGATCTCTCAGTTCAAATTTCTGACGATTTTAAATTTTCTTTTCAAGAATGTAGTGGTGTTTTGAATTGTCATGAATGCGGTAAACGTGCAAACGAATTCAAAGCAAAAGGTCATAAAATAAATCTAAGATCTCAACCATGCATACTGGACACCAGCGTATTTACTGGAACTGAAGTCGCGAATCGCTTTTATAGTATGATCGAACCCACGTTCACTGACACGTTTGTAGCCATCTTACAAATAAAAATTAATACGAGATACAGCTATTATACTCAAAATAATCAAAAATTTTTACGTATTAGTGGAAGTATTTTAGATTTCATCGGATTTCAGGAAAGAAAATTAATGGCTTCTAAAACAGCTAATATAGGATTCATAACAGAAATCGATAATCAACCTTCAACGAAGGCTAAGGAGGCTAAACCTTCAACGAAGACTAAGGTGGCTGAACCTTCAACAAAAACCGATGATGAGTTTGGCGATTATTTGGAAGGGATATTAAACGATTCAAAGATACCTTATGAACCTTTTGATTTGAAAAATACTATTGAGTTGGAAAATACTGAAATTAGTCACGATACCATTGATTTGAATGATGTGGACAATAAGAGAAGTTCTAATGATTTAGACTCGGATTCTAAGAAAAGAAAAATAGATGAGGGTGAAAGTTATATATCACAGTGGCTTTTAAGTGACGATTAATAAATTACGTAACCCACATTTTAGTTTAGTGCGATAGTCCCATGAAAAAAAAAAAAAAAAAAAATTTTTTTTTTTTTTTTTTTTTTTTTTTTTTTTTTTTAATGTGACCTTGAGCGTGGCTTGTCTATTGCTAACGTACCTTTCTTTTTTTTTCAAAGTTGGCCATTTCAAACTGACTGTGAAATTTTTCAAAGTCCACGCGTTTTATCTTTCTATTTTCAAAATTACATTTAAAGTTTTATGGCCCAGCTCCTGTTTCAGATAACCCTCAGCCCGTTTCAATTTTATCTCCATTTTAAATTTTTACGTGCTAAGCGATATGTCTTCGTTTTCAAGGTTCTTGCTAAGCGATATGTCTTCGTTTTAACATGGCACCTGACTCAATTTTATCATGGCCTCTTGCATAGCTGATCCACGTTTGAGCGACAAGCTAAATTGAATTCAATGCAAGGGAGTCACGTTAACAGATACCGTAGCGCTGAGAAACGTTCAAAATCTATTGTGAGTCATCTTAAAAGATACCATAGAGGGTCACGTTAAACGATACCATAGCGTGGCGTAAAATATTATCAGCCAATGGAGGGTTAAAAGATACAATAGAATGGAAGAAATACAAAAGTTAAAAATAAATTGGTAAAACCTTTAGGGTTTCGTTGGAAAGGTTTAGTAATATTTAATTTTAAATTTTAAGCTCAATATTATCTTGAGTCAAAATGTAAGTTCGTTATCTGGCTTCAATGAAATGGAAGAAAGACAAAAGTTATAATAAATTGGGGAAAAGATTTAGGGTTTCGTTGGAAAGGTTTAGTAAATTTTAATGTTAAATTTAATGTTGACATTTTATCGAGGTCAATACCATAGCGTGGCGTAAAATATTATCAGCCAATGGAGGGTTAAAAGATACAATAGAATGGAAGAAATACAAAAGTTAAAAGTAAATTGGTAAAACCTTTAGGGTTTCGTTGGAAAGGTTTAGTAATATTTAATTTTAAATTTTAAGTTAAATATTATCTTGAGTCAAAATGTAAGTTCGTTATCTAGCTTCAATTTTCAAGGAAATGGAATAAAGACAAAAGTTATAATAAATTGGGGAAAAGATTTAGGGTTTCGTTGGAAAGGTTTAGTAAATTTTAATGTAAAATTTAATTTTGACATTTTATCGCGGTCAAATGTAGATGACATTCCTATTCACGGGGGTTTCACTCTTGGAAATTGAATTTTCAAATTGCCAGGAAAACTTTCAAAAGAGATTTTTCAATTCTGCCTGACCAACTGTAGCAAATTGCCAAGTTCAGTCGGGTCCGTAAAATGTTGCTACCAACATTGGTATTGTAAAAAAATAACTTATAAAATTTTATCAGATTTGATAAGCTTATCTTGACGATGGCCCAGTTTTTTAAATGCTACCAATATTGTAAAAAAATAAGTTATAAAATTTATCAGATATAGTATTTATCAGGCAGTCTTTCGATTTTGACCGTTCAAAGGTATCGTTTAACATGAATTCAGCTATGCAAGAGGCTATGATAAAATTGAGTCAAGTGAATCTGAAACAGGTTTTATTTGTCATATCAAAATGAAGACATATCGCTTAGCAGGACCCTTGAAAACGGACGGCAGGCGTAAAAATTCAAACTGGCTAATATAAACATTGTTGTGTAGAGAGAAAATTTTAACAAGAGGTCTCTATAAAATTCATATTGCTGAGAGTTGTCACGACAAATGTAGCAATGGACGCTGTCAAATGTAATTATGCAAATAGTATTAACCATTCGTTGAGTAGCATGACCAATGAAACATGACAAATGAAACGTAATTAGGAAAATAGTATTAACCAAATGGACTACAGATTAAGGAAGGGACAAATAAATAATTATATACAGACAATCAAGTTTCAAGGTCACATGAAACAAGCTTCAAGGTCACACGAAAAAAAAAAAAAGAAAAAGAAAATTTTTTTTTTTTTTTTTTTTTTTTTTGTGTGTGACCTTGAAGCTTGTTTCGTGTGACCTTGAAGCTTGTCTATATTTAATATGGCTGACATAACCATAACCTCAGTGTGTCTCGACATTTGCCAGCAACGGTCGTCTAGTCACTATGCCTCGTAATGTATTTTAAGTAAGATGTACGTTTTCATGAAATCAGAATGATATCATGGGTTTTATAGAATATAATAAAATAAATTAAATAAAATATTAGAAATAAAATATATTTTTTATCTGTATTTATACATGCAGACATTTCCGCTTCGCGGAAATGTCTGCATGTATAAATACAGATAAAAAATATATTTTATTTCATACTCAATTATAGGGTCTCGTAAAGAGTTTCATCTCGCTGATTTCGAGTTTCGGCTTGTCGTATGTCTGCATGTCGCAACAGTCTTGCTACAACCTGCACGTTTTTCACGATGCCAAATATCTTATAATCTAGTTCAGTTTGTTTGCCAAGCTCGAAATACGTCGTTCTACCGTTGATCAGATGCACTCAGTGGGCTCTTCACAAGACTTGAAATTTTTGGACACGGGCAGCACCCAATTCAATATTATTTCTGTTAAATGTTTAATTTGGATGCGCCACTAATAAACTCCATTGGGACCTTGATAAGCCAGCTTAAATATCTCTGATCTAAGAGTTTGGTTCGTCAAAGAGCCAATGTAGCCAATACTAGCTTATAATCGCTCGGCTGCGTCTCTTGGATATAAAAATGATTCCTACCCGCATCTTTGAAAGAACATTCGGACCGGTCCTAACGACCATGAGATAGAGTACCAATATTGTACCTATTCTAATTTGAAGGGATATGGCTTAGCTATAAGATAATTTTGTATCTTGATAAAATATACAGGCTCTATAGATAAATTTAAGAGATCTGATTTTAAAATTTTAATTTTTTCGCTTAAAATTTACATTTTTTCTATAAAATTTAAAAATTTTAATGACTAAGCTAGAGATAGAGTACCAATATCGTACCTATTCTAATTTTTAAGGGATATGGCTTCTCTATAAGATAAATATGTATCTTGGTAAAATATACAGACTCGATAGCTAAATTTAAGAGATCTGAGTTTAAAATTTTAATTCTATATCTTTTCTCTTGAGACATTTGAAACTTACCGGGTTTGGTTTTACGCTTCTACCAAATTTGATTATGCCATTGCACAACAAAGCCCGGCATTCATTTTATGTTTATCAGACCTCTGATAGTCTTTAGCTAAAATTAAAACTTGCCTTTGCAAAGTGGACAACAGAACGGAGCCATGCAAATACGATATAACTGGAGACCAAAAATTAAACAGCCGTCATGTAGCAATCTAAAAAAATTATGCTGGATTGAAATTATTCAAGCTGCTTATATAAAGTTAATCTAAGCAAGATGACCTTGAAAATATAGCCAGTCAAGTTTCAAGGTCACATTAAAAAAAAAAAAAAAAAAAAAAAAAAAAATTTTTTTTTTTTTTTTCACAGTTGGTTGGTTGGTTGATAATCTTGTCTATATATAATATGGCTAACGTGACTACACTCTCATTGTGTCTCGACGTTTGCCAGCAACGGTCGTCTAGTCACTATGTCTCGTAATGTGTTTTCAGCAAGATGTACATTGATGGACACTAGAGCGTTAGATTTTTCTATAAAAGTCTATGATCTATTCTGATTTCATGAAAACATGCAGTATTTTGTAATTTGTCAGACAAAAGTCTTGTTTTCAAAGCCAATAATGTATAAATATCGCTATCCCATCCTGTTTTAAAGGAAATGGGTTTAGACATCAGGAGCTAGATTATGCATGACCTTACAGTAGAAGAAATAAATTCCACTCCCACCCACCCTAATAGATATACTATATATATACTATATATATATAGACTACAGCGCCATCTACTATAATTGGCTAAAGAAATATAGCTTTAGAAGCCAACTGAGAAATATTGCTTTAGAAGCCAACTGAGAAATATAGCTTTAGAAGCCAACTGAGAAATATAGCTTTAGCAGCCAACTGAGAAATATAACTTTAGAAACCAACTTCATCAACCAACCAACCAACCAACTGTTTAAAAAAAAAAAAAAAAAAAAAATTTTTTTTTTTTTTTTTTTTTTTTTTACCGTTGGTTGGTTGGTTTCTTTCAAGTTTGTTGGTTAGTTAATATATATATATTTATTTTCATTTATCAAAATTAGCTTTTCAATTTCATCCTGGCTTTTTTCATGTTTTTATCCAAAGGCTAAGTTTCAAAAGTCTCGCGCTTCAGCTATGGCCTACATAAAATTGAAACAGGTGTGTCTTCTCATTTTAAATGAAACATGTTAATTTTGATCATGTCTATCTTAAATATGGATCGCTTGGCCATTCAAGAAGCCTTCATGAAAATTAAAACCGGCTCCATGACAAAACGTAGCAATTAGATGTTTGAACTGAGTCCATAACCTTTTACAGTTTCCCTTTAAAATTTGTCTAAGCTATAGTAGTCTGTTCAAAAGTATCGTTTAAACGTGGATCAGCTATGCAAGAGGTCATGATAAAACTGAGTCACGTTGCCTGTATCTAAAACAGGTCAAAACGAAGACCTGGCAATTGAAAACGGGGGCATCGCTTAGCAGGAAAATTTTAAAATTTAAACGAGCTGGACCATAAACGTAACCATTGAATTGTAAATGCTGGGCCATGCTTATCAGTAGCAGCCCACATTGTAAAAATAATATTTACGAGATACAATGACAAAGCGACAAATGAAAAGCTTAAAAAGTCCGTGCCAGTCTATAGCATCATTTTAAATGAAACCATTGAGCCATCCAAGAGGCCTTGATAGAATCGGCTTACTGAACAAATCTATAGGTACGCTTGAAATCTGAAAGACGTAGAGAGTAGCAACCCATATTGTAAAAATTTAAAATTATAAAATTCAAAAGTGGATATGTAGGAAGGGTTAAGTTTCAAAGTCACATGACCAACAAACTAACTAACCAACAAACTTGAAATGAACCAACCAACCAACCTTGGGAAAAAAAAAAAAAAAAAAAAAATTTTTTTTTTTTTTTTTTTTTCAGGTGCCACGCCCACCCTTGAAGCATGTCTATATATAATATGGCTAACGTGACTACACCCTCATTGTGTCTCGACATTTGCCAGCAACGGTCGTCTAGTCACTATGTCTCGTAATGTGTTTTCAGCAAGATTTTGACATTGATGGACACTAGAGAGTTAGATTTTTCTATAAAAGCCTATGATCTATTCTGATTTCATGAAAACCTGCAGTATCTTGTAATTTGTCAGACAAAAATCTTGTTTTCAAAGCCAATATTGTATAAATAATGTTATCCCATCCTATTTTAAAGGAAATGGGTTTAGACATCAGGAGCTAGTTTATGCATGACCTTACAGTAGAAGAAATAAATTCCACTCCTACCCACCCTAATAGATATACTATATATATACTATAGATATAGACTACAGCGCCATCTACAATAATTGGTTAAAGAAATATAGCTTTAGCAGCCAACTGAGAAATATAGCTTTAGCGGCCAACTTAGAAATATAACTGTAGCAGCCAAATGAGAAATATAACTTTAGAAATATAACTTTAGAAACCAACCATCATAACAACCAACCAACCAACTAACTGTAAAAAAAAAAAAAAAAAAAAAAAAATTTCTTTTTTTTTTCTTTTCTTTTTTTTTTTTTTTTTTTTTTTTTTTTCCACGGTTGGTTGGTTGGTTGATATATATTTGTTTCCTCGTTCATCACTTTTCATTTATTAAGATTAGCTTTTCAATTTCATCCTGGCCTTTTCATGTTTTTACCCAAATGCTAAGTTTCAAAAGTCTCGATAAACTTGAAACAGGTGTGTCTTCTCATTTTAAATGAAACATGTCTATCTTAAATGTGGATCGCTTGGCCATCCAAGAGGCCTTCATGAAAATTAAAACCGGCTGGGTGTATCTATGACAAAACGTAGCAATTAGATGTTTGAAATCTGACCTTAAAATTTGTCTAAGCTATAGTAGTCTGTTCAAAAGTATCGTTTAAACGTGGATCAGCTATGCAAGAAGTCATGATAAAACTGAGTCACGTTGCCTGTATCTGAAACAGGTCAAAACGAAGACCTGGCAATTGAAAACGGGGCATCGCTTAGCAGGCAAAATTTAAACGAGCTGGGCTATAAACGTAACCATTGAATTGTAAATGCTGGGCCAGCTTAGCAGTGGCAGCCCATACTGTAAAAATAATATTTACGAGATACAATGGCAAAACGAATAGCGTAGAAAGACAAATGAAAAGCTTAAAAGTAGCGTCCCTAGGTCCAAATACTAGTCTATGGCATCATTTTAAAAGAAACCTGTTTAATATTGAGCCATCCAAGAAGCCTTGATAGAATCGGCTTACTGAACAAATCTATAGGTGAAATCTGAAAGACGTAGAGAGTAGCAGCCCATATTGTAAAAATTTAAAATTATAAAATTCAAAAGTGGATATGTAGAAAGGGTTAAGTTTCAAAGTCACATGACCAACAAACTAACTAACCAACAAACTTGAAATGAACCAACCAACCAACCTTGAAAAAAAAAAAAAAAAAAAAAAATTTTTTTTTTTTTTTTTTTTTTTTTCAGGTGCCACGCCCACCCTTGAAGCTTGTCTATATATAATATGGCTAACGTGACTACACCCTCATTGTGTCTCGACATTTGCCAGCAATGGTCGTCTCGTCACTATGTCTCGTAATGTGTTTTCAGCAAGATGTACATTGATGAACACTAGAGAGTTAGATTTTTCTATAAAAGTCTATGATCTATTCTGATTTCATGAAAACCTGCAGTCATTTGTCAGACAAAAGTCTTGTTTTCAAAGCCAATAATGTATAAATATCGCTATCCCATCCTGTTTTAAAGGAAATGGGTTTAGACATCAGGAGCTAGTTTATGCATGACCGTACAGTAGAAGAAATAAATTCCACTCCCACCCACCCTAATAGATATACTATATATATACTATATATATAGACTGCAGCGCCATCTACAATGATTGGCTAAAGAAATATAGCTTTAGCAGCCAACTTAGAAATATAACTGTAGCAGCCAACTGAGAAATATAACTTTAGACATATAACTTTAGAAATATAACTGTAGCAGTCAACTGAGAAATATAATTTTAGAAACCAACCAACCAACCTTGAAAAAAAAAAAAAATTTTTTTTTTTTTTTTTTTTTTTTTTTTTTAACAGTTGGTTGGTTGGTTGGTTGATATATATTTGTTTCCTCGTTCATCACTTTTCATTTATTAAGATTAGCTTTTCAATTTCATCCTGGCCTTTTCATGTTTTTACCCAAATGCTAAGTTTCAAAAGTCTCGATGAAATTGAAACAGGTGTGTCTTCTCATTTTAAGTGAAACATGTCTATCTTAAATGTGGATCGCTAGGCCATTCAAGAGGCCTTCATGAAAATTAAAACCGGCTGGGTGTATCTATGACAAAACGTAGCAATTAGATGTTTGAACTGAGTCCATTATAACCTTTTACAGTATCCCTTTAAAATTTGTCTAAGCTATAGTAGTCTTTCAAAAGTATCGTTTAAACGTGGATCGTCTATACAAGAGGCCATGATAAAATTGAGTTACGCTGAGCGTTGCCTGTATCTGAAACAGGTCAAAACGAAGACCTGGCAATTGAAAACGAGGCATCGCTTAGCAGGCAAAATTTAAACGAGCTGGACCATAAACGTAACCATTGAACTCTGGGCCATGCTTAGCAGTAGCAGCCCATATTGTAAAAATAATATTTACGAGATACAATGGCAAAGCCTAGAAAGACAAATGAAAAGCTTAAAAAGTCCGTGCCAGTCTATAGCATCATTTTAAATGTTAATATTGAGCCATCCAAGAGGCCTTGATAGAACCGGCTGAGTGCTATCTGAAACAGGACAAATCTATAGGTACGCTTGAAATCTGAAAGACGTAGAGAGTAGCAGCCCATATTGTAAAAATTTAAAATTATAAAATTCAAAAGTGGATATGTAGGAAGGGTTAAGTTTCAAAGTCACGTGACCACACCCACTCCTGAAATGAACCAACCAACCAACCTTGAAAAAAAAAAAAAAAAAAAAAATTTTTTTTTTTTTTTTTTTTTCAAGGTTGGTTGGTTGGTTCATTTCAAGAGTGGGTGTGGTCACGTGACTCGGATCAAAAAGTGATATAACCGAGATTAATTTCGGTGCTAAAAAGAAGAACCCAAATTGTCTCCCCAACTGGCTGATCCCAGATTAGGTATTTTTTAGCTTGAAATCTTAGCTGATCTGAGTTTGGTCGTTGGTAAAAAATATCAGCGGATTTTTCTAAGGCCCAAATGAAATTCTTTCAAACTAAATCTGGCAGACTAGAATTTTATTAAGAAATACATACGGATAGTAGTCATCCCTCCCATCATCCCCGGCATCTCTTTAAGAAGATACCGTACAACGTAAAGTCAGATCCGTCTCGGTACCACGTCTGGACTCGTCCGACGTTCAGATCAAATGAATATCGTTAGCCCGCTTAGAGAGAGATTTGGCATAGTGCCAAGTTTTTACTGAGTCGATACACGGGAATGAGTCGATACTGTGTCGCATGACAATACCGCTTAGATATCTTCATAATTGGACAATCTATATTTCAAGCTATCATTTTCCGCTTGCAAGCTAACCATTCCCTCTTTCAGGCTAGCAACTTCAGCTTTCAGGTTAGCAATTTCGTGCATGTGTAAATCAAAAATATGTTCCAAGTATTCCATTTTTTGCATTTGCAGCGTTTTGATTTCATTTTTGAGAGTCTCTATATTATTTTCGTAAATCTCTTTCATATTTTTCATTTCGGCCTCTATCCCTTTGCAGCGTCTCAATATGGGCATCACGCACTGAAAGCACATCTGTTGACGCTTGCTAGGCACCCAATAATCTTCTTTTACGACTTCGTAAAACAGCTTGTAATCTTCTTCGGTCTGCGTGCCTCTCGTAAAATACATCTTTTTTTCGTTGTTCAGATGCAAGAAGTATTGGGTATGCGTACTAGACGACTTGAAATTTCTCGATACGGGTAGTACCAGTTTCAATTTTATGTCTGGCAAATGTTTGATTTTGATTTTATATTTTCCGTCGATGAACGCTATTGGAACTCTGAGCAATTTAACGGGATGCCTGCAGGCATAATTTTGGGTTATGAGTCTCAGGATGCCTCCGTTCCAGAGCGTAGCCAAGACCAATCTGTAATCTTTGGGAAGCGTCTCTTGGATGTAAAAATGTTTCCTGTTACCAACTCCTAGTTGGCTTCCGAATGAAAAATTACAGCTGGATTTTCGGTTGCTGAGATATCCCAGCGTATTGACCAAATGCCAGACGGTCTCTATGGATTTGCTTTTCAGGCATCTGTAACCGACATACGGTCGCTCGACGGGCCTGATCCTACCCCACACGTTCTTGTGAAAATGATCTTCTGAAGGAGTTACCACGACCATGTGCCTATGCTGCCTGAATTTGGGATTTTGTTCCCTGCCGCCGTCGCACCAGCAAGAAAAGGGTAGGGTTTGTGTCAAGCCGTCGTCTCTATCCATGAATCTTATAAAATCTCTATAGGCTACGGCTCGCACCATGACGTGGATAAACGCTAGGTCGCCTTGAAGATATCTCAGCACGCAAGAGGCGGCCAAGTTCAGCGTTTCGTCTTCAAACGGTACGGGTGGAGGCTCTAATTCGATCGGCCAGACGGGTTCGTAGGCCCAGTCATCCATGAAGAAACGCGTATGCTCGAAAAAATCTTCTTTTGCGCACATTGGGCTGAAATCGAAAAATTCGTATGGGTCGGCAGTAGGATCATCATCAGAATCAGGTTCAGGTTCAGGCTCAGGTTCAGGCTCAGTCATCCTAAATCTAAAATTTCTAAAGCATTCTATCAAATGATCAGCGGCTCCGTTCTTTTCCCCTCTTTGGAATGTAAATTGGCCCTCGCACCAAACGCAGCATGTTAAAGGGTCCATGGCGGTTTCATTCTTACAATGCCTTTCATAATGTTTGGGCAATACGAGAACGTTGCAGCGCGGACACGAAAACTGAGTTCTGTCGCCTGCGAGAGCGTTCATATACCTTCTCAAATTGGGACCGGCAGGCATGGTAGAAGAGTGGCTTGAAGATGGCTGGATATAATTTTATAATTTACAAGGGTCGGTATATATAGGCAAAGTAAAGAAGCCACGCCCACTAAAAAAAAAAAAAAAAAAAAAAATATATATATATTTTTTTTTTTTTTTTTTTTTCATGTGACCTTGAAGCTTGACTCGTGTGACCTTGTCTGGTTATATATAATTATTTATTTATCTCTTCCTATAATGTGTTGTCCATTTGATTAATACTATTTTCATAATTACGTTTCAATTTTTATGGATCCAATATAGGCTGCTACTCTATAGATTGAGGTTTTACTTTTGCAAATTGATTTCCAACAGCGAATGAGTATTTTGTATTTGAAGCTCGGCAGTTTCCTCGTAACTGGCTTTGAGCTGCCGTCTCACTTTCCAGTTTCAGCTCGTCGCAGCGTGCCATGACAGACTTTACCCATAGAATGCACATCTGCTGCCATTTGCAGGGCTGCCAATACTCATTTCCAACGAGCCTGGTTTGGCTACACATTTGCTTGCCTGGAATCTTCATTTATAACTTGTTGGGACCTCTCTTCAATAAAAAGAAATACTATTTCAAGATTGAGCATGGACTTGGCTATATATTGGTAGCAACTCATGTTGTAAAAATTTAAACGTAATTATAAAAATAGTATTAACGAGAGCCAATGACAAAGCGTAGAAAGTAGCGGCCCGTGTCCAAATGCTAGTCTATGGCATCATTTTAAATGAAACCATTGAGCCATCCAAGAGGCCTTCATGAAAATTGAAACCGGCTGACTGCTATCTGAAACACGACAAATCGATAGGTGAAAGACGTAGAGAGTAGCAGCCCATATCGTAAAAATTTAAAATTATAAACCTCAAATGGTAAAGTCCAACACGATATATCTATAGTAATGGTCTTCAGAGTTGGCTTCTAAAGTTATATTGTTTATCCAATCAAATTCATTGTAGATGGCGCTGCAGTCTATATATATAGTATATATATAGTATATCTATTTGGGTGGGTGGGAGTGGAATTTATTTCTTCTACTGTAAGGTCATGCATAAACTAGCTCCTGATGTCCAAACCCATTTCCTTTAAAATAGGATGGGATAACGTTATTTATACAATATTGGCTTTGAAAACAAGATATTTATAGACTTTTGTCTGACAAATGACAAGATCTTGCAGGTTTTCATGAAATCAGAATAAATCATGAGTTTTTATAGAAAAATCTAACTATCTAGAGTCAATGAATGTACATCTTGCTCAAAACACATTACGAGGCATAGTGACTAGACGACCGTTCCTGGCAAATGTTGAGAGACAATGAGGGTGTAGTCACGTTAGCAGTTCTATATATAGACAAGATCATCAACCAACCAACTGTGAAAAAAAAAAAAAAAAAAAAAAAAAAATATTTTTTTTTCCAAATATTTTTTTTTTCCGTGTGACCTTGAAGCTTGTCTATATTTAATATGGCTAACGTGACCACTAACTCATTGTGTCTCGACATTTGCCAGGAACGGTCATCTAGTCACTATACCACGTAATGTATTTTAAGTAAGATGTACGTTTTCATGAAATCAGAATGATATCATGGGTTTTATAGAATATAATAAACTAAACTAAATAAACTATTAGAAATAAAATATTTTTTTTATCTGTATTTATACATGCAGACATTTCCGCTTCGCGGAAATGTCTGCATGTTTAAATACAGATAAAAAAATATTTTATTTCATAGTCAATTATAGGGTCTCGTAAAGAGTTTCATCTCGCTGATTTCGAGTTTCAGCTTGTCTGCATGTCGCGCAACAGGCTTGCTACAACCTGCAGGTTTCCACGATGCCAAAAGGCATTTTATAATCTAGTTCAGTTTGTTTGCCAAGCTTGAAATACATCTTTCTACCGTTGATCAGATGCACTCTTCACAAGACTTGAAATTTTTGGACACGGGCAGCACCAAATTCAATTCTGGTAAATGTTTAATTTGGATGCGTCATTTGCCAATAATAAACTCCATTGGGACCTTGATAAGCGTTTTTCAGTTTGAATATCTCTGATCTAAGAGTTTGGTTCGTCAAAGAGCCAATACTAGCTTAAAGCTAGCAAAGAGCCGATACTAACTTATAATCGCTCGGCAGCGTCTCTTTGAAAGAAAAATTACATTCGGACCTGCTGAGGTATCCCAACGCGTTGAACCATACGGATGCTATATCTTTTCTCTTGAGACATTTGAAACTTACATGAGGTCGGGTTTGATTTTAAGCTTCTACCAAATTTGATTTTGCCATTGCACCACAAAGCCAGGCATTTATTTTATGTCTATCAGACATCTGATAGTCTTTAGCTAAAAATAAAAATTTGCCTTTGCAAAGTGGACAATAGAACGGAACGGCATCTCGATAGAGGGTGTCTCTATAACGTTTTAAATTATGCTTAGCTGCCATGCAAATACAATATAACTGGAGACCAAAAATTAAACAGCCGTCTTGTAGCAATCTAAATAAATTATGCTGGATTGAAATTTTTCAAGCTGCTTATATAGAGCTAATCTAAGCAAGATGACCTTGAAAATATAGCCAGTCAAGTTTCAAGGTCACATAAAAAAAAAAAAAAAAAAAAAAATTTTTTTTTTTTTTTTTTTTTTTTTTAAGAGTGGGTGTGGCCTTGAACATAGACTATATATATCATTCCTCACATACTCGCATTATCATTGGTGTCTGATCAGTTTTTTGCCAACAACTATATGGGTTCGTATTTAGACAATCATTGTTTAAGCTCAACGTTATCTACATTTAAGTTAGAATTTACATGTTTTAATTGAGTATTTTCTGCCTTCAGACGTTTAACGTTTATTGTTAAGGTGACGTTTTCTTTTCTCAGATTGAGAGTTTCTGTCTTGAAATGTTTAATGTTTATTTTTAAGCTGCTATTTTCTAATGTTAGTTTGGCATTTTTTGCTTTCAAGGCGTCGGTTTCTTTTTTTGGCTTCACAATTTCGTCATTTTGTAATTTATAAATTCTTTCGTTTAAGGCCTCTAGCTTATCTCTCAACTTTTGCGTCTCTTTTTCGTAAAGAGTTTTCATTTCGCGGATTTCCTTTTTCAGCACGTCGCATGTTTCCGTCTCTTTTTCGTAAAGAGTTTTCACCTCGCTAATTTCTTTTTTCAGCTCGACGCATATCTGCATGTAAAGGTTTCGCGCACATAAAACAGTCTTGCTGCAACCTGCAGGGTTCCCACCATTCGTCTTTCACAATGCCAAAAACCAGCTTGTAATCTCGTTCAGTTTGTCTGCCTAGTTCAAAATACATCTTTTTGCCGTCGATCAGATGCAAGAAGTGCTCGGTGGGTTCTCTCGAAGACTTGAGAGTTTCAGTAACAGGCAGCACCAGATTCAATTGTATGCTGGGCAGGTGTTTAACTTGGATTCGCCATTTTCCATCGATGAACGACATAGGACCTTCTAGCAATCTCTTCGGTTCCCAGACGTAATACTTCTGATTGAGAAGCCTTATGATGCCTCCATCCCAGAGCGTAGCCAAGACCAGCCTATAGTCTCTCAGAAGCGTCTTTTGGATATAAAAATGGTTCATGCTGCCTTCTTCCGCACAATCGTCGAAAGAAAAATTGCATTTGGATCTGCGCCTGCTGATATATCCCAAAGCGTTGACCAAATGCCAGACAGATTCTATATCTTTTCTCAAGAGGCACTTGAAACCGGAATAAGGTCGTTCTTCGGGCTTGATCTTATTCCATACGTTTTGCTGAAAATGTTCATGAGATAGAGATACAGCTATCATATGTCTATGATGCCTGAATTTAGGATCTTTTTCAGTACCTCCGTCGCACCAACAAGAAAAGGGTAGAGTCTGCGTATTGCCATTGTCGTTGTCCATATGCTGGAGAAAGTTCTCATAGGCCGTAGCTCGAACCATTACATGGATAAATACTCGGTCAGCTTGCAGATATTTCAAGACGCATGCGGCTGCCAAATTGAGCGTTTCGTCTTGAAAAGAAACAGGCAGTCTCTCTAACTCGATTGGCCAGACGGGTTCATAGGCCCGGCTACCGTCTGGAAAAATCTGATCGTGCCCAAAAAAATTATTCTGCTCACACATAGGGTTGAAGTTAAAATACGTGTAAGTTCCATCTGGAATGGGTACATCTTCTTCGGGTAAGGGTTTCGCAATCCGAATTTTAAATTGCAAATAACAGTTTATAAGATGATCGGCCGACAGGTATTTCTTTTGCCATACGAATGTGTGCCGTTTCTTGTCAAGACACCAAACGCATTTCACCAAAGGGTTTATGTTGTGCTGTTCATGACAATGCTTTTCATAGTTTTTGGGTAAGATTAGGACTTGGCAATGGAGACATTTAAACTGAAATTTATCCCACGTAAGAAGATTCCTATATTTTTTTATTGCTTCACGAGCCGCCATATTTATGTTAGACTGAGTAATGAAAAAAGATAATAGTTTATATATTCATTTGTTAAGGGTATATATAGTCTATGTTCAAGGCCACAACCACTCTTAAAAAAAAAAAAAAAAAAAAAAAAAATTTTTTTTTTTTTTTTTTTTTTTTTTTTTAATGTGACCTTGAAACTTGACTGGCTATATTTTCAAGGTCATCTTGCTTAGATTAGCTCTATATAAGCAGCTTGAAAAATTTCAATCCAGCATAATTTATTTAGATTGCTACAAGACGGCTGTTTAATTTTTGGTCTCCAGTTATATTGTATTTGCATGGCAGCTAAGCATAATTTAAAACGTTATAGAGACACCCTCTATCGAGATGCCGTTCCGTTCTATTGTCCACTTTGCAAAGGCAAATTTTTAATTTTAGCTAAAGACTATCAGATGTCTGATAGACATAAAATAAATGCCTGGCTTTGTGGTGCAATGGCAAAATCAAATTTGGTAGAAGCTTAAAATCAAACCCGACCTCATGTAAGTTTCAAATGTCTCAAGAGAAAAGATATAGCATCCGTATGGTTCAACGCGTTGGGATACCTCAGCAGGTCCGAATGTAATTTTTCTTTCAAAGAGACGCTGCCGAGCGATTATAAGTTAGTATCGGCTCTTTGCTAGCTTTAAGCTAGTATTGGCTCTTTGACGAACCAAACTCTTAGATCAGAGATATTCAAACTGAAAAACGCTTATCAAGGTCCCAATGGAGTTTATTATTGGCAAATGACGCATCCAAATTAAACATTTACCAGAATTGAATTTGGTGCTGCCCGTGTCCAAAAATTTCAAGTCTTGTGAAGAGTGCATCTGATCAACGGTAGAAAGATGTATTTCAAGCTTGGCAAACAAACTGAACTAGATTATAAAATGCCTTTTGGCATCGTGGAAACCTGCAGGTTGTAGCAAGCCTGTTGCGCGACATGCAGACAAGCTGAAACTCGAAATCAGCGAGATGAAACTCTTTACGAGACCCTATAATTGACTATGAAATAAAATATTTTTTTATCTGTATTTAAACATGCAGACATTTCCGCGAAGCGGAAATGTCTGCATGTATAAATACAGATAAAAAAAATATTTTATTTCTAATAGTTTATTTAGTTTAGTTTATTATATTCTATAAAACCCATGATATCATTCTGATTTCATGAAAACGTACATCTTACTTAAAATACATTACGTGGTATAGTGACTAGATGACCGTTCCTGGCAAATGTCGAGACACAATGAGTTAGTGGTCACGTTAGCCATATTAAATATAGACAAGCTTCAAGGTCACACGGAAAAAAAAAAATATTTGGAAAAAAAAATATTTTTTTTTTTTTTTTTTTTTTTTTTTTTTTTTTTCACAGTTGGTTGGTTGATGATCTTGTCTATATATAGAACTGCTAACGTGACTACACCCTCATTGTCTCTCAACATTTGCCAGGAACGGTCGTCTAGTCACTATGCCTCGTAATGTGTTTTGAGCAAGATGTACATTCATTGACTCTAGATAGTTAGATTTTTCTATAAAAACTCATGATTTATTCTGATTTCATGAAAACCTGCAAGATCTTGTCATTTGTCAGACAAAAGTCTATAAATATCTTGTTTTCAAAGCCAATATTGTATAAATAACGTTATCCCATCCTATTTTAAAGGAAATGGGTTTGGACATCAGGAGCTAGTTTATGCATGACCTTACAGTAGAAGAAATAAATTCCACTCCCACCCACCCAAATAGATATACTATATATATACTATATATATAGACTGCAGCGCCATCTACAATGAATTTGATTGGATAAACAATATAACTTTAGAAGCCAACTCTGAAGACCATTACTATAGATATATCGTGTTGGACTTTACCATTTGAGGTTTATAATTTTAAATTTTTACGATATGGGCTGCTACTCTCTACGTCTTTCACCTATCGATTTGTCGTGTTTCAGATAGCAGTCAGCCGGTTTCAATTTTCATGAAGGCCTCTTGGATGGCTCAATGGTTTCATTTAAAATGATGCCATAGACTAGCATTTGGACACGGGCCGCTACTTTCTACGCTTTGTCATTGGCTCTCGTTAATACTATTTTTATAATTACGTTTAAATTTTTACAACATGAGTTGCTACCAATATATAGCCAAGTCCATGCTCAATCTTGAAATAGTATTTCTTTTTATTGAAGAGAGGTCCCAACAAGTTATAAATGAAGATTCCAGGCAAGCAAATGTGTAGCCAAACCAGGCTCGTTGGAAATGAGTATTGGCAGCCCTGCAAATGGCAGCAGATGTGCATTCTATGGGTAAAGTCTGTCATGGCACGCTGCGACGAGCTGAAACTGGAAAGTGAGACGGCAGCTCAAAGCCAGTTACGAGGAAACTGCCGAGCTTCAAATACAAAATACTCATTCGCTGTTGGAAATCAATTTGCAAAAGTAAAACCTCAATCTATAGAGTAGCAGCCTATATTGGATCCATAAAAATTGAAACGTAATTATGAAAATAGTATTAATCAAATGGACAACACATTATAGGAAGAGATAAATAAATAATTATATATAACCAGACAAGGTCACACGAGTCAAGCTTCAAGGTCACATGAAAAAAAAAAAAAAAAAAATATATATATATATTTTTTTTTTTTTTTTTTTTTTAGTGGGCGTGGCTTCTTTACTTTGCCTATATATACCGACCCTTGTAAATTATAAAATTATATCCAGCCATCTTCAAGCCACTCTTCTACCATGCCTGCCGGTCCCAATTTGAGAAGGTATATGAACGCTCTCGCAGGCGACAGAACTCAGTTTTCGTGTCCGCGCTGCAACGTTCTCGTATTGCCCAAACATTATGAAAGGCATTGTAAGAATGAAACCGCCATGGACCCTTTAACATGCTGCGTTTGGTGCGAGGGCCAATTTACATTCCAAAGAGGGGAAAAGAACGGAGCCGCTGATCATTTGATAGAATGCTTTAGAAATTTTAGATTTAGGATGACTGAGCCTGAACCTGAGCCTGAACCTGAACCTGATTCTGATGATGATCCTACTGCCGACCCATACGAATTTTTCGATTTCAGCCCAATGTGCGCAAAAGAAGATTTTTTCGAGCATACGCGTTTCTTCATGGATGACTGGGCCTACGAACCCGTCTGGCCGATCGAATTAGAGCCTCCACCCGTACCGTTTGAAGACGAAACGCTGAACTTGGCCGCCTCTTGCGTGCTGAGATATCTTCAAGGCGACCTAGCGTTTATCCACGTCATGGTGCGAGCCGTAGCCTATAGAGATTTTATAAGATTCATGGATAGAGACGACGGCTTGACACAAACCCTACCCTTTTCTTGCTGGTGCGACGGCGGCAGGGAACAAAATCCCAAATTCAGGCAGCATAGGCACATGGTCGTGGTAACTCCTTCAGAAGATCATTTTCACAAGAACGTGTGGGGTAGGATCAGGCCCGTCGAGCGACCGTATGTCGGTTACAGATGCCTGAAAAGCAAATCCATAGAGACCGTCTGGCATTTGGTCAATACGCTGGGATATCTCAGCAACCGAAAATCCAGCTGTAATTTTTCATTCGGAAGCCAACTAGGAGTTGGTAACAGGAAACATTTTTACATCCAAGAGACGCTTCCCAAAGATTACAGATTGGTCTTGGCTACGCTCTGGAACGGAGGCATCCTGAGACTCATAACCCAAAATTATGCCTGCAGGCATCCCGTTAAATTGCTCAGAGTTCCAATAGCGTTCATCGACGGAAAATATAAAATCAAAATCAAACATTTGCCAGACATAAAATTGAAACTGGTACTACCCGTATCGAGAAATTTCAAGTCGTCTAGTACGCATACCCAATACTTCTTGCATCTGAACAACGAAAAAAAGATGTATTTTACGAGAGGCACGCAGACCGAAGAAGATTACAAGCTGTTTTACGAAGTCGTAAAAGAAGATTATTGGGTGCCTAGCAAGCGTCAACAGATGTGCTTTCAGTGCGTGATGCCCATATTGAGACGCTGCAAAGGGATAGAGGCCGAAATGAAAAATATGAAAGAGATTTACGAAAATAATATAGAGACTCTCAAAAATGAAATCAAAACGCTGCAAATGCAAAAAATGGAATACTTGGAACATATTTTTGATTTACACATGCACGAAATTGCTAACCTGAAAGCTGAAGTTGCTAGCCTGAAAGAGGGAATGGTTAGCTTGCAAGCGGAAAATGATAGCTTGAAATATAGATTGTCCAATTATGAAGATATCTAAGCGGTATTGTCATGCGACACAGTATCGACTCATTCCCGTGTATCGACTCAGTAAAAACTTGGCACTATGCCAAATCTCTCTCTAAGCGGGCTAACGATATTCATTTGATCTGAACGTCGGACGAGTCCAGACGTGGTACCGAGACGGATCTGACTTTACGTTGTACGGTATCTTCTTAAAGAGATGACGGGGATGATGGGAGGGATGACTACTATCCGTATGTATTTCTTAATAAAATTCTAGTCTGCCAGATTTAGTTTGAAAGAATTTCATTTGGGCCTTAGAAAAATCCGCTGATATTTTTTACCAACGACCAAACTCAGATCAGCTAAGATTTCAAGCTAAAAAATACCTAATCTGGGATCAGCCAGTTGGGGAGACAATTTGGGTTCTTCTTTTTAGCACCGAAATTAATCTCGGTTATATCACTTTTTGATCCGAGTCACGTGACCACACCCACTCTTGAAATGAACCAACCAACCAACCTTGAAAAAAAAAAAAAAAAATTTTTTTTTTTTTTTTTCAAGGTTGGTTGGTTGGTTCATTTCAGGAGTGGGTGTGGTCACGTGACTTTGAAACTTAACCCTTCCTACATATCCACTTTTGAATTTTATAATTTTAAATTTTTACAATATGGGCTGCTACTCTCTACGTCTTTCAGATTTCAAGCGTACCTATGGATTTGTCCTGTTTCAGATAGCACTCAGCCGGTTCTATCAAGGCCTCTTGGATGGCTCAATATTAACATTTAAAATGATGCTATAGACTGGCACGGACTTTTTAAGCTTTTCATTTGTCTTTCTACGCTTTGCCATTGTATCTCGTAAATATTATTTTTACAATATGGGCTGCTACTGCTAAGCATGGCCCAGAGTTCAATGGTTACGTTTATGGTCCAGCTCGTTTAAATTTTGCCTGCTAAGCGATGCCTCGTTTTCAATTGCCAGGTCTTCGTTTTGACCTGTTTCAGATACAGGCAACGCTCAGCGTAACTCAATTTTATCATGGCCTCTTGTATAGACGATCCACGTTTAAACGATACTTTTGAAAGACTACTATAGCTTAGACAAATTTTAAAGGGATACTGTAAAAGGTTATAATGGACTCAGTTCAAACATCTAATTGCTACGTTTTGTCATAGATACACCCAGCCGGTTTTAATTTTCATGAAGGCCTCTTGAATGGCCTAGCGATCCACATTTAAGATAGACATGTTTCACTTAAAATGAGAAGACACACCTGTTTCAATTTCATCGAGACTTTTGAAACTTAGCATTTGGGTAAAAACATGAAAAGGCCAGGATGAAATTGAAAAGCTAATCTTAATAAATGAAAAGTGATGAACGAGGAAACAAATATATATCAACCAACCAACCAACCAACTGTTTAAAAAAAAAAAAAAAAAAAAAAAAAAAAAAATTTTTTTTTTTTTTCAAGGTTGGTTGGTTGGTTTCTAAAGTTATATTTCTCAGTTGACTGCTACAGTTATATTTCTAAAGTTATATGTCTAAAGTTATATTTCTCAGTTGGCTGCTACAGTTATATTTCTAAGTTGGCTGCTAAAGCTATATTTCTTTAGCCAATCATTGTAGATGGCGCTGCAGTCTATATATATAGTATATATATAGTATATCTATTAGGGTGGGTGGGAGTGGAATTTATTTCTTCTACTGTACGGTCATGCATAAACTAGCTCCTGATGTCTAAACCCATTTCCTTTAAAACAGGATGGGATAGCGATATTTATACATTATTGGCTTTGAAAACAAGACTTTTGTCTGACAAATGACTGCAGGTTTTCATGAAATCAGAATAGATCATAGACTTTTATAGAAAAATCTAACTCTCTAGTGTTCATCAATGTACATCTTGCTGAAAACACATTACGAGACATAGTGACGAGACGACCATTGCTGGCAAATGTCGAGGCACAATGAGGGTGTAGTCACGTTAGCCATATTATATATAGACAAGCTTCAAGGGTGGGCGTGGCACCTGAAAAAAAAAAAAAAAAAAAAAAAATTTTTTTTTTTTTTTTTTTTTTTCAAGGTTGGTTGGTTGGTTCATTTCAAGTTTGTTGGTTAGTTAGTTTGTTGGTCATGTGACTTTGAAACTTAACCCTTTCTACATATCCACTTTTGAATTTTATAATTTTAAATTTTTGCAATATGGGCTGCTACTCTCTACGTCTTTCAGATTTCACCTATAGATTTGTTCAGTAAGCCGATTCTATCAAGGCTTCTTGGATGGCTCAATATTAAACAGGTTTCTTTTAAAATGATGCTATAGACTAGTATTTGGATCTAGGGACGCTACTTTTAAGCTTTTCATTTGTCTTTCTACGCTATTCGTTTTGCCATTGTATCTCGTAAATATTATTTTTACAGTATGGGCTGCCACTGCTAAGCTGGCCCAGCATTTACAATTCAATGGTTACGTTTATAGCCCAGCTCGTTTAAATTTTGCCTGCTAAGCGATGCCCCGTTTTCAATTGCCAGGTCTTCGTTTTGACCTGTTTCAGATACAGGCAACGTGACTCAGTTTTATCATGACTTCTTGCATAGCTGATCCACGTTTAAACGATACTTTTGAACAGACTACTATAGCTTAGACAAATTTTAAGGTCAGATTTCAAACATCTAATTGCTACGTTTTGTCATAGATACACCCAGCCGGTTTTAATTTTCATGAAGGCCTCTTGGATGGCCAAGCGATCCACATTTAAGATAGACATGTTTCATTTAAAATGAGAAGACACACCTGTTTCAAGTTTATCGAGACTTTTGAAACTTAGCATTTGGGTAAAAACATGAAAAGGCCAGGATGAAATTGAAAAGCTAATCTTAATAAATGAAAAGTGATGAACGAGGAAACAAATATATATCAACCAACCAACCAACCGTGGAAAAAAAAAAAAAAAAAATTTTTTTTTTTTTTTTTTTTTTTACAGTTAGTTGGTTGGTTGGTTGTTATGATGGTTGGTTTCTAAAGTTATATTTCTAAAGTTATATTTCTCATTTGGCTGCTACAGTTATATTTCTAAGTTGGCCGCTAAAGCTATATTTCTCAGTTGGCTGCTAAAGCTATATTTCTTTAACCAATTATTGTAGATGGCGCTGTAGTCTATATATATAGTATATATATAGTATATCTATTAGGGTGGGTGGGAGTGGAATTTATTTCTTCTACTGTAAGGTCATGCATAAACTAGCTCCTGATGTCTAAACCCATTTCCTTTAAAATAGGATGGGATAACATTATTTATACAATATTGGCTTTGAAAACAAGATTTTTGTCTGACAAATTACAAGATACTGCAGGTTTTCATGAAATCAGAATAGATCATAGGCTTTTATAGAAAAATCTAACTCTCTAGTGTCCATCAATGTCAAAATCTTGCTGAAAACACATTACGAGACATAGTGACTAGACGACCGTTGCTGGCAAATGTCGAGACACAATGAGGGTGTAGTCACGTTAGCCATATTATATATAGACAAGCTTCAAGGGTGGGCGTGGCACCTGAAAAAAAAAAAAAAAAAAAAAAAAAAATTTTTTTTTTTTTTTCCAAGGTTGGTTGGTTGGTTCATTTCAAGTTTGTTGGTTAGTTAGTTTGTTGGTCATGTGACTTTGAAACTTAACCCTTCCTACATATCCACTTTTGAATTTTATAATTTTAAATTTTTACAATATGGGTTGCTACTCTCTACGTCTTTCAGATTTCAAGCGTACCTACAGATTTGTTCAGTAAGCCGATTCTATCAAGGCCTCTTGGATGGCTCAATGGTTTCATTTAAAATGATGCTATAGACTGGCACGAACTTTTTAAGCTTTTCATTTGTCGCTTTGTCATTGTATCTCGTAAATATTATTTTTACAATGTGGGCTGCTACTGATAAGCATGGCCCAGCATTTACAATTCAATGGTTACGTTTATGGTCCAGCTCGTTTAAATTTTAAAATTTTCCTGCTAAGCGATGCCCCCGTTTTCAATTGCCAGGTCTTCGTTTTGACCTGTTTTAGATACAGGCAACGTGACTCAGTTTTATCATGACCTCTTGCATAGCTGATCCACGTTTAAACGATACTTTTGAACAGACTACAGTGCGTTGCATGAATATAAACGCACCTTAGCTTTAAGAATTAGAATATTAAAGAAGAGTAATAAAAAAATATGAATAGGTGACACTTGATGCAAACTGTATGTGTATGATTCAAGAAATGAAAATACGAGTCAAAACAATGAAAGACTAATATGATTTTTTAGAAAATAATTTTATTGAATTTACGACAAAAATACATGTTGCATGAATTTAAACGCACATGTAAAAAATAAATAACTGAGTAATAAATACTGTATCTAATACTTTGTAAAGCCACCATGGGCTTTTAGAACAGCCAGTAAAGGACTTGACATTGACTTATATAGTGACATGAGGTCATCCAAGCTGATTGTCTTCCAAGCTAAAAGAATGGCCGATTTTAATTCATTTTTCGTGTTAAACTGCCTTCCGTTTACGTAAACAAGGCGAACAAGAATCCCTCATACATTCTACATTATGTTTAAATCGGGGCTTTTTAAGGGCCAATCCAGAACTTTAATTTTATCGTCACGGAACCATTTTTTCGCGATATGTGCTGTATGTACAGACGCACAGTCTTGCTGAAAAATATAATTTCTTCCAGTTTTCTTGACTGCTTGACGGCGGAGGTTCCTTGTAAGCATCTGGACATAATCTACAGAGTTCATAGTGTTCTCCACGAACTCTAATTCGAAAGTCTCTTAAAAATCTATGGCTGCCCTCGCCATGACAGACCCACCTCCAGATTGACGTTTTGAACAGTACATTTCTTCGGTTCTCAAATCATGCCAGTAACTATGAAATCCGTCCGGGCCATCGAGATTAAACGTTTTTTCATCTAAGAAGATGACTTTTTCCCAATTTAGTCGATCTAGAATCTATTTTCTTGCCCATTCCAGCCACATATCTTAGTGCTTTTGATTGAGGGGTGGTTTCGCTTTCTTTTTCTTAAATTTAATGAATGTTGAAGCTTTGATAGTTCTCCATATGGTTTTCCAATGAACACCCAGCTTGTATTGTCCTTTACCTTCGCACAGGAAATATTCTTATTCTTTGCAGAGTTGCATATTCGACGTTTGTCGTAACTGGTGAGCTTTCCTGTTCGCTTCTTATACTATTTTTTCCGTAATTTGCTCCTTTCTTTATATAATTTCAAACAACACTCTCACTTCTTCCGATTCGGAGCCTAATTTCACGATTGCAAAAGCCTTTTTCATGCATAAAGTCGATTTTTATCCTATCGTCTACTGTCAAAGTTTTTCCTCTTGCCATCCTGAACAAACTCCGTAAATTTTGCACTCAAGCATTAAAACTGCTTTAAGAGAACTTTAGCAACACGACTGTCTGTGTTTTAATTTAATTCCGGTGGCTCTGTTAAATTTTAAACTCAAAATAGAGAGTGCGTTTAATTTCGCGCAACAAACAAAAAACAGTGAAAAATAATAAAATGCTTAAACACTCGTTTACATAAGCTTGCATGAGAACTAAACATACGTGCTCAAAGCATCTTATTAAGTTGTTAGTCATATGCAATAACTGTAAGTTATATTCCTTCTTTTAAAATTTTAAAAAATTCTATTTCTGGTCATTGAAAAAGGTGCGTTTATATTCACTCAACGCACTGTACTATAGCTTAGACAAATTTTAAAGGGAAACTGTAAAAGGTTATGGACTCAGTTCAAACATCTAATTGCTACGTTTTGTCATGGAGCCGGTTTTAATTTTCATGAAGGCTTCTTGAATGGCCAAGCGATCCATATTTAAGATAGACATGATCAAAATTAACATGTTTCATTTAAAATGAGAAGACACACCTGTTTCAATTTTATGTAGGCCATAGCTGAAGCGCGAGACTTTTGAAACTTAGCCTTTGGATAAAAACATGAAAAAAGCCAGGATGAAATTGAAAAGCTAATTTTGATAAATGAAAATAAATATATATATATTAACTAACCAACAAACTTGAAAGAAACCAACCAACCAACGGTAAAAAAAAAAAAAAAAAAAAAAAAAATTTTTTTTTTTTTTTTTTTTTTTTTTTTTTTTTTTAAACTGTTGGTTGGTTGGTTGGTTGATGAAGTTGGTTTCTAAAGTTATATTTCTCAGTTCGCTGCTAAAGCTATATTTCTCAGTTGGCTTCTAAAGCTATATTTCTCAGTTGGCTTCTAAAGCAATATTTCTCAGTTGGCTTCTAAAGCTATATTTCTTTAGCCAATTATAGTAGATGGCGCTGTAGTCTATATATATATAGTATATATATAGTATATCTATTAGGGTGGGTGGGAGTGGAATTTATTTCTTCTACTGTAAGGTCATGCATAATCTAGCTCCTGATGTCTAAACCCATTTCCTTTAAAACAGGATGGGATAGCGATATTTATACATTATTGGCTTTGAAAACAAGACTTTTGTCTGACAAATTACAAAATACTGCATGTTTTCATGAAATCAGAATAGATCATAGACTTTTATAGAAAAATCTAACGCTCTAGTGTCCATCAATGTACATCTTGCTGAAAACACATTACGAGACATAGTGACTAGACGACCGTTGCTGGCAAACGTCGAGACACAATGAGAGTGTAGTCACGTTAGCCATATTAGATATATAGACAAGATTATCAACCAACCAACCAACTGTGAAAAAAAAAAAAAAAAATTTTTTTTTTTTTTTTTTTTTTTTTTTTTTTTTTTTTTTTTAATGTGACCTTGAAACTTGACTGGCTATATTTTCAAGGTCATCTTGCTTAGATTAACTTTATATAAGCAGCTTGAATAATTTCAATCCAGCATAATTTTTTTAGATTGCTACATGACGGCTGTTTAATTTTTGGTCTCCAGTTATATCGTATTTGCATGGCTCCGTTCTGTTGTCCACTTTGCAAAGGCAAGTTTTAATTTTAGCTAAAGACTATCAGAGGTCTGATAAACATAAAATGAATGCCTGGCTTTGTTGTGCAATGGCATAATCAAATTTGGTAGAAGCGTAAAACCAAACCCGGTAAGTTTCAAATGTCTCAAGAGAAAAGATATAGAATTAAAATTTTAAACTCAGATCTCTTAAATTTAGCTATCGAGTCTGTATATTTTACCAAGATACATATTTATCTTATAGAGAAGCCATATCCCTTAAAAATTAGAATAGGTACGATATTGGTACTCTATCTCTAGCTTAGTCATTAAAATTTTTAAATTTTACAGAAAAAATGTAAATTTTAAGCGAAAAAATTAAAATTTTAAAATCAGATCTCTTAAATTTATCTATAGAGCCTGTATATTTTATCAAGATACAAAATTATCTTATAGCTAAGCCATATCCCTTCAAATTAGAATAGGTACAATATTGGTACTCTATCTCATGGTCGTTAGGACCGGTCCGAATGTTCTTTCAAAGATGCGGGTAGGAATCATTTTTATATCCAAGAGACGCAGCCGAGCGATTATAAGCTAGTATTGGCTACATTGGCTCTTTGACGAACCAAACTCTTAGATCAGAGATATTTAAGCTGGCTTATCAAGGTCCCAATGGAGTTTATTAGTGGCGCATCCAAATTAAACATTTAACAGAAATAATATTGAATTGGGTGCTGCCCGTGTCCAAAAATTTCAAGTCTTGTGAAGAGCCCACTGAGTGCATCTGATCAACGGTAGAACGACGTATTTCGAGCTTGGCAAACAAACTGAACTAGATTATAAGATATTTGGCATCGTGAAAAACGTGCAGGTTGTAGCAAGACTGTTGCGACATGCAGACATACGACAAGCCGAAACTCGAAATCAGCGAGATGAAACTCTTTACGAGACCCTATAATTGAGTATGAAATAAAATATATTTTTTATCTGTATTTATACATGCAGACATTTCCGCGAAGCGGAAATGTCTGCATGTATAAATACAGATAAAAATATATTTTATTTCTAATATTTTATTTAATTTATTTTATTATATTCTATAAAACCCATGATATCATTCTGATTTCATGAAAACGTACATCTTACTTAAAATACATTACGAGGCATAGTGACTAGACGACCGTTGCTGGCAAATGTCGAGACACACTGAGGTTATGGTTATGTCAGCCATATTAAATATAGACAAGCTTCAAGGTCACACGAAACAAGCTTCAAGGTCACACCAAAAAAAAAAAAAAAAAAAAAAAAAAAAATTTTTTTTTTTTTTTTTTTTTTTTTTCGTGTGACCTTGAAGCTTGTTTCATGTGACCTTGAAACTTGATTGTCTGTATATAATTATTTATTTGTCCCTTCCTTAATCTGTAGTCCATTTGGTTAATACTATTTTCCTAATTACGTTTCATTTGTCATGTTTCATTGGTCATGCTACTCAACGAATGGTTAATACTATTTGCATAATTACATTTGACAGCGTCCATTGCTACATTTGTCGTGACAACTCTCAGCAATATGAATTTTATAGAGACCTCTTGTTAAAATTTTCTCTCTACACAACAATGTTTATATTAGCCAGTTTGCATTTTTACGCCTGCCGTCCGTTTTCAAGGGTCCTGCTAAGCGATATGTCTTCATTTTGATATGACAAATAAAACCTGTTTCAGATTCACTTGACTCAATTTTATCATAGCCTCTTGCATAGCTGAATTCATGTTAAACGATACCTTTGAACGGTCAAAATCGAAAGACTGCCTGATAAATACTATATCTGATAAATTTTATAACTTATTTTTTTACAATATTGGTAGCATTTAAAAAACTGGGCCATCGTCAAGATAAGCTTATCAAATCTGATAAAATTTTATAAGTTATTTTTTTACAATACCAATGTTGGTAGCAACATTTTACGGACCCGACTGAACTTGGCAATTTGCTACAGTTGGTCAGGCAGAATTGAAAAATCTCTTTTGAAAGTTTTCCTGGCAATTTGAAAATTCAATTTCCAAGAGTGAAACCCCCGTGAATAGGAATGTCATCTACATTTGACCGCGATAAAATGTCAAAATTAAATTTTACATTAAAATTTACTAAACCTTTCCAACGAAACCCTAAATCTTTTCCCCAATTTATTATAACTTTTGTCTTTATTCCATTTCCTTGAAAATTGAAGCTAGATAACGAACTTACATTTTGACTCAAGATAATATTTAACTTAAAATTTAAAATTAAATATTACTAAACCTTTCCAACGAAACCCTAAAGGTTTTACCAATTTACTTTTAACTTTTGTATTTCTTCCATTCTATTGTATCTTTTAACCCTCCATTGGCTGATAATATTTTACGCCACGCTATGGTATTGACCTCGATAAAATGTCAACATTAAATTTAACATTAAAATTTACTAAACCTTTCCAACGAAACCCTAAATCTTTTCCCCAATTTATTATAACTTTTGTCTTTCTTCCATTTCATTGAAGCCAGATAACGAACTTACATTTTGACTCAAGATAATATTGAGCTTAAAATTTAAAATTAAATATTACTAAACCTTTCCAACGAAACCCTAAAGGTTTTACCAATTTATTTTTAACTTTTGTATTTCTTCCATTCTATTGTATCTTTTAACCCTCCATTGGCTGATAATATTTTACGCCACGCTATGGTATCGTTTAACGTGACCCTCTATGGTATCTTTTAAGATGACTCACAATAGATTTTGAACGTTTCTCAGCGCTACGGTATCTGTTAACGTGACTCCCTTGCATTGAATTCAATTTAGCTTGTCGCTCAAACGTGGATCAGCTATGCAAGAGGCCATGATAAAATTGAGTCAGGTGCCATGTTAAAACGAAGACATATCGCTTAGCAAGAACCTTGAAAACGAAGACATATCGCTTAGCACGTAAAAATTTAAAATGGAGATAAAATTGAAACGGGCTGAGGGTTATCTGAAACAGGAGCTGGGCCATAAAACTTTAAATGTAATTTTGAAAATAGAAAGATAAAACGCGTGGACTTTGAAAAATTTCACAGTCAGTTTGAAATGGCCAACTTTGAAAAAAAAAGAAAGGTACGTTAGCAATAGACAAGCCACGCTCAAGGTCACATTAAAAAAAAAAAAAAAAAAAAAATTTTTTTTTTTTTTTTTTTTTTTTTTTTTTCATGGGACTATCGCACTAAACTAAAATGTGGGTTACGTAATTTATTAATCGTCACTTAAAAGCCACTGTGATATATAACTTTCACCCTCATCTATTTTTCTTTTCTTAGAATCCGAGTCTAAATCATTAGAACTTCTCTTATTGTCCACATCATTCAAATCAATGGTATCGTGACTAATTTCAGTATTTTCCAACTCAATAGTATTTTTCAAATCAAAAGGTTCATAAGGTATCTTTGAATCGTTTAATATCCCTTCCAAATAATCGCCAAACTCATCATCGGTTTTTGTTGAAGGTTCAGCCACCTTAGTCTTCGTTGAAGGTTTAGCCTCCTTAGCCTTCGTTGAAGGTTGATTATCGATTTCTGTTATGAATCCTATATTAGCTGTTTTAGAAGCCATTAATTTTCTTTCCTGAAATCCGATGAAATCTAAAATACTTCCACTAATACGTAAAAATTTTTGATTATTTTGAGTATAATAGCTGTATCTCGTATTAATTTTTATTTGTAAGATGGCTACAAACGTGTCAGTGAACGTGGGTTCGATCATACTATAAAAGCGATTCGCGACTTCAGTTCCAGTAAATACGCTGGTGTCCAGTATGCATGGTTGAGATCTTAGATTTATTTTATGACCTTTTGCTTTGAATTCGTTTGCACGTTTACCGCATTCATGACAATTCAAAACACCACTACATTCTTGAAAAGAAAATTTAAAATCGTCAGAAATTTGAACTGAGAGATCAGATGTCATCGCACGAGCAATTAAACGTAATGGCTCTGAAGCCATAATATATAAATTCAATTTGGGATTCAGAACGCCTCTATCCCCATAAGGTTTCATAAATTTACAGTATGCAACGATAGCAACTTTAAAATTTGGGCGCTTGGATTCTTCATATTCATAATTCAGCGTCACATAAGATGGATTCCATAACCGTTTGGCGTCGGTGGCATAATCTTGAAAAGTCACGTTATTTTTCAAACGAGCCACCCAATCTTTAGATATAAGATTCAAACAGTCTTTGTGCAAAATAGCGTTGATACTCTCAGACAATTGCGGTTTTTCCAAAACCTTTGACACGAGATCTAAATAGCTATCCATGCCCTTATATTACAGTTAAATGAATAATGTTAGAAAATGAGATTTGTCAGCTGCTTATATAGGCGCTAACAATCTATCAAGGTCACAAGGTCACATTTAAAAAAAAAAAAAAAAAAAAAAAAAAATCTTTGAAAAAATATTTTTTTTTTTTTTTTTTTTGTGACCTTGAAGCTTGACTCGTGTGACCTTGACGGGTTATATATCTTTCAGATTTCAAGCGTACATATCAATTTGTCGTGATACCTGTTTCAGGATAGCACTCAGCCGGTTTCAATTTTCATGAGGGTTTCTTGGATGGCCAAGTGATCCACGTTTAAGACGATCAATATTAACAGGTTTCATTTAAAATGAGAAGGCCCTAGCATTTGGATTGAATAATGTTTCAGATACACCTGTTTCAATTTTATAGCATCTGGACAAAACTCGAAAAAGGTCAGGATTAAATTGAAAAGCTAATCTTGATACTAATTTCCTAATTACGTTTCAATTTTCATTTGTCATGCTACTCAACGAATGGTTAATACTATTTTCATAATTACATTTAAATTTTCCAGCGTTCATTGCTACAGTTGTCGTGACAACTCTCAGCAATTTAAATTTTATAGAGACCTCTAGTTAAATTTTTACGGATTCTCTCTACGCAACAATTGTTTCAGGTTTTGATTAGTTTGTTTCGGGATGCACTCAGCTTGACTCATGAAGACTTCTTGGATGGACCAAGTTTAAGATCGACACGACGACTGTGCCACGATCAAAATTAACAGGTTTCATTTAAAATGGGAAGATCTAGCATTTGGACACGATTGGATGGAATCCTGTTTCAGATACAGGTTCAAATTTATCATATTTGTCATTACGATACATAATGACTAGACAACCGTTGCGGACAAATGTTGAGAGACAATGAGAGTGTGGAGGCAAATAGATAATTATATATAGCCAGTCAAACCAACCAACCAACCAACCTTGAAAAAAAAAAAAAAAAAAAAAAAAAATTTTTTTTTTTTTTTTTCAAGGTTGGTTGGTTGGTTGATATATATATCTTTTCCTCGTTCATCAAGATTCGCTTTTCAGTTGTCATGACCAAACGATTGGTTACTAAAGTTTTTTTGGATCTCTATCATTGGATCTCGTTAATACTATTTTCATAATTACGTTTAAATTTTTACAATATGAGCTGCTAATCTCTACGCGTTCAGTTTTTCTGGCTCAGCATCTCAATTTAAAAGCTACATTTGTCCCGTTTCAATTTTATCGAGGTTAAATTTTTATGGATAATGTTGGCTGTCCCGTTTGCAGGTCCAATCGATAGGATGGCATAGCTGAAGCCGCTTTAAGCGATTCTTTTGAACGGCTTAGACAATTTTCATTTGTCTACTCATAAAATTTATAAGTTATTTTTTTTACAAATCCAATATTGGTAGGAGATAGATTTAAAAAAAATGGGTCAAACGAGGCTTCCATCGTCAAGATAAGTCATAATGACAAATCTGACATGAGGAAGCCTCGTTTGACCCAAATTTTTTAAATTTTTAATATTTTTAGAGTGATATGTAATTTGGCTGTTTGGACTCATCTATTATATATTCTAGAGTGCCAGGTGTCAGGAGATCTTTCATCATAGAGTCTAGTAGTAGCTGATCTGGCATGGGAGAGCATACTATATTATTAAGATCTTCAGGTACCGCTGGGCTTTGAATAGGCCATTCACTATGAAATCCTGGATTTTCAACAAAAGGCATTGAATGTTCAATAGGTGCAGGCTCTGGATTTGCAATAGGTGCAGGCTCTGGTTCTCTAGTTTCAGGCTCTGTATTTGTTGCAGTGTCCTTGAAAGTGAGCTTAGCTTACTTTAAACGCTTGGGATTCTTTTCGGCCTTACGTTTTACCGATGCAGTTCTCATATCCATTCCAGGTAGATCAGGCCCGTAGGTACGTACGAAGTTGTTTTTAAGGGGATCTGTCAATACTTTCCAGATTTGAGAGTTATATTGTTCTGCATAATTTGTAGTGACCACGGTTATTGTTTTGTCCAACACAACAGGAGGGTTCGTCGGCAAATAGATTTCTGGCAAATCGGTTACTGGTTCTGGCTCTTGGGATAGCTCTTGGGATGGTTCTGGCTCTGAGATTGGAGCTGTTTGAATATATTCAGAGGGTGGCTCGTCATCATCATCCATATGAGGTATCATAGGTGTTGGCACAGATACCTCATACATCCCGTCTATTTTCGTGATTCTTTCTATCAACGGATTTTTTACCTTGAAACCCAGCTTCAAGCTCTCCCGCACAACATGTAGACTGAAGAAATTCTTTTGGGTCGTAAATAAAATATAGGTAGTGCCAGCAGGTATCTTGTAGCTCGAGCGAGCAATCAATATGAACCTCTCGTAGAAGTGAAGCTTGTCCCCTGAGAAATATCTGCTGTCAGCTCTCACTCGTGTCTCGTTGGGGGGTCTCACATAGAACAGCAATGGTGCGTCCAACGTCTGGATAATATGGGCGCATCCTTGCCCAACGGTTCTTTGTCCAAACGTGAAATGACCTTTCACCAGAAATTGGTTATGGGGACACTTGAAACCAATTCTCATGTCAGCGTTGACTCTGTTGGCTTCGCTGGGGGGTCTTTTGAATCTGTTCATAACAGTGATCCATTTTATGTCTTGAGGTCTCAGCGGATAGATTGTCTTGGCCTCTCTGCCTATTGCTGGAATCGTATTCAGGATCTTGTCCGTCAGAGTACGTTTTTTAAACGAAATTTTATGATCAGGTGTCAGATGTAGGCAGAACATATGGACTTCTCCCATCATCGTTTGGAAATGAGGATATTTCTTCAGCTTCTTGACAGAAGTCGAAAGAATTTTCGGAAAAGGCTCAGTCATTCCGAAAAGGTTATGAAGAGCGTTAGCCGCTTTAAGTTTCTTCACAGAGCATTGATGCTTATACATGTTAGCAGTTCAAGCTCCGAAGAGAGAATGACTATTCGATCGAATGGCAGAGCTTATATAGTCGATCTGAAGGCAGGATGTTGCATAACTCATTTTCTACGAAAACAGGATAAGATAAGGCTATTTATAGAATTATTGTCGCTGAACGCGAAAACAGGATATTGCATAACTCATTTGTACGAACACGGAAACAGGATGCGGTAAAGATTTTTATAGACGCTGAAACAAATAAGCATTGCTGGACAATGATAGTGTAGATACTTTAGCATGATATATATATAGGTTATCTAGAGTCAATCAACTAATCAACCAACCTTGAAGAAAAAAGAAAAAAAAAAAAAAAAAAAATTTTTTTTTTTTTTTTTTTTTTTTTTTTTTTTTCAAGGTTGGGTGATTGGTTGATTGACATTAGCTAACATATATATATCATGCTAAAGTGTCTTTGGTTGATTTTATATTTCTATAATTTTTTCAAGATACTATTTTTTTGGGACTTTGCCATTTTTCACCAATCTGGAAAATTTTTCAAAATTTATCATTTCGATTTTATAGTTTTTGATTTCAAAATAATATTTTTTTGCCAATCTTGAAATTTTTTTAAGTTGGTTGATAATAGTTTATATATAAATTTATATCTCAGGGACTTCAGTTATAAATGTATCCATTCAAAATCTTAAGTATCCATTTAAAATCTTAAAGTACAAATCGGTACGCATCCAATATTGGCAATATAATTGTTACAAAAAAAAAACGGGTCGAACGAAGTGTCAAAGACAGGAATCTGCCATGAGACACTTCGTTCGGCCCGATTTTTTTATAAATCGTTTGGGTTTAAACCCAACTGTAGTATTTTCTAGCCTCTGTTTGTATGAGGCTGTAACATTTGCCATCTCTCAGATCGACGTCCGATTTGAGAACGACTATGCCCTGCCGTCTTCGAATTCTTGGATCTTCAAAGCCGGCAGTTTTTAATTTAGGTCGTACCACGAAATCTATCTTCGGTGGAGGTTTCCAGGCACGATAAGTTGTTACGTCTGGAGATTTTGGTAGCGGGCTTAATAGCTTTGGTACTTTAAAATAAATCATCTCTGACATGGGTATTGAAATTTGAACTGGAACTGGTTTAGATTTAGAAGCTGGAACTGGTCTTGAAGCTGGAACTGGAACTGGAACTTGAACAGATTTAGAAGCTGGAACTGGAACTGGAACTTGAACAGATTTAGAAGCTGGAACTGGTCTTGAAGCTGGAACTGGAACTGGAACTGGAACAGATTTAGAAGCTGGAACTGGAACTGGAACTGGAACAGATTTAGAAGCTGGAACTGGTCTTGGAACTGGAACGAGTTTAGATTTGAAAACTGGAACGGGTTTAGATTTGAAAACTGGAGAGGGTCTGGAAACTGGTTTTGGAGCTGGCATGGACATGTCTCGATTATAATTGCATAATAACTCGAGAGAAAGACGAGACGTATTCAAGACATTCCATCCAGGCTTTACGGCATAGTCATAGTCAAATCGCTCGTCGGTCAGAGAGTCGAAAGAAAACATTTCCATTTTGAAAAACAGAGGCTCAGAATGAATAAGCTGAGGCGAGAGGCTCGTATTTATACTCTGGCAAGCGGATGCGTGAGATCTGATAAGCGGTTCTGAGAAACGACATCAGTAATACTATATAAGGCTCGACAGGATGACTTTTTATAGATTAGAGAGGCTTGACGCATCTATAAAAAACTTATCACGTCCTGTTTTTGAGGAAACGGTTTACATAATATCCTGCCAACAGATTTGTTCTAGAAGAATTTTATCGGATCATCTTCAAGGCTACAAGCGACAAACTAATTTTCTAAAAATTTGAAAATTTTAACAGATGAGAGATATGACCGTTGCTGGCAAAGATCGAGATAGAATGAGGAGGTGGCAAGTCAGCGATCCTATATATAGAGGATATGATCAACCAACCAACTATGAAAAAAAAAAAAAAAAAAAAAAAATCTTTGAAAAAAAAAAAAAAAAAAAAAAAAAAAAAAAATCTTTGGGGAAAAAAAAAAAAAAAAAAATCTTTGGGGGGAAAAAAAAAAAAAAAAAAATCTTTGGAAAAAAAAAAAAAAAAAATTTTTTTTTTTTTTTCATAGTTGGTTGGTTGATCATATCCTCTATATATAGGATCGCTGACTTGCCACCTCCTCATTGTGTCTCGACATTTGCCAGCAACGGTCGTCTAGTCACTATGCCTAGTTGGATAAGGAGAGATATGACCGTTGCTGGCAAAGATCTAGATAGAATGAGGAGGTGGCACGTCAGCGATCCTATATATAGAGAAGATTATCAACCAACCAACCAACTGTGATAAAAAAAAAAAAAAAATATTTTTTTTTTTTTTTTTCACAGTTGGTTGGTTGGTTGAATTCATTCTATATAAATAGCCGACACTTCTCCAATCAGTCTTCTTCTGTCCCAGTAAATCTATCCATTGTTAGATCCTGCCGGATTTAGAACGATATGCTATCTCGTCCAGTTTTATTGGAACGTTTCTAATTTATGTCTGGACAATACGCTATCTTAGCCTGTTTCGAATCTATTCAAACTGTTTACGATGATTAAGTATCGCGAGTCAAATTTATTTTGGCGTACCTTTAATCGCTACCGAAAAAATGGATGGCTCTAATATAGGTATAGGCTACGTGAGCGATTCGTTCAGGATACAATCGAGGAACGTACTGCTAGAGGATAAGACACGCATTTTTGGCTTGAAACAAATCATGGTACCGCTGTCGGAAAAAGTACGGTTTATTAAAGACATTTTACATAAGAGACATCATTGAGTTTGAAATAAAATATTTTTTTATCTGTATTTAAACATGCAGACATTTCCGCGAAGCGGAAATGTCTGCTTGTTTAAATACAGATAAAAAAATATTTTATTTTATTATATTTTATAAAACCCATGATCTATTCTGATTTCATGAAAACCTGCAAGATCTTGTCATTTGTCAGACAAAAGTCTATAAAAATCTTGTTTTCTAAACCAATATTGTATAAATAACGTTATCCCATCCCATTTTAAAGAAAACGGGTTTGGGTATCACGGAGCTGGTTTATGCATGACCTTACAGTAGAAGAAATAAATTCCACTCCCACCCACCCTAATAGATATACTATATATATACTATATATATAGACTGCAGCGCCATCTACAATGAATTTGATTGGATAAAAAATATAACTTTAGAAACCAACTGTGAAATATTACAGATCTAGCTTAGCCCTTAAAAATTTTAAATTTTACACAAAAAATTAAAATTTTAAACGAAAAAATTAAATTTATAAACTCAGATCTCTTAAATTTTTCTATAGAGTCTGTATATTTTACCAAGATTCATATTTATCTTATAGAGAAGCCATATCCCTTCAAATCGTTACGATATTGGTACTCTATCTCTAGCTTAGCCATTAAAATTTTTAAATTTTACACAAAAAGTTAAAATTTTAAACGAAAATTTTAGACTCAGATCTCTTAAATTTATCTATAGATATTTTATCAAGGTACATAATTATCTTATAGAGAAGCCATATCCCTTGAAAATTACAAATTCAAAATATTTTACAGATAACTAGATGACTGTTGTTGGCAGACGTCGAGACAAAATGAGATGTGGGTACGCTAGCCATCCTATATATAGGACACACGAAAAAAACTAATGTTCAATAAATTAGGTTAGTTCCGTTAAGTTATAGATTCTGCTCCGTCCTTGAAGATGTGTTCAAGGTCACACGGAAAAAAAATTTTTTTTTTTTTTTTTTTTTTCAAGGTCGTTGGATTTCTTGTGGGCGTGGCTTCATCCCATCTATATATATAGAGAGATAAACTCGCTTACGTATCCAAACCGTCATTGTCCAGTCATGTCTCTGTTGGCTTAGTTATTTTTATCTATACATTTAAATTGATACCATTTTATCTCGTTTTCCAGAGTCTTAAATTTAATTTCTACAATATTGGCTTAATATAGTTTATACGTTTAAATAGTCTTCATGCTATCCTGATAATCTCTTCGATACTAGCTTAAATAGATTTTTTTATAAATTTAATATCAAAGTCTCAAATTAAACCCGTCCAATATTGGCACTATATCTATCGCAAAAAAATGGGCCGAACGAGGTGTCAAAGACAGAAATTCTGCCATGAGACACCTCGTTCGACCCATTTTTTTACTCTCATTTGAAAGATTAGCATAAGCTCTCTATGGATTGCTCATTAGATAGCCTACTGATGGTCATCTTCAACGGTCCGGTCATTTGAGATTTGTATAATTCATAATCCTCATATTCAAGATCAAAAAATTTCCTCACCTGTAGTTGGTATGCGGCAAGGAAGTCTTCGAACTTGGTATGGGACCTTTCTACAAATCGAACACCTATGGCTTTCACGAAGCTGAGCTTCATGTTAGCCTGGTATTTCACCATGGCCGAACCATCGAACATTTCATCAAATTCCTGTTCGCCCATGAACCCTTTCAAATGATGTTTGGCTTCGCTAATCGAGAAGATTCTCGTCTTAGCGAGCCATTTAGGTAAATCGATTTTAGGGTCCATCACATCACGGACGGTGAGGCCTGCATATTTTTCGGCAAATTTTAGATCTAGAGGGTGCCTCGAATAAATAGCCAGGTCCTCAGCCCGGACAAACAGGGTGCCATCAGTGGCCATTAGGCATTTAAAGGCAACGCCATAAGCATAATTTTTTACATGGAAAAACATGACTGACAGAGAGCTAATGTATCTAAGCAGCTAGTAGAGAGATCGACTAGCAATTGAAGAGCTCTCGCTGGACACTCGTATATATACCCGGTCTTATCAACAGATCTGATTGTAATTTTCTAGCTTATCAAGAGGAAAGGCTTGCATAATATCCTGTCTCTCGGACAATCTGATTATAACCGGGCTTCCTGAGGATCCTGTCAATACTTCTGGAAAAATCTTTTTATAGAGATCTGATTGTAACCGGGCTTCCTGAGGAAAGGCTTACATAATATCCTGTCAACACTTCTCGAAAATCTTTTTATAGAGATCTGATTGTAATTTTAACCGGGAGCCGCTTATCAAGCATCCTGAGGAAAGGCTTGCATAATATCCTGTCTCTCGAAAATCTTTTTATAGAGATTAGATTATAATGACTGGCTTGGCTACACTTAGTCTTTAAAAATTTTAATGTAAATTTTAAACGAAAAAAATTAAATTTTTAAATTCAGATCCCTTAAATTTAGCTATCGATATTTTACCAAGATTCATATTTAGCTTATAGCTAAGCCATATCCCTTGAAAATTAGAGATCAGATTATGATGACTGATACACTTAACCTTTAAAAATTTTAAATTTTACATAAAAAATGTAAATTTTAAACGAAAAAATTAAATTTTTAAATTCAGATTCCTTAAATTTAGCTATCGAGTCTGTATATTTTACCAAGTTTCATATTTATCTTATAGCTAAGCCATATCCCTTGAAAAATTAGAGATCAGATTATAATGACCGCCACACTTAGTCTTTAAAAATTTTAAATTTTACACAGTAAATTTTAAATGAAACAATTAAATTTTTAAATTCAGATACCTTAAATTTGTCTATAGATATTTTATCAAAATTATCTTATAGCTAAGCCATATCCCTTCAAATTTACAAGTTCAAATCGGTACGCATCCAATGTTGGCACTCTATCTATCGCAAAAAAATGGGCCGAGCGAAGCCTCAATGACTTATGTCATGAGAGGCTTCGCTCGACCCATTTTTTTGCACCTCGTCCTGATCTTAAGACGAGGATTTATAAAAGTAGGGTTTGTTTCCCACCAAAACTTTAATTTTTTTGGGAAAATACCCCAATTCTAGGTCTCCGTACCTCTCTCCGAAGACATAGCTATCCATCGGTACAGATTGCAGGTAAGAGTCCATGGATATTTTCAAATCAGCTATAAAACTCTCCATGGTAGCATTGGAAGAGCTAATGCATGCTATCTTGATACGTATGGGCCTTCTGATGTTGAACGTACACTCTATCGGCGACAAAATCTCGATAGGCCCCTGAAATAAGGATTGAAATTCGCCTGGATGCATATCCAACAGCGTGTTGGCATCTTCCAATCCAAAAATACGTGTCTTGGCTAGAGACGGAGGCAGGCTCAAGCCCTCGGGAGCGATGTCAGTCACTGTAAGATGGCATAAGTTTAAAACGCCAGAAGGATTTTGATAGCCCATGGTGCGAGCTACGTCTGAACCTTTGATAAAAATTTCACCGTCAAAAGTCAAAAAACAAGTAAATTTCACGTTTAACTCTTCAGCTAAAATTTGAAATATCATTTTGGAGCTTTTAGAATATCAAGCAGTCAGAATGAAATGTCTCGTCCAGCAGCCTGTATTTATACTAGCAGCAATCTCTATTTCTATCTAAATTTCTTATCGACATCCTCTGACGCACATCCTCTTACGCACGTCCTGTAGATTATGCAAGATCCCGCTCAAACGACAAATTAATTCTAAAAATAAGTTTATCGCGTCCTGAGGATTACATAATATCCTGTCAACAGATAGAAGAATTTTATCAGAAGGTCACGTTTTCTAAGAAAGCTTGCTAAAATTAGGTCGCGAATCGGGTATATATACGAGCTGCCTCTAAGAGCCTGCATCATTTTGACTTCTGTTGCTATTGCTATTAAGTCATGCTATTCACAATTGAACATCCACAGCTGGATGCTAAAATCCTATTCGTAGTCTCTGCGGATGGACTTTTGTTCGTCAGGGCCTCTGATGTGGCCAAGCTGATGGGTAAGGGTAGCGCATACGTAAAAAAAACTACCAAGCTAAAGGTGAGGGACCTCGTTTACAAAAGGTTCAGGATACCTGTCTCTTTAGCTAATACCTGGGTGTATCCAATAGAAGAGATTCATTTCGGAGATGCGCTGTCGACCATGGGTTTTGAGGCCATGATGAAATCTGCTAAGATTGACATCTTAGATCCTATAGTGCCAACTGCATGCATCCATAAAGCTGTCAGAATTCGGATCGTGAGGAATTCTGATGTCTTCATAGATGAATTCTTAAAGGATTTCATAGAAAGAACCAAGCTGTTCTATGATGGAGACCACGATGATGACCCTCGCCTACACGAAGATAGATTTGAGACTATTTCTTGGACAGACACCCCTCCGTCCAAAATCAAAGTCTTCGTGGGGAATCGATCTCGCTGGTATAAACTGATGCCTTAGAGATTTAAATTGGAGGGGGCGAAAAAATGGGCCGAACGAAGCGTCTCATGGCAGATTTCTGTCATTGACGCTTCGTTCGGCCCATTTTTTTGCGACGGTAGTAAGCCAACATTGGATGGGTACAAATTGAGACTTTGAATGGGGTCTCTGAGATAGACAATATTAATATTTCAATATTGAAACGATACTAATGCCTTTGAAACTGAGATAGCTAATGTCTTTGAATCTGAGATAGAAATTTACAATATTGAATAAGGACATTTTTTAAATGAATGCTGTACCAATATTGAATATATTTTTTTAACGATTCGATAAACAAATAATAAATTTAGATAATAAATATTTAAAGAGTAAAATATTTATATAGTCAATCTGAAGGATTGCATAACTCATTTTCTACGAAAACAGGATGAGATAAGGCTTTTTATAGAATAATTTATCGCTGGATATTGCATAACTCATTTGCAACGGACATGGAAACAGGATGCGGTAAAGATATTTATAGACGCTGAAACAAATAAGCATTGCTGGACAATGATAGTGTATATACTTTAGCATGATATATATGTTAGCTAGAGTCAATCAACAAATCAACCAACCTTGAAAAAAAAAAAAAAATTTTTTTTTTTTTTTTTTTTTTTTTTTTTTTAAGGTTGGTTGATTGGTTGATTGACTCGGATTCATTCTTTATAAATAGCTGTACTCAAACCTTCATTCCTTCATTCTGTCTGAATCTCTTCTAGCATCAACCTTCTACTAAAACACTCCTAACATTAAGATACTTTAGCATTATTGGTTGATTGGTTAATGTCTTTAAATCTGAGATAGAAATTTACAATATTGAATAAGGGCATTTTTTAAATGAATGCTGTACCAATATTGAATATATTTTTTTAACGATTCGATAAACAAATAATATTTTTTTAACGATTCGATAAACAAATAATATATTTTTTTTAACGATTCGATAAACAAATAAAATATTTAAATAATAAATATTTTATTATTAAAATAAAATATTTAAATAATAAATATTTTATTATTAAAATAAAATATTTAAATAATAAATATTTTATTATTAAAATAAAATATTTAAATAATATATTTAAATTCTAAATATTTGTTATTCGAACCGAACGTGAACAATTCTGACGGGGTGGAGTTGCTCGAAGAATACTTCTGGCGACTGTAGTTACTAGTATCTTCTTCTCCTTTCTTATAAGTCCAAGCGGCGGCTGCAAAAAAAAAAAAAAAAAAAATGACTTTACAAGAATTTTTTTTTCGATAGATAGAATTCTTTGTTAAAATGAAAATCTGATAGGGTTGCCTGGTCAAAGCCGTCAAGACCTCACTTCCAGTCACAATTTAAACGATTTTCGAACCCCACAAGTGTAAAGATGAAACCGGTACTAAAATGTAGAGATTAATATGCTCTTTAAAATGGCATAGGGTTGCCAGGTCAAAACCCTCAAGATTCGGAGGTTGCCTCGAAAATAGGGGTCAAAATTAAACGATTTTCGAACCTCACAGGTGTAAAGATGAAACCGGTGCTAAAATGTTGAAAATAATATAATTTTTAAAATGGCATAGGGTTGACTGGTCAAAGCCGTCAAGAAACAGCGGTTGCCACGAAAAAAGGGGGACGTATTTTACGATTTATATACTCAAGTAAAAAGTGATTTACCCAAGTGTAAAGATGAAAGCGGTGCTAAAATGTAGAGAATAATATGGTATTTAAAATGGCATAGGGTTGCTTGGTCAAAACCGTCAAGAAAAGAGGTTGCTACGAAAAGTGTGTGTGTGTAAGGGGGGGGGGCATTTTAGCGGTTTTCTTACACTAACATATTTAAAAATGAAACCGTTTATAAAATGTAGAGAATAATATTCTCTTTCGAGTATCATAGGATTGCCAGGTGAAAATTCTCGAGAAATAGTCGTCGCCTCGAAAAAAAAAAAACGGTTTTTTACACAATGTGAAAAAAAATATATATAAAAGTATTGAAAAAGAAAAAATAAATAAATAAACTGTAATGAAACTGTTCTAAAATTTCCCATAAAAACAATGAATTAATAGAGCATTTCCTCGTGACGTCTGGTGGTTGGCAAAAAAGCGCGCTCGACTTTCCCGCGCAATTTACTATATTGGTGATCCGCCATCGCTATGCTTTTCCCAAGCCTTTTTGCCAACCACTCATAAAAGTTGAGATGTTTGTTTACAAACAAGGAACTGCCCTATAGTAAACATTAAAAATGTAGCATGCGGATACAGATAAGAAAATACCATAGAATAATAATAAAGGAAGAAGGCGCATGCCAATACTCTAATGCTTACAAACTCCTTCTAGTGAAATGCCAGCGAAAGCTACTTTTGCTCCTCTCAACTTTGAAGTAGGGCACCCATCCTCCTCGCATTTATCGCTGTTTGTTGTGGGTGCTGCCTCGCAGACTGATTGAGAGAGAGACGAGACGATTCAAAAATCTCGCCAACAAGTCGCCAACCAATCAGATGGAAGCACTGTTACAACCGTATACCCGGCATTCCTGGATTTTACAAACCGAAACCAAACCACATACGCTCCTTTTTCCTTTATTATTATTCTATGGAAAATACGCCCTCAAAAATTAACCGAAATAAAGATAATAATGCTCAAGAAATTCATAATAAAAAATTCTGTTAGTATACAAAATAAATATTTAAATAAAATGAAAAAAAAAAAAAAACTGTTATTTCAGATTTGCAGCAAGATTTACAAATTTCAATTTCATAAATTAATTCATGGTTATTAAGAAAGGCGAAAAATTTATCAATTTTTTAAAAATGTATTTCGTTTTATTTGTAATCATAATGAATTTGCAACAGTTATTATTGATTATTAGTTCCCCATCATACTATAGGTATGGGGAACGGGGAACTTAGGTAAACGTGAAAAATTTTGACCTCGGTTTTTTGACTTTTTTATACGTTTTCAGGTATGAGGAATCCGAAAATGACAAAATTTGTATGGTGTCTGTCTGTAGGGTGTCTGTTAGTGTGTTAGTCCGTTAGTTTGTTAGTCTATTTACACGATATCTCACGAACAAATGATCGCAGAGAGGTCAGATCAGTTTTAAAATATTACTTTCGATACTGGCAAGAACCCTATTTATTTGCAACATTCGAATTAAAAAACTTCGTAAGTTATTAGAAATTTACGATTTTCTTAACATGGGAGAATAGGACAAAAATTCACTTAAACGTGCATCAAATGGAAACTTTTTACTAATGTCGGACCAGTTTTAAAATATCAGTTTTGATGCCGGAATGAACATCAGCAACTATAAATATGATACTTTGAAAATTTCGCAAGTTATTGGAAATTTACGAATTTCTTAACATGGCAGTATAGGGCAAAATTTCACTTAAACGTCAATTTTGAGAGATGTTTTCATCGTAAAGATGTCAGACCACTTTTGAAATATTATTTAGGACACTGGCATGGACATTAATCGCTGTGAATTTTCCAAAATAAAAATTTCGTAAGTTATTGGAAATTTACGAATTTCTTAACATGGCAGAATAGAGCAAAATTTCACATAAACGTCAATCTTGAGGGATATTTTCATCGTAAAGATGTCAAACCACTTTCGAAATATTATTGAGGATACCGGCATGAATATCATAGACTATGATTTTTCCAATTTAAAAAATTCGTAAGTTATTTTGAATTTACGATTTACTTAACATGTCAGAATAAGACAAAATTGAGCATAAACTTCCATTTTGAGGTTCAAAAATATATTAGACAACTTCAGAATTACATGTATGATATTTGTTTGAACATGATTGAATACAAATATTTTAATAGGAAAATTTCGTGAATTATTCGTAATTTACCATTATATCAACATAGCGAAATTGTAAATTTTTCATATAAATTTGAATTTTGGGGATTATTGCATTGGAAATAGTAGTATGAAAACTAAACAACGGAATTGACCCTGATAAAATAAATTAATAGATTAGAATAAGATAAACATATCGAAGTTTACGGTGGGTAGCCTATGAGGCGGGGATTTCATTCTGTCACTGTATCAATCTTCGGTCAAATTCATTTCTTTTCACATGATTATAATATGTCTCGCACTAGAAATTTATGAGAACACAAATATGATGGGGAATTGAGCAGAGTCCACCTATGCCAACTAGTTTTAGTTCCCCATCATACTTTAGGTATGGGAAACTTAGGTAATCTTGAAAAATTTCGACCTCGTTTTTTTGACGTTTTTATACGTTTTCAGGTGTGAGGAATCCGAAAAATGACAAAATTTGTATGGTGTCTGTCTGTAGGGTGTCTGTTAGTGGGTTAGTCCGTTAGTGTGTTAGTCCGTTAGTTTGTTAGTCTGTTTACACGATATATCACGAACAAATGGTCGCAGAGAGGTCAGATCAGTTTTAAATTATTACTTTCGATACGGGCAAGAACCCTATTCATTTGCAACATTCGAATTAAAAAACTTCGTAAGTTATTAGAAATTTACGATTTTCTTAACATGGGAGAATAGGACAAAAATTCACTGAAATGTGCATTAAATGGAAACTTTTTACTGTAAAAATGTCAGACCAGTTTTAAAATATCAGTTTTTTGATGCCAGAATGAACATCAGTAACTATAAATATGCTACTTTGAAAATTTCGCAAGTTATTGGAAATTTACGAATTTCTTAACATGGCAGTATAGGGTAAAATTTCACATAAACGTCAATTTTGAGAGATATTTTCATTGTAAAGATGTCACACTACTTTTGAAATATTATTTAAAACACTGGCATGAATATTAATGACTATGAATTTTCCAATATAAAAATTTCGTAAGTTATTGGAAATTTACGAATTTCTTAACATGGCAGTATACGGCAAAATTTCACATAAACATCAATTTTGAGAGATATTTTCCTCCTAAAGATGTCAGACTACTTTTTGAAATTTTATTTAGAACACTGACATGAATATTAATGACTATGAATTTTCCAATATAAAAATTTCGTAAGCTATTGGAAATTTACGAATTTCTTAACATGGCAGAATATAGCAAAATTTCACATAAACGTCAATCTTGAGGGATATTTTCATCGTAAAGATGTCGAACCACTTTTTAAATATAATTTTGGATACTGGCATGAATATCATAGACTATGATTTTTCCAATTTAAAAAATCCATAAGTTATTTGGAATTTACGATTTACTTAAAATGGCAGAATAAGGCAAAATTGAGCATAAACTTCCATTTTGAGGATCATAAATACATTAGACAAATTCAAAATTACATTTATGAGATTTGTTTGAACATGATTGAATACAAATATTCTAATAGGAAAATTTCGTGAATTATTCGTAATTTACGATTTTATCAACACAGCGAAATTGTAAATTTTTCATATAAATCTGAATTTTGGGGATTATTGCATTGGAAATAGTAGCATGAAAACTAAACAACGGAATTGGCCCTTATAAAATAAATTAATAGATTAGAATAAGATATGTATATCGAAGTGAACGGTGGATAGCCTATTAGGCGGGGATTTCATTCTGTCACTGTATCATGCTTTGGTCAAATTCATTTCTTTTAACATGATTATAATATGTCTCGCACTAGAAATTTATGAGAACATAAATATTATGGGGAACTGAGCAGAGTCCACCTATGCCAACTAGTTTTTAATTAGCTACAAAAAAATTAATTGAGAAAATTTTCTAAAATTGACAAATTTTTAATATAACAAAATCGGTACAACCCAAAATTTTCGTATAAAATTCTACAAAGCAGCCGCATACATTTTTTCAGGGAATTTATCTCCTCAATACTTTGACACAATTTGAATATTTTAAGTATTGAAAAATGGGGGAAAAACGAGCTCGTGAGCTGAAATTAGTTTTATACAGATTAGAAAAGGAATGGTCACGCATAATAATTTAATTTTCTTTATACCTTAAAATCTCTTACATCATTAAACAAATAGAATAAACGAATATTGAAATTAGCTTCCATTTCTAAGCTGACCGCTATACCTTGACAGGTTTGAAGCACCAATCGTAAGCAAATTGTAAAAGTGTTGTATGTTCTACATTTAGCTCGCAATTTCATCTTTTAAATATTAATCATTTTGTGTTTAACCTTTTTTAAATAGTTTTCATGTTTGTTTCACTTTGTGTTAAACACCTTGTAATATTAGTTAGCTTTTTGGAGACTGACCGCTATTTCTTTACGAATTTTACCAGGCAAACATATGCCATTTTAAAATAACTTCTTTGCTGTACACTCTGGAACCAGCCACACCTTTCAAATATTCATATAATTTCATCCTTATTCCTTTTCTTTGTTAATGCTATTCATATTTTTTTTACATTTCGCTAAGAAATCTTCAAAACTCGCTTTTTTTTTTTTTTTTGTGGTTGACTGCTTTACTTGACAGATTTGACCAGGCAACCCAATGCCATTTTAAAGAGCATATTAATCTCTACATTTTAGCACCAGTTACATCTTTACACTTGTGGAGTTTGAAAATCGTTTAAATTTGACCCCTATTTTCGAAGCAACCTCCGAGTTTTGACGGTTTTGACTAGGCAACCCAATGCCATTTTAAAGAGCATATTAATCTCTACATTTTAGCACCAGTTTCATCTTTACACTTGTGGAGTTTGAAAATCGTTTAAATTTGACCCCTATTTTCGAAGCAACCTCCGAGTTTTGACGGTTTTGACTAGGCAACCTTATGCCATTTTAAAGAGCATATTAATCTCTACATTTTAGCACCTGTTTCATCTTTACACTTGTGGGGTTCGAAAATCGTTTAAATTGTGACCGGAAGTGAGGTTGTTTCTCTTAAACTTGACGGCTTTGACCAGGCAACCCTATCAGATTTTCATTGTAACAATGAATTCTATCTATAGAAAAAAAAAAAAAAATCAGCTTCACACCTTGTAAAGTCAATTTTTTGCAGCCGCCGCTTGGACTATAAAGAGGAAGATTATGATGGCATTTTTCCAGACCTCGGAAACATCACATAATGTTATATATTTGTTGAATAGTTCAGCAAGAACGTCAATGGCTTCATTCCTTGCTTCTTTTAAAATATCCAGATCCACAGTGATTTTGTCTTCTCCTGAAGCTTTTCCATTACTTTTATTGCTATAGCTACACTATTTAGCATTAAGTATTTGAACACTTTCTAACTTAGACGTTTTGTCAAATATCTAGAAAAGTTCTTCAGAAAAAACCTTGAATCTTTGGAAATGTAAAGAACATATTGTACCTCATATGTTTCAGCCAAACTTTTTGTCCTAAAAAGGAGAAGGGGACCAGAAAATATTTAAACAATAATCAAAATGTTTCGAAACAGCCTGTAAAAAGTAATGCTTGAAATTTGTTTTGGCTGTAACATGTGATTATGATGCTTTTTCTAATTATCTGTATAAATTTTTATGAAGATAACACAAATATTCATAGAGATATAACGGTTTCTTGAAAAGAAAAAAATATATATATGTAACATGTATGGTATCAGACCCAGTGCAAATTCAGTTTTAGGAAACTTGGCATGCTACATTAAACACAACCTTCTGCAATCAGAATGCAAAAATTTTAAATATCTTCCGAAATATGAACAGTTTTTCTAAATAATTTTTAACTACGCATATGCAAGATTTAGTGAAATTTCATTTGCATAATGCATAATATAATAGTATTGAGCTACTTATATGAAAATCCCAAATATCGTATAAATTTAAAGAGTTATAAGAGATAAAATAAACAGAATTTCAGTTTTTTTTTTTTTTTTTTTTTTTTTTTAAGGGAAGATGATAGGAAGTTTTATCAGTATTAATGTACAATCAGCGAACACTATAATTAACATTGGGTATTATTAACTGAATCAAAATAAAAATGTCAGTGAAACCCCTAAGCTTTTATTTGAGATGAACTGAAATTCTGTTCATTCTATCTCTTATAACTTTTTGAATTTACACGATATTTCTTTGGGGTTTTCATATAAGTAGCTCAATACTTTTGGCTATTAAATTCTGCAAATGAAATTTCGCAAAATCTTGCGCATGAGTAAGTTAAAAATTATATAGTAAAACTACTCATATTTCGTAAGATATATGTTATAGTTTTGCATTCTTGTTGCAGTAGGTTGTGTCTAATGTATAGTATACCAAATTTCCTAAAAATGGCTTTTCAATGGATCTAATAACCCTACATGTTGTAATTAAAAAAGTGGTAATTTTTTTTTTTTTTCAATTTTTTTTTTTTCAATTTTTTTTAAAGAAACCGTTATATCTCAGTGACTATATGTGATAGTCTCATAAAAATCTATAAAGGTACTTAGAAGAATCTTCATAATTGCATGTTACAGCCAAACGCATTGTGATATAGATTATCACATATTATAAAAATTATATTTTTCTCTTTAAAGGATAGGTAAATTCTCTAAATAAATAAAATTATAAATTAAATTCTTTAATCTAAATCAACTATTTAAGGTATACTGGAATAACTGTTTTTAACCTATAAATAATAAATTTTACATTATGCGTTTTCTAATTTTTATATCTTCCCTTTCATCTCTTTATCAATGTAACTGAAACAAAATCTTTGATCTGTTCCCAGTATTCACTCAACAAGCTTAACGTACTGAAAATTCTTTTCGCTCTGTAGATAATAATGTTTTGACTTTTTTCTATCCTTTTGTTATGGGAAACCAGAAAATAATTAATTCGGTCTCTTTTAATCTTCCATCGAAATGTAACTCCTACAACCTCTTGTCACCAATTTTACATCAACGATCAAAGAAAATATGTGCTTAGTTAGTTATTTTCCCATGGGTCTAAATCTTGGCGGAATCATGCCAACATTCTCTAACAACGGTCAATAAGTTACTCGTCACTTTTTAAAAATGTACATGTGAATATTCTTAAAAGTAATGCAACCATTCTCTTTCATAGAACTTTGGACTTGGCGTATAATTCAACGCCAAAGGAATTGTCATTCGTTTTGCTTCAGTTTAGGAGCTAACACTTTCTTACTGTTTGCTGACCACGAATGATGTAAAAACCTCAAGAGCGATTCGGGCCTAGGGCCCGGCCTGATCCTCCGTACTGTTTCCCCACTCCATGTTTTTAAAAATACGTACTGTTAACTCCTCTATGGTCACGCCATAAAAATTGCTTCATTGGAATTTATAATAAATCTACCTGAAATAATATATTGCCTCTTGGATGCGTTCTTGGGTAATTAGATTCATCTTTAATTAATTAAACTTAGCTTTTTTCAGCTCTATCTGAAGTACCAAAATCAACACTAATAATTCGTGAACTGCAACTATTCATCGTCAGATATCAATTAACAATATAACACGCATTTCAAGCATTACCTTTTACAGGGTGATCCAAAACATTTTGATTTTTGTTATATTTTACTGGTCCTCTTTTCTTCTTCAGGACAAAACTTTTGCTGAAATATATGAGGTATAATATGTTTTTCATATTCCAAAGTTCCAAGATGTTTTCTGAAGAACTTGTTTAGATATTTGACCAAACATCTAAATCCGAAAGTGTCCAAATACTTATCGATTGGTAGTGACTTCTTCCTTCAATATTGCTGGTGTAATGTTAGTTTCCTTTTGATGGGGTAAGTGAACCACTGAGTTGTTCTGGTGAGCTGTACAATTCTGAATAAAAATTTGCTGCTTCTTTTTAACACTTTCCAACAAAGTTGAAAATTGTTTATGACTTCGGTTTGTCTGTCTGTCTGTCCGTCTGTCCTTCCGCGCTCTAACTCCCGTAAATATTTATGGAATTTCTTGAAACTGATATACGTTATTCAAGTTCACTATCGGACGTTCCCGATTGAAAATGGAGTTTATACTTCTACTAGTTTGTGTACAGGGACACCGAAAGTATTCAAAGCATTGTGGTCTATGAGAGATATTTCTATAAACCATATTTTCATACCTTTACTGTAGACATATCTTAATGAAATTGAAATATGTTATTCAAGTTTACTATCGGACGTTCCCGATTGAAAATGGAGTTTATACCTCTACTGGTTTGTCTACAGGGACACCCGAAAAATTTTCAAAGCATTGTGTGCTATGAGAGGTATTTCTATAAACCATATTTTCATACCTTTACTGTAGACATATCTGAATGAAATTGAAATATGTTATTCAAGCTTACTATTGAAGATTTCTTGTACAAAATGGAGAAAATACCACCATCGGTTTATGTACAGGGACACTCAAAAGTATTCCAAAGCATTGCGTTCTATGAGAGATATTTCTATAAATCAAATTTTAATAACTTTACTTTCCACGAAGTTTTTGGAAATTGAAATATGTTATTTATATGCACAAAAGAATGCTTTGCACAGAATATAGCATGATTAGCATTAGATTTACAGGGTGGCTCAAAAATATCCAGTTACATTAAGAGCTATTAATAAAAAATTGCTAGAATTGTACTTTCGTTTACGTTAAGCGTTTTTAACACTTTCTAACATTTTTTAAGTGTGAATATGATTTCAGTTTTGTGTATCTGCCTGTCCGTCTGTCCGAGCTCTAACTCCTGTAAATATTTATGGAATTCCTTGAAACTGATATACGTTATTCACGTTCGCTATCGGATGTTCCCTATTTAAAATGGAGTTTATTCCTCTACTGGTTTGTGTACAGGGACACCCGAAAGTATTTCAAAGCATTGTGTTCTATGAGAGGTATTTCTGTAAACCATATTTTCATACCTTTACTGTAGACATATCTCAGTTAAATTGAAATATGTTATTCAAGTTCACTATTGGATGTTTCCTGTATAAAATGGAGGAAATACCACAGCCAATTTATGTACAGGGACACTTAAAAATATTCCAAAGCATTGCGTTCTATGAGAGATATTTCTATAAATCAAATTTTAATAACTTAACTTTCCACGAAGTTTTAGGAAATTGAAATATGTTATTTAAATGCACTAAAAAATTCTTTGCATAGAATATAGCATGATTAGCATTAGATTTACAGGATGACACAAAAATATTCGTTTATATTAAGAGCTATTAAGAAAAAATTGCTAGAATTGTACTTTCGTTTACATTAAGCGTTTTTAACATTTTTTAACATTTTTAATTGTGAATATGATTTCAGTTTTTGTATCTGTCCATCTGTCTGTCTGTCAGTCTGCCCGCGCTCTAACTCCTGTAAATATTTATGGAATTTCTCGAAACTGACATATTTTATTGAATTTCACTATCGGATGTTCCATATTGAAAGTGGAGTGAATATCCCTTCTGGTTTGTGTACAGAGACACCTAAAAGCATTCGAAAGTACTGTGTTCCATGAGTGTTATTTTTATAAATATTTTCCCTATAGAATGTTCCCCATTTAAAATGACATTAATAGGTCCTGTATAACTAGTTTGTTTACAGGGACAAAAAAAAAAAAAAAAATATATATATATATATATATATATATATTTGAAAATCTTTCTACTGTAAAAATCATAAAAATATTGAAATGTATTGTTAATATTCTAAAATAATGTTTTGTATAGAATATGATATGAGTAACTTTCTGATTTACAGGGCCACACTAAAATATTCAGAGAGATCAAAAGCTGTAATTATAATCTAATGGCTGCATTTTCTTTTGCGTTAAGCCTTTTTAACACTTTCCAAAATGCCTAAGAGTAATTTTAAAATCAATTAGTCTATCTGTATATTTTTCAGTCCCTCTGTCTGTTGTGTGATAACGTAGGCAAAGAATATTAAAAATTATTCGATACAACAATTACGTACAGTTGGAAAGTGTTACGAATCAATGCGTACTGCATGATTTTTCTTTCTTGTTGAATTTACTCTTGATTCCGAGTAATATTTCCACTTTAAAGCTAGAATGGATGACTAGAACGAGTTAAAAACTAATTATTAAATTACTAGTTAAATCCTAATTACTAAAACTGTTAAAATTTTTGTATATGTAGGAGTATGGCTTTCTCTCCTCCACCTTCTCCCTGGATGTAAAATTTCTATGTCAGTATTTTACAAAAGAGCTCGCCAGTATTTTTAAAACGAGTAGTTGAATCCTACGTGTGTGGTAATTTCAAATAAATTTACGATTTTTTTTTTCATTTTTAACATAATAAAATAAAATTAATTAATTAATCAAAAGATGCATTATATATATATATATATATCGTCTGTAAGGCACAAAATTGTCTTTCTTTCGACATTTAAAGTATTTTTCTGAGTTGAAAATCGTTTGTAGTCACAATAAAAAATAATTTTAAAATTTCGCATCTGGAAATTTGCTTTAAAACATTCGGCCAATAAGTGAGAACATACGAAGACAAATATGCGATGGGGAACTGTGGCTGCGGAATGTTTTATTTATTTATATTTATTTTATTTTATTTTATTTTAATTTTTATGCTTTAAAAATGAACAGACAGTAAATGCATAACACTGGGTGACTGCGTTTTGATCTAAATTAATAGAATTGGCCTAACAAAGGATAGAAAAAAAATTTCTGGTGGCCATAACATATTAATTACTTTCGTCTCTGTTAACTTATCTACATATAAAGGTGAAAATTTGTTTGTTTGTCCACAATGCACATTCACACCCTTTTAACGGATTCCAAAGAAAATTGGCACAGTGTTCCTTAGCGTCTGAAAGGAGTCGCTTCCTACTTATATTAAAAAGTTACTCTTTCCCCAACAAGGGGGAAAAGAGTGAAGTAGAATATAATGTACAATTTAGAAACGCTTGAGGTAGAAAAGTAATATTTTGTATGAAAATTCTCCATTTATTTTCATATTCACTTTGCTCAACAAACTTAAAAAGGAATTAAATGGATGTAAACAGAAAGATCTGTGTACAATTTGGAAACTGCTTGAGCAAGAAACTCCACATTTTGTACAAAAATTCTTCATTCAAGTTCAAGTCGACTACGTTATTAAAAAGTTGTTCAATCCCTGTTCAATCCCTTTGAAGAAGGAATGTGAAATAGTGATTAAAAGCAGACGTATGCAAATTGGAAACCGCTTGAGCTACAAACTTGATATTTCGTGTAAAAACTCTTCAATCAATTTCATATTCACTGCGCTATTAAAAATTTGCTCAATCTTCCTAAAGATAAGCAAAATGGAAGTAAAGAAGAGGTGTCTGTTGCAAAATTTGAAAACTACTTGAACCTTTGTAATTATTAAGATTTATTTTCTATTTTATCATTATTATTACTTTTTATTTTGTTACTGTCAGATGAGTCTGGAAAATTCCGGATATTTCATGTTGTTAAAAATAAATTATTCTTGATAAATTAAATGCGATTAGAAAACGAGAATGAATTCTTTATTCCGCTGCAAGTGGAGACGGTGCTTTTATTCTAGATTGGCTGAGATGGCTTTTAGTACTAAAAAATCTGGTTTGTAACAACTGCACGACATTCATAACTCACTACTACACATATTATAAACTCTTTTTGGAGATAGGTCAATTTTATTTCTTTTGACCGCAGTAAAAATTCCTACACCTAATAATTTTCCTGTACGAGCAAATTAATACGTGGGTCCTAATCCTAGAGACATATAAAAAAGAGTATGCACAACGAGTTTAAAGAAAATCGTTGGCGAGCCATTTTTTTTTTTTTTTTTTTTTTGAGACACCAATTTCCGACAACTAAGATTGACCTACCTAATCAGGAAGCCCGTCAATTTTTCTTTAGTAACCAAATAATACATGCAAAAGGACATCTAAAATAGGATTTACACTAAGCGAAAAAAAAAAAAAAAAATACTTGTACAATTTTTTATTTGTAATAACTTTTTAAAATTAATGTTTGAAACAAATAAAACTTGTTTGCATAATACCAAAGGGATGAAATGATACCTATGTACATTTTCGATTTAATAATTTGCTGTATTGCACTCTGCGAAGTACTTTTTAAAAATCTGCATAAAACTTTCTTTTTGAACATAATGCAATAACCATACACTTTGTATTCTATTATGATTTATTATGTGAAATAAACAAGTTATATTTTAATATAGGAAATAAAACTATTTATTTAAAACCCGAATAAACTACTAAGTCAGAAACGCCAAAGAAAAATATTTGCATCTCAAATATTTTTCTTTGACGTTTCTGACGTAGTAGTTTATTCGGGTTTTAATATTCCAACGCTAAGTCTCCTGTTATTAAAACTATTTATTTGTTAGATCTAAGCAATTTTTTATTAAAAATATGCATTCTGCATTGGGTTAATTCCACCCTTATATGGTAGTGCTGCTTTAATGCGCAATGGCATAGTTTTATACAGTGTTTTAATATAAATCTGAGAAATTTCAATGGGCCAAATATCACAAATAATTTTTTTTTAGTTCTGGCAGAGTTATAGGCTGCAAATTTCGAATTTTCTCCTCTCTCCCCCGCCTTTTTATAGACGAAACATTTTCGAGCGGATCGCGATTAGGACTCTTTCCAGGTCTGGTAAAGAAGAAATTCTACTATATCCTTTGTGAGATTTAACTTAACCCTACAAGGCTCAATTTTTTTTTAGTGCGCGACAAAAATATATAGGTTGTAATTAGTGATCAGAAGATAGGGAAAACTTATAAAAATAAAAATAAAACCATATTTTACGAAAATATCAACTTTTTAGCTCAACGTATCGTATGTGGAACATACATAAAAATATGATTTACTAATACGTTTGCTATTGCATTATAAAAAAAACCAACTTATCTCTGCAAAATATACACTTCGTTATAACACACAGTATTTTGTTTCGAGTCAAAACTGTTCAATAACTATTCTTTTTTTATTTTTGAATTCAGACAAACGACAAACGTATAACTTTCATTCAAATTTCATAGGTAATTCAAATTTCTTTAGGTAAAGATTCGTATTACTACATTGCTAAATGTCAGTAGCTTTTATCAAGATGTCAAGAGATGTCGCTACTAATAGTTTTATAGCTATAGGAACGATTAAATTCGGTGTTCCACATATGGAACTGGGTGCCTTGTAGGGTTAAAGTGAAAAAAGATATGATTACTTACAGAATTATAGGTTCTCATGGGAATGGATAGGAAATTTTGACAGTTTGAAGTGAATAAACTTACCACAGACGCTGTGTAGTAAGGTGCATTATCACCTTGAAATGCTGTTTGCGGAAATGTCCAAGATACCTTCAAAATAGTCGGCCAGGCACCACTTTTATGAAGATTGTGTTTTATTTCGAGTTAATTGATCCCTTGAGCATAAAAATTTGCCCGAATTTTTGAAAAGTTATGTACCTCCGTACCATAATGTACGGAGAATGTGTCACTGTTTTAAAAGGGCGATTTTCATTACGTCGGTCATATTTTCATTGCCAGATCTGCTTGTTTTCTTTAACTAGAAATAAGTTAAACTTGATTCATCAGAGAGAACCAGTTCAGCCCAATAATTAACTAACCATTTTTTAATTTTTTTTAGCCATCTGAGGTCTTGCTTTCCTAATTCTCTTCACTAAGAATGGAATTTTTTCAAATTTCTTTTCATTTAAACCTGCTTTGTTTAATAGTTGCTGTACTGTATTTAAAGAAATTATGCTGCTAAACACTTTTTCTGAATCTCTTTTATGTTCTAAATGTAATACAAACCAATTTTATAAGCAATGGCTTTTTAACTTACGGTCATCTCGCTTGGATGAGCAACATGGCCGCCTAAAACCAAATTTCCAGTTTAAACGGCCAAAAAATTGTATATATTGCTGAAAATCCTTTTACCAAAATTTCGTTAACATTTAATTATTTTGCCATCTCACGTATTAAAATACTTTTTGCTTTTCATTCAAAAATTAATACTTTTTGTGGCATCGTTAACTGCCTTATTCTTACCATTTTTGAAATAAATTCTAAAATTACAATTTTCTCGACAATCGCATTTTGTTTTTAACACTGGACTGAAAGCTAAAGTGTATGTGGTGGAGGACAACATAATAAAATCTGTTCGAAAATTTGCTTTTTAAACGATAAAATTGGCGGTTGTAGAAGGCGAAAAGGAAAATATCCAAGTGCGGCTTTTTTTTTTTTTTTTTTTTTTTTTTTGTCGCTTAATGTATATAGTAAATTTGAAGAAAGTCATTAGAACCATTTTGAGACACCAACTTTCAGTCTCACTTTCAATTTTTTACCAAAATTAGGCATAATAATCTGTTTACCAGAAATGAAGAATTATATACGAATGGACATCTAAATGGAATTTAAAAAGGTGAGTTTGAAGGCAACTGTAGAGGAAATTTTTTTAAGAAACGCACTTGCGAGATCTAAATATTATTTCTTTTACAGGACGCCTATCAATTTTCCTGAAATAACCAGCTAATACATACGAAAGGACATCTAAAAGGGTGTTTATATAACAACTTTGAAAAATATCGTTATAGGTGTTTTTAAGATACGTACTTACGGCCCCACTTACGGTTTTCAATGTCCTATTTCTGATTCTTTATTTTTCACCAAAAGTTGACAAAATCATTTGTACACCTGTTTTGAAATTTTGTCGTTCTAAATGTTAATTCATTTTTGAGATATGGTGGTGAGAAGATTCATCCTACTTATTATACGCATTGAACAATTGCCAAAAATCACTTTTTTGTACTAAACATGTGAAAACTCTAGAACGAAATTTTTGACTGAATTTGCAGTAATAAGTGATAAAAGTACAAAATTTTGAATAAACACCATAAAATACAAGAACTCGCTTACTTTCGGTAGTCAGGTAATAGAAGTAAAAACCATTATCAAACGGTTCATTCAAATGGAGGTGACACTTTTTTTACGGATATACTGAAATAGGCCTTGTATTGATCGAAATCCATTTTCAAAGTGGTTTCAAAGGGGAAAAAAAAAACATTTTATTTATTACTTATTTATTTATACATTTTACAATTGTATCCTTTAGCACTTTTTACTTTTCCTTTGCTTATATATATTCACAAATTTGTTCTAATAATGGGTGTTCTAGAATAAAAGTTTAATTTTAATTTTAATTTTTCCTGACTGAAGAGACAGTTTTTATTAAAAAATTCTCTGAAATGAAGTTGGTTAATCGCTTTACGTAACGTTACAGAAAACATTTTTTTTTTAAATTAAAATTTAGCATGAAAAATTCGCATTTAGTATTCATGATAAAAATTAAAAATCTATGTTTTTAACTTACAGAGAGGAAAATGTTTTAAAATGCTAAATGACGAAAATTTTTTCTTACGAAAAAAAAAAAAAAAAAAAAAAAAAGAAAAAGTACTAAACAAGTAAACATATTCTGCTCGATTTTCTGCCATATATTTGATTGCATACATTTCTGCTATAGGCCATACTATATTCATTATATTAGCAATGAATTCAGCTGACGAGCAAATCTTAGTTTGAGACTGTAATGCCCCACTCATTAAACAACCCCTCCTCCCACTACGATGTATTTACCTTATTCTAATTTTCTGCGTGATGTTAATACTGCTAATTACGTATTTTAGTTTTCATACAATTCTGTACTATTTCTCAAGCAATAATCCACATAATGCAAGTTTATGTGAAATGCTGTCCTTTTCTGCCATGCTAAGAATAGTCTTAAATTTCGAAAAAATTACGAAGTTTTCAAAGTTGAATGTTGAATGTTGAAATTCCTTTTGGTTTCATCCAGTGACATAATCGATATTTTAAAACTAGTCCGACTTTTCTACGATTATTCGTTCTTTAGGCAATATCTACACAAACAAACTAATTAACAATTTAACTCATCTACAGACGGACACCAGACCAATTTTGTGATTTTGCAGATTCCCCAGTACCTCAAAGTATATTAAAACGACAAAAAACGGAGAGCGAAAATTTTCACTAACACCAAAATTCCCGTACTGTATGACGAGGAACTAAAAACAAAGTTTCATTCTAATTGAAGTAAAACTAAGCTACTCTCAATGCTGAATATATCTGAACAAATTCAAATGACCAGTATGTTGTGGCCACCACAAGACTTTCTTCTATATTTTCCTATGCAGATTCACTCAGTAACAATATTAAAAACTAGTATGTTGTGGCCACCACAAGACTTTCTTCTATATTTTCCTATACAAATTCACTCAGTAACAACATTAAAAAAAAAATTAAAAAAATTCCCAGTTTTTTTTCGTTAAAAGTAAAAATTTAAATTATCACATATTTATAGTTCAACCATTCGTTTTAAAGGTATTGACGAGACCTTTCGAAAGATACCCATCTTGTAAATTTACCCCACCCCGGGACGTAATTCCCCCCAGGGGGGGGAAGCGATGCCCCCACATGCACAAAATTTTTTTCCTAATTAACTACTACTATTAGCAATAAATCATATTAATTTTACAATCACAGGTTAAGAATAACTCTCATTATGTACATTTATGCGAAATTTTGTCCGATACTACCATGTTAAAAATTTAGAAGAAATACGATCACAGGGCCTCCTGTTGTGCGATTGATCCCCAAATCTAATCAGCACCAGTTTATGTCAGGAGCCAAGTAAATACCAAGTTTGGTTAAATTTCGTTAAAAAAAAAAAAAAAAAAAAAAAAAAAAGATTTTTTTTCTAAGTTTTTTTTTCGTAAAAAGTAAAAAAAATCAATAACTTTGTTTTAAATTATTACAGATTTATAGTTCAACCATTCATTTTAAAGGTATTGACGAGACCTTTCGAAAGATACCCATCTTGAAAATTTACTCCCTTCGAGGGGGGACTTCCCCCCCAGGGAGGTTCACGAGGCTCCTACACGTGCAAAAATTTTTTCCCAGTTGACTATCTCTATTATAAATAATTCTTGTAAATTTCATAATGATTACTAAAAAATAATTCTCTTTATGCACATTTATACAAAATTTTGCCCTATATCACCATGTTAAAAATTTAGAAAAAGCAGGATGGCACCGCAACCTGTAAGACGATTTTTACCAAAAGTTGATAGGCACTAATTTATGTCAAGGTGCAACTACATACCAATTTGTATGAAATTCTGTGCAGTAGTTCCTGAGATACATTTGCCACAAAATTTTGTCACACACACACATACAGACAGACAGACAGACAGACATTTTCTAAAAATGGTCAAATCGTGTTTTTCCTTTTTTTTTTTTTTTTTTTTTTTTTTTGTTAAAAAAAAAAATCGATAACTTTGTTTTAAATTATCACATATTTATAGTTCAACCATTCGTTTTAAAGGTATTGACGAGACCTTTCGAAAGATACCCATCTTGAAAATTTATTCCCCTCGAGAGGGGACTTCTCCCCCGGGGGGGGGGTGGCGAGGCTCCTACACATTCAAAAAAAATTTCCCAGTTGACTATCTCTGTTATAAATAATTCTTGTAAATTTCATAATGATTACTAAAAAATAATTCTCTTTATGCACATTTATACAAAATTTTGTCCTATATCACCATGTTAAAAATTTAGAAAAAACGGGATGGCAACGCAACCTGTAAGACAATTTTTACTAAAAGTTGATAGGCACTAATTTATGTCAAGCTGCAACTACATACCAATTTGTATGAAATTCTGTGCTGTAGTTCCTGAGATATAGTTGCCACAAAATTTTGTCACACACACACAGACAGACAGTCATTTTCTAAAAAAGGTCAAATTGTGCTCTAAATCTCTCAAAACGTGTAAATCCATCAAAAACCCGAGGTCGAAAATTTTTACGAATCCAATACTTACGAACTTTCTTCTATTGAATATAGAAGAAAGTAACAAGTACCACCCACATTCATGGTTCGAGCTATGTTTTCGGAGTAAAATATGACTTTATTAAAATGCCGCTTAGTTTCCGAATCACTGGATGGCGTCACATCGGGGTAATGCTCGTCTTCAACCAAAAATATATTCCCGATCGCTCTCGTTTCTAAATCGGGACGGTTCCCTCCTTCCTAAGATGTCTCTCTGCCTCTTCTTCATCTGCAATTCTCTCGCATCGTGTGTTTTGTGAATGTGTGTCCTCTTCTCGTGCATGTTGCCCGTTGGAAAACCCATTTTTGGATTAAGCAAATATCAATCAACAGTCAAGCAAGGTAGGTAACTATCACCCATGAATTATAAATGGTCATTCAATGAGCCAGAAGAATTAGGCATGATTTAAAAACAAAAATACTTGCCAAAATCACTTATTTTTGTGTTCCTCTGAATGTGGGGCGTGCCTTGTACTCAGAGAAAAGCTTTGTTAAATAATAATAAATAATTATAAGATAAAAAGCTTTTAATATACCATGTTTTTAAATTTTCTGTTGAATAGCTATAGAACTATCACTGTAAAAAATATGTCCTATTTGCTGCCAGAAATTCTCGGTAATTTGACAAAATACGTTCTGATAACGTATTTTTTTTCGTAAATTACGCGTATTTTCTCAAATTACAGAGAATTTCTGGCAGCAAGTAGGACATATTTTTTACAGTGTACATTAGTACTTTATCAATGCGTATAAAATTTTTAAAGTGATAATGAAGTCAGTTTTTGTGAAATGCACAATTTAACTTTTTACAATTTTTTAACGTTTACGTTTAATTAAATGTATTTATTTTTATGTCGAAAGAAAATGAACTCGTAATTTTTTATTTATTTATTTATTTTATTATTATTATTATTATTATTATTATTTTTATTTATTTATTTTTTTTTTTTTTTTTTGCAACAATAAAATTATAGCTAATATTTTAATGAATATTATTAAATCTATTAGGAGGTTTTTATTTTCATGTTTTAATTAATTAAAAGAAAATTAATCAAAAATTAGAAAATCGGGCTTCGAAGTTTTGTGTTGTCATCGGGTTCTGGGCTATTCTGAAAGATTCAAATGTCTAGCTAGTAGAGAAGTTAGTTAAAAATCGATTGCAAGATTTGTACCGGACAAACAAGAATCGAAGTTAATAAAAACATGGTAAAAAATAAAACTTGGTTAGCACAATAAAAATTTCTGTTTAAGTGTGTTCCAATAGACATTTGTTTAGATCAACAAGATAACATTAATTAATTTGTTTTCTGATTCTAGCAAAAAAAAAAATAAATAAATAAAAAAAAAAAAGTTATGTTTTTCTTAGAGAAAATCGTTTTTTAATAGCAAATGTACAAAATATAAGTCAAGCAAAATATTTTTAAATATAAACTAATAAATTTTATAAATTTGTTAACAATATTTTTGTATTATTGTAACAGAACTGATTTTTTACTTCGAATAAAAATGTTATCTGAATCAACAAAACAACATCAACATAAACCATTTTGTAATTTTAATCAAATCCTTTCTCTGAATGTGTGTATACACGTATTTAACGAATTCTGACAAAAGAGCGTGAGAATTTATTGTATATGATAATATTGTTTGGCTTGAGGACACAAACAAATAACCAAACTGTTACATGCTATACACGTGGTTTATTATTATAAGTATTATTATGAGTAATACTTATAAAATTGTTTGCATAGGTTTGGATACTGTCACTTTTTTTTTTTTTTCTTTTTACTCTGGAAATTTTAAGGGGATGTTGGACAGTGAAAATCTTTCTTTGAAATTTTTGCCTTTGAATTTTGAAAGTTTGCATATATATGCATTGAGTTGCATTAATTTTAAATACATTACTATTTCTCGAAAATTATTTTAATTAAAAAAAATTAAAAACCAAAATTTTAATTCTTTATCTGTAAATTTTTAAAATGTTCCATGCAATTTAGTTTTTAAAATTTCCCCTCGATTTTACATTATTATATTTTATCAATACACTCAAAACGTATTTGTAGATTAATTTTTGGATTGTTTGATAAGTTAATTAAAAAAAAAAAATGTTTTTATGTTTGAATGTTAAAAATTTGTATAAAATTTCAGCTTTAAAACATAAAACACATCTGAATCATAAAAAAAATAATAAAAACTTTCAATAAAAACAGTAAGAAATGATACGTCGAGATTGCTAAAATAGATTTGCCATTTTATAGTAAAATATGCATTTTTTTTTTTTAAATAGAAATGTATCAAAATGAAAGCATTTTTTGGGGAAAAAAAGGTGTGTGTGTGTGTGGGGGGGGGGGGGGGGAGAGAAAGGAAGTAAAGTAAAGGAAAATTTATTAATAATGAAGTTTCTCAGATATTTAGTACTCGAGTGAGAGCCGAATTCAAACTTTTTAAAATTATAGATATACGCATATTTATTTTATATAATTGGTGTAAGAACTAAAAACCGTGTGAAACAAGGGCAGAAGTAAACAAAGAATACAGAAATAAAAATGAGAAGGAGCAGAGGCCATTACGGCTTAAGAGGGGTGAAGCGGCTAAACCGGTTGACCGGGCGCCTAACTTTCCTCAAACCCTCTGCAAGACCATATAATTAAAAAGAAGAAAGTTAAAATGGAGATTTTTATATTATTAGGTAAAAAATAAACCACTATTTTACAATTATTGAAATTTATATTCCAAATTTAAATAAACTATACCAACTTGAAAATACTTTGAAAATATAATATACCTAACTCGTATATTATATTTTCAAAATAATTATCGATATATTTATAAATCAATTTTATGTAAACAGAATGAATCAAATATAGTATATTTTAAAATATTATACACTCTGTACAGCTTCTGTATTCTAAGAATTAATTAATTTTTCCCTCTTGTAATGTAACTTTCAACGAAAATGCAGAATTTATTTTCAATAACAGTTAATGCGAACTAATTTTAGTAAGAATGATATAATTTTGCTGATTATGAAAATATTAGTGCATCATAATGTAATATTAAGATAATCTTCTTATATACATTAACGTGTTTCAATTTTTCTTCGATATTCCTGACATAATATAGAATAAATTAGTTTATTTCAATAACCTTTTAAATTTCTTGTGTATCTGAGTATTTTGATTAAATATAGAGCAGACGAAAAGGTAATATTTTAAAAGGCAAAATAGTGCTACAAAGTCTAAAATATACATTAAAAAGGAGCAAAAATTTTTAAATTATTTAAATTACTTCATATTGAATAATCTAAAAAGGATGATTATAGTATAAGTTTCCAAACAGATGATAAAAATATTTATCGTAATAGAAATAAATAAATACAAATAAAATAATATGTATATACCGGGTGATCCAAAAGTCAGGACCAACTTTAAAATTGAATAATTCGAAAACGAATCAAGATACAAAGATACGGTTTGCACCAAACGGATGAAAAAGAAACCGGGTTTTGTGTGGCAAAGGAAAGAAATTAGTTCTGTTGGCGACCAACAGATGGCGCTATAGTGTTTTATTTCCCCAAAAGATGATTTACAAATGAAAAAAAATGCTGACAGCTTACAAGTCAGCTTAATTACAGTTAATTAGTACTACTACATTTACTGTTCAATGTCCATCATTCAGAAGTACAGCTGTGAGATGATTCACCACATCGTTCACAGCATTTAGTAGCATTTCTTGCGTTATGGCAGACACATTTTGGCGGATGGCATCTTTCAGTGCTGCTAGTGATGCCGGTTGGTCGCGGTACACTTTTGACTTCCAAGAATCTCCACAGCTAAAAGTCACAGGGTGTCAGATCGGGAGATCTTGGAGGTCATGCGTGATTAAAGTAGTGACTGAGAATGCGATATTTCGATGCATATAAGCTTCTAATACCATTACCTGCTATAGTTTTTCCTTTTTATATCGTTTGTTGCTTTGCACAATCCTACATCAGAAATACGACAGAGCCATCTGTTGGTCGCCAACAGAACTATTTTTTATTTCTTTGCCACACAAAACCCGGCTTTTTTTTCCATCCGTTTGGTGCAAACCGTATCTTTGTATCTTGATTCGTTTTCGAATTATTCAAATTTAAAGTTGGTCCTAACTTTTGGATCACCCTCTATATATTTAAGAGAAAAAAAAATGATAACATGAAAGGTTTAAAAGAAAAAATGATGAAATAAGCGATATTAAAACTAATTTTATACACTCAATGCGCAAGAAAATGCAGCAAGCAGAACATATGTAAACCTAAATGTAATGTGAAATATTTAGAAAATAAATACAATTAGAAAACAACGAGAAACCAGAGAGATAATATTAATTAAGCGAAAAAACTTTTAAGGGAGTCTTTTTTTCATTAGGGAGTCCCTTCAATGCAGGGTGCAAAAAAAAAACAATAAGATGTTTCAAGATCTAGAAGTATAAACAAAAAGTATCTTGGCCTCCTACATCTTACTAAAAGAAAAAAAAAAAAACTGCAGCTCTTAATATCGAAGAAAAAAAATTATTAAATACAAAGGAAAAATTACAAAATTACACAATAATATATACAAATATAAAAATTTATAAAAAGATTGTTAAAAAAAACTTACCAAAAAAAACGACAAAATCACGCGAATATAAAACACCAAGACAATTAAAAGGAAAATTTCCTATTGGTCACTTCCTATCATTTTACTGAGCTAAAGTTCTACATGCATATGTATTATCCGTTTTTAGTACATTTTGAAATACAAGAGTGTTTTTAAAGTTTTTTAATTTATGAATTATTTTACGCTTGTTCATATAACATAAAAAAAAACCATTTGTAGCATAGCTACAAAAATTTTATTGACTTAAATGTTCAAATAATATATCAGTAATTAAAATCATGCAGTTAATTTAAATTCCCCCCCTCCCCCCCCCGAAAAAAAAAGAATAGAAAAAATAAAGAAATTATAATGCTATATATATATATATATATATATATATATATTAATTTTTATAATTTAAACCTAATTACTGGTTACCTAAATAAATAATTTTCAGATTTTAGTTCAAATTATAATATAAAGTGCTATATGAATTTAAATTGCAGTAAAATTTATGACGTAAAGCTTTTCAGATAACGTTTCGAAATTACCCTATTATTATTATTTCTTTTCCTTTGATTTATTTTTCCTTATGTTTTTATTCATTCCCATTCCTTCATTTACTTTTTCATATAATATGCAAGTTTCACGTTTTTAAAACAACACTTAAAAATATCTTGAAGAGTGACGTACAAAAATATTCGAATATATTACATCTGCGAAATGAAATTTCACGTAGGTACACTTTAACATCTTTAGATTGCACTAAACATAATGAAAATGACACATGCTTTTTATTTGCGCAATAACATTATTCTCATAGAATAGTGTAGGAAAAGTATGTTCATTCTTCGTTTATAGGGATACACAAAACAATTTGGATATATTAGGGCTATGGTTCGAAATGACTAACTGCCTTCCAAGTTGTGTTATGATTTTTTAATTTATTTATTTTCATTTATTTTATTACTATTATTATATTTGATTTTTTATTTATTTTGCTGTACTAAGTTTAACTAATAGCATTTGATACGTATACAGTTTACGGACAATGTACAAGACTATTTAAAATTATCTGAACAAGTTTTAAAAAGTACTTCGAGCAAAAATTCTTTGAATGATTTGGAATATATATATATATACATACAGGGTGTCCCAAAAAGGTTGAAACGCGCTTTATTTCTGTACCCAATACAGATAAATGGGCAATGTGAATTGAAAAAACTTCCAAATTCAGGTAGGAAAGACGACTACATTAAGAAAAAAAAAAAAAAAAATCCCATTAATTTTTAAAAAGTTACATTTTTTTTTTTTTTTTTTTTTTTTTTTTTAATTTTTATACAGTCCCTCTACGCAGATTTTGTCAATTATAAAGTTTTTATTTTTCATTCAACAAGACAATTAGAAAAAACCGCATATCTTTAAAAACAACCGAATTATGATACAGAAAAAAAGTGACTTATGCCATTTTTCCATATCATTTAAAAGGCTGGCTTTTCGCTGAAAATAGGGATCATTTACAAATTGATAACGGAAATGTTCAGATCAAAAACATAATGTGTCGAAAAATTCTCAAATACATTTAAATTAATCCTTAGAATTTTAAAATGTGTTTCGAATTTAGCATTTTGTTTAATAACGACTTTGAAACATTTTAGTACGACAATTTTATTTTAAGTTGATTTAAAATAATAATAATTATGATAGAAATAAAAGTCAGTTTAAATACATAAAAATTTTAGATTACGTGGCTTGATCGCGAATTAATCCAACATACTCAAGAATAGTTTTAATGCAAATGCTATGATACATTTTATCTTTTTATAATATGTCACAAATTTATATTTCTACTTTGATATATAGTCCCTATAATCAGAGTTCAGTTTTCAATTAGTAAGTGTAATTCATTCAGTTTTACAGATGCAATGATGTTGTTGCATTGAAAATAAAAGCTTTCTAATTGACCAAATTTGTCTAGAGCAGTCGTATAAAAATTTAAGAAATGTAATTTTTTGAAAATTAACATGAAGATATTTTTATTAGCGTAGTTTTATTTCTTATTTTATTTTGTACACTTCTTCAATTTACATTACCCTCTCATCTCTAACAGGTATAGAATTAGATCGCGTTTCAATATTTTTGGGACACCCTGTATATTATTTAATGATCTTTAAATATATAATGTAACTACAATGTACAAACGAGGGGGGGGGGATTTGTTAATACGAAGTAGTCCTCCCTGAGACAAAAATGTATTAGTAAATAAAACTGTCTCTAAAGCTGTTTTGAACTGTTTTTAAAAAGCATTAGGAAAGTTTAAATACAATACCTCATTGCTCCCTCTTTCAACTGTATTAATAAGTCTGTAGTAATGTAGGGTAAGAGAAAGTAGTACCATTGCTACGCATATTATTTAATAACTTTTACATATAAACGCAAATAAAAATTTTTTTTTTCTTTTAACAAAAATGAGCTGTTGATACATGAGCATTTATTCCAAAATTAAATGTGAACATACATAAAACAAAATAAAAAGTATTGGTTAAATTACCCGATGATATTTTCTAGTCCACTCCTCTGGTTCTGTTGCAAAGGAACTGACTTCTGAGGCAGCAGATTCTGGGTTTAAATCTCGATTAAGATATGGGTGTTTGTATAGTCTTTATAGGGTAAGTGCACCAATGATTGACACTTTTAGAGCAATCTCTGATGTTTTTAATGTTCTAGTCATAAGAAAATATTATTTAGAAATCTTAAGTTAGTACATATGGTATGAAAGACATTCAGAACCACATATATGTTAAAATAAAAACATTTGATAACAATTATTATTATTTTTTTGTATGAATTTTTATTTGACACCCACTCAATGTTCCAGTAATAGACACTGCCAGTTTATCAGTAATTGTCCCCGTATGTTCCAGTGTTTGACATTGCTAGTTATTCATTTTACCAGTTATTAGCACCCTGTACTCCAGTGTTTGACATAAAATGTTAAAATTCTAAAATGTAAAATATATGATTTTATTATTTTTCTTATTTTTCTTATTTCTTAATTATTTCGGGATAGATGTCAATAACTGGAGCATGCCAATCACTGGAGCACCTACCCTATGAAAAAAAAAAAAGCACTTTGTTTACAGAGAATTTGGGAAATATGGATCATTTGAGAGAAAAACCTTTGTAATGTGAATCTCAAAGCTGCCAAATAGATAAAATCGAGATGATTTTTCGGATTTAAGCATGTTTCTTTTAGATAAACAGACAAAATTAAAATAATTTTTCTTTTCTTTTTTCTCCCTTTAGCATCGAGTTAAAATAGGGACAAATAGTGTAATATAAGTATATAAACACCATTTTTGGAATTCCGTGGTATAAAATTTATACAAGAATTTGAAAAAGATAATATTCTTTCTGCTGCATATATATATATTATGTTATAATAAAATTTTTATTTTACTTTATTAGTGAAAAACCTTTACTATTCACTGGTTAAATAAAATAAATATTTCTAGTAAATTTTTCCGGTAGCCCAAAGGTACTAAGTTGGCAACTATGGCTATAGGTCATCGTCGCATAAACTCTATGGACTTTGGTGAATCTAACACTTATAGATCTTTACAGAAACACAACGAAAACGTCTTTATCATTATGATGAATGGGCTCAAATTATTTGAAGGGCCATAGCGTTACAATAAACAACATACTATATGTGCAGAAGAAAAATACTCAAACAGACTATTATAATTTTCTCTTTTGTTTGTCTAACGACTTCTCTTATTTTAATTTATTTATACTCAGTTAATTATTTAATGTTCGGAAAGTCAAGTGGATTCACTCCAGATTTTTACTTTCCGATCACTATAATGAGGAAAGTATTGTAATCATGTCAAAAATCCGAATTTGATATTTTGATGTTTCCATACGTTTCGAGGTCCCCTGAGTCCGATTTTACTATTGTTACTATGATGTATGTATGTGTGTGTGTGTGTATGTGTGTATGTATGTGTGTGTGCATGTGTGTGAGTGAACACGCTAGCGTCTGAACGCTTTGTTCGAATGAGCTGTAAGTTGGTACGCATATTGCAAGTCCCCGTAGCACGAACCCTATAGATTTTGATGAATCTAGCACTTATAGTTTTTTTACAGGGACACAAAGAAAAATTCTTTATCATTATGGCCTATGGGACCAAAATCTTAAAAGTGCGATAGCATCTAAACGCCTTATTCAATTGAGCAAAAAATTTATACACATATTATAGGTCACAGATACTCAATCTGTATAGATTTTGGAGCATCTAGCTCTTATAGTTTTTTCACAGGGACACAAAGATTCTTTACCATTATGGCCTATGGGGCCAAATTTTTAAAAGTGCGATAGCGTCTAAACGCCTTATTAATCTAAATAAAAAAATTGTACAAGTTGCAGTTGTCACAGTTGCACCAACTGTATAGATTTTGGTGAATTTAGCACTTACATTTTTTTTACAGGGACACAAAGAAAAATTCTTTATCATTATGACCTATGGGACCAAATTTTTAAAAGTGTGATAGCATCTAAACGCCTTATTCAATTGAGCTGAAAATTTATATGAATATTATAAATTACTGTTGCACTAACTATAAGCATTTTGGTGAATCTAGCCTTTATAGGGTTTTACAGGGACACAACGAAAAAGTCTTTATCATTATGATCTATGGGCTCAACGTTCAGAAGCGTTAAATAAAACACCGTGTATGGAGAAAAATACTCAAACACTCTATTATGGTTTTCTCTCTTTTGTTTGTTTAACAACTCCTCTTTCTTTACTTTACAGTCCCTGGCCAAATTATTAGACGCACTATAGTTTTTTAATAATTACATGTTTTGCAGCTCAGAGAATGGTTTCCAAATGGATAACCGCATTCATTTTTATGCAAGATGGAGCTCCCTGCATCACAGAACGGCCTGTTAAAGATTGTTTGGAAGTGCCAAAAATCCCTTGTTGGATTGGCCGGGTAATAGCCCAGATGTGAAACCTACTGAAAACGTGAGGGAGCTGATGACGAGAGAAGTGGCTAAAGGTGTGATCATAAACAAAACGTAACTCTTAGAAAAGGTCATTCATGTGTGGAATCACCATCCTCAGATGCATAATTGAAACACGCATAGCTGCTAAAGGTGGCTCAACAAAATATTAACATTTAATTGCATTAATTTCAAATTTTTTCAAGAGTTAATAAATACATATTTTTTCTATAACTATAGTATTTTATTTGTGTTAAAAAACAGGTAATAAGGTGGAAAATTAAAAAAAAAATACATTGTATCTAGTAAAAACAATAAAGCTGTATAGTATCACCTGATAATTAAGATTTTACATAGAATCTTACAGTGCGTCTAATAATTTGGCCAGGGACTGTATTTACAAAACTGTTAATTACTCAATGTTCGGAAAGTCGAGTGGAGTCACTCCAGATTTTTTATATAAGGTTTATGTGTAATCTCGGTACTTTTGTAGACATTTTATTCTTTAACTATCAGGGTATTATATTTACTTACGATATCTCTTTGTATAAATTTCGCGCGTCTGTAATAATAGAAATTGTACAGAGAAAGTAAGAAAATATTTTTAATTTTTCTATATTGTTATAATATAGTAAATAATAAGTCATTTTATGAGGAAAGGTAAGCGAAAAAGACGTTTAAAGTGCTAATACAATTAATTTTCTTTTGAATTTATTAAACAAACATTTTCTTTAAAAAAAAAAAAATAGAGAGAGATAAAAAGAAAATGTGGTATATCTCTAAATCAGAAGCGCGTATAAAATTTTAGATTATCTGAACTTTTGATAACACTGCTTTGCATGAAAATCGGCCGCAACATCATTCCTGTAAATTATTATGTAAAATGACCTCCTGAATTCAAATATGACACTCATTTTCCCCATGACCCATAGTTTTTTTTGGGACACCTCCTATTTTTATCACTGTTCGGTAATTTTATAGTTATGAATTTGATTCAGAGGGGAGGGGGGGGGGGATAATTTTAACTTTTAAATATCTTTTGAGGGGCTACAGAGGTAAAACATTCTAAAACATGAATATTTGCAGCAAGGGGAAAATTTAGGGAAAGGGCGATTTGCCACTGAAATTATAAATTACATTTATTATATTTTATTAATCTATTAAGATAATTGTAGGGTAGGCTGACCATACGTCCTAGAATCTCAAGGACCGTCCTCGAAAACTACCTTTGTCCCCAAAAGATTATAACACATTTGGGGACGCCGGTTATAAAGTTATTAATGTTTTATTAAAATAATTTAGTATATGTATAGTAAATAAGCTAAAATAAGTTCTTTTAGGTGCTTTATTGACAAAAAATTAATAAAATTTTATAATTTAAGGTGATTTAATTAATTATTTATTTTTTGTCCTCGAAATTCGAGGACACCGCCATATTTGTCCTCAAATTCACTGAAAAAAATAGGATCACTCTATTGTTGGACGACTAAGGCGCCCGTTGAAAAATGATCATTTCATTTTATTCATTTCTCACTTCAAATAATTCATTTGCTAGCAAGCCCATGCGAAATTTTCACACTTTATTTATCTTTTCGTTACCTTTAAAATTATTATCATTATTTTATAGACATCATTTTTTCATATGCATGAGCAAATTTAACATTATATATATATATATATATATATATATATATATATATATTTTTTTTTTTTTTTTTTTTTTTTTTTCACGTGGAAGCACATTTCATTTTATGATGAAAAAAAAAAATTGGCAACAATTAAAAATTTAAATGTCTATTTTAAAGCTATGTCTATTTTATATTTTAATTAATTTTAAAAAATCTAATCAAATAAGATACCAAATGAAAGGGGCGATTTTTTTTTATTTGTCGGATTAAACAGCTTACCGATCGGACAATCAGATTTTTTAAAATTAACTGAAGTATGAAAATTAGGTGGCAACTTGCGTTTACACACAGACAGAATCCAAGAAAATCTCTTAGCCTTTTTAAGCGTGACAGAGTCAGACAGTGATGAACGTAACTATATATGTGATGATTACTATTTTTTATGCATTATATTTTTTGTTTTTAAGTGTCAAAAAATTCTTTTGCACTCTCCAGATCAAATTTATGACCATAAAATTACAGAACAATTATAAAAATTAGGGGATGGGATAGCGTCCCTAGAACATGGTAGGTGATTGTGTAGGATGGAGGTCATACTCAAATTCAGGAGGCCATTTTGCATGAGTCAGCAGGAATGGAAGTGGTACTCGATTATTATTATTATTATTTAATTACAATTTTTTTTTTCTGCACAGTGTAATTTGACTTATGTGTATCAAACAATATATAATTTCGCGTATGTGTCAACTCTAATAAATTTTACACTAGCAGTAACATAATGTTTTACATTCTTGTATTTCGTTAAGGTAATAGATAATGAGTCATTTTGTAAGGAAAAGGAGAAAGAAATTAAATAAAGCACGAATTAAATAAACTTTCTTTCAGATTCATTAAACAAACATCTTCTGGGAAAAAAAAAAAAAAAAAAAAAAAAGTATATCTTAAAGCAGAAACGCGTATAATTTTGGAAACCTGACGTTGTTCTTACAGTTGAGAAATCATTTCCACTTAGGAAATCTCTAACTTTTCTGAGTCATTATCTAAAATTATTCATTAAGTTGTAATTTCTATGACAAGCATATAGAAGAGAATTAACAAACATTCTCCGAATGATCTTTGAAACAAGAATGAGAAAAAAAAAACACAACTTTTAACAAATTATATTTTTTATAACTAAGTTTACATAAAGCTGAATGCATGAAATGAAAATAATTAAACGGTATTAAATGATTATAAAAAATAAGGATCCCATATTCATTTTATTACTTTTGAATATCATTTTTCATAATGTCATTCGTTGCCAAATTTTTTTTTTTGTTCTTACATTTGTTTTCAAATAGTTTTCTATTTATTTTATTTATTTTCTTCTTCTACTTTTTTTTTTTCTTTAAAATTATGACTAGAGGTGTCATATTTCTAAATTCAGAGGAATGCAATATGAATAGATTTAAATATACTTTCAAGAGAAAGACTGTGTTCATGAGAGTGTTCTACTAAATTTCTTTGCTGAATACTTGCCGTACTATTAGAAAAAGTTTTTCTTTTCTTTTCTTTCTTTGTTTCTTTTTTTTTTTTTTTTTTATGTATTTTATCGATCAGTTTTTTTCAAATTTGAAGAAGTTTCAGAAAGTTGAGATATTTGAAATTTTTTTCCTCAATAAAACTGAGTTCTGTAGCTTAAGATAATAATAATAATAATAATAATAATAATAATAATAATAATACGATTTTTGCAGAATGATGTAGGAATTATAATCATATTTTTTATTTATTATCACTATTTCCGTTTTAATGATATCTTAAAATGCTATTCGTGAAAGCTTAATTTTTCAATTATTTCATTGATTTTTTTCAGCATAGTTGAAAAATACCCCAAAATCTATCAGTTCCAATCCTTATAGTCAATTTTACATATAAACAAGCATGCAAAATCATGGGATTCTCATAGATTATTAACACTTCACAGCTGTACGCATTTGTTGCATCGTTTAACCTTGAATGTACTTCATCTATTTAATCACAAAATAACGGACTGATAGAAAGGCAGGTGTATAGAGTAACTGAATTCATATTCCCTTTTTAAACATTGTTGAAAAAGGTTAAAACCGTTTAACACAAACAGAAATGCAATTACAGCAATTTCCAGTTGTAGACCTTAATGTATAAGAAATTTTTCGAGTAGCCCTGTAAATCTTATCGTTAAGTATACCATATTCTATAGAAAACATTTTTTTAGTATATGAACAATGAATGTCAATTTCATTATGATTTATGCAGTACAAAGTTTTTTAAACATGATTTATAAAAATACCTTTTATAAAACTCAATGCATTGGCATTCTTTTAGATGCCCCTATATACAAACCATTTGTGCTATTAATAGCATTTTAAATAGGGAACATGCGATAATGAACTTGAATGAAATATATCATTTTGAAAAATTTCTGAAAATACATACGGATGCTACAGGCAGACTGACGTATATAGCTGTCAGACAGATAGATTAATACCAATCATAATCACTCACAAACATTGTTATAACGTGCTAAAAACACTTAATGTAAACGAAAACGCAATTCACAATTATAGCTTTTAATGCATGTGAATATTTTTGTGTTGCCCTGGAAATCTCATTGCCAATCGTAATTTATTTTATAGAAACCATTTTTTTATACATATGAATAATATATATGTCAACGTCATTATGATTTGAACATGATGATTCGTGTTCATTTGTGCATGATGTTCATATATGATAGGCTTTTTATGCAAACGGCTGATCGCAGTGCTACAAAATTTTGCATGGAGGTTTGTTTTGACCTCTACTGACGTACTTCGACTCACGATTTCCAAAATTTTGATTTTTGATTATTTTATTACTAATCAAAATATATAAATTTCTGAAAGCATGGCTCTAGAGATAGAAATGTAAAAGTCAAAAGACTTTTCGTGGCTCACTGGCTCAGTTGGCTAGAGCGTCATGCTGGTAACACGAAGGTCGTGAGTTTGATCCTCCAAGGGCCACTATGTTACTCTTCTCAGATAATAAGAGAAAGCCAATTGATATAAGAAAATTTTTCTTCACAGCCTCCTAAACCGTAAGGAAGACAAGAAAGTAGTGGGGGAAAAAAAGTTAGAGATGCGTTGTCACTTTTTATGCAGACGGCTAGTTACAGAATTACAAAATTTAGCATAGAGACCCGTTTTGACCTCTCCTGATGCACCTCGAAGCCCGATTTTCAAATTTTTTATTAGTTTGTTCTTTTTTAATTAATTAATTTTTATTAGGTGGGAACATTGATTGGTGCTGCCACCTGTAGTCATAAAGTGAAAATGATAATCTTTCTGAGAAATGTTTGTTCGAAAAATGTAATTCTTAAATATTAGCAGTGCCACATATCGTTCAATTAGAACCTGAATTGAAATGTCCGAATAAGGCGCAAATGGAAACAGTGAAGAACCGGAACAGATAAAATGTAGGTGGGGAAGGCGCTGCCGATAGTAGCGGGAACACGAAGCGAAATTTTAAGCGATTATAATGAAATTGTGTTAGTTTTTATTTATAAGTTGATTTAAAATCTAGTGATTAGTGTTTTTTGAAAATTCTTTTAAATATAATAACAGAGAAGCAGGCAAAATCTGTTAGTATTATGTGTGTATATATATATATATATATACTGTAAACCTTTTCAAACATTGCACAGGGTGAAACAAAAAATATTGCATGAAGAAAAAGAAAAAAAAATTCTTTAAAAATAAATAAATAATTCAAATGATGAAAGCATGTATAATATGAACACGCCTACGATGGCTTTAAGTAATTATTGTATGAAAAACAACTGTAAATTTTCGTTACATGTATATAGCCTATAGCCAACATTTACAGAGTCCAAAGCCTAAATTACACCAAAATTGATGTGACAAATAAAAACCGAAACAAGATTTAAAATTCATAGGAAAACGAAGTAAAACTTCAAAATTGTAAAAATTTACATGAAGGTGAAATAAAAAATACTCGATAAAAAACTACAGCTATGAAAATGTTCAGCAAAATTTAATAAAACATGATTTCATTAGCCTGTAAATTTAAATATGACACAGTTAAAGATGAAGTTAAAGAATAACAATATGTAACATAATTTAAATTAGATTTAATATATATATATATATATATATATTAATTTTATAACTTAACAGTTTAATAACAAAACAAATCTTAAATACAGAAATATTAATATTTAATTAATTTAAGAATTAAGGATATAAAACTTACAAAAAGTAATATACATGTTGAACAGAAAAATATTAAATTTTAGCGCTGAAAATTAATCTTACGGCTTCCAAATGACTTATATGAGTTATATATTTAAATATCAGAATGCATCTAATTGTAAGTATCTAAATGTAATAAATAATAAAATTTGAACGATGGGTAAGTTACATATTACTGTAAATTACCTTTCACATTATAAGTACATTTTTTCGGCGCTTTTCGAAAAATGTATTTTTACTTTCTTCTATATGTAATATAGAGAAAGTATTGGATTCGCGAAAATTTTCGACCTCCGTTTTTTGACGGATCTACACGTTTTGGGATGTCCTGAACACGAATTGATAGTTTTTAGAAAATGTCTGTCTGTGTGTCTGTGTGTCTGTCTGTCTGTCTGTCTGTATCATTTTTTTGTGGACGCTGTATCTCACGAACATATGAATGAAATTTAACCAAACTTGGTATTTAGTTGCACCCTGACATGAACTGGTGCCCATTAGATTTGGGGATCAATAGCTCAACAGGTGGCGCTGTAATCGCATTTTATGCAAATTTTTAACATGGCAGCATAGGACAAAATTCCGTATAAATGGGCATAATGAGAGTTATTTTAAACTTGTGATTGTAAAATGAATTTGAATTATTGATGATAGTAGTAGTTAACTAGGAAAAAAAAATTGTGCATGGGGGGGCATCGGTTCCCCCCCTGGGGGGGAAGTACCCCCCCGGGGGGGTTAAATTTTGAAGATGGGTATCATTCGAAAGATCTCGTCAATACCTTTAAAACGAATGGTTGAACCATAAATCTGTGATAATTTAAAACAAAGTTATCGATTTTTTTTACTTTTAACAAAAAAAAAACTTAGAAAAATAATCGTATTTTTTTTTTTTTTTTTTTTTTTTAACGAAATTTTACCAAACTTGGTATTTAGTTGGTCCCCGACATAAACTGTTGCTGATTATATTTGGGGATCAATAGCTCAACAGGTGGCGCTGTGATAGCATTTTATCTAAATTTTTAACATGGCAGCATAGGACAAAAATTCGTATAAATGTGCATAATAAGAGTTATTTGACACTTGTGTTTGTAAAATTAATATGAATTATTGATAATAGTAGTACGTAACTAGGAAAAAAATTTTGTGCATGGGGGGCATCGCTTCCCCCCCGGGGGGGGGGGGGGGTAAATTTTGAAGATGGGTATCATTCGAAAGGTCTCGTCAATACCTTTAAAACGAATGGTTGAACTATAAATCTGTGATAATTTAAAACAAAGTTATCGATTTTTTTTACTTTTAACCAAAAAAAAAAAAAAAAAAAACTTAGAAAAAAATTCTATTTTTTTTTTTTTTTTTTTTTTTTAAATATTGTTAGTGATTGAATATGTATTAATTTTCACAAAAAAAAAAAAAAAAAAAAAAAAAAAAAAAGGAAAAAAAAATCTTTTTTTTTTTTAAATATTGTTACTGATTGAATATGTATAGGAAAATATAGAAGAAAGTCTTGTGGTGGCCACAACATACTAGTTTCAAGTGAAGAACTAATCATTATCATTGAATCTTTCACTTCAAAATTTTGCAGAAAGGCAGATAGACAATAAAAAGACGCTGACAAGCACACAAAATTCAGATAGTTAATTAAATAATATCTTCATTTTAAAAATTGGTTAAGAAGTATGCTGAGATTTTTATTTAAATATTTTTACGCCTAGAATGAGACAATCTTGGAGGTATAAATCAGTTCTAAATTTTGACAGAAGTTTTAGCTTGTCGAAAGAATGAGAAATTCCCCTTTAAAATTTAACTTTCAAAAATTTACTGTCCATTTATCCACGCACACGCATATAAATGGGCCAAAACATTAACACACTCCTAATACTTTGTTGATCACTCTTTGGCATTTTTCATTCGATTGTGGCATTGATTCCACCAATCTTTTGATAAATGTCTAAAGGAAAAGTGTGCGAAATTTCCACATAAATGATATCAATTTCTTTCAGATATGAAAAGATAGTTGATGAAATAGAGCTTGTACATCATGACATACTAGGTATAGGAAGAATATAACGTGATGTCGATTATCACATATTCTAAAAATATATTATCATATTAAAAATAAATAAATAAAATGAACTAACGAACACATGTTTATGACCTCTAAATTGCAACTTAAATCTACATACTGTATGTTTTTTACATTTTTACATTTTTACATTCTCCCTCTTCCCACATATGTATCTCTTGCTAACTGCAATTCTATCGAAACCTTTGATCATGTATTATTCGTTCTTTAACGTAATGTAGATCTACAATAGCCTGTTATGACTTTTTCTAATTCGGTTTCTTTTCATCTTGCAAATAAATGCAGTTTTATTGTCACGATTGCCTTCCTTGTCTTATAACATGGTATGTTAATTTTGCTTAAAAGTTCCGTGTTCTCATGGCGAATGTTGGCGTTTAGTGAGGACCGTTTTAATTATAATTAAGTGGTAACCTTTTCAAAAATTGTATGTGTTTATATGTAGCATAATTACAGCCATTTTTTCTCTACTATTTTGAATTTGGCTTCGATTAGAGCTTTGGCGAAAATAATGAAGAAATCGGAGAGTCGCTTCATCACCAGGACTTGACGTGTGAAGTCGACGTTTTGGGCTTCCACTCCAAGTTATTCAATTACCCCAATTCTACCTACCATTTTATAATAAAATGCTTATCTGGTCACCTATAGTCGTGTAAATATGTCAACATTTCGTGTATAATAAAATTCATCATAATATCTACAAGAAAATGCCTGTTTATTTGGATTAACGAGCACTGTGTTATTAACTGGATACATCGCAAGAACTAAAGCTGTTTTCAAATTTAACTTAAATAACCAACGGCCATCTACAATCTTTGTAACAGATAAGTTACAGGGAGTTAGGAAATCAAGTCCATAGTTGGAACTCACCTTATTCCTGAAACATTTCTCAAGACTTGCAGCATGCGGCTTGGTAGCCTCAAGTTCAAAGTAAATAAATAAAAAAAAATCAGAGAGGTTCAAACTTTAATAATATATTACTGAGAGTGCTAAATATTTAGCATAACTAAAAAATTTTCGATAAATTTGTAAATCTCGGTGTGTGGGAGGTTAAACTCCCCTACCTCCTTTGGCTGCGGCCTTGCACATTGTTGGTGTGGGGATTAAGGCCAATTGTCTACATTGCCAACCAAAGCCTCCTGGATCTTGGTGACAGGAATGAGGATTTATTTGTTTAACCATTTAAGTATCAAATTATTAAAAAAAAAAAAAAAAAAAAAAAAGGAAAAATTAATTAGAAACGTTTTTTTTTTTTTTTTTTTTTGTTAGTTAAGGTGACTTTCATCATAGTAATTAATAAGTACTCGATGAGGTGGTACTTCAGTGTACCATTGTTACATTGCGATCAGAAATTGATCAGGACCTTGAAATAAAAATGTAAAAAAGCATTTATTTTTTGTAATTCTTCTTATTATTTTTTTTCCCCTTTGACTTACGGTAGATTCCTGCGATAATATATAAATTAATCATGATACAGGGTACAGCTAAACATAATAAAAATGGTAGTCATAAAATGCTACCGCACACTGTAAAAACTCTTTCTTACACAAAAGCGGCTTCAGGGAGCGTCTACTGCCATAGAGTGAGACTAAAGTAAAGTACATACTGTGACCCTTAAAAGTACCTCTTTGACATTTCTTCTATAAATTCGATTTTATATGCTTTTAAATCTAATGGGACTTAAAAATTATGTCGGGATACGAATAGTTGAAAAGAATTATCTGTCAACGAAGGATAACCAAAGACATGTAAGAATGCATCTGGGCGGAATGATATTAGGTAATCCGTAGATTTTATGCTATATTATTCTACATCAAACACTATTTTTGAGATTTCCTACATAAACTTTCTCCAAAGTATAAACACACATGCAACCACTTTTTATAAGAACTGTACGTTAAATCAGTCACTTTTATAATAATTTGAAAACGTGAAATATGATGTTAAGGTTTTCATTTACAAATGCGACAAAAAAGGCAGATTATGCTCACCTGAAGAGTCATTGTTTAGGATGTATACCTCATTATAAAATTAATCACAATGCCATTTATCAAACTCGTTTATATAGAAACATTTCCTTTAAAACAAAGGTCAACTTTATAAATTAATAGTTTAGTATCCCTATTAATAACACTGCTCGGCATGAAAATCGGCCCCAACATCATTTTTGCAAATTCTTATGTAACATGACCTCCTGAAACTGAATATGACGCCCATTTTTCCCTATCACTCACCGTTTTTTAGGGACGCCCTTCTATTTTTACCACTTTTCGGTAATTTTATGGCTATAAATTTGATTTCTAGGGAGGGAAAGGATTATTTTAACTGTTGAATATCTTCTGAGGGCTACTGAGTTGGAAAATTCTATAACAAGAACATTTGCACCAAGGGGAAAATTTAGGGGGGAATTTGCCACTGAAATTATGTTTTACATTTATTATATATTTTTAATCAATTATTATTATTATTTATTAAACCTTACATTTTTTTATGTTTTTAATTGATAGAATAATTCTTTTCTAGTCTCCAAATCAGATTCGTGGCCATAAAATTACCGAACAGTGAGAAAATATGGGGGAGGGTGGTGGCGTCCCGAGAAAACGGTGGGTGATTGGGTAAAATGGGGATCATAATCGGATTTAGGAGGTCATTTTACATAAGAATCAGCAATAATGGTATCAGAGCTCGTTTTTTTTTTTTTTTTTTTTTTTGCAGTGCAGTGCAGTGCAGTGTAATTAAATACTTGAGCATATTATCACGTATCGTTGCAGTTCGTAAAATTGTATGAAATTAAAGTCAAATTTTAAAAAATAATGATTATGATTTCACAAACATAGTTTGAGAATGCACCAGAGTCTGGAATTATTTTCATGCTAGATTGAAAATTCGAGCTTTAAACCTTTTGTCAACCATTTATAGGGAAAAAGATGCGAAATTTTAAACCTTTAAAATATTATGAAACTTTAAATATCAAACACCAATTTTTTTTTTGGAAGAAAGATTGAATTACAGTTTAGAATGATAATTCAATTTACTTCTTTTCCACAGTCTAAATTTACTTCGGTCTGACATTCTTCTTTCCCGAACTCTTAAAAAAAAAAAAAAAAAACTTAGGTGGGTCATGTGTTATTTCGGAAACACAACAATTTAACATTTGTTCAGACTTAAAATTTCTCCTCTAGTTTGCTTATTCCTAGGTTTTTGTGAGTCCATTATGTATAAAGATTCATTAAATAATTCATGTGACAAGCTTAGGAAGAAGTTAATGAACTTTCTTCGAACGACCTTTAAAAGAAACCGCAGGAATACTCGTAAAATTATTCTTTTTATAAATCTTTATTAAAATATTTTCCCTCCTTACATTAAAAAACATGTGGATATTAAGAAGAATTAAGTGATGTCAGATGGCTTAGAAAAACCCACACAAGCCTATTTTACAGTAGTCATTTCTTGTTTGTCATTTTTTTTTTTTTTTTTTTTTTTTTTCTTTTAGGGGAACGATTTTGCTGGGAAATTCAATAAAGTGCAGTTATAAATATTTCAGATCGGCTCATACACTAATTTAAGCTAGACATGCAAAAAGTACAATCGCCTTTCGAGACCTGATGGATGGCAAATAAAAAAAATGAAATGGAGCTATAAAAAGTAATAAAACAATTCGCCAATTTTTTTCCACCCGTGAGCTTCTTCTTCTTAATGAAGAATTTCCTTTATCAGTATCAGCCACATGAAAATTGCGTTTTTTCGTTTTGGCAAATTAATGAAAATTAGCAGTAGGAAGCAGTAGCAAAATTATTCCGCATTTCGGAAATTAGTCGACACAATACAGCCCATCTCAGTTATCAGAAATCATAAAAGCAGGAATTTTGTTGATTTGCGATGAAATAACCACGTATTTTGTAAATAAATTTTGAAAAAAGTGCAAATTCTGTCTAATTAGCTACGAAATAAGTCATATTTCTAAAATCACAACAACAACGAGAACAAAAGAGTCACATTTTCGCAGTTACCTATAATTGAATATAGTAAACCAATTTAAACAGAAAAAAAAACATAAATTATATATATATATATATATATATATATATATATAAATTAAATAAAATAAACTTTTTTTTTAGAAAAAGAACGCTAAAATATCGCGTACTTCGAGAATCAAAAGAGAAAAAAAGGAGGGGGCAGAAATTATATTAATTTGCGGTGAAATAATCATGTATTTCGGAATTTAGCACTGTAAGAAGAATGAAAATTATTTATTCCGCTAATCAGTTAAAAAGTTTACAAAAAAAAAAAAAAAAAAAAAAAAAGTGTGAGGAAACTAAAAATATTCACTGGCCACTGGCAAGTAGCTTAAATTTCAGTTTTCAAATGTAATTTAAATATGCTAAGCAGAATTTATGATTGGGTTTTTCAGTCAGAGACAACTTGGAATGGTCATGATAATATTGATAATAATTTTTTCCTTTATTTTATTTATTTATTTTTTCACAGAAAAGTGTTTTAAAGGGGTTATTATGAAATAAACTATCGAGAAGTCTTATATGTAATAAAAAACAGTTTGGAATGGTCATGATGATAATAATAATAATAATTTTTTTTCCTTTATTTATTTATTTATTATTTATTATTTATTTTATCTATTTATTTTGTTTATTTATTATTTATTTATTTATTATTATTATTATTATTTGCAGAAAAGTGTTTTAAAGTGGTTATTATGAAAGAAACTACCGAGAAGTCTTATATGTAATAAAAAACAGTTTGGAATGGTCATGATGATAATAATAATAATAATTTTTTCCCTTTATTTATTTATTTATTTATTTTTACAGAAAAGTGTTTTAAAGTGGTTATTATGAAAGAAACTCCCCCCCAGGCCCAACTTTGACATGAGTCCCCCCCCAGGCCCAACTTTGACATGAGTCCCCCCCAAGGCCCAACTTTGACATGAGTCCCCCCCCAGGCCCAACTTTGACATGAGTCCCCCCAAGGCCCAACTTTGACATGAGTCCCCCCCAAGGTACAACCTTGACATGAGTCCCCCCCAAGGCACACCTTTGACATGAGTCCCCCCCAAGGCACACCTCCCCCTCATTGGGAAAAAGAGAAAAAACGTTGTTTTGCGGCTATAAGACAGTTTGGACTTCCAACGTTATTTGTTACAATATCTGCAGCTGAAACACATTGGTTTGATTTAATGAAAACTTTATTATGGAATTTAGATCGTCACGAATTAACTAAAGAAGAATTTGTCGATATTAACAAGTTTAGCAGTAGGCCTCTGGCACTAAATTAAAATCTGTCAATGCCAGATTTTCATGTTTTAAATAATGAAATAATGTCGTGTCTGTATATATATATATATATATATATATATATATATATATATATATATATATATTATATATATAATAATCACTATGCTAATTTATCATACAAACAAATGAGCCTCTGTGTGTTTCTGCACTTGCACGCTGTCGAACAGAAATATTTGAATAATTCAAATTAATATTTAAGTAAATAAATAAAAATAAAAATATGTTGAATGGGAAATAAATATAAAAATAATAAGATTAGTTGTCTAAAATACGGCAGAAATAGCGCTCATAGCATATTGTTACAAGGGATTAAGTCTTATTGTTACAATGGATTAAGTCTAAAATGGTGACAAAAATTCAAAAGTCGCCAAAGAGAACTATATTAAGGCTGTACTATCAGGTTTACAAACCATGAATTATATATATAAACACAAAAATTAATTGTCTCATGCGACAGACGTAGCCGGTCACAGCATATTGTAATATTTGGCGTGAAATTGCTGTCATTTTATGGTTGATTGGATAAACAAAATAAACATAGGAAATAACGTAAAAGCAAATATTGTGTGCACCACGTATAGTGTTGTTCACATGTAACTGGGATTCAAATATAAAAGGGAAACTCCAATTTTTTCGATACTATCTATTTCGAAACTGTTATATAATAAGCACCTAAATGGAATCTCATTGGTAAACCATTGTCGCAGGTAATAGGGACAAGCGCCCGAGTTGCAGTGGATGACCAAATCGCTGCCGAAGGCAGCAGGGACCTGAAGCGAGCTTTTGAACAATTTCAGTAATTTATTTTATTTTATTTTTATAAAGCTATATAGAAAAGAGTTTCCTTTAAATTTAGTGACCAGCGAAGCGGGCAAAGCCTGCTAGTGTATATTTAAAAATGAAAGATTCTATGAAAAATGATTCTTTTTGTGGGAAGAGTAAATACGTTTATTAATTTTATCTTTACTTTTTACACAGCTGAGAAAATAGAGAGATTTTTATAAATGTTTTTTATGTTCGATTTCCTCATGCTCACATTTAAAAATAAAAATGATTTTTAAACAGAAGATTAATTTCATGGAAAGAGTAAAATACATTACGAATTTTAATTTTCCTTTTTGCACAGCTCAGAAAAAAAGGAGATTCAAATGCCTTATATATTCCATTTGTATATTTGTAGAAAGAGAAAATTCTGTGACTGAGGATTTTTTTGTGGGAAGAGTAAATATGTTTCTTAATTTTAAATTTACGTTTCCTACAGCTCACAAAATACTAAGATTTTTACAAATGCCTTATATGTTCAATTTCATGAGTGTAAATTTAGAAAGTAAAGATTTTATTACTGAAAAATCATTTTATGGCAAGAGTAAATATATTTCTTAATTTTAATTTACGTTTCGTATAGCTCACATAATACAGAGATTCTTACAAATGTCTTATACGTTCAATTTGATCATGTGTACATTAAAAAAGAAAAGATTCTATGATTGAGGATTCTTTTTATGGGAAGAGTTAATGTATTTATTAATTTTAACTTTACATTTCATACAGCTCAGAAAATACTCAGATTTTTACAAATATCTTATATGTTCGATTTGATCATGCGTAAATTTAGAAAGGAAAGAGTCTATGACTGAATTTTTTTTTTACGGGAAGAGTAAATATTCTGTTAATTTTAATTTTAGGTTTCACACAGCTCACAGAATATTGAGATTTTTACAAATATGTTATGCCGTTCGATTTGATCATGTCTACATTAAAAAAGGCTGGATTCTATTCCCATAAAGATTCTTTTTATTGAAAAGTACAAATGTTTGTTAATTTTAATTTTGCGTTTCGCAAAGCTCACAAAATACTCAGATTTTTACAAATGTCTTATACGTTCGATCTGATCATGTGTATATTGCACATTTAAAAAAGAAAGATTCTATGACAAAAAATTATTTTTGTGGGAAGAGTAAATATGTTTATTAATTTTATGTTTATGCTTTGCACATCTAAGAAAATATGGATATTTTTACAAATGTTTTTTATGTTCGATCAGATTCTTTTCATGGGAAGAGGAAATTATGTTTATTAATTTCAACTTTACGTTTCGCACAGATAAAAAAATACTGAATTTTTACAAATGTCTTATATGCTCTATTAGATCATGTGTATATTTAGAAAGGAAAAATTCTATGACTGAATATTCTTTCATGGGATGAGTAAATATTATTGTTAATTTTAATTTTATGTTTCGCACAACTCACAAGATATTGAGACTTTTACAAATGTCTTATATATTCGATTTGATTACTTATGTATACATTAAAAAAGGAATGAGTTTATTCCAATAAGGATTCTTTTTATGGGAAGATTAAATAAGCCTTGTGGTGCCTGCTTTTTCGCACCTGGTTCTTTTCTTTCGGTAAATTCATTTCGAGACACATCAAGACACTGATCACACTTTGTTTACTTTTAAACGTATATTTACTTACGGCACAAACATAAAATACATAACGAATACATAAATTAACATCAAGTAAAGTATTTTCTAAAAAACATGTAGAATGGAACGTTAGTCCATCTTGATTCACATACGCACACACTGTTGCCACATTTTCGTAACAAACTTTTTAGTTCTTGTTTTTTAATACTCTCGAAATCAGAGGTGCGGCGTTCACACCTTCCCTCCAGTTTCACTTGAGGGACAATGGCCTTCACAGTGAAACTACTAACAAAAATTTGTGGATAATTTATACAACTGTTCATGAAAGTCTAATTGTCCTTTTAAATTCTTAATTATTGTCTCATCTTTGACCTAATATCCGATGTTCCATCAAGAGCAATAACATTTATATTTCACTTAATATTTAAATATTTTCTATGGTATAAAATAAGTAACATTTAAACACATAATAGAAACAAAATATATATATAATATATATGAATAAACATTTATCCTGACATGGATTTTCTTATGCACTTTAAATAATCTTAATGAATTAATATACTTGAATATAAGAGACAAAATAAACACACACATATATATATATGTAATAACAAATACAATATTAAACTAACTTATGACTTTATTCATGAATGCGTGATAAAGCATCTGCAATAGTATTACTGCTTCCTGGCTTATGAGCAATAGTCACTTGATAGCGAGATAGAGCCAATGCCCATCTTTGTAATCTGGCGTTCTTAGGAACTGTTTCTGTCAAATATTTTAAAGGGTTATGGTCCGTGTGTAAGATAATAGTGGCTCCATAAGTCCACATTTCGAATTTACCTAATGCCCATATTACAGCATAAGCTTCCCTTTCAATAGTGCTCCACTTTGATTGAGCAGGGGTCAGTTTTTGGCTTGCAAAAGTTATTGGTTTCAGTTTATTCTGCTCATCTCTCTGCATTAGACAGGTTCCAATTCCGGTCACTGAAGCATCAGTATCGATTTCAAAAGGTTTCGACATATCAGGTGTATACAGAGAGGTTATAGAGCACAAACAATTCTTTAACGAATTAAATGCGCTTTCGGCTTCTTCTGACCATGGAAGGTCGTTTGGCACAGTTTTTCGAGTTAAGTCCGTTAAAGGTTTTGCTATATTGGCATACCGAGGCACATAGTCTCTGTAATAGTTAAATAATCCTAGGAGTGACTTCAATGTTTTCTTAGTTTTAGGGGCTTTCAAATCTTTAATAACTGATATCTTGTCCGGATCTGGGCCGTGCTCTCCTGAGCCTACGACATGTCCTAAATATTTTACTTTCGACATCGCAAACGAGCATTTCTTTAAATTTGCCGAAAAATTCAATTTTTTCAGAGTTTCTAAAATGGATTTAATATGATTAAGATGATCTTCCCAGTTTGAAGAAAATATGATAATATCATCAAGAAAACTTTCGGCGTAGTCACTATGAGGTCGTAATACTTGATTCATTATTCTTTGGAATGTTGCTGGTGCTCCAGATAACCCAAATGGCATCACCTTCCACTGATACTGACCTTTTGGAGATACAAAACTGGTTAATTCTCGGCTTTGCTCTGCTAAGGGTATTTCCCAATATCCCTTAAGGATATCTAAAGTTGTCAAGTAACGAGCTCCACCAGCTTTAAATCTAAGATTTTCTGAATTCTGCATAGGAAAAGGTGGAATTTTACTAACTGAGTTCAGCTCTCTGTAGTCCACGCAAAGTCGGACAGTTCCATCTTTCTTGGCTACACATACCAATGGATATGCTATTTCTGCTGAAGAGGGTTCTATCAGGTCTTTTTCCAATAATTCTGCTATCTGTTTTTCTATATTAGATCTTAATGTTTCTGGAACTTTATAAAGATGAGGTTGTTTCCTCTCTACTCCAGACTTTAACTGGATAACATGTGGAGGAACTTTGGCTTTCTTTAATTCCCCATCAAATATTGTTAGATATTCTTTAATCAGATTCAACAGCTGTTTATGTTGCTTTGCTGATATCGAATTTGATTTTATACCAGCTTTTAGTTCTTCATCTGTTACTTGCCGTGATTCTACGGGCGCATGTTGTATATCTCCAAACTCTTCATCGGTTTCGTAAATAATTCCTACAGCTCTGACAGGTTGAATATATTTACGCAATTTATTTTGATGAAGATGTCGAACACTTCCATCAGGTAGTTTGACATAAAAAGAATGTGGAGACTTCTTTTCTACTATTTCTCCTGGTCCTTTCCATTTTGAACAAAGACGATTTGTTGAATCAGGGATTAACACTACAACTTCATCCCCAACAGAAAATTCGGTATCTTTTGAGCGTAAATTATGATAATGTACATATTTCTGCTGCTGTTCTTGAGCTATGCTATTCGCATACTGTGCCGCGTCTTCTAAACGGTTCCGGAGTTTCAACAGGTAGTCAGCTACAGATTCTCCAATCCCTTGAGGAAGTACGACTTCATCTTCCCAACTTGATTTGAGGATGGCTAGAGGTCCTACAGGTGGTCGCCCATGAACTAGTAGGAATGGGGCAACACCCGTTGTAGCGTTAGGCACTTCTCTGTATGCCCATAACAAGAAAGGCAACTGTTTATCCCAGCCTCGACCTTGTGAATTAATTGCATGATGTAGCATGGATTTCATAGTTCCTATCCATCTTTCAACCAAACCATTCGATTGTGGATAACCTGGAGTGGAAAATTTAGGAACACATCCTAATCGTTTTAAAAATTCTTTTGTCAGCTGTGCGGCAAAATTTCTTCCGTTATCCATTGCAATTACTCGAGGAACTCCAGTTCGTACAAATATTTCTATAAATGCATCACAGGCTGCCTTTGCTGTTAAAGACTTCAGAGGTATTGCTTCCGGCCAACGACTATGCTGGTCCATAACGCACAGTACATACTGATGGCCACGTGATGACTTTGGCTCTATTGGGCCTAAAATATCGGCATTAACCACTTGAAATGGGAGTTCTGGTCTTCCAACAGCTTCGATAGGTGTTCTATCGTTTACTTTTCCTTTCCTGCGCATTTGACAATCATAACACGAAGCACATAATTGTTTAACTTCTTTTGGCATTCCTTCCCACCAGAAAGACATCGCAATTCTGTCTCTGGTCTTCTTAGCTGCCAGATGTCCACCAGTAGGAGTTTCATGAGCTAATTTCAAAATGTCCTTTCTTCTGCTTGCCGGTACGACCAATTGAATATATTTCTGTCCGCCTACTTTACCCATATGATATAATAAACCTCTTTCAATCCAGTAACCATTTTTATATTGTCTAGCTTCTTCGAAGCACCTTTTCAATGTAGGACAGGCTAACTGCTCATCCCTAAACACTTGTGCTTGTGGAACAGGGATATTTTCATTTCTTTCATCCTTACTATCGGTTTCGGTCAATGTCTGTTTAACTACTGAGTTATTAAAGACTTTGGTTTCTGGATGATGCGACTCGCTGTTGTTCAGCTTTGCCTTTCGAATAGTCTCGTGACTTTCTCCCTCCATACAGAACATACACTTCTCATTATCTTCTGTGAGTGAGGTACTAATTGCCTCATCCCCAAGATAATTGTCGTTTGAATTATTCTCAGGTACACTGAACAAGGATTGTTCACAGACTTCATTTATTGTGATTACTTCAACCTCTTCTTCTGAAGAATAGTTTCCGGGAGACCTTCCCTCCACTTTGAACAAGGACGGTTCATTGTTTTCTTCCACTGGGGTGATATTAACCTCAACCCCTGAATTTCCAGGATTTCTTCCTTTCACATGGAACAAGGATTGTTCATCGACTTCTTTCTTCGGGATATTCACTTTATCCCCTAAAGAAATGTTTTCGGGAGACCTTCCCTCCACACTGAACAAGGATTGTTCATTAGCTTCTTTTACTGAAGTGATTCCTGTATCATCTCCCAAATAAGAACACTTTTGTTCCTTCAACCATTCATATACCCTGGGAGTGATTAAAGCTTCCTCATGCAGCCCTTCTACTACTGCAGCATGCACTTGAACATATGGAATGATTTCTTCATCTGTATGAAGACTTAGCGGAACTGACACAAGTTGTGCTTCCACTGGATTACCTATAGCAGGTCTCAAAAGAATTTTCCCATTTGACTGTAAGTGTTCCTCAGGTACAACTGATTTTCGTAGTACGGTGATTTCTGCACCACTGTCCACGATGCCTTGAAATTTTTGACCTCCGATTCCTAAATCCACTTTCAGAAGCTCGCCATCTTTCTCGTTGACTGGAAATTCCCACTCGAAACAAGCGCTATTTAGATTAACACTGACCTTATTAAGGCCCTTACTTTCTTGACTCTTTTTGTTTGTTTTCACGTAAGATGTACTTGCTGAATTCAATTTGGGGCAAGATTTTTTCATATGGCCTTCCTTTCCACACAAATAGCAGGAGAATTTCGGACGAATGTCTCTTTGTTCTTGCTGTGGCTTAGTAAAACCCCTTTTCTCATCTCTATTGTTATTTCCGAAATTCGCCCCTTTGGATGGAAGATTCCAATTTTCTTTATGAGAAATTTCTCTCGGTTTTTTATTGAAAGTCATTTTGACATTTTCATAATCATCTAATTTACTGGAAATAATATCAGATGACTTAAACAATGACCATTCATCGATGAAATGTTCTTTAATTTCTGGAGGTACCTTCCTTTTAATTTGATCTGTAATAATCAAATCATATAATTCTTCAAATGTGTTAACTTCTAATCCCCGAATCCATTCAGTAAAATAGTTTTTCAACTCGTAAGCAAAATCTCTCCATGTGATATCAGCTTTTTTAGTATGCTTATTGAAAAGTTGTCGAAATCTTTCAGGAGTAAGTTTATATCTCTTTAACAATAACTCTTTTACTTTTCCGTAATCATTCGTGATTTCTTCGTCTTCCCGAGCTATAACTTCCGCGATTTCGTATGGCAGTAGCCCAATGAGATGAGAAACCCAATCATCTCTTTTAATTTGGCACGTTTTGCCTGCCGCTCAAAAAGAACTAAATACAGGCTAATTTCGCATGTTTTAGGATCAAATTTTTGTAAGATGTTATGTAATTTTACGCGCGTTTTCTCAGAAGTTTCATTTGTAATTCCTTTCTTCTCAAGTTCTATTCTTGCATTTCTCAACCGCATTTTTTCCAATTCTATTTCTTCTCTTCTTAGGCGTTCCTCCATCTCTTCTTTTCTCTTACGTTCCTCTATTTCTTCCCTTCTTATGCGTTCCTCCATCTCTTCTTTTCTCTTACGTTCCTCTATTTCTTCCCTTCTTATGCGTTCCTCCATCTCTTCTTTCCTCTTCCGTGCTTCAAGTACGTTCGCTAATGTTTCTTTAACAAATTCTTCATCGTAATTCTTTGAAGCCAAAATAGCATCTCTTAACTCATATAACTTTAAATGTTGAGTTCCTTCCACTCCAAGCTCCGTAGCAACTTCTTGCAAATCTTTTTTATTCCCTTTACCCAAAAATGCCATCTTCGGATGGATGAAATCAAATCAAGTTCAAATTTTCCTTAAGAACGCCAGATTTGACATCTTATTTTTTATCTTAAACAACATTTTCCCCCAAATTAAATAAAATAATCATTAAGTCGGAATGCATACATAAAAGGAGAAAAAAAAAAATAATATGTATCGAAATAACAAATAAAAAAAAAATGTTTACACAATCAACTCTTTCATTAAATAAATCAGAATATACTTTATTACATAACCAGCTTTCAATAAATTAGAAATAATGTTGCCATAGCAACACAATCAACTCTTTCATTAAATAAATCAGAATATACTTTATTGCATAACCAGCTTTCAATAAATTAGAAATAATGTTGCCATAGCAACCTTTAATCAAACTTACTTTTAAACAGAAAAAAAAAAAAAAAATTTCCGATTCATTCCTCAAAGTAAAAAAAATAAACAAAACCGGACGTTCACAAGAATAATTCACTAGTTTTTTTTTTTTTTTACTGAGATATTTCATTAATATTCCAATAATAATAAAGATAAATAAATATAAATAATTATCAAGGTCTAACAAATACACAATCATTCAATAAAACAGAACAAATAAATCAAAACAGAGCTCTCTCTCTTTTTTTTTTTTTTTTTTTTTTATCTGCTTTAATGAAATCTTATTTATTCTAAATCACGTGATGAATAAAAAGAACACACAGAAATTAATCACAATTATCTTGAATAGCATAAAAACATATTCTTTTCATCATTCTTTTTACTATTTTCCGGCTTTTTAAATACAAATAAACAAATATATTTCTATTTTTCATTTTTCAAACACTAGAATTATTATTATTTCAACATTACGAAATATTCAATTTTCATTTACATACTCTTTACCTTGTTGGAATACAAAATCGGAACAAAATATCTAAATGCTTAATCCGAATTATTTAATATGAAACTTATACAAAATATGACTCTTGATGGAACATAAAAAAAAACATACCTTTTTTTTTTTTTTTTTCATCACTATCATGACATAATCCATACGAGTACTAGCTATATCACATATGCTTGTCGACTTCGCCAATTGTGGTGCCTGCTTTTTCGCACCTGGTTCTTTTCTTTCGGTAAATTCATTTCGAGACACATCAAGACACTGATCACACTTTGTTTACTTTTAAACGTATATTTACTTACGGCACAAACATAAAATACATAACGAATACATAAATTAACATCAAGTAAAGTATTTTCTAAAAAACATGTAGAATGGAACGTTAGTCCATCTTGATTCACATACGCACACACTGTTGCCACATTTTCGTAACAAACTTTTTAGTTCTTGTTTTTTAATACTCTCGAAATCAGAGGTGCGGCGTTCACAAGCCTAATTATTTCAACTCTACGTTTTGCACAGTTCAGAAAATGCGAAGAATTTTACAAATGATTTTATGTTCCATTTGATTATATGTACTTTCAGAAAAGAAAGATTCTGTGACCAAAAATTCTATTTATGGAAAGATTAAATGCATTCATTAATTTTAACTTAAAGTTTTACACAGCTCAGAAAATACGAAGATTTTTACAAATGTTTTTTATGTTCAATTTCCTCATGCTGACATATAAAAAGGGGAAAAAAATTAAACTGAATATTATTTTTATGGAAAGAGTAAAATTTATATTTTAAGTTTACGTTTTGCACAGCTCAGAAAAAATTGATATTCTTACAAATGTGTTATATGTTTCATTTGTACATTTATAGAAAGGAAAAATTCTGTGACTGGAGATTTTTTTTATGGGAAGATTAAATGTGTTTATTAATTTTAACTTTCCGTTTTGCACAGCTCAGAAAATACTGAGATTTTTACAAATGTCTTACATATTCGATTTTATCATGTGTCCATTTACAGAAAAGAAAGATTCTGTCACTGAAAATTCTTTTTATTAGAAGAGTAAATATGTTTTTAACTTCTAAATTTACGTTTCGCACAGCTAACAAGATACTGAGATTTTTAGATCATGCCTTATATGTTCGATTTGACCATATGCACATTTTTAGAAAGGAAATATTCTTTTTGTGGGATGAGTATATATGTATGCTAATTTTAAATTTACGTTTCGCACAGCTAAAAAAATACTAAGATTTTTACAAATGTCTTATATGTTCGACTTCATTAGTGTAAATTTTGAAAGTAAAGATTCTATGACTGAAAATTCTTTTTATGGGGAGAACAAATATGTTTGTGTATTTTAATTTTACGTATCGTACAGCTCGCATAACACTGAGACTTTTACAAATGTCTTATACGTTCGATTTGATCGTGTCTACATTAACCTCTTAACTGCACCGGGCGTATATATACGTCTTGCCGAAGTCCACTTTTTCGTGTAACGCTGCTACCAGTGTAACTAGTCTTACAGAATTTAATTATTTCAGAGAAGATGGGAATATCGGAAAGGGAATGTTTCTGGAACAATGAACACGCACCTGTATGAAAAATGTAGCACTGGTAAGCTAATCACGTAATTTTTTGTCGGCAGGTAAAGGGTTAAAAAAAGGCATGATTCTATTCCCATAAAGATTTTTTTTTTTAATGGAAAAAGTACATATGTTTGTTAATTTTAATTTTGCGTTTCGCAGACCTCACAAAATACTGAGATTTTTACAAATGTCTTATACGTTCGATTTGATCATGTGTACATTTAAAAATAAAAAATTCTATGACTGAAGATTCTTTTTAAGGAAAGAGTAAATATTTTGTTAATTTTAATTTTAAGTTCCACACAGCTCACAAAATACTGAGATTTTTACAAATGTTTTATGCGTTCGATTTGATCATTAGTACATTAAAAGGCATGATTCCTTTCCCATAAAGATTATTTTTTTAGGGTAAAAGTAAATGTTTGTTAATTTTACTTTTACGTTTCGCACAGCGCACAAAATACTGAGATTTTTACAAATGTCTTATACGTTCTATCTATACATGAGTGCATTTAAAAAGGCTAATTTCTATTCCCTAAAAGATTCTTTTTTACGGGGAGAGTAAATATGTTTGTTAATTTTACTTTTACGTTTCTAACAGCGCCCAAAATTCTGAGATTTTTACAACTGTATTATGCATTCGATTTGATTATGCCTACATTTTAAAAAGAAAAGGTTCTATGACTGAAGATTCTTTTTAAGGGAAGAGAAAATATTTTGTTAACTTTAATTTTAGGTTTCACACAGCTCACAAAATACTGAGATTTTTACAGATGTTTTATGCGTTCGATTTGATCATTAGTACATTAAAAGGCATGATTCTATTTTATTAATTTTACTTTTACGTTTCGAACAGTGCACAAAATACTGAGATTTTTACAAATTTCTTTTGCATTCGATTTGATTATGTCTACATTTAAAAGAAAAGTTTCTATGACTGAAGATTCTTTTTATGGGAAGAGTAAATGTATTTAACAATTTCAACTTTACATTTCACACAGCTTAGAAAATTCTCAGATTTTTACAAATGTTCGATTTGATCATGTGTAAACTTAGAATGAAAAGATTCTATGACTGAAAATTCTTTTTATGGAAGAGTAAATGTGTTTGTTAATTTTAATTTTCGTATGGCACAACTCACAAAATACTGAGATTTTTATAAATGTCTTATATGTTCTATTTGTCTGTTTGATTATGCGTACATTAAAAAAGGCATGATTCTATTCCCATAAAGCTTCTTTTCATAGGAAAGGTATATATGTTTGTTCATTTTAATTTTACGTTTCACACAACTCACAAAATACTGACAAGGAAACATTGAAAAGGTGTCGTCTTCAAAAAATATTGAAAAAAATATGTGTGATTCTACTCTTCCTAAAACACCATAAAGTGAAAAAATTATCGGCTGAAAGGAATTACAGCGACCACAAAAATTATCAAAATTAAGCATATTTGGCAATTTCACATTGTTAGGCGATTGGTTTTGTGTACCTGGCGGAGAAACAAAACACGGTTCTGTTCGTACACGGCAATCTCGGTGCTAGCGAACTGAACGCCTAACAGGGCTAAATCGCCAAATATGCTTAATTTTGATGATTTTTTTGTGGTCGCTGTAATTTATTTCAGTCGATAATTTTTTCACTTCGTGGTGTTTTATGAAGAGTAGAATCACATATATATTTTTTAAATATTTTTTGAAGACGACACCTTTTGAATGTTTCCTTGTGAGATTTTTACAAATGTCTTATTTGTTCGATTTAATCATGTGTACTCTTAAAAAGGAAAGATTCTATGACTGAAGATTCTTTTTATGGGAAGAATAAATGTATTTATTAATTTTAACTTTATATTTCTTACAACTCAGAAAATACTGAGATTTTTACAAATATTTAATATATGTTCGATTTGATTGTGTGTCCATTTAAAAATAAAGATTTTATGATAAAGTTTCTGTTTAAAGGAATATTAAATATATTTCTATTTTAGATTTTACGTTTTGTATAGTTCCCAAAACCCTGAGATTTTTACAAAGATGAGTTTACCCAACCTTTTTTAGTTCTCCATCAAACGATAGGTATGGGGAACTTAGGTAATCGTGAAAATTTTCGACCTCGGTTTTTTGACTTTTCTACACGTTTTCAGGTGTGAGGAATCCGAAAATGACAAAATTTCTATGGTGTCTGTCTGTAAGGTGTCTGTTAGTGTGTTAGTGTGTTAGTGTGTTAGTGGGTTAGTGTGTTAGTCTGTTAGTGGGTCAGTCCGTTAGTTTGTTAGTCTGTGTACACGATATCTCAAGAACAAATTGTCGCAGAGAGGTCAGATCAGTTTTAAAATATTACTTTCGACACTGGCAAGAACCCTATTCATTTGCAACATTCGAATTTAAAAACTTCGTAAGTTATTAGATATTTACGATTTTCTTAACATGGGAGAATAGGACAAAAATTCACTTAAACGTGCATTAAATGAAAACTTTTTACTGTAAAAATGTCAGACCAGTTTTTAAATATCAGTTTTGATGCCGGAATGAACATCAGTAACTATAAATATGCTACTTTGAAAATTTCGCAAGTTACTGGAAATTTACGAATTTCTTAACATGGCAGTATAGGGCAAAATTTCACATAAACGTCAATTTTGAGAGATATTTTCATCGTAAAGATGTCAGACTACTTTTGAAATATTATTTAGGACACTGGCATGAATATTATATTCTATGAATTTTCCAATATAAAGATTTCGTAAGTTATTGGAAATTTACGAATTTCTTAACATGTCAGAATAGAGCAAAATTTCACATAAACGTCAATCTTGAGGGATATTTTCAGCGTAAAGATGTCAAACCACTTTCGAAATATTATTTAGGATACTGGCAGGAATATCATAGGCTATGATTTTTGCAATTAAAAAAAATTCGTAAGTTATTTGGAATTTACTATTTACTTAACGTATCAGAATAAGTCAAAATTGATCATAAACTTCCATTTTGAGGATCCTAAATACATTAGACAACTTCAAAATTAAGTTTATGATATTTGTTTGAACATGATTGAATACAAATATTCTACTAGGAAACTTTCGTAAATTATTCGTAATTTACGATTTTATCAACATAGCGAAATTTTAAATTTTTCATATAAATATGAATTTTGAGGTTTATTGCATTGGAAATAGTAGCATGAAAACTAAACAACAGAATTGACCCTGATAAAATAAATTAATAAATTAGAATAAGATAATTATATCTAAGTGAACGGTGGATAGCCTATTAGGCGGGGATTTCATTCTGTCACTGTATCAAGCTTTGGTCAAATTCATTTCTTTTAACATGATTATAATATGTCTCGCACTAGAAATTTCAGAGAACATAAATATGATGGGGAACTGAGCAGAGTCCACCTATGCCAACTAGTTTCACTAGTATCTGAAATTAGATTTTTATTTATGTACATATTTTTTTTTCTTTTTACCTAACAATGACATTCAACTCAATTAATTGTTTTTATGTTGTTGCTTTGTAAGCATTTCTTTGCACTGCGTTTCATTCTATTACTCTCTTCTATATTCGCAAATTTATTTATAATTTTTTCCTATGTTCGCAATTTTTTTTTTTTTTTTTTTTTAATTTATATTTTTTGAAATGTGTGAGACGCGATTTTTCTATTTTAAGAAAACGTCTTTCTGTCTGTGTGTGGCAAAAATATTTTGACAACTCTAGCTCGAAAACAAACGCACAGAATTTCATAAAAAATTTTATTTGCATTTTAACATAAATTAGTATCTATGAACTTGGTGCGTATACCTTCACAAGTGGCACTGTCTTCCTTTTTTTATCAAAATTTTATTATTGCAGTATGGGACAAAATTTTGTACAAATGTACACAGTGATAATTCTTTTTTATGCAATCATTCTGAAATCATATATATATATATATATAAACAAACGTATCATCATCATCATCATCATCATCACGGGAGTTTATGGATTGCCTGCAGTGATCGAGACCACCGCTTACCTCCACCTGAAGCTGCAAAAGTATGATGAAGTGTTACATAATCAAGCAAGGTCGGTCTTCTTGACTGGAGTGATCTCTAAAGAACTCGACGTATATATAAACGTTATATATATGTACTCGTAAATACCTTTTAAACGTAGAACTGAATCAGGCATATGTGAAAATCTTACCTTAAATTATCGATTTTTTTTTTTTTTAATGTTTTTTTTTTTTTTTTTTCAATTTTAATAAAGGGAAATAAAATGAATAAAAATAAAAATAAATTTATAACAAGAACGAAAAATCATGCTGTACGCATTGATTATTAATACTTTCCAACTGTATGTACTTGTTGGCTTACTGATAGAATAGTTAAATTAATAATCACTCCACTCTTAAACATTGTTATAAAGTGTTAAAATTGTGTAACGCAAAAGGAAATGCAGCCCTTAGATTCTAGTCGTAGCCCTTAATGTATCTGAATATTTCAGTGTAGCCCTTTAAACCTGAAGGTCAGCCATATCATATTCTGTACAAAACATCTTTTAGCATATTAATAATAAAAGTCAATTTATTTATGATTCTTACAGTTCAAAGTTGTTTAAATGTGATTTATAAAAATATGTATCCCAATGCGCAATTCATTGGCACCTTTTGGGGTGTCCCTGCACGCAAACCAGTTGTACAGGAACTATTAATGTCATTTCAAATAGGAAACATTTCGTAGTGAATTTGAATAACATATATCATTTTTTTAAAACAAATTCTGAAAATATTTACGTATGCTGGAGACGGGTAGATTGATAGATAGACACATGGACAGTCGGGCAGAGGGATACACAAACCTAAATCATGTTCACAGTTAAAAATTGTTAGAAAATGTTAAAAACGCTTAATGTAAACGAAAATGCAATTCCAATAAATTTCCAATAATAGCCCTTAATGTAACTGTATATTTTTGTTTGGCTCTATAAATCTTAATGCTAATCATAATATATTCTACAGGAAGCATTCTTTTGTGCATATGAATAACATATTTCAATTTCATTAAGATTTGTGCAAAGTAGGGATGGACCGGATATCCGGAAAATATCCGGTATCCGGCATATCCGGCTGATTTTTCAATATCCGAAATATCATCGGATATCCGGATCAAAATCACCGGATATCCGGTTAATATGCCGGATATCCGGTTTTTTAATATTTGCTTTTTTTCTTGTTTTCTTTCATTAAGATATGGTAATAAATGCGAGAAGCAACTTCTCTCCGTCCGTTTGCGGATAAACTTAAAAAAATAGCTTCTTAAATCACGTCACTAAATCAATAATATCATAAAATTACACATTTGTGTCTCCGTTAGTTTGACTCGGCATTGCTGAGCGAGCAAGCACGTCAGTCAGGAGATCTACCTTTATAGATGTAGATTCCTGCAATTCATTTCTTTTAATTTAAAACAAGTTAGTTGTGGAAATCACAAGACTTTCTTCTATATTCTCCTATATAAATTCACTAAGAGCAAATAATTTATTAAAATTATTGTTTATTAAAATTATCTAACATGATGAATACAAATAATTTTCATCTTAGAAAAAACTGACATTAAATATTCAAAGAAAGACAGTTTTATTGTGTACTAGCAGGCTTTGCCCGCTTCGCTGGTCATTATATATTTAAGGAAACTCTTTTCTATATCGCTTTATTAAAAAAAGAATTAAAAAATACTGAAATCACTCAAAAGCTCTTCTTGTGTTCCCGCTGCCAGGTTGACATAAATTAGTGCCTATCAACAGTTGGTGTCAACCAATCAACAGGTGGCGCTGCTATGCAGCGACTTCCACAATTTGAAAAAAGGCAATATTTTAGGAACTACTGTGCAAAATTGCATAAAAATCTACATGTGGATGCATCTTGACATAAGTTACAGCAGATCAACTTTTGGAACTAGTTGCTCAATAGGCGGCGCTCAAAAAAAGCAGCGATTTCATACAGCGATTTCCTCAGCTTAAGGGAAGATTAAATTTCAGGTTCTAATGTGTATAATCAAACAATACTTGATATGTGAGAAAGAGAGAGACATTTGACTTTATGAGACATTACACCGATTCAATCTGGATGTATGTCTGCCAATATTTTGCGCTGCTATAGTGCAGTTTTTTCCAGAGAACGGGAATGCATGCTTCAACTTCTATGGCATTTAGCTGTACGAAACTTCATACATGAGATAACCAGTATGAAAACGTATTTTTTAAGGTGCTAGTTAAACTGTGTTTCTTTGAATATTTAGTATTAGTTTTCTTCAAGATAAAAAAATCGCCTGCATTCATCATGGTAGATAATTTTAATAACTAATAGTCTTTTAGTTTATTTTAACTGAGTGAATTTATATAGGAAAATATAGAAGAAAGTTTTGTGGTGGTCACAACATACTAGTTTTACTTTCTCTTACCCATATAAATGGTAGAGAAGTAATGATTTGGGTCAAATTTTTAAAGTCGAGTTTTTTTATTATTATTATTATTATTATTTACACGATTTAAGGTCCCCTGAATCCAAAAATCCTATTTTTAACGGTTGGTCTATGTGTCTGTGCGTGTGTCTATCATCAGCATATCTCAAGAACAAATAATAGCAGAAAGTTCAAACATGGTATTATAAATTTTTATGACATAGGGATGCTACACTAAATCTTTCATGAAGATCAAACAAATGATTCGTATACAGGGACACCCAAGAGAATTCAAATACATTGCGTCATGAGGGAAATTAAGTATGTGCTAATTTTCGTCAAGGTGCATCTACATGTAAATTTACATGCAATTCTGTACAGTAGATCTTTAGCTACAGCCTTCCCTTAAATTACGGAAATCGCTGTACAGCAGCACCACCTGTTGGACGATAAGTATTCAAATTGAACTGGTATTAGGTCTCATAATGGCTTTCTTACATATTAAATTTTATTTGATTGTACGCAATAGAACCTGAGATATAGCCTTCCCCTTAAATTGCGGAAATCACTGTATAGCAGCGCCACCTGTTGAGCGGTTGACAACAAAAGTTGGCAGGCACCAATTTAGGTCAAGTTGCATCTGCGTATGAAACTATCTGCATTTATGTGCAGTAGTACCTGAGATATAACCTTCCTTTAAATTGCAGATATCGCTGTATAGCAGCACCACCTGTTAGCTGATAAGCATTCAAATTGCACCAGCATAATGACTTACAATGGCCTTCTTACATATTAGTTTTGTTTGCTTATACGAAATAGATCCTGAGATATATAGCCTCCCCTTAAATTGAGGAAATCGTTGTATAGCAGTGCCATCTTTTGAGCAGTTGACACCAAATATTGATTGGCACTAAATTAGGCCAAGTTGCATTTGCATATAAATTTATATGTGATTTTAAGCAGTAGTTCTGGAGATACAGTTGCCACAAATTTTTTGTTCTCTCTCTCTCTCTCTCACACACACACACACAGATGGACAAACATTTTCTAAAAATGATCAAATCGTATTATAGGCCTTTCAAAACGTGTAAATCCATCGAAAACGGAAGTCAAAAATTTTTACGAATCCAATACTTTCTTCTATTGAATAGAGAATAACGTAATAAAATAAAATAACTCTGTTATGGCTTTATTATCCCAATGATATTTACAATTTTACTTTATTCTGTATGTATATAGAAAAAGTATTGGATTCGTGAAAATTTTCGAACTCCACTTTTCGATGGATTTACACGTTTTGGGATGTCCTGAACACGATTTGATTGTTTTTAGAAAATGTCTGTCTGTCTGTCAGTTTGTGTGTGTGTGTGTGTGTGTGTATCACAAATTTTGTGGACGCTGTAACTCACGAGCCAATTAGCGAAATTTAACCAAACTTGGTATTTAGTTGAACCCTGACATAAACTGGTGCTGATTAGATTTGTGGAACAATTGCTCAATAGGTGGTGCTGTGATCGCATTTTTTCTAAATTTTTTACATGCCAGTATGGGACAAAATCTTGTATAAATGTACTTAATGAGAGTTATTTTAAACGTGTGATTGTAAAATTAATATGAATTATTTATAATAGTAGTAGTTAACATGAAAAAAAAAAAAATTGTGCATGTTGCAGCATAGCTTCACCCTCTGGAAGGGGAGTTGACCCCCCCCCCCCCCCCCCCAGAGAGTAAATTTTCAATATGGGTGTTTTGTTTCGAAAGACTTCGTCATTACCTTTAAAATAAATGGTTTAAGTATAGATCTGTGATAAATTAAAACAAAGTTATAGATTTTTTTATCTTTTAATGAAAAAAAATTAGAAAAAATCTTATTTCTTTTGATATTGGCAAAAAAATTTACTTTCTTTCGGCATGTAGTGATATAATTCTTTCAGATAAAAATCATCTGCACTTATAATAAAAAATAATTTAATAAAAAAATTATGTTCAATGAATGTTGTGTAAAATTATATAGAAGAAATTCATGTGGTGGCCACATCATACTAGTTATGTTTATGTATGCGAATGGAATTCAGTTGTATAAAAACGAAATGCAAATATCTTTTTTACTTTCTTTTATATGGAATAGAAGAAAGTATGGGATTCGTAAAAATTTTCGACTTCCGGTTTTCGAAGGATTTATACGTTTTGGGAGGTCTAAGAACATGAATTTACAATTTTTAGAAAATGTGTGTATATGTGAGAGAGAAAGAGAGAGACAAAAATTTTGTGGCAACTTTATCTCCGAAACCACTACTCAGAATTGTATATATATTCGTATATAGATGCACCTTGACCTAAATTAGGGCCTATCAACTTTTGGTGTCACTGCTCAACAGGTGGTGCTGCAATACAGTGATTTCCTCAATTTAAGGGGAGGCTATATCACAGGTTTTATTGCGCATGTTCAAACAAAACTTCATATGTAAGAAGGTCATTATGATACATTATGCTGATTCAAGTTAAATGCTTATCGTCCAACAGATGGCGCTGCTATACTGCAATATAAGGAAGGCTATATCTCAGGAATTACTGTACAGATTTGAATATAAATTTATATGTAGATGTACATTGACATATATTAGTGTCTGTCAACTTTTGGTGTCAACCGATCAACAGGTGATGCACACGCAGCGATTTCTGCAATTTAAGAAAAGGCTATATCTCAGGTTTTATTGGGTATAATTAAACAAAACTTGATATGTGAGAAGACCATTTTGAGACATTATGCCGATTCAATTTGGATGTATATCTACCAATAGGTTACGCTGTAAAAGTGCAGTTTTTTAGATTGCTGTAAGATGAAAATCGCCTGCATTTATCGTGGTGGGAAATTTTAATAAATAATGCTTATCGGCCAACAGGTGGCGCTGCTAAAAAAGCAATTTCCGCAATTTAAGGGAAGGCTATATCTCAGGAACTAATGCACAGAATTGCATTAAAATTTATCTGTAGTTGAATCTTCACATAAACTAGTTTCTATCAATTTTTGATGTCAGCCGCTCAACAGCTGCCGCTGCCACACAGAGATTTCTGCCATTAAAGAAAAGACTATATCTCAGGTTCTATGGCATATAATCAAACAAAACTTGATATGTGAGAAGGAAATTATGAGACATTACGCTGATTCAAGTTGGATGCTTATAGACCAATAGATGGCGCTTCTATACTGAAAATTTCCTCGATAACGGGAAGACTATATCTAAACTTATATGAGATAACCATTATAAATACGCATTTTTAAAGATTTATTTATAGGCAATAAAACGGTCCTTATTTGGATATTTGGTTTTAGTTTTCTCCAAGATAAAAATCATTTGCATTCTTCATGTTAGATAATTTTAATGAATAATATAGTTTTAATAAATTATTTGCCCTTAGTAAATTTGTATAGGAAAATATAGAAGAAAGTATTGTGGTGGCCACAATATACTAGTTTAATTATTGTGTGCTCTTAAAAAACTGAAAATTTCATGTGAACTGGAGAAGAGGACTGCCGGATATCCGATGATATATCCGGCCGGATATCCGGATCCGGCAAAGTAAAAAAATATCCGGAATGCCGGATATCCGTATCCGGTTATCCGGTAAAATCCATATCCGGTCCATCCCTAGTGCAAAGTAAAGTTATTAAAATCTGATTTCTGGCAATACCTTTCATAGAACGCAGTTCTTTGGAATACTTTCGGGTGTCTCTGTATACGAAACAGTTTTAGTATATACTGCATTTTCTATAGAAAACAACCGATAGTGAACTTGAATAACATATTTCAATTTCATTGTGTAAAGTAAAGCTATTGAATATGGGTTTATAGAAATACCTCTCACCTCTCATAGAACACGATGCTTTGGAATACTTTCGGGTGTCCCCGGACACAAACCAGCAGAGGTATTCACTCCATTTTGAATATTGACATCCTATAGTAAACTTGAGTAACATATATCGGTTTCAAGAAATTCCATGAATATTTACGGGGGTTAGAGCGCGGACAAATAAACCAAAGTCGTTAATACTTTCAACCTTGTTGGAAAGTGTTAAAAAAGGTAATAAAATTCATTTCCTCGGCTGTCATCTTTTGAGTAAAAAATTAACTTTGCTTCAACATTTCGTGTTATACATTTGTGAGAGAAAAATCGTCTGCTATCATGAAAATTTGTTTTGATAAAGAATAATTTTAATAAATAATTTGTACTACGCGAATTTGTATAGCAAATTACAGATTTTTTTTTTTTTTTTTTTTTTTTTGTAATGGCCACAGTATACTAATTTTTGTATATCACTGTTCAAGAACTACAGGGGGGGAAAGCAAATTTTTAGTTCTAAGATAGGTTTCGAACATCTAGTCACATGGCTTTTTAAATGAACAAAGTGTAGAGGAGATTTCTGATGCCTACAGCAGTGTTGATCAAATGGGGTATTTAAAGATTAAACGCAAGACGGTCATTTAAGAGCGAAGTTTTCAAAATAAATAAATAAAACTTGTTGTAGTCAATTGGAGGCAGAGGCTATAGAACTGAATACAAATAAAACATGAGAGAGAAAAACAGCCAGAAGAGAAACGGGGAAAAAACAGCCAATCCAGAAGTAGCAGGCATCATCAAACAAGATTTTGTTTTACTTGGTTTAGTTTTTAGTTTGTTTCTCTATGGTCATTTTCTGCATACATGAGAACTAGATCGGGATCTACTGCTTAAGTGGATTTCAAGCCACTACAAATATCCGTATACCTGACCAAGAACTGAAACCAAACACCTATTAACTGAAGGCCAGAGTGCTAAATATTCAACCACCAGATGGGCTCCTAACAAACAAAGAATGGAATGTCTAAAAATAAAAAGATAGGAATGAATAAAAAAATAATAAACAAGAGCAGGGGTAATATACACATAAAAATAACCATGTAAGTAAGAAGTACAGTTGGTAACAAAAGTATCCGAACACTAGCAAAAATTCCTATATAAAAAAAGTAGAGTTAATACTGTTTTGTTAAATAAATCCTTGTTCAATCATGTTGTTAGTCAGTCTAAGAACATGATTCGACAAAGATTTATTTAACAAAACAGTATTAACTTTACTTTTTTACATAGGAATTTTTGCTAGTGTTCGGATACTTTTGTTACCAACTGTATAGTATATTTTTATTTACTTATCTTCTTTTATTTTTAGATACAATCTACTTTCTTATTTAATGATACCTGCTCTTTCTGCCTTTCTGGATTGGTTATTGCTTTCTATTTCCATTTTGACTGTTTTGTTGTCTCTTGATTTTATTTTTCCCTTTCTGTTCTCCCCTCTGCCTCCAAGATTTTTCTTTACCTCACCTGAAGATGGGAGATTCTATTCCTCTAAAATGTATAGTGGTGATATTATTTGTAGGATGTGTCAAAAGACTTTTCTATTAATTAGTGTTTTACATCCGTTTTACCTGAAGTTTTTTCATTGACTACATTTAACATAGTACGCAATTTATGAGTTAATATTTTTAATTAATCTTGCAGCACTAAAAACCATTAAGATCTTCTTGAAGACGTCATAAAAAATTCAGACATTACGCTTTTCGAAATAGTGGGATTTTCTTTACTCGGTGCATTTAAAAAAAAAAAAAAAAAAAAAAGTCCTGGTATTGCATAAGTAGAAGGTAGACTGAAAAAGAAGTGGGGGAAGTAAGAAAAGTGAGAGGCAGACGTAGTGAATAGAAATAAATAAAATGCAATTAATTAGTAGATGAAAACACACAGACACACACACAAAGAAAAAGTAAAAAGACACAAATAAATAAATCAAAATGAATGGGTGAGGGAATACATTAACCAAAAACAAATATATTAATAAATAAATTTATTTTTTAAAAGTAGTAAAAATACTAATAAAACAATTTCTTTTTAAAGCAGAAGAAAAAATTTGGAAAAGTTGCTTGTGTTTAGAAAACATTACTTTGCTGGTATTTTTACCCTCCCCCCCCCCTTTTTTTCTCTCCCCTCCCCTCAGAATAAAAAGTACAATTGAAAACTTTTGAAGACCAATTTTCTTTTTTGTGGACGATTCCCATCTTTGACGTAATTCTATATCACAATGGCGATTTTCTTTCATTTTATTCCACAAATAGTTGAACTACAATACAACCAATCTCAGCACAAAATTTCCCCACAAACATTGAAAGCTCTGCTGCCTATTGTTATCATTGGTTATCAAATAACAAGGAGGTATGTAAAAATGGTAACGTAAAAGCCGAATTATTAACTTTATTTTTGATGGCTTTATTTTAGTACTTATTACAAGTTTCATTCAACTTTCATAATATTGTTTCTTGAAACAGGCAATGACGAGATCATCAAATACATTTTAGAATTGTTTTGGTTTTCATATACATATTTATTTATTTATTCGCTAGCAAGATAAGTGAACTGAGAGAATTCAATGCAAGAGTACATCGAATACTCATTAACTTTTCAACGAAAAAAAAAAAAAATAGTCAAACTTTTTTTTGAAATCTGGTGCAGATTAAATGTCGAGTTCTGTAAATGACAACCTATTGAAGTCTCAAAAGAGCTTACAACACTCGCCGACAGCAAAAGTCCATATTATTCTGAAAAGAAATTCGTTTACTACACAATAACTTATTACTAAATACGAATTTTTAAATACCATTTTCACATTCAGAAAAAATTCACAAGCATTAAATTTGTTCTTGTCTTACAAAACTGAATTTTTGCCTTCTGACTATTTCATTTTGAAGTAAAGAATTCGAAAAACGCCCTTAGTTCCATTTTCTGACTTTACAGCTTCAAAATGAAATATTGAAAATTTAAAAATCAATTTTGGTAAATCAATAACAAATTAAACGGTTGTAAATTTTCTGGATGTGAAAACAGAATTAACTAAATAAATAAATATATATACATATATACAGTCGGTAACAAAAGTCTCCGAACACTAGCAAAAATTCCTATATAAAAAAAGTACACTTAATACAGTTTTGTTAAATAAATCCTTGTCGAATTCTGCTTTTAGACTGACTGAGAACAGGATTCGACAAGGATTTATTTAACAAAACTGTATTAAGTGTACCTTTCTTATATAAGAATTTTTTCTAGTGTTCGGAGACTTTTGTTACCGACTGTACATATTAATCAATGAGTAATTCTTTAAACAAATTTCCCCTAATAATACTGACTTTTGCTATCAAATAGGATACCTACTGTATGCTCTTAGCAATACACATGATATAAGATGCTAGGAGCGTCGTTACAAGAGAACAAGTTTACTGGAGTAAAAATTGGACAAATTCCTGACTCTATTCTTGATGACAAACAAATATTAATTCGGAAAATTGAAGACACACATAGGATACGTAGTGTGTAATTTATCATTTGGAATTACTTGCAAATTTACAAATCAAAGAGAAATGGATGTCACGAATTTTGAATACAGAACAAAAAGTTGCAAGAACAGAAATTAATCAGACATTTCAATCGCTGTGATGCAAAAGCGTTACTTTTAAAGCGAATTTCAATTTGTCATAAAAATTAGGTGCGTCCTAAAATTGAAATAAGGTCCAATATGGAATGATATACAAAAGGCGAAAATGTAGTTCCATTCAAGACAAAATATCGCTAATGCCAGGTATGTGTGGAAAAAGTTCTTACTGTTGTTTATTGAGATTCACAAGTTGCTGTACATGTTGGTTTTATTTTGCAAAAGATATTACTTAAAGCTTCAAATGAATATTTATTATGGGATGGCTCTCTTTTAGAAAAACACAATAGTTTTTTGTTTAGATAATATTCTATGTTTAAATTGTCCTCAGCATACAGAACATATTCGGAGAAAATTTTACTTGAACTTTATCATCAGAATGTTTTATTTACAAGGATTTCTTATTGGTGATTTAGCAATATTTCTTCAAGTCATTTTTATAATTTAAAGGCAATGGTTTAAAATAATAATTTTTATTTTATTTTAATTTTCTCAGAATTCATTTTTTTTTCTCCCCTCCTCAAAATGACAAGTACAAGCAAACAACTATTTAGAAAATTTAAATTAAAATGAATTATCATTTATGTTCAATAGTTTCTGAATTTTTTTTAAACTTCTTCGAGATTTAACCAACGAAGCAATTTGACGAGCTTGGAGTTTTTGCAAACAGGTGTAACTATCTACCAAGGCCAGATCATAGCCAAGACCTTGATTACGTAGACATACGCACCGAGAGACATTCTGCAAGTGCAGTCTTGCTTTGCGATGCTGATGCTAGAAGTGTTGCCAGAAATATGGTAAAACGTGACGCATTCGGCGTGGGTTGCTGTTCTACTGCTAATATTAGCTTTTTCCTCCGCTCTTTTCACGTGAATAAGTGAAGCGTGCTGAAGCACCGAGGATTTCCTCATAATTGCGATAATATTAAAATCGCTAGAAACTGCAGGGGGGAAAAAATAAAGAATATTGTTTAAAAAAATACTATTTGATTTTTTTTACCACATATCTTAATCTCCTCCCTCAGTATAGGGGAAATGTCTTTTATTAATACCACAAAAAAAAATGTCATTACAAGAAAACTAAAAATAGACTAAAATAAAGTTGGGCATGAGATTTGTAGATAACATAATGCTTCGATTGTCGAATTTTTAATGAAACTTTGACAAAATTTTTAAAAAACAGCAATTCAGTTTTTTTTTCTTTAAGAATTTTAAAGAGCTTTATCCGTTGCTTCATAATATTAACCAAAGAAAATAATTAGTATTAGATTCAAGGAATTTTAAAATTATTTACAGAAATCAGAATGCGAACAAACAGACCGACACACAGACAGATCGATGAGTCTAAATCATATTTTTATGTTTCTTAGAAAGTGTTGAAACACAACTAAAAATGCACTTTGAGTAATTTACACTCAGACTCACTGTATTTTCAAATGTATCTTTTGTAAGACTCTCTAAAACAAATTACTAATGTTAATCATACCAGGCTACTAATGCTAATTATATATTACAGCGGATGATTCAAAATAGATGTTACGGCTTTTCTTTTCTTTTCTTACTTTCTTTTTTTACTTTTATTTTTATTTATTTATTTATTTTACAAGGGACTGTATACATATTAAAATACGAAATTTAATTTTTATAATTCGCTGAGTTATTGCAATGTGAAAATTCTAGCATTTTTCTCCATATCTTAAGGGGTTGTTTTAAAAGTGTAAACTTATAATTGCATTACACTTCAAATAATCTTCATTTATGTTTGTTATGTATCACAGCAATCATTCCGACTTCTATCATAGACATGATTTCTTTTAGCTAGAACTGTACTTATGAAACATTTAATAGTGTATAATAAAGATAATGACAAAGCTTACTCTAAATTATAATGAACATTGTGGTTGGTTGATTGATGTGATTGTGTGTGTTGAGACCAATTGTCTGGATCCTAGATATGAGTGAAGTGCCTTACATGGGGAGGGAGGGGGTCTTTCTAAAGGGTCTTATTAATACTCATCCCCCCCCCCGATATGCAAGTTTCGGAGAAAGCCATCGAATATTCCGAGCAAAAAGACCGATGAGCTCGATGTATGACAGTAAAATCTCTCGGCTTCTGGTTAAGCCATATTGAAAGACTAGTAAATGATATTTGTTAACACTTTCCAACAAATATTAGATACGTTTAAACGTTATTAAAACGTGATTTTTTAAAATGTTCTTTAAAAAATCCATTAAATCTAACCTTTAGTTATTACTTTCTTTTGTTCCCTCCTATATGTTGTTACACTGTTAATATTTTTCTAATAAATATTACATATTAATAAATACTATTTATATATCCAACGGATTTTGTTCGATATAAGATAACATAAAAAATTAGTGCTTATAATCAATCGGATATCCTTATTCATACTATTATTATTATTATTATTTCACATTTTATTCAATATTTGTGTTGCTCTATATACTGTCCAAAAATAAAATATAGTGCACCGAATTTAGAATTAAAAAAAAAAAAAATCACAGCTGAATTGAAAGTTTTCTTCATTTATATCGCACAAACTATCTGAATATTTTATGAGCCCTGTAAAAAAATCAATAATATTAACCATGATTTATTCTACAGCAGACATATGCATCTAGATAATGTATGTTAATTTCGTTATGTTTCGTGCAGTATAACTGTAATAAACCAGATTTTGAAAAAGTACGTCTAATAGACCGGCACATATTAGAATTCTTTTTTAAATACAGAAACCAATAGTGCTAATTATACCCTTTTCAACAGAAAAGTGTTTCAATAAATTGAATAGCTCATACTAATTTCAAGGTGCTCTAGAATTCATTATGGAAATTATAATGCGAAAGTTTAGGTGAACACACAAATGAAATCATAAACACACTCAACTTTGTTGGAAATTCTTAAAATTATATATGATGTTCCCAATATTAGATATTAGAAAACTCTTTTTCTTATTTAAAAAAAGAATATATTATTCTGGTTTAAATAAATTTCACATCATGGTAATTCACACTCCTTTATCGGGTCCATTTGGTGATGGACTAGTCAGCGCTGTAGGCTTCAGTTCAGAGAAGTCGAGTTCGAATCCTTGTCAAGCAGGGGCGACCATTGTTGTTGTTCGGAATCTACTTCAAATCGTAAGTCATTGTCTAATGAACCATAGTAAGCAAAAAATGATCGCAGATTGATACCCCAAACCAAGCTAAACTACTCTTTTATCTATCTTTTAATAACTTTTAATATGTCTTCCTCTATTAAAGTGTTTCAATTTTCAGTTGACCCCTAAGAAATCCAGCTATTAAATTATTTAACAATAACATCAATTTGCTCAAAACTGTTTATTTCGTGTGTTTGAAAGATTTTAATTTTAAACCCCTCTTTTATCTGTCTTTTTACATCTTTTAATATATTTTTCACTCTCAAAGTGTTTCAATTTGCAGATAACTCCGTAAAAGATTGAACTATGTATTAAAAAATTTAACAATACAGTATAACATCAATTTGCATTGAGTTCTTTAAACTGTTGATTTATACTTTTAAAATGGTTTTAAATACTTTTTAAAACGAATGGATCTTTATTTAATTTTTATCCCGTCATGGAAAAACCTTTAAAGCAAACACTTCGTCGTCGAAAAATGGATGCCAAACTTACAGGTAAAGTGACGTAAGTCATCATTTTTAAATTATAATAAGTCAGCGAATTTTTTACTTAGAAAGATGTTATTTTTTCTCCTTAGACCAAGGAGAAGAATTTTTTTAATATACAGTCAGTAGCAAAATTATTGAAGCGCACATCCATATATATATATATATTGTTGCGTACTTGGGGGTTCGTGAGTTGTCTGAGAATGAAAGGCCAAACGTACAAAAATTCAGTAATTTATTCACAGAAAGTTCCAGAAAAATACAGGTCTATAAACCAAGTATCAGCTTCAATTCAATCAGTAAACACAGCTTAAACAACAGCTGTCAATCCGCGATTGTAATGAAATGCTCGCCCTCTGGTGGGCTAAGGTGAAATTATCACACCACTGCATATCCTCATATTATGCAATCGACTTTCCATGGTGAAATGGCGGAGAAAGAATAATAATTACACGTGGCTGTTATATTTACTAACAACTGCAGTGTTCAGAGAGCGCCATCTATCGATCATTACAAACGCGGATAGCAAATCCACAGTACAAACTGTATACCACGGAGTAATAAGACAGGAGAAGAAGGTAACGCTGAAATTTTGTGATGTTGTTTTCTAATGTTTACAGATGGCGCCAGCGTGCAATCCTTCCTTCTCTCCAGCTTCCGCAATGTTATTCAATGGGGAAATGTCTCGTTTTAATTATTTTTTTAAAAATAATATCAAGCTGAAAAAATTTCGATTGAAAGCAAATTTCATTAAATAGAGTATTCTAACCAACATGTTTTTTTTAAGAGCGATTTTATACTCATTTTACTTTGAAAGAAAGCTTTTAAAAAATGACGATTCTTATGAACCGAAGCTAGCTGAAACAGACAATTGGGAGGAAGGAGAATGGATGAAATATTGTAAAGAAAAAAAAAAAACTTACTTTAGGTGCAGAAAACACGAACTCGGACTTTATTTTTCTCCTACGGCCTTTTTTTTTCTTTTCTTATCACTATCATAGCCTGTTTTACAACTAGGAACGAAGTATTTATTTGAAACATCTGAATTATGCAGTTTTAAGAACTTGCAAAGAAATTAAATTGCTTAAAATAAAAAATTTTAAATGTATTCCAGCAAAATTCTATTGAAAACAACAGTATATCCGCGCCAAAGTAGGGAGGAATGACAAGTGGCGCCCTCAATATTTACCAAAAATTTAGATCACAGTTTCGTAGCTTTCTCCCATTGGACCTTCAACTCCTATTAATATTACTCCGTGCTGTATACCAATAACACTTGAAGCAAGTCTCTCTCAAAGAGGCTTAAGAGCAATGCAAGCACTAGCGAAGCTGGCTGAGATCTGAACTGAACTGACTGCCTTGGCGAGGAAGCGCTCCTTATATGCTGTTCCATGGAGCCCAGATTTTTCGAGAAAACTCTAGAAAGTGGTCAACCAATCAACTTACAGCTTCCATATTTGGTATATCCCATATAAGGATTTTCTCGCCAAGGTCGCCAAAAAAATCGCCAAGGTGGGAAAAAGTCGCCAAATTTGGCGCCAAATCCATTACGTGCATTATTGGGGCTTTTTAATGCGTTTTTAAGGGAAAATAAGGCTATTTCAACGCTAAAACGACTAGAAATGCACAAAATTAGCACTTTATCAACTTACTAAGCCTCTCTGAAAGAATTTATACAAAAACAAACACAATTATTTACAATTTCGTAACACTGCCCCCCTCCCAAGGACTGCACGTCCCGGGCAGTGCAACCCTTGGTCAAGAGGCGAAACTAAACAAATTTACACAATCTAAAACGCAAAAACTAAGTTGCATATAACGATAAAATAGAAATACAAATCAAGTGAGAAATATTTACAAAATTCACAAATATGTACAAATATTTATATACAAATATTTACATTACGCATGCGCAAAATTTTACCAATATTTACATTTTTAATTTTTAATATTACCGTTACTTGTGGTACTTGGCTAGCCTATTATAGTGCACCACCTTCGGTTTTGATGAAGGTGTTTTAGTGATCCGCACCACTACATCATTCAGCCTTTTTAAGACTGTGTATGGTCCGTCCCAGTTGCACTGTAACTTGGGAGAGAGTCCTTTGCGTCGAACAGGATTCCACAACCAGACCTTCTCTCCTTCCTGAAACTCATGTTGCGTAGCCTTTAGATCGTACCTTGTCTTCATTTTCTCCGATGCAATGTGAATTCGCTCCCGAGCAAAGTTGTGAACGTCCTCAAATCGTGCCTGGAGATCTTGGATGTACTCCTCGGGCGATGAAGGCGCATCGGGTGGACAACCAAACAGGAGATCACAAGGGAGACGAAGTTCACGTCCGAACAGCATCTGGGCTGGAGTGTAGCCGGTGGTTTCATGGACAGCACTTCGATAAGCCAGCAGGAACAATGGCAACTTCAAGTCCCAATCTTGCTGGTTCCTTGATACTAGAAGAGAGAGGTTATTCAGGATGGTACGATTGAACCTCTCGACCATGCCGTCCGACTGGGGATGTAAAGGTGTTGTCCGGGTTTTGTCTATGCCAAGTAGTTGACACAGTCCTTTGAAAACATCAGAGGTAAAGTTCCTACCTTGGTCGGTATGAAGTTGTAGGGGCGTGCCGTACCTTGACACCCATTGCTGCACTACGACCTCTGCGACTGTGCATGCCTCTTGATTGGGAATGGGATATGCCTCAGGCCACTTGGTGAAATAGTCCATCACGACGAGGATGTATTTATTTCCACTGGAGGTCCGTGGCAAAGGACCCAAGATGTCGATTGCAATTCGTTCAAATGGTGCTCCCACGTTGTACCGTTGCAGTCTTCCTCGACTTCGTTTCTGCGGGCCTTTACGTGCCGCACAAGCATCACAGGATTTACACCATTTCTCCACATCCTCCTTTGCCTTGCACCAGTAGAAGCGTTCCCGAACTTTCTGCAGAGTCTTCATTACCCCAAAATGGCCTCCGGTAGAGCTACTATGCAGTTGTTCTAAAACAGCTGGAATTTTTGATCTTGGTAATAAAATCTGCCATCTGAAGCTTTTCCCATCATCAGATTCCCACTTTCTGTATAATACGCCGTTTCTGATATGAAGAGAGTCCCAAAGTGCCCAATAACTTTTCGTAATGGGACTAAATCTGGAAATGACCTGCCAGGTAGGTCTGTTGCTGGTCGTCTCCTTCAGCTGTAATATTGGCTTTATGTCAGGATCTTCCAACTGGGATTTTCTAAGTTCTTCGTCACTCCATGGATCGGGATCTTGATCTGATGGTGTTGAGACAGTAACTTGGCTGGCAACCGGATTTATCGGCAGGTATTTCTGTTCGGCTCTAGAGCAATACTTGCAGCTTTCTGAGCAGGGCTTCCGTGACAAGGCATCTGCATTACCATGTAGAGTCCCTTTACGATGACGTATCTCGAAGTCATATTCCTGGAGGCGTTGTATCCACCTGGCAATCTGTCCTTCCGGGTTCTTGAACTGGAGCAACCACGTTAAAGATGCATGGTCAGTCCGGAGCAGGAATCTTCTGCCATAGAGGTAATGATGGAAATGTTCTATGGCTTTTACGATGGCGAGTAGCTCTTTCCTGGTGGTACAGTAATTTCGCTCCGGTTTAGACAGGCATTTACTCCAATAGGCAATGACATGTTCTTGACCATCAATTTCCTGCGACAGAACAGCACCGACACTCTCATGGCTGGCATCTGTATCAAGTATGAACTGTCTGTCGGGCTGTGGATATGTCAAGATAGGCGATGATGTTAAGGCCTCTTTAAGTCGCTTGAACGCTTTTTCACATTCATCTGCCCACAGGAACTTCTGTTTGGCTTCCGTCAGCTTGTGCAGTGGTCTGGCAATATTTGAGAAACCCTTGACAAACTTCCTGTAATAAGTGCATAACCCCAGGAAACTTCGTAGTTGGTGTACATTTTCAGGGCGACTCCAGTTCTCGACTGCAGAGATCTTCTCTGGATCAGTTCTCACACCTTCGGCAGAGATGATATGGCCGAGGTAGCTTACTTCACGACGGAACAAGTTACACTTGCCTGGATTCAATTTGAGGTTAGCCATTCTGAGTTTCTCCAGCACCTTTCGGATGTTTCGTAGATGGTCTTCAAAGGTGCGCCCCACAATGATAATATCATCCAAATACACCAGACAGGCTTCATAGGAAAGTCCTTTTAGCACTGTCTCCATCAGGCGTTCGAAGGTGGCAGGAGCATTACATAATCCGAACGGCATAACTTTAAATTGCCACAGTCCTTGTCCCGTGGTGAATGCAGTCTTCTCACGATCATCAGGATGTAATTCTACTTGCCAGTAACCGCTCTTCAGATCCAACGTCGAGAACCATTTATTACCAGCAAGTGTGTCTAATGTGTCGTCAATTCTGGGAAGAGGGTAACTGTCTTTCTTCGTGATGACATTCAAACGACGATAATCCACGCAAAATCTTGTTGAACCATCCTTTTTCCGCACCAGTACTATGGGAGAGGCCCAAGGACTCGTTGATGGCTCGATGACATCGTTGTGCTGCATTTCACTTAGAAGTTCAGTGACCTCTTCCTGTTTAGCAAATGGAAGTCTTCTTGGATGTTGTTTAATTGGAGGATGATTTCCTGTATCAATTCTGTGCTGGGTGATGTTCGTTCTCCCGACGTCTTCAGGTGTTCGAGAAAAAAGGTCTTTAAATTCTTGGAGTAGCTTCTCCGCAGCACATCTCTGTTCCTTTCTTAACTCTACATTCTTGAGTAATTCCGTTATTAATTGTTCAGAAGACTTGGATTCAGTTGATTGTGTGGGGCGGTTTATGCATGTTACAGGAGTGCAGGCTGCTAACACCTCATCCTTCTTCACTGTTCGGACCTTATCGCTGATGTTTGCGACTCTCACAGGAATAGTACTCTTTGAGAGATCAACTGGAGATGAAGCTACCAGAACTCCTCTTGGGCTATTGTCAGTATTCGGGTATTCAATCAGTCCATAGCGGAAGTATTGCTTTGTAGGTGGTGTTCCTGAAACTATTGTCTCTGTGTGTGGAGGGATGGAAATTTCAGACTTGGCTGTTATCTGGCAAATTGTCTGAATGTCTTGATTTTCAGTGTTGAACACAGCGATGTCTTCCGAACTCGAATGCAGTTCATTATTCTTGAAGTCCAATTGAAAGTTAAATTTTCTCAGGAAATCAATTCCAATGATTAAAGGATCTCTTATATCTGCCACATATGCCATATGATGGTAACTGGCATTCCCAAAAGTGATAGTCAAGTTCATTTTCCCATATATTTTTATTTCGTCTCCGGTCACAGTCTGGAGTTTAACACAGGGCGGCGTCCAAATGATCTTCTCTTTTAGTTCTTGAGCCAAATCCGTTTTAATGATGGTCACGTTGGCTCCTGTGTCCAGAATCATCCGGCAGGTGGCGTTGTTGACTTGGCCATAGACGTGAAGTCCATTATCGCCGCCACTCATCGATGAAACATGAAATACTGTAAATTGGGGCTCTTTAATTTTAGGCAACCTCCGCCCCGCGAGATGGCCTCCTCTTAGTTTCCCTGCAGTGATGGTGAAGCCGGGTGATTTCCTATAGTTGGTCGTACAGGGCAGTTCCTCTTCACGTGACCATCCCCTCCACAGCCCCAACACTTTATCTTCCGATCCTTTATTTCCTTATTATTCTCCAGGCTGCGCAATCTCTTTAAGATCTCTTCGATACTTCTCTTTATTTCATTTTCGCCAGCAGACGTATCGTTTAATGAGACTGCTCTTATGGTATGGCGGTCTTTACGGGAGGCTTGTTGGGCTGCCTCTATCCTAAGTGCATAGCCTAAAGCTGATTCTACGTCTTTGATGTTGGAAAGTCTCAGCGCTTTTTGAATTTCTGGATCCCGAACAGCATCGATAAAGTACTGAAGAGCTAAGTCGTTTCGAGTTTCAGCTTGACAGTCTGAGAATGCTAGGTGTGACAATCTCTGAATGTCCGCTGCCAGCTCTTGCAAACTTTCGCCCGTTTTCTGGTAACGGGACTTTAGCTGGAGGCGACTATAGTCCTTAGAACACTTCTCTCCGAACCGTAGCTCCAGTGCTCTAGTCAGGGCCTCGAAGTCGTTCCTTTCTTCTTTAGAAACATTTCTCAGTATCTCGGCTGCATCTCCCCGTAATGCTGCTGCTAAGTGGACCGACTTGGCGGTAGAGTCCCAGCCGTTAGCTTCAGCTACGATGGAAAACTGCGTCTTATATACATGCCAGGAGGAACTGCCGTCGTAGGTAGATAGCTTAATAAATTCGTGATTCTGGTTTCTTCTCTCTTTCTTTTCAGTTTCCTGGGGCTTGGATTCTAACTTTTCTTCGAGATTCCGAATCTTGCTCTGCAGTTCATTCCCTATTACCTCTCCGCTCCACTCTTCTCTCATTTTTCTCTCAAGATCTTCCTCCATTCTCTTAAACTTGCTTTCTATCTCTGAAACCTTTCCTTTCAGCTCTTGATCAAAGTTTTCTTTAAATTTCTCCTCAAAATTCTCTTCTATCTTCATAAATCTCTCTTCAAAATTCTTTTCCACTTTCAAAACTTTCTCTTCAAAATTTTCTTCTATCTTTATAACTTTCTCTTCTATTCCATCCATTCTGTTTTCCATATCCGATAATTTACTTTCAATCACTTCCTTTACTGTCGAAAGTTCTCTCTTCATCTCGTCTTGATTAGATTTAATTTCTTCGGTCAAACTGTCTTTCAACTCTCTTTGCGATGTTTCCATTTTCTCTTGTGCTACCTTCATTTCTTCAGTCAAACCGTCTTTCAACTCTCTTTGCGATGTTTCCATTTTCTCTTGTGCTACCTTCATTTCTTTCATCTCTTGACTCAGGCTATCTTTCATCTCTTTTTGTCCAGTTTCCATCTTTTCCAGTCCTGTTTCCATTTTCTCTATCAATCCGGTTTCCATCTTTTCCTGTCCGGCTTTCATTTCATTTATCTGGGTAGCTAAGGCTTATAGAAGTTTTTTCATCTCTTGCTCCATAGCCCTCGTTATCACCATTCACAGACAATCCCGCTTCTGACACCAGAAATGTTGCGTACTTGGGGGTTCGTGAGTTGTCTGAGAATGAAAGGCCAAACGTACAAAAATTCAGTAATTTATTCACAGAAAGTTCCAGAAAAATACAGGTCTATAAACCAAGTATCAGCTTCAATTCAATCAGTAAACACAGCTTAAACAACAGCTGTCAATAGCAAATCCACAGTACAAACTGTATACCAATAACACTTGAAGCAAGTCTCTCTCAAAGAGGCTTAAGAGCAATGCAAGCACTAGCGAAGCTGGCTGAGATCTGAACTGAACTGACTGCCTTGGCGAGGAAGCGCTCCTTATATGCTGTTCCATGGAGCCCAGATTTTTCGAGAAAACTCTAGAAAGTGGTCAACCAATCAACTTACAGCTTCCATATTTGGTATATCCCATATAAGGATTTTCTCGCCAAGGTCGCCAAAAAAATCGCCAAGGTGGGAAAAAGTCGCCAAATTTGGCGCCAAATCCATTACGTGCATTACTGGGGCTTTTTAATGCGTTTTTAAGGGAAAATAAGGTTATTTCAACGCTAAAACGACTAGAAATGCACAAAATTAGCACTTTATCAACTTACTAAGCCTCTCTGAAAGAATTTATACAAAAACAAACACAATTATTTACAATTTCGTAACAATATATATATATTTTTTTTAGTTCGATCACTAATTTTTTACTTTCCGAACACCATAGTGAGGAAAGTATTGTAATCATGTCAAAAATCCGAATTTGAGATTTTGTTGTTTCTATACGTTTCAAGGTCCCCTGAGTTCGCTTTCACTATTTTTACGATGATGTATGTATGTGTGTATGTGTGTGTGTATGTGTGTGTGTATGTGTGTATGTATGTGTGTATGTCTGTGAGTGAACACGCTAGCGTCTAAACGCTTTGTTCGAATAAGCTGCAACTTGGTACGCATATTGTAAGTCACCATAGTACGAACCCTATAGATTTTGGTGAATCTAGCACTTATAGTTTTTTTACAGGGACACAAAGAAAAATTCTTTATCATTATGGCCTATGGTACCAAAATTTTAAAAGTGCGATAGCATCTAAACGCCTTATTCAATTGAGCAAAAAAATTATGCGCATGTTATAGGTCACAGATACTGAATTTCTACAGATTTTGGAGAATCTAGCACTTATAGTTTTTTAACAGGGACACAAAGAAAAATTCTTTATCATTATGGCCTATGGGGCCAAATTTTTAAAAGTGTGATAGCGTCTAAACGCCTTATTAATATGAGCAAAAAAATTGTACACCTGTTATAGGTCACAGTTGCACCAACTGTATAGATTTTGGTGAATCTAGCACTCGCAGTTTTTTTACAGGGACACAAAGAAAAATTCTTTATCATTATGACCTATGGGACCAAATTTTTAAAAGTGTGATAGCATCTAAACGCCTTATTCAATTGAGCTGAAAATTTATATGAATATTATAAATTACTGTTGCACTAACTATAAGCATTTTTGTGAATCTAGCATTTATAGGTTTTTACAGGGACACAACGAAAAATTCTGTATCATTATGATCTATGGGCTCAAAGTTCAGTAGCTTTAAACAAAACATCGTGTAATATATAGAGAAAAATACTCAAACACTCTATTATGGTTTTCTCTCTTTTGTTTGTTTAACAACACCTCTTTCTTTACCTTATCTACAAAACTGTTAATGACTCAATGTTCGGAAAGTCGAGTGGAGTCACTCCAGATTTTTTTAAATCAACTTACGTTTTTTATAAACAGCATAAGACTAAGATCATGACTCGACAAATATTTACTTTGCAAAACAGTATTAGTTACACATCGTTTAAATACGAATGATTACTAGTGCTTCAATAATTTTGCTGCCGACTGTAAATCATATGATAAGAGGGAGAGGGGCCGTATAAAAATGAAATTTCGTATTTTAATATGTATATAATCCCTTGTATAAAAGAACGCCATATCTGAAATCTACTCTTGATTTGCACCAATTTTGTAATTGGAAGTTTCTTTCTATGACTGTTAATTTAAGAGATAATCGCTGTAACATCTATTTTGAATCATCCGATATATATCTATTTATACATTCCTGCTCAAAAGTTAAGCAAGATTTGCAAACAATCAGTTTTTTTCAATTTAAAAACTTATCTCTCGACGAAATATTTTCAAACATTGAGTATTTAAAAAATTGGGTCTTCCTCATGTTTTTCAGTGAAGATTGGTTTAAAACAACATTTAGGGGGTCGGTAGCAAATTGAGCAAAATCAATAATGTTTGGGATCACCCTGTATCGTTAAGTGAACGGAATGAACTGTAACTTTAGGATATGTTAATACAGACCCAGTTTAATTTGTGAATGAATTTGTGTGACGATAGGATAGCATATTAAATAACGGAAATATAAGCATTTATTTTAAAACTCAAAACAAAACAAAAAAAAAAAAAAAAAAAAAAAAAAAATCAGCGTGTTTTTTATTTATAATATACAGAATTCTTAACTAAAATTATTCCCACTTTCAGATAAGTTGGAAAAACCTTTTTAAAACAATATACTGCAATCGGAATACAAATATCGCCTGAAATATAAACATCTTTATAAAAACGTTTTCACTGCGCATGTGTGAAAGATAAAAAAAAAAAAAATACGTAGATTGAAAGCTAGATATATTGGGCAACTATTGTCAAAAGTGCATTTAAATAGAGTAAAAATGAAGCAAATATTGCGTGGCTTTTAATTGTTCTAATAAATATATGGAAGAAAATGGGATAAGTTTTCATAAGTTAGTTATATTTGACTAATTTATGAGAAATATAATTTTATAATCAGTTGCTTTGTTATTATTATGGAATAAATACTGATTTCATATTTAATGGATCTTTTTTCAAAGATTTTTTAACATTTTTTATTAGTAACTAATGTGGAATTTTCAGAATTCTTTTAAACATACAGTCGGTAGCAAAAGTATCCGACACTAGCAAAAATTCGTAAAATTTTTGCTAGTGCTCGGATACTTTTGCTGCCGACTGTATTTAGCAGCGGCGTAAGTAAATCCACCTAGTTTAAATATAAAAATATGTTCAATTTTAAATATTAACTAAGTTAATAGATATTGTTAAAAAAAAAAAAAAAGATAAAAGAAAGAAAGAAAAAGAAAATGAATTTGATACTCTATCTGGAGTTTTTCATTCATCTTTATTACATAAATTATGCATATATTATATTTGCTAAATTATCCGTGTGTATTGATCTCCTCCGTGGAGGATCAAAATTGTGATGGCATTTCTCCGGAACATCCTTTGGGGTGCTTTCCAGACTGCTGCCAATTACCCATAGCGCAGCACTAGTGTGATGTTAAAACCCAACCAATCAGCCAACCAACCGTGTGTATTCACTCGAGGAAAGACAGCCATTAGGAAGTGAAATGGCTGCCTTTCCCCAAATGAAAAGGAATCACATTTTCCCCCTTGATGATTGGTCTATGTCTTATTACTATATCTATGACAGAATTTTTTTGATAAATGGCAAATAGAGTACTTTTATTAACCTGATGTTTTTGATTAACAACGTTAAGCAAGACGATGGAAATTTTTAAGCAACTGAAATGTCTCTCTTGGAGTATTCGGCAAACATTGATACCTGTATGCACCAAACTGTATGGATTTTGGTGACTCTAGCACTTAACGAGTTTTACAGAGACACAAATAAAAATTGTTTCTCATTATGGTCTATAGGCTCAAATTATATAGAGTGCGAAAGCGACTAAACGCCTTATTCAAATGAACTGAAAATTTATATACATGTTATGCGTCACCATCACGCGAACATTATTAACGTTAGAGAATCTAGCACTTAGTGATTCTTTTTTCAGGGACACAATGCAAATTTCTTTATCATTGTGGCATATGGGTTCAAACTTAAAAGTGCGATAGCGTCTAAATAACTTATTCGATGGAGCTGAAAATTTATATAAATACTACGCTGGTCCCTATTTTTAAATGAATCACTATAATTACTGAATTCTCAAAATTGCATTAATTTTTATCACGTGAGAAAAAAAAAAAAAAAAAAAAAAAAAGAGCAACAAAATCTGATTAGGAAAAATGTCGCACCGGGTTCTCACTGCCTTCGGAAAAAATTCCCAAAATGCTCTAACTCTTATTTCTATTATTTTCTCCCTTCGCCCCCTCCCTCCCGTCTATCCTAATAATTTTACAAATTCAAAATATCCACAATCGATTTGTAAGCATCAAAAACCCCTATGCACCAGTTATGAACGATCTATCTCTATTTTTATTTTTTTGCCCCTCTGCACCCCCTTTCCGCCCCTCGCAACAATTTTAAAAATTCGAAAATATCCGCAATCGATTTGTAGGTATCGAAAACCTCTATGTACCAATTTTGAATGATCTAACTCTATTTTATTCCCCCCCCCTTCCTGGCCCTACTAATAACTTTACACTTTCGAAAATATCTCCATTCGACTTGCAGGCCTCTAAAACCTATCTGTACCAATTTTGAACAGCCTAACTGTATTTCTATTTGTTTTTGCCCATAGCCCCCCTTACCGCCCCACCCCCTTACCGCCCCTCCTAATAATTTTACAAATTCGAAAATATCCACAATAGATTTGTAAGTATCGAAAACCTCTATATACCAATTTTGAACGATCTATTTTTATTTTTTTGCCTCCCCTCCCCCCTTCCCTGCCCTCCTAATGACTTTACACTTTCTAAAATATCCCCATTCGACTTGCAGGCCTCTAAAACCTGTCCGTGCCAATTTTGAACGGCCTAACTGTATTTCTATTTGTTTTTGCCCCATAGCCCCCCTTACCGCCCCACCCCCTTCCCGCCCCTCCTAATAATTTTACAAATTCAAAAATATCCCCAATCGATTTGTAAGTATCGAAAACCTCTATGTACCAATTTTGAACGATCTGACACTATTTTTAATTTTTGCACCCCCTCTCCCCTCCCCCTTCCTGCCCCTCCTAATAACTTTACACAATCAAAAATATCCCCATTCGACTTGCAAGCCTCTTCAACCTATCTGTACCAATTTTGAACGCCCTAACTGTATTTCTATTTGTTTTTGCCCCATAGCCCCCCCCCCTGCTGCCCCACCTGGGGGCTGAATTTCTAAAATTTCAGAAATTGGTTTTTAGATATTTGCATTAGCTATATTTTAGAGCAAAAATTTCACGTATATCTATTGTTTTGTTTAAGATATATAGGATTATGCGAAATAACGTTTTACGCATGTGAAATTACGTTTTGCCCCCCGCCCCCCTTGGGGACCGAATTTTGAAAATTCCAGAAATTGGTTTTTATACATTTGTATTAGCTACATTTTAAAGTAAAGATTTTACGGATATCTGTTTTTTTGTTTGAGATATGAAGGATTATGTGAAATCACGTTTTGCCCCCCCTTCCCCCCTTGGAGGGCGAATTTTGTAAAATCGCTTCTTAGTGGATGCCTACGTCATAGAAAGAACATTGTTACAAAATTTCATGCTTGTAGGTCCAGGCGTTTGGCGTGGGCGATGATGAATCACCCCCTCACTCACTCAGTCAGTCAGGAAGAACGATTTTATATATATAGATTACTAGCAGGCAATGCCCGCTTCGCAGGTCCCTATTTTTAAACGAATCACTATAATGAATTCTCAAAATTGCATTAGTTTTTATCACGTGAAAAAAAAAAAAAAAAAAAAAAAAAAGAGAAACAAAATCTGAGTAGGAAAAATGTCGCACTGGGTTCTAACTGCCTTCGGAAAAAATTCCCAAAATGTTCTAACCCTTATTTCTATTATTTTCCCACTTCGCTCCCCCCCCCTCCTGTCTATCCTAATAATTTTACAAATTTGAAAATATCTGCATTCGATTTGTAAGTATCAAAAACCTCTATGCACCAGTTTTGAACGATATATCTCTATTTTTATTTTTTTGCCGCTCTACTCCCCCTCACCTTCCCGCCCTCCCAATAATTTTAAAAATTCGAAAATATCCGCAATCGATTTGTAGGTATTGGAAACCTCTACGTACCAATTTTGAATGATCTAACTCTATTTTCTTTTTTCTGCCCCTCTGCCCCCCCTTCCCGGCCCTCCTAATAACTTTACACTTTCGAAAATATCCCCATTCGACTTGCAGGCCTCTAAAACCTATCTGTACCAATTTTGAACGGCCTAACTGTATTTCTATTTGTTTTTGTCCATAGCCCCCCCTTCCCGCCCCACCTAATAATTTTAAAAATTCGAAAATATCCGCAATCGATTTGTAAGTATCGAAAACATCTATATACCAATTTTGAACGATCTAACTCTATTTTTATTTTTTTGCCCCCCCCTCCCCCTTTCCGGGCTCTCCTAATAACTTTACACTTTCGAAAATATCCCCATTCGACTCGCAGGCATCTAAAACCTATCTGTACCAATTTTGAACGGCCTAACTGTATTTCTATTTGTTTTTGCCCATAGCCCTCCCCTTCCCGCCCCTCCTAATAATTTTACAAATTCGAAAATATCCGAAATCGATTTGTAGGTATCGAAAACCTCTATATACCAATTTTGAACGATCTAACTCTATTTTTATTTTTTTGCCCCCCCTCCCCCTCCCCCTTTCCGGGCCCTCCTAATAACTTTACACTTTCGAAAATATCCCCATTCGACTTGCAGGCATCTAAAACCTATCTGTACCAATTTTGAACGGCCTAACTGTATTTTTATTTGTTTTTGCCCATAGCCCCCCCTTGCCGCCCCTCCTAATAATTTTACAAATTCGAAAATATCCGAAATCGATTTGTAGGTATCGAAAACCTCTATATACCAATTTTGAACGATCTAACTCTATTTTTATTTTTTGCGCCCCCCCTCTCCCCTCCCCCCTTCCTGCCCCTCCTAATAACTTTACAGAATCGAAAATATCCTCATTCGACTTGCAGGCCTCTAAAACCTATCTGTATCAATTTTGAACACCCTAACTGTATTTCTATTTGTTTTTGCCCCACAGCCCCACATTCTGCTGCCCCACCTGGGGGCTGAATTTCTAAAATTCCAGAAATTGGTTTTTAGATATTTGCATTAGCTATATTTTAGAACAAAAATTTCACGCATATCTATTTTGTTGTTTGAGATATATAGGATTATGCGAAATCACGTTTTACGCATGTGAAATCACGTTTTGCCCCCCCCCCGCCCCCCTTGGGGACCGAATTTTGAAAATTCCAGAAATTGGTTTTTAGATATTTGCATTAGCTATATTTTAGAGCAAAAATTTCACGCATATCTATTTTTTTTGTTTGAGATATATAGGATTATGCGAAATCACGTTTTGCCCCCCCCCCCCCGCCTTCCTTGGGGACCGAATTTTGAAAATTCCAGAAATTGTTTTTTTGACATTTGTATTAGCTATATTTTAAAGCAAACATTTTTCGGATATCTGTTTTTTTGTTTGAGATATGAAGGATTTTGTGAAATCACGTTTTGTCCCCCCTCCCCCCCTTGGGGGGCGAATTTTGTAAAATCGCTTCTTAGTGGATGCCTACGTTATAGAACGAACATTGTCACAAAATTTCATGCTTCTAGGTCCAGGGGTTTGGTCTGGGCGTTGATAGATCACCCCCTTACTCAGTCAGGAAGTACTCTTTTATATATACTATATAGATAAGTCGCTGTTGCACTAAATATAAGCATTTTGGTGATTTACAGGGACAAAACGAAAAATCCTTTATCATAATGATCTATGGGCTCTAAGTTCAGTAACGTTAATTTAAACATCATGTACTATATGGAGAAAAATACTCAAACACCCTATTATAATTTTCTCTCTTTTGTATATTTAACAACTCCTCTTACCTTACTTTATCTACTAAACCGTTAATTACTCAATGTTCGGAAAGTCGAGTGGGGGGTCACTCCAGATTTTTAATTTTATTTTCCTTTTTATTAAATAAAATAATCATTTCATTAATTAAATTACGTTGCATTTCACGTCACAATTATTCTTTTACCTATCAACTGTTTTATCTATATGCCGCAACTCTTTCTTTTTTCAACTAGAAACGATGACACTGAAAACAATTTGGCATTTTGCCTTTTGTTCTAAATTATTTTTTACTCTACATCCCATCCCATTCAACCCTTTTCCATCAAGGCCAGATCTACTTGCCGCTAAATGGATCTTGATCACTTAAATGAAACTTCTGGAGTGGATCTGCTCGACTTTCCAAATATTTCGTAATAATCGAGCGCTTAAACAAATTTGTATCAGTGAATAATTCATTAAATAATAATATAAGGGGGGGGGGGTATAGTAATAGTGTGTTTCAGTATTCAGTATTCCTCTAGATCGTATAGGACCTTAATGGTACTTGAATTATTTCATGCGTTCTTGTAAAAAAGATATATACAGTCGGTAACAAAAGTATCCAAACACTAGCAAAAATTCATATATAAAAAAAAATCTGGAGTGACTCCACTCGACTTTCCGAACATTGGATAATTAACGGTTTTGTAGGTAAAGTAAAATAAGAGGAATTGTTAAATAAACAAAAGAGAAAATTATAATAGGGTGTTTGAGTATTTTTCTTTAAATAGTATACGATGTTTAATTTAACGCTATTTTACCGAACACGTAGATTGTAATGATAAAGAATATTTCGTTGTGTCCCTGTAAAAACCTACGAATGCTAGATTCATCAAAATGCTTATAGTTAGTGCAACAGTGATTTATAATATTTATATAAATTTTCAGCTCCATCGGATAAGGCATTTAGACGCTATCGCACTTTAAAGTCTCATATGCCACAATGATAAAGGAATTTGCATTTTGTCCCTGTAAAAAGAACCATACGTGCTAGATTCTCTAAAGTTCATAAAGTTCGTGTGATGGTGACGTATAACATGTATATAAATTTTCAGTTCATTTGAATAAGGCGTTTAGTCGCTGTCGCACTTTAAATAATTTGAGCCTATAAGTCTTAATGATGAACAATTTTTATTTGTGTCCCTGTAAAACTCGTAAGTGCTAGAGTCACCAAAATCTATACAGTTTGTGTGATGGTGACCTATAACTCGTATATAAATTTTCCACTCAAACGGATAAGGCATTTAGATGCTATCGCACTGTAAATAATTTCACCCCATCATAGGTCATAATGATACAGAATTATTTATTGTGTCCCTGTAAAAAAAACTAGAAGTGCTAGATTCACCAAAACCTATACAGATCGTGAAACTGTGATCTATAATATGTGTATAATTTTTTTTTGTTCAATTGAATAAAGCATTTAGACGCTATCGCATTTTTTAAAATTTGGTCCCGTAGGCCATAATGATAAAGAATTTTTCTTTTTAAATTTTTAAAAGCATTATTTTGCTCTCAAAAATATTTGGTTGTATTCTACCTAAATCTACCAAAAATTATTATAATTTTTTTTAAACAAAACTTTTTACGATGATAAAGTTTTCGATGTGAACATTTAAAATAATACTCTGTTTCATTAGTATAATTATTTCACGAAATTTATGAGCAGGGTTTAAACTGCCATTAGTTTTTTTAGCATTTTGCTAAAAGATATTGTATTTTGCTAAACTATGTCACTAAGAATTTCGCTAAAAAGCTAAAACTAGATTACTTCATAAAATATCTTTATATAACTACCTCTAGTTTTTATACAAATATTCGTGGACGGAAATTACAAAATCACTGAAAATATTGGGAATCATTATCTATTTAGTATATTCGGATTTAATTTCGACTTTTAATAGTTGAATTTAAATGCAAAAATATTTAAAAACATAATTAAGAATTTGCTTCATAGATGTATTCTCAGTGCTAGTATTGCGTTTGTTGAAATCGAAACAAAGTTTTGCTGATTCATTTTTTTTAAATCGCAATATATTCTTGGTAAAATCGCCTGTGAACAAAACAAATAGAAAACAAAAGTGGGGATAACCAAGTTAAGAAAAAGAAATCAATACTATTCAAAGAATTAATTTTCGAAAAAGCTAAAATACTGCTTATATGTTTTAGCTAAAATGCTAAAGAAACTTTTTTGCCAGGTGAAACCCTGTTTATGAGTAAACAAGTAGGCAAATTATTCAAAATTAATAGATTAATTGCTCCGAAGCGGATCCTTCGAAGCCAAGCGGAATAGGGCAGTTCCTTGTTTGTAAACAAACATCTCAACTTTTATGAGTGGTTGGCAGAAAGGCTTGGGAAAAGCATAGCGATGGCGGATCACCAACGGAAAATCAATGGTGGGGGGGGGGGGGCGAGGAAGTCGAGCGCGCTTTTTTGCCAACCACCAGACGTCACGAGGAAATGCTCTATAGTGGAGCAAGCTGCCAGTGACGAAATTCACGTCATATCTCGAGAGCCAATCAGGACAAAATAGTGCAGATGCTATCGTGCTAGGTATAGCCGCTTGTCAGGCACAGTATCGAAACCATGAAGTTATATAATTAGAGGAGAGGAAACGGGAATGGCGGTAAGCATTGAAAAACGGACCTAAAGAGAAAGTGGGTGATAGGGGGCGCTCCGAACATACTAGACTCATCGTTTACACGAGAAGTAAGCGGGAAATTTGAGATTTTAATTGATATTAATTAATTAAAATATCCCACAAAGTGATAATGGAGAAGAATTGCTTTGCTTATGTATGTAATAGCGGCTTTCGATCAACTATCGCAAAAAATAAAGTTTTAGGGAAGAAAAATCAAAGTTAATTTTCTGCTCCTGAGGCTAGTTATTCCTACTTAATTTAGAGCTTTAATACTGATATTTAACAAATAATTTTCATTTCTAGTATTATAAGTAGCTACTCCTTTAGTATAAAATGCATATTTCCGTTTTTATGGACCAGTGTCGTTTCTTTTTTGTATTTGAAGGCATTTAAAAATTCTCATTTTATGAATATTTGACTTAAGAAATGTGAATATGAAAAAAATGTACAATAAGCATAACTTTATTATTTGTGACATATTATGCTATTTAATCAATTTCAGAAATGAAATTTGATTTGTTAATGAATAAAATTTTTTAAATGACTTACATGTTTCGTTTCTTTAGATAGATAGATAAACAGATAATGCTATATGTATTAAGTATTTTAAAAAGAAAATTATTGACATCTAATGATAACTATCTACAAAATAATATATATATATATATATATATATATATATATAAGATAAACAGATTTGCATGTTATTGGGAACTATAATTATATATTTTGGTCAATAATACATGCACAAAATCTGAAATTCTTAACAAGGTAAGTGGGGGGGGGTTGTTTGTTCAAAAATTTCAGAAAAATGAATAATAAATAAATAAAGGATTTTTAGAATTAAAAAAAAAAAAAAAAAAAAAAAAAAAAAAAAGAGAAACTTTAATGTTTTTCATCTCTTAGTAAAAATAACTTGCTTTTAATGTCTAATTAACCATTTTAATTAATAACGATTAGCAGCTTGTAATAAAATCAAGACAAACCATACGTTATGTATGTATATGTGTATATGAAAAATATATATATATGTATGAAATAGCATTTCAAAGTTTTGTGAAATTAAAAAAAATTTGCTTTGCCCAGAATCCACAAATGCAAGATAATGGTAAAATTGTAAAGATTGATTAAAAAAAAAAGAAGTTTTAACATTGAAATCGGAAATTTCTTAAGTAAATTTATTACAGTGAAAGAAGACAGTAATTTTATAAAACTTTTGGTAAATTACTGGTTTAGGATTGGGAAAATTTACATACACATTGAAATATAAAATACTAAGTATATTAAATATTCTCAAAAACTATTTAAATTTTAAAAACTGAAACTCTAAATGTCAGTTTTTTGGAAATACTTAAAATGATTACTAGTTTTTCACTTTTTTTCCCCTGGATTTCACAATATTATAGTTTAAGAGCATACCCTTAACGATATTCAGGTATTACTTTGTTGATTCATCGTAAAATAATTTTTTTTAAATATCTGAATGGTGAAATGTAATATAATTTTTGAGTATTCAAACTTAAAAATATTCAATGGAAATAGGATGTGGTATATGGTGTTAAAACAAATTGTCTCTTTCTGTAATGAGGCTTTAAAATATAATTTGTATTTTCTTACTGAGAAAGAAAACTTTCAATAATATTATAGTTTTAAAAAATTAAAGAACACGCTTTTATAGAAATGGAAACTAAAAAGCATAAAATATCTATCTTAGTATTAAAATGCAGGGTAAGAGAAAATCGTGTGAGTGACACACCATAATATTTACATACATTTAAATCTTTAATTAAAATAATTTAGAATTAAACAAAAACCATTTTTAAAAAATCTCCCCTGACTGGGCTCGAACGATAGGCCTTTTAGGTTCGTAGCGCGGAGCTTTACCTCACAGCCACAGCGCTCACGTAGGAAAAGTCTTTTTTTACAATATAGATTTTTTGTTTGCTCCCAGAGTGGTTACAAACATACAATCCTACATACAGGTGAAGCTAATAAAAAGCGTGTTAAAAAGTAGTATGTTGTAGCTATCACAATACTTTCTTCTATATTTTTCTATTACAAATTCACTCAGTGCAAATAATTTGTTAAAATTTATTAAATATATTTTCCACAATAAATGTAGTTTTTTTTTTTTTTTTTTTGGTAGAAGTATAATACTAAAAGCCCAAATAAAGTTGATGTTATGTTCTACAATGATATCTTAAAAATTGAGCTTAATAATAATTAAATTTTGGTTTAAATTATCATAAGTCAAGGGTTCAAATATACAGTTTAAATTTATTGATGAAAGATATCAGTATTAAAAATTTGCATTGCCCCTACATGCCCATTATTATTATTATTTTTTTTTTTTTCTAGTTCCCTATTTGTATTATGAATAATATTTTTAACTTCATAAGGATTCAATTAAAACAATTCTAATTCTGTAGATTTATAAGAAATTTTGTCCTATACCGCTAAGTTAAAAGTTCAGAGAAAACGGAAGGACAACAATACCTGCTGCATGATTTTCACCAAAAGTTGATAGACCCTAATTTATGTTAAGGTGCAACTACATATCAATTTGTATGAAACTCTCTTAAGTAGCTCTTGAGATACAGTTGGAATAAAATTTTTGTTATACAGACATATTCTAAAAAAGATTAAATCCTGTTCTGGACTCTAAAAACATGTAAATCTATCGAAAACTGGAAATCGAAAATTTTTACGAATTTAATACTTTCTTCTATTGGATATAGAATAAAATAAAGAATATCTTTATGGCTTTAATTTCAAACAAAAACTAAAATACAGATTGTTTTTCTGTACTCCTTTATATTTTCAAAAAACAAGGCTGCAAAAATATACTTTGTTTTTAGCAATAGAGGAAAAAATCTCACAAAAGCTTCTTTACAGCTTTATGTCTAAAGAAAAAATTGAGGAAAATATTGCATTTGTATAACCTATATATAGTCTAAAACTTATTTAGCCATTCTGTACAGTATTATTGTACCATTTTCAGTAGAGAACTTGGCACTTAAATAACATATATTAATTTTAAGGTATTTTATAAATACCACCAGAAATTAAAGAACAGACACACCAATTAAAGTCATAATCACGCATTAACAATGTTTTGAATTATTAAAAACGCTTAACACAATTAAAAATGCAGTTCTAGCAATTTTCAACTACAGCCCATAATGCATCTGAATATTTTTGTGTATCCCTTAACAGTAAATCTTTGGTACTCATACCCTGTTCCACAGAAAACATTTTTAACCATAATAATAATAAGGTCAATTTCCTTATGTGTTGTTTAGTACAAAGGTATTAAAACATTTTTTTTTAATATTATCTCTTATTGAACGAAATACATTGAAATTATTTTGAATATCTTTGTATATAAATTAGTTGCGCTCTGTAACTGGAAAAATTTTAGATAAATTTATTATGAAAGCGGGTGGTAAATTTTATAAAACGTTTTATAAATTACTATTTTATAATTATGAAAATGCACATACATATGCATTAAATTATGAGATTATTAAGTATATTAATTTTTCCCAGAAATTATTTAAAAGTAAATAATTTAGAATTTCAGATTTTTTTGAAAATATTTAAAATGATTACTGCTCACTAATTTCTAATTTTTCACCTTGATTCTACCTTATTAGAGTATATTCAAGTATTACTTTATATATCCATATCTATCTATCTATCTATATTAAATCTATATTAAGGCCAGTTGTCTGCTCTAGAAACTTGTGCCAGGGTGGATTGCCTCCTTGGGTCTTTCTAAGGGATCCTAGCCCATATTTATGCAAGTTTTGTAGAAGATAAGAAACGTCTAGGCAGACAAATGACATGGACTTGAACCATGCTCCATGCAACTTTCCTCTATTGGCTTAAAGTTATTGGGGACTTAGTACTAGGGACTTGAGCCTAAAGACGATGCCCTCTCTCTGTAGGGGTCTTTCTAAGTGATCCTAAGCTGTATTCACGTGAGTTTCGGAGAAAACCACGTAACACTCTAAACGGCTAGTTCGACAAGTGCTTACTGGGATCTAATCCTGCACTTCTCGGCTACTACCATTGAATGCAGAACCTCTCGGCTACTGGTGGGACCTATTAACTTAACCAAACCTCTAAAATGTTGGTATTCGATTTAAGGTGAATTGTCTACACTAGGGACATGGACCTAAGAGGTACTAGCCCATATCAATCGCGAGTTTCGGAGAAAAACACGGAAAACTCCGAATGGCTAGGTCGACAAGCGTGACCTGAGACCGAACCCAGCACTTCCCATCGTCCAACTTTAAGGGCAGAACCTCTCAATCACTAGTGGAGCTGTAGGAAAGAAAATTATAGTAATAATTAGTTAGCAGGGAGTATTTATTTAATAATTTTCAAGAAATATAAATATAATAATTATTATAATATTTCATTGCACATGTGTGGAATATATATATGTGTGTGTGTGTGTATATTGAAAGAAAGTTTTAATTTTTATAAATGAAAAATGTTTAGTGCGAGTTCAAAATGTAGATATTTAAAAACAAATTATTTCAAATGCTAAATATTAAATAGTGAAAATGATTTCAAGAACAATTGATAAATATTCCTTATATATAATTCCTTGGTGGGTTTTTTTCTTTTCATTTTTTCCCACTTATTATTATTATTATTATTTGGAACATTTCAAATTGATTGTTCCATTCTATTATTATTATTTATTTATTTATTTAAACGAAATACAAGACTAATTTATTATTATTATTATTATTTATTTTAGATTTCTCAAAAAAGTTTTTGCAGAATGATTTTAAAATTATCGAACTTTCGGAATCTACAACATTATTCGTTGATGCGGATTTAATAAAAGTTCATTAACTTTTTCCAAATGAAAATCCGCGATTTTTTGCGCAATCCTTCTTTATCTTTTCTTTTACCTTTCAATAATCCGAAAGATGGAATTTCTGATACCGCCGCGTGATGGCGCTGCAAAGACCCGAGATGTCTGCGGAGAATAGAAGGGAGAAAATTGGGGTTATTCTTGAAACATCGCGATCGCCGTCCTTCTCTTTATAGGTTCATGATCGAAACATAAACTATTGCCAAGGAGCATAAACTTCTTGAAGGTGATTCGTTCAAAGAATACATACTAACTTTCAAGGGCCTTTTTCACGATGGACGAACATTTAATCCGTGATTCTGCCGTATTTGAAACGAGGGGAAGGTGCCGCAGACGCAACTACAGAAAGAATGTTCAGAGTTGCGAACAGTTGATCACTAGTATTAAATATTAAATAACAAGACACATTAGCTCCTTGGTAAAATATTATTTATTTCTCGAGAATTTATTTGCAGGCGGTAACAATTTCACATCAAAAATTCACATTTTAATAAAAGAAAATCTGGAGTGACTCCACTTGACTTTCCGAACATTGAGTAATTAACAGTTTTGTAGATAAAGTAAAGAAAGAGGAGTTGTTAAACAAACAAAAGAGAGAAAACCATAATAGAGTGTTTGAGTATTTTTCTCCACGTATTACATGATGTTTTATTTAACGCTACTGAACTTTGAGCCCATAGATAATAATGATAAACAATTTTTCGTTGTGCCCTGTAAAATCCTATAAATGCTAGATTCACCAAAATACTTACAGTTAGTGCAACAGTGATTTATATAATCTATATATATAAAAGAACACTTCCTGAGTGAGTGAGTGAGGGGGTGATCTATCAACACCCAGACCAAACCCCTGGACCTAGAAGCATGAAATTTCGTGACAATGTTCTTTCTATGACGTAGGCATCCACTAAGAAGCGATTTTACAAAATTCGCCCCCCAAGGGGGGGAGGGGGGGCAAAACGTGATTTCTCAAAATCCTTCATATCTCAAACAAAAAAACAGATATCCGTAAAATTTTTGCTTTAAAATATAGCTAATACGAATGTCAAAAAACCAATTTCTGGAATTTTCAAAATTCGGTCCCCAAGGGGGGCGGGGGGGCAAAACGTGATTTCACATGCGTAAAACGTGATTTCGCATAATCCTATATATCTCAAACAAAAAAATAGATATGCGTGAAATTTTTGCTCTAAAATATAGCTAATGCAAATGTCTAAAAACCAATTTCTGGAATTTTAGAAATTCAGCCCCCAGGTGGGGCAGCCGGGGGGGGGGGAGGGGCTAAGGGGCAAAAACAAATAGAAATACAGTTAGGGCGTTCAAAATTGATACAGATAGGTTTTAAGGGCCTGCAAGTCAAATGAGAATATTTTCGATTGTGTAAAGTTATTAGGAGGGACAGGAAGGGGGAAAGGGGAGGGGGGGGGGGGCAAAAAATAAAAATAGAGTTAGATCGTTCAAAATTGGTATATAGAGGTTTTCGATACCTACAAATCGATTTCGGATATTTTCGAATTTGTAAAATTATTAGGAGGGGCGGGAAGGGGGGGGTATGGGGCAAAAACAAATAGAAATACAGTTAGGCCGTTCAAAATTGGTACAGATAGGTTTTAGATGCCTGCAAGTCGAATGGGGATATTTTCGAAAGTGTAAAGTTATTAGGAGGGCCAGAAAAGGGGGAGGGGAGAGGGGGGCAAAAAAAAAATACAGTTAGATCGTTCAAAATTGGTATATAGATGTTTTCGATACTTACAAATCGATTGCGGATATTTTCGAATTTTTAAAATTATTAGGTGGGGCGGGAAGGGGGGTGGTAAGGGGGGGGGCTATGGTCAAAAACAAATAGAAATACAGTTAGGCAGTTCAAAATTGGTACAGATAGGTTTTAGTGGCCTGCAAGTCGAATGGGGATGTTTCCGAAAGTGTAAATTTATTAAGAGGGTCGGGAAGGGGGGGCAGAGGGGCAAAAGAAAATAGAGTTAGATCATTCAAAATTGGTACATAGAGTTTTCCAATACCTACAAATCGATTACGGATATTTTCGAATTTTTAAAATTATTGGGAGGGCGGGAAGGGGGGGGGGAGTAGAGCGGCAAAAAAATAAAAATAGAGATATATCGTTCAAAACTGGTGCATAGAGGTTTTTGATACTTACAAATCGATTGCGGATATTTTCAAATTTATAAAATTATTAGGATAGACAGGAAGGGGGGGGGGGCGAAGTGGGAAAAAATTAGAAATAAGGGTTAGAGCATTTCGGGAATTTTTTCCGAACGCAGTGAGAACCCGGTGCGACATTTTTCCTACTCAGATTTTGTTTCTCTTTTTTTTCACGTAATAAAAATTAATGCAATTTTGAGAATTCATTATAGTGATTCATTTAAAAATAGGGACCAGCGAAGCGGGCGTTGCCTGCTAGTCTATACATATAAAAGAGTACATCCACTCATTCACTGACTCATCAACGCACAGCAAAATCTACTGGAGCCACTGACTCGAAACTGGGTCAGATTATAGAATTAAATGGGTCAGATTATTTTTATACTGAGAATGTACACACACACACACACACACACACACACACACACACACATACATATATATATATATATATATATATATAATATAATTCAAATTTCAATTATTGTGAAACTATTACGAATGGGAATTGAACATATACATTTAAAAGATATTGTAATGATTTGGTAAGCAGATACAAAAATAAAAATGACAAGTAACTGACATTTAGGATGCACATAAGAGTTTTAAGTAAAAAATATTACTCTCTACGACCAAAAAAGGTGTATTCAATGGCAATTCTGAACTATTTAAAATGATTTTCATTTTTATTTAATACCTACATCTTAAGACAATTTTTCTTAAGCTTTATTTTTAGTAGAATTATGAATTTTGATATATTTGGTACAAATAAAACACAGATCACATATTAGCTGTGTTAAAATATGATTTTAAAATAATTAAAGCTTAAAATGGGAAGAATAGAGGATAAACTATACAGAGGTATACTAAAAAGCAATAGTATAAGTTATAAGAAACACAAAACATTAATTCACTTTTTATGCTTTTTTTTATTTTAATGATAAAGTTATGGTAGTAATATACCAGAAAATACATAGAAAACACTCTATACTTGTGTACTTTAAAATTCGTGTGCATATGTCTTTAAAAAATAACAAATGTCTATTTTTTCCTGTCTTGAAAGAAATATCGCAATATATCACTAATATCGATATTAACTTGATGATATATCGAGATATTTAATTTCTGATATCGTCCAGCAGTAGTAAGCACCTCTAAGAAGCGATTTTGCGAAATTCGCCCCCCAAGGGGGTGTAGGGGGCAAAGTGTGATTTCACAAAAACCTTCATATCTCAAAGAAAAAAACAGATAGCCGTAAAATTTTTGCTTTAAAATATAGCTAATTTAATTATCTAAAAACCAATTTCTGGAATTTTAGAAATTCGGTCCCCAAGGGGGGAAAGGGGGCAAAACGTGATTTCACATGCGCAAAACGTGGTTTCACATACTCCTATATATCTCAAACAGAAAAACAGATATATATGAAATTTTTGCTCTAATATATAGCTAATACCTAAAAACTAATTTCTGGAATTTTTGAAATTCAGCCCCCAAGAGGGAAGGAGAGGGGGCAAAACGTGATTTAAAATAATCCTTTATATTGCAAACAGAAAAAAATATATGTGTAAGATATTTTTGCTCTAAAATATAGTTCCCATAAATGCATAAAAACTAATTTCTTTAATTTTCGAAATTCGCCCCAGGTGGGGCGGGAAAGGGGGGCTATGGGGTAAAAAAATAGAAATATAGTTAGACCGTTCAAAAGAGTTAGACCGTTCAAAATTGGTACATAAAGGTTTTTGATACCTACAAATCGATTGCGGATATTTTCGAATTTGTAAAGTTATTAGGAGGGTCGGAGGGGCAAAAAATAAAAATAGAGTTAGGTCGTTCAAAATTGGTACATAGAGGTTTTTGATACCTACAAATCGATTGCGCATATTTTCGTATTTGTAAAATTATTAGGATAGACGTGAAGGGGAGGTGAAAGGGCAAAATATATAAATAAGAAGAGCGCTGAAAATTAGTGTTGTTAGGTTTTGAGGCCCGATAAATCGATTGCGGATATTTTCGAAAGTACAGAATTATTACGAAGGGCGGGAAGGGATCGGGCGCAGGGGAAAAATGAAGAAATTCAGATAAAATGTTGGAAATTAGTATTATTATGTTTAAAAGCCCGAGAGAACGACTGCGAGTATTTTTTAAAGTCTAAAATAGTTAGGAGGGGCGGGAACGGTAGGTGAAGGGGCGTGCGAGCCTTGCGCGCCTGCATGCGCTGCCGCAGGCAGTGGTGGCCCAAACTGATTATTCCACTGATGGGAGTTTTTTTTTTTTTTTTAATTTATGTCTTTCCCTTTCTATAATATAGTGATTCATTAAGAGTGTTAAACATAAATGCGCGCGCGTAGCGCACAATTGCCTGCGCTGCCAAGGGTAGTGCAGACCCGTTGCGACATTTTTTCCAATAACATTTTTTTTTCTCTCTTTTTTTTTCGCATGATAAAAATTGATGCAATTTTGAGAATTCATTAACTATAGTGATTCATTTAAAAATAGTGACCAGCGTAGCCTGCTAGTATTCATATAAATTTTAAGCTCAATTGAATGTGGTGTTTAGATGCTATCGCACTTTTAAAAATTTGGTCCCATAGGCCATAATGATAAAGAATTTTTCTTTGTGTCCCTGTAAAAAACCTGTAAGTGCTAAATTCACCAAAATCTATACAGTTGGTGCAAATGTGACCTATAACGTGTGTATAATTCTTTTGCTCAATTGAATAAGGCGTTTAGATGCTATTGCACTTTTAAGATTTTGGTCCGGTAGGCCATAATGATAAAGAATTTTTCTTTGTGTCCATGTAAAAAAACTATAAGTGCTAGATTCATCAAAATGAATAGGGTTCGTGCTACGGTGACTTGCAACATGCGTACTAACTTACAGCTCATTCGAGCAAAGCGTGTAGACGCTAGCGTAGCGTGTTCACTCACACACATACACGCACACATACATACACACATACATACATACACACATACATACATCATCGAAAAAATAGTGAAAACGGACTCAGGTGACCTCGAAACATATAGAACATCAAAATCTCAAATTCGGATTTTTGACATGATTACAATACTTTCTTCACTATAGTGTTCGGAAAGTAAAAATATATATAACTAGTATATAACCCCGTCAAAAATGACGGAATGTGAAATCAATTAAGGTAGTGAATCAAAGAATGCTTTGCCTACTTCGCTGGACACTATATTTAAAGGGGACTAATGTGCAAGTTGCACCTACCTGACGGGACTAATATGCAAGTTGTACCTGACGGGACAAATGTGCAAGTTGCACCGAACGAACAAACTATTTCTTTTAACGAAAATACCTACTAACCCAGGACGATAGATCTAATATAACGTATCATATTATATATCATATTTGTCGTAATATAACTCAGTCAGTACTTATTTCGCTTCTTTCTTCCACTCGTTTTAATAAGCATTTTTTATATGCATATAGGCAAATTTAATATTTTTTAATTTTTCGCGTGAAATAATTTTTTCATCTTACGCCCCCCCCCCCCCTAAAATATATATATATATATATATATAACAATAACTGGTAAATTTTTTGGCAACAATCATAAATTTAAATATCCAATTTTTAAATTATTTTCATATTTTAATCAATTCTAAAATATCTAATCAAAACATCGTTACAAATAAGGTACCAAATGAAAGGTACCATATTTGTAACGAAGTAATCTTAGGTACCTTATTTGTAAACTTATTTATTTTAACTAATTTGATGAGTATGACGTCACAATCAACTGTTTGTTTATATCATGTAAGTACATTATCATGATTGCAAGAAAATGATGTAATAACTATTAGCCCATAATTTTTATGATTGAATTTTATATTACATTTTAGTTTTATCCTCCATGGGTATTTTAGAATTGCAATGGTAGTTATAAACTTTCGTTGAAATCTTTTTACATATTGAGATTAAGGAAAAAGTGCAAGCACAAAAATGTTCAGTTTTGAAAGATCTTTCTAATGATGTAACATTTATGCATATTAATAAAAAAATAAAAATAAAAATACATACCATTTCTAAGGGGGGGGGGGGGAATGGCTACAAAAAGTCTGTTTTGAAGCGGTCTAAACCGGAATCGTTCCTGACAGAAGATGGTCATTATTATTATTAACTACACTCATGTCCATAAATTAAAGTAAATTCAGATTCACACTGAAATCGAACTTTAATGCAAAAATTTCACCTGTAGAAATACCACACACATCTTTAAGAATAATATGCAAATTACAGGAAGCTATCAGATGACGCCGATATGATGTTAATATGACGAAAGTGTAAGAAGGGGGTATATAAGGAATGGGAGCAAAGAAGGAAAATTGTTCACAAGCGTTCTGTGTGCAGCTCAGTGCCACATCCGAATAGTTATGGCACAGAGGACGCATGCAGATCATTTTTTACGTGGTAGAATTATCGGCCGACTAGAATGTGGACGTACTCAGATAGAAGTATCGGGGGAACTTAGAATCGCCCAAAGTATCATCTCTAGGCTTTGGCACGATTCCAAAATGATGAAAATGCTAGTCGACGTTACAGTACTGGTCGACCACGAGTTACAATTCCGAATGACCACCGGTGTTTGGTAGTAACTGCCAAAATAAGCAGATAAAGCGCAGCATCAGACTTGTCTCGTCAGCTGTCTGCGGCCACGAGTACCACAGTTTCAAGATAAACCGTGGATAGACGTTTGGGAGATATTGGTCTATATGCTCGCAGGCCTGTTAGATGTGTTCTATTCACGGCAATGCACTGTACTAGCGGTTAACTTAGAGTAGAGAACATGCAATGTGGACAGCGGCACAGTGAGCTTGTGTGATGTTTTCCGACAAGTCCAGGTTTAGCTTGCAGTGTGATTCACGCCAGGCTTTCATATGTAGAACGTCAGGTACCCGTTACCACCAAAACAAAGTCATTGAACGACACCGTGTGGGGCAAGAGTGCTCGTTTGGGAGGGGGGGGGGATCATATTGGGCACCAGAACAGATCTGCATGTTCAAATCGGAAGAATGATAGGCCAAATTTATCAGGACATCATTCGGGAACAACATGTACGTTTGTTTAGGGGTGCCATGAGCTCAGAATTTGTGTTTATGGATGACAATGCACGTCCTCACCGTGCAAACGTTGTACACGAATGCCTACAATCTGAAGCTATCACTCGCGTGGAATGGCCAGCATTCTCACCTGACTAGAATCCGATAGAGCATGTGTAGGACATGCTTTTCCGACAAGTTGTAGTCCGTCAACCACCTCTTACATGTGTACCGGAACTTCGGAGAGCATTGCTTACTGAGTAGAGTAACCTTTCCCAAGATCAGATCAATAATTTAATACTCAGCATTCCTAGGTGTTGTAAGGACTGTATTTCATCATCTGAGAGACATACAACGTCGTAACCATCATACCAACCATGTAATGTTAAGTTTTTGTAAGGGAGATATTTTTTGTAATTGCTTCCGGGAGCAAAATTCGTAGTTTTTATAAATGGTATACTACATAAACCACCTTTTTTTGTTCTTGATCTTTTGTTTAATAAATAGACTTTATGAATAAGTCATGTTTGTTTTGCTTCTGAACCTTTATTTGCCTCAGCTAGCATTATCCTTAATTTATGGACATGAGTGTAGTATATAACCCCGTCAAAAATAACGGAATGTGAAATCAGTTAAGGTAGTGAATCAAGGAATGCTTTGCCAGCTTCTCTGGACACTATATTTAAAGGGGACTAATGTGCAAGTTGCACCTGACGGAACTAATATGCAAGTTGTACCTGATGGGACTAATGTGCAAGTTGCACCGAACGAACAAACTATTTCTTTTAAACCCTTAACGCGCGGCGTCCTCGCTGCGAGGACGCAAATTTTAAGATCCAGCTGCAAAAATTCATCCCGGAAAGTTTTTAGCAAAAATTTATGTTTATAACATATCAGAAAAGGCCGGTTTTTTTAACCTTAAAATTTAAAATTTCTTTTAGTTTAATTTAGTTCATGAATTCCGGTGGCAGTATAATTTAAATGATCCGAATTGTCTTGCGCCGCAAAGGGTTAACGAAAATACCCACTAACCCTGGACGATAGGTGTAATATAACGTATCATATTATATATCGTATTTATCGTAATATAACTCAGTACCATAGAATAATAATAAAGGAAGAAGGAGCATAAGTGTTTCTAATAAGCTGTTGTGTTGCCACATCAAACAGCGATATTCTTCTTCTTCTATGGCCCTTCTTTAAGGTTTTGAGTAGCAAAAGTAGCTTTCGCTGGCATTTCACTAGAAGGGGTTTGTAAGCATTAAGAGTATTGGCATGCTCCTTCTTCCTAATTATTATTCTATGCTCAGTACTTATTTCGCTTCCTTCTTCGACTCGTTTTAATAAGTATTTTTTATATACATGGGTAAATTTCATATTTTTTAACTTTTCACGTGAAAACATTATTTCATCTTCATCTTATGCCCCTCTCCCCTCAAATAATAATAATAATAATAATAATAATAATAATGATGATATATATATATTATATATACATATAACAATAACTGGTAAATTTTTTTGGCAACAATCATAAATTTAAATGTCCAATTTTGAAATTATTTTCATATTTTAATTAATTTTAAAATATCTAATCAGAACTTTGTTACAAATAAGGTACCAAATGAAAAGTACCATATTTGTAACAAAGTAATCTTAGGTACCTTATTTGTAACCTTATTTATTTTAACTAATTTGATGAGTATGACGTCACAATCAACTGTTTGTTTATATCAGATATGTACATTATCATGACTGCAAGAAAATGATGTAATAACTATTAGCCCATAATTTTTATGATTAAATTTTATATTACATTTTAATTTTATCCTCCATTGGTATTTTAGAATTGCAATGGTAGTTATAAACTTTCGTTGAAATCTTTTTACATATTGAGATTAAGGAAAAAGTGCAAGCACAAAAATGTTCAGTTTTGAAAGATCTTTCTAATGATGTAACATTTATCCATATTAATAAAAAAATAAAAGTAAAAATACATAGCATTTCTAAGGGGGGGGGGGGGAAATGGCTACAAAAAGTCTGTTTTGAAGCGGTCTAAACCGGAATCGTTCCTGACAGAAGATGGTCATTATTATCTATATCACGGAGTAATTTATTTTACCCTTTTTCCGTTTTCAACCTAGATTCGGTAGAAGGTTTTATATTTATATATACGCATTTAATATATATTTTTATTTTCCAGAAATAAATGAAATATTTTTAATTTCACGTGAATAATAATAAAAATTAGAGAGAAAAATACCTACAAAAGTTGGTGATTTTTTTTTTTTTTTAATCAGGAATTTGTATGTGGATAAATATTTTCATAGAGATATTTGGCATTAATTTAATATTTTTATTTAATTAAGCTGTACTTTTCTTTCCTGCAGTAAAAACAAAATTTTTTGTTGTTATTATGTACCTTTGTGATTCTTTTATGTTCTCCCCTTAATTGTAAATGATTATAATTTGGATTTTATTAAGATTTTTTATTTTTATTTTGTAAATATCAGAAAAGAGTTTTTATTTTATTTTATTTATTTATTTATTTTGTGTATGGAACAGCTTTAGTATCGGATCCCTTTGGCAAAATTTGAAATTCGGCACGGAAGTAGCTCGGACGTTTCTCGCCAAGATCTTTAATTGCACAATTGAGATAGCCAATTCAGTTCATCTCAAAAATGCCTTAAAATATTTAAAGTCACCAAAGGGATCCCATACTAAAGCTGTGCTTTTTATATTTATTTATTTATAATATTTTCTATTAAAGACTTCTGTGGTCACGAAATTTGGTGTGTAAATTGTTTGTATGTATCCGGCACTTATTGTAACTGGATTTCACGAAATTCGAAATCCCCCCGCCCTTCTCGGTGTTGGAGGGCAATAAACATGTGTAAAAACATGTTTTTCCGTTTGAATTCGCTTTGAATTATCTTGGAATGGCGAATTTTGGTGCGTGGATATTGATTAAGTGTACGCATTATGTACATTAGTGGGATTTTGTAAAATTTTGATCTCACCCGCTGAGGAAGGGGAAATAAGAAGTGGGTAAGTTGCTGCCGAAGACAGTGGGGACCCAGACTTCTCACGTTGCGAGCGAGAAAACTTCTACCAATTACAGCGAGAATTTAGGCTATTAATAAAGGTATGGAATTTTGACAACTCATTTAAGTTTAATGACCAGCGAAGCGGGCAAAGCCTGCTAGTTATTAATAATAACGGTTGCACCTCGTAGCAAAAAGTATCATCAGCTTGAGAAAAATTTTCTCCATCGGATTGTACCAAAATTGAAATAATTGGACTGATAAAAGTTAATTTTTAAAGAACAATAAATAAATCTAAGAAATTGTTAATTTTAAAAGATTTTTTTTCCTTTTTAAGGAATGGAAAACAAAAATTTTAGGAATATATACATTCTATATGGTACCAGATGGCGCCACAGTAAAAAAAATCCCGAAATCCTAACCTGCGTAAAGAAATTTTCGACGATAATGTACATGACATTAACCGATAAGAATTCGCAAATTCCTTTGTTTTATTATACTGCCTTGGAAAGTATGAATCAACAAATTAATCGTGTGAATTATTTTTATGATTGAGCTTTAAATAGGCGTCTGCCATCAGAGCCGTAGCGAACAATAAATATAGGGGGGGGGGGGGCAAAACATAAAATTAGCCGACTCAAATCTGGCTTAAGTCCGACTAAACATGAATGAAAAATGATGCAGTTTGCATTGATTAGAAAAACCTTCAACTGTATTTACCCACTATATTGTTCAATTTTCAATATACATACATATACATACATATATATATATATATATATATATATATATCGCCTCAATGAGGACACACTAAAAAATATTTTGTTTTTCGGTAAGGAGAAAAAAATATACACAAAAAATAGTTTTATACCCTTTTCTTAAAAAAAAAAAAAAAAAAAAAACCATATTAACAGATTACAGATTTTTTTTGTGTAGCTCTCACCTCGAACAATTATTGACTTTGTTGTACATTGTCGCAAAGCAACAAACCTACGAAAGTACACTTTCTTTTAGCTCTGTGGAAAAGAATTTCACAAAAGATTTTTTGAAAGCTTTATTTCTAAAGAGAAAGATTCCTAAAGATTCTTTTTATGTAGCTCTGTATATTATCTAAATTGTGCATTCGCACCGTGTGAACAGTGCCTGAATTAAGGCAGGGCATTCGGGGCATGTGCCCTGGGCCCTCACACTGAGGGAGCCTCCAAGAAATTCTATCATACATTTAAAAAATCGTTAAAAGGAAAAATTTCCAAATTTGTTATAAGGATCGTTGTTTTTTGTTTTTTCCTCAATACAATGGGTGAAGGTTTGCGCGTTTTATAAATCGGCGGTACGATTTTTCAAGAAAACTATCAGCTCATCGAAAAAATTGCAATATTTTCGTTAAACGCAAATACAACTGCATACTATCGATACTGCATTCCAAACTCTTACTAAGGCTAACTAAATCCGAGGCACGCAGCGCAGAGCAGATACACAGCCGCGATGTACATTGATCCAATAGACAAGCAACCGATCTAGTTAAGCCTTACTCTTACCAATAAAATGAAAACTGAAGGGAGTGAATTTTTAGACGCGTGAATCAAAAATATGCGGTTTGTTTTGTTTGTTATAATATTAAAGTACGAAGAAAAGGAGCCCATTGAACATGGGTGCCCAGGGCCTCCAAATCGGTCCCTGCGTGTAAAATGATGTGTGCATATCACGGAGTAATATTAATAGGAGTTGAAGGTCCAATGGGAGAAAGCTACGAAACTGTGATCTAAATTTTTGGTAAATATTGAGGGCGCCACTTGTCATTCCTCCCTACCTCGGCGCGGATATACTGTTGTTTTCAATCGAATTTTGCTGGAGTACATTTAAAATTTTTTATTTTAAGCAATTTAATTTCTTTGTAAGTTCTTAAAACTGCATAATTCAGATGTTTCAAATAAATGCTTCGTTCCTAGTTGTAAAACAGGCTATGATAGTGATAAGAAGGGGAAAAAAAAAGGCCTAGGAGAAAAATAAAGTCCGAGTTCGTGTTTTCTGCACCTAAAGTAAGTTTATTTTTTTTCTTTACAAAATTTCATACATTTTCCTTCCTTCCAATTGTCTGTTTTAGCTAGCTTCGGTTCATAAGAATCGTCATTTTTTAAAAGCCTTCTTTCAAAGTAAAATTAGCATAAAATGGCTCTTAAAAAAAACATGTTGGTTAGAATACTCCATTTAATGAAATTTGCTTTCAATCGAAATTTTTTCAGCTTGATATTATTTTTAAAAAAATAATTAAAACGAGACATTTCCCCATTGAATAACATTGCGGAAGCTGGAGAGAAGGAAGGATTGCACGCTGGCGCCATCTGTAAACATTAGAAAACAACATCACAAAATTTCAGCGTTACCTTCTTCTCCTGTCTTATTATTCCGTGGTGCATATGCACTTAAAAGGATTAAAAAAAAAAAGAAAGAAAAAGAAAATCATCACGAAATTTAATATTTACTTAAAACAATTTCCCTAATATCTCATGAATTGAAAGAACAATGATTCAAAACAACTTTTTGGTATTCTGTAAACAAAGCAGTTACGGTAATCAAAATCATGCCTTATTTTAAAGAAAAAATGATTTTGTATATTAAAAAAAATTAAAAAAGAAGCTTCTTAATACTTTTGTTTTGCTGTATCTAATGTAAAGATATTAAATTGTGGCTTAAAAATATACTTCTCACAGACCGTAACGCATTACAAATTTTTTGTGAATCTCTGCAAAACCAGTTGTGCTTGATTTAATAGAAAACATGTCATACTGAAGATGTATAACATAAATTAATCTCAAGACATTCTTTACATACTAATGGAAATTAGTATGCGGATGGAGAGACTAACACCAAGACAGACAGATAATTTTGATGCATTAATAATCACGCTTAAACATTTGTGGAAAATGTTAATACAGCCTGGTATAAATGCAATTACAGAAATTTCAAATCCCAATTCTTAATGTATCTGAATAGTTTTGTGTGGCCTTGTAAATCGTATTGCCCATAGAAGATTTATTTATTTATTTTGTGCGTGTGTGCATAAGCATATGTCAATTTCATTTTGATTTGTGTAGTATAAAGGTATTTGAATATGATTTATAAAAATGTATCTCTTTTAGAAAGCAATACATTGATATCTTTTTGTGTATTCCTGTGTACAATACATAGTCATGCATCAGTATACATCCATTGTCATGCTACGGATACCATTTTCAAATGTATTCACACAAAAGTGAAATTAAATAAATATATCAATAAGAAGAAAATCAAAGCATTTACGGACGTTAGAGTGTGGACAGATGGGCAGATAGACAAACAAATAGATAGACTGACAAATCGAAATCATAAAGAATTTTAAACTTTATTAAAAGGAGACTTGGAGCTGTATTGATAAAATAAGTAAAAACTACAACCTCAGGAACGCCGACCGCTGTTTCGGTAGCCTTTAACTTACCGTCTTCACTGAAGACGGTACGCTAAAGGCTCCCGAAACATCTGTCTACTTCCCAATTTTTTTCTCTTTCACCTTCCTGATGTTGTAGTTTTTATTTGTTTTAATTTAAAACTTTATTGGAAAGTGTTAAAAAACGTGATTTTATGAGATTTATTTTCTTTTTAGTATTTTGTATCATTAATTTAATTTCCCTGTATTTATTTAATTTTACTTACTTATTTATTTATTTTATGATCACTTAAATAGATTATATACTTTTAAAGTAAAAAGTAGCTCAACAATTGTCCGGAAATTCTCTTTTTGATTTAGTTAAAAATCAAAATCTGATTATATAAAAAGTATTTTAACAAGGGGAATTATGCAAGATACGTTAAAAAGCTTTTTCGGCCAAATAAATTTATGTAAACTAATATGTTTTGCCCATTACAAAACTACAAAAATGTGCACTGAGAAAAAATATATATATATATATGTACCGCCTTCCTCTAGAATGAATAAGTGGCCATTTTTTAAATCCCTTAACTAGAAATATAGATTTCCGAACTATGCGCATAAAGCACGCCAATAAACTGAATAGACGAAATGGTCGAGAATTTTTGGTTTACACATTTCTAGATGGTGAAACAATATTCTGAATATTGCGAATATTCTGAATCTTTTGTACCTATTGCGAGAAATTCTCGCTTGATTTTCTAGAATTGGGTCATACACCAAAATTCTAGTTGCTAGAACCCGCCTCTTGTAGTCTCTTTTTTTTGAAGAGATTTTTAAATAACTTTGCCCTCGAGAATATAGGCAAACGCTCTGGAATACTAATAGGGGATTCTAGAACTCGCTTTTCAAGGGGACTAGAATTTATAAGGATGACATGGAACTATTTTTTCTAGAGCCACAATTTAGATTCTAGATGTCAGTTACAGAATTTTTTCTCACTGTGACATACCTACAAAAATGAGGTATGTTTGATAGTAAGTCAGATTGACTGTACGAAGGACCTAGAACTAGGATGATCTATCTTTCGTCGGGGTCTTTTTAATGAATCTCAGTTTATATGTACGCGAATTTTAAGAGAAAACCACAGAAAACTGCGAACGGTTAGGCCGACGAGTGCGACCAAGGATGGATATTTACACCTCTCGTCCGAGAGCAAAAGACTCGGACACTGGCGAGGCCTTACAAAAAAGAATATGTACGCTGTAATATGTCATTTAAAATATAACTTTCGTCTTCTTCTTTTTTTTTTTTTTTCAGCATAGTAATAAAAACAACCAGGAAAATATTTTCCGATGATGTTAAAGAACATCCAATGAATAATACCTGCAACAAATATGATTTATATGTCCATAAAATGTATTTTAACGTGTCAGCAATTAATAATTTTTTTCTAACTGTAGATAGGGGAGGGGTTCTGTTCTCTATTTTGGATTTAAGTTGGACCCAGTTGGTCGTTATTGAAAAGATCTGTGATTAAGTGAAAAAAGAGATTTGTTCGACGACCGAATACGTTTTCAACGTATCTTTTTCTGGTTTCAAATTTTTTATTTGAAATAAAAAGTAAAGACTAACAAATCAATCGGGTTATCAGTAATTTAGTCGATGGGTCTGTTTTAAATAAAATTTAGACCTGAAATAAGAGATTTATCCGACTTCAAAATAAAGGCTATGTGAAAAATATCAATCAAATTATTTATTAATAGAACGACTAGAGTGACTTTTACTGAGCTTTGGAGCTTGGAGCTATAGTACATACGAGATTTATCAGAAGACAAAATACTTTTTCAGTATACGTTTTTTTGTTTGAAAACTCTTGTGATAAATAACGATCATCTGTAATATATATATATATAATAATAATAATAATCGGTTATTTGTCAATAGGCCGATGTGCTTCTACTGAACTTTAGTGCCAAAGTCTTAAAGAGGGTTCTTTCCGACGACCACATACTGACTAAGTCGGCTTTTTTATTTGAAAGTTTCTTGATAAACAAGGGCCGTCTTGGAAGAAAATTTTCTCTGAGCATAAAAGCAATCTGATTACAATTTAATCGGGCTATCTATCGATATACCGACTGGAATACTTTAATTGAACTTTTGAGCCGAAAACAAAACAAATTAATCAGGTTATCTGTCAATAGGCCGACTGGATGGTTGGTTGGTTGGGTTTTACGTCGCACTGATGCTGCGCAGATGGGCAATTGGCGACGGTCTGGGACACACCCCTAGAGGTGGTCCGGAGACATGCCATCACAATTTTGATCCTCCACGGAAGGGATGGCTCTCCCGCTTCGGTGACCCCCAGAGGTATAATTTTTTATGGGAACATGGAGCACATTGCGGCCACGACAGATTTTACGAGCACCAGCCACCATTAGTGTACACGACGGTCTTTGGCCGGCATAGGCCGACTGGAATATTTTTATTAAACTTTGGAGCTGAAAGAAAAACAATTTAATCAGGTTACTGTCAATAGGCCGACTGGAATACTTTTTTTGAACTTTGAAGTCGAAAGCAAACCAGTTTAATCAGGTTATCTAACAATAGGCCGACTAGAATACTTTAATTGAACTTTGCTGTCAAAAGCAATAGAATTCAATCGGGTTATTGTCAATAGGCCGACTGGAATACTTTTATTGAACTTTAGAACCGAAAGGAAAACAATTTTTATCTGGAATAGACTAGAAAATGCGGTTTGTACGAAGTCTAAAAAATTTAACTTGAAATAAAAGCTAATTAGAGGTGGATTAATCGGATTATCTGTTGAAAAGTTGGCTGGAAGGTTTGTATTGAGTATTAGAGTTATAGTGTAAAAGCGATTAATCTGACGGTGAAATACATTTTTATCGATATATTTCTCGTTCGAAAAATTTCCTTTAAAATAAAAGCCGACTGGAAATAAAAAAAAACAACCTTCATTTGGTACATCTGCTTCTAGGCCGACTGGATTATCTATCTTCAACACTGGGGGGGGGGGGCTCCCCTGCCCCCCGCTCGCTACCCCCCTGAAGACATATGAAATATTGTCGTCTACTCGACCTCTATTATCGGTATTCGTATTGCACTGAATAAAGGGAAAGGTTATTCCCGTTCCGAATTGGTTCAAAATTTTCTGGCGCATGCCCAGATCGTACGATTTTGGTCTTACAGAAAGAGCCTTTTGTTTTAATATTATAGATAGTAGGCACATAAATTTTTCAGGAATAATTTAGAGTGACGCTATAAACTGTCACAAAAAAGCAGAAATCATTCCAAGAAAGCACAAAAAATATACGTGCCATTTTATTAACTGTCCTCAAATGAGGATACTGGGCGCTAACGGGTTAATAAATATTGAAAATGATTTGCCTAGTCCATATTTAGGCAAATTTTGGAGAAGATCACGAAGAAATCAGAACGACTAGACAAACGAAAGCGACCTGTATTTGAACCCGGCACTTTCTCTCCACCAACCAGTGGCGTAACAAGGGTGGGGCGGAGGGGGCGGTCCGCCCCGGACGATATGATTTCGGGGGCGGCATTTTGGTAATTTCCATTAAAAGTATACCTGAAAATTCAACTTCAACGCTATCTCAAACATATAACTTGATTTTGAAAAATATTTTTCTATGAAATTATAAAGATTCTATAAAAAATTTTGATATCTTTTTATAGAAAATATTTTTATTATCTTATTATTTCACAAAACTTTGATTTGATTTTTTTTTCTCAAAGTGTATTGCAAAGTTTGCAAGAGAAAACTTATTGAAAGAGGTCCAGTAAAATAAATCCCACACAACTGAAACTTCACGGAGCTGACTTTTAGGAGGGAGGGGAGTAATTCAGACGTTTTCCTGCTCCTTCATTTGTTATTTATTAGCTAAAAAAGGATAAACCTACCAGAAAACAAGACAAAAATTTTTTTTAAACTTTATAATCACAAATATAAGGTCTGTAAGTGATAATAAATATTCTTCTCTCACGTAGCCTTATAAAAATAAACTTTTTGATTGGAATAACAAAGTGATCAGATATACGTATGCGATGCATATTCATTGAACGTTTGCTTCTGGTTTTGGCCGTTTTATGATTACACAGATCTGTATTTTAATAATACATGGAACATTTTTTATTAAAATTTAGTTTTCAAAGAGTTGGTAATTTTTGCTAACATATAATTTTACAATCTGGGTTTAATAGATGCCTTTTCTTAATTGAGAATATTAATTTTTCCTGTGAGTAATGCACAATATGCTGGTTAGTAGCAGGCCCGGCTCAACCATATAGGCGAACTAGGCGACCGCCTAGGGCGCTGGAAACTGTGGGGCGGCAATAAAACAGCTTTTTTTGTTTTCTGGTGTAAATAAGCCCGCTTACTTAAAAAAAAAAAAAAAAAGAAAAAGAAAAAAAAGAAAGAAAAGTTCTAAATATCCTTTATTTATTTTCATAATTCGTATAAACATAATGCAACTGACTCTTTCCGTTGATGTTTAAGTTCATCCCCTTGTGAATTCCGACTGTGTGGCTGCACCAAAAATATCCACAATCAGCCGCCTACTGTGGACTATCACGCATGCACAAACACGTGGCTTTCAATATTGCATATGCAATTAGCAGTGTGTGAAATTCGAACCTTGATATTTTTCTTTTTGGGAGAGGGGAAGGGAATGCTATACTTTTATACTACTAACTAGTTTATAATTTTAAAAACTATAAGAACAAAAAGCCACAAAGGTTTATTTTAGCTGATACAGCTAACAGCTAGCAAAGCAAAATAATAACTAACTGTACAAAACATATATTCTTAACATGTAGAAAGAAAGAACAAATAAAAAAGTTCTTCAGTCACATCCTTGATAGCTCACATTAATTTAGAAGTCTGGCTCCAGATAATGCAATCGCTTCTGTTCGATTATAATTGACTAGAGGTTTATCTCTCTTTGTGTGTATATATGTAAAGAAAGGCTTAGAAAGAGCTTTACTAATTAATTAAAGTTTAATTAAAAAATAAACATGTACAAATATTTACACTAAGGTATGACCACGTAGGTCTAAACAAAACATAAGTCCACTTAGGACCCATTTCAGATTAATAATAACAAAAAAGCCAAGCCACACAGGCATAAAATGTTATCGCTAAACAAGCGAAACCATAACTCATTCCACAAAGACTTTTTTTTTCCCGTAGAAAAACTAGTATTGTGACCACCACAAGACTTTCTTCTACATTTTCCTACACAAATTCCCTCAGTAACACCATAAAAAAAAAATACGATTTTTTTTTTTCAAAGTTTTTTTCGTTAAAAGTAAAAAAATTCGATAACTTTGTTTTAAATTATCACATATTTATAATTCAACCATTCGTTTTAAAGGTATTGACGAGACCTTTTGAAAGATACCCATCTTGAAAATTTACCCCCTCCCCAGGGAGTACTTCCCCCCAGGAGGGGGGGGAACGATGCCCACACATGCACAGTTTTTTTTCCTAATTAACTAATACTATTATCAATAATTCATATTAATTTTACAATCACAGGTTAAGAATAACTCTCATTATGTACATTTATACGAAATTTTGTCCTATACTACCATGTTAAAAATTTAGAAAAAATACGATCACAGCGCCACCTATTGAGCGATTGATCCCCAAATCTAATCAACACCAGTTTATGTCAGGGGTCAACTAAATACCAAGTTTAGTTAAATTTCGTTTAAAAAAAAAAAAAAAAAAAAAAAAAAAAAAAGATTTTTTTTTTCTAAGTTTTTTTTTTTTTTTTGTTAAAAGTAAAAAAAATCGATAATTTTGTTTTAAATTATCACAGATTTATAGTTCAACCATTCGTTTTAAAGATATTGACGAGACCTTTCGAAAGATACCCATCTTGAAAATTTACTCCCCTCGAGGGGGGACTTCCACCCCAAGGGGGGGGGGGGGGGCGAGGCTCCTACACATATAAAAAAAAATTCCCAGTTTACTATCTCTATTATAAATAATTCTTGTAAATTTCATAATGATTACTAAAAAATAATTCTCTTTATGCACATTTATGCAAAATTTTGTCTCATATCACCATGTTAAAAATTTAGAAAAAGCGGGATGGCAACGCAACCTGCAAGACAATTTTTACGAAAAGTTGATAGGCACTAATTTATGTCAAGAGATACAGTTGCCACAAAATTTTGTCACACACACACACAGACAGACAGACATTTTCTAAAAATGGTCAAATCGTGTTCTACAGCTCTCAAAACGTGTAAATCCATGAAAAACCCGAGGTCGAAAATTTTTACGAATCCAATACTTTCTTCTATTGAATATAGAAGAAAGTAATAAAGAACAATTAAAAAAATAAAAATAAAGTTCTCTGCATCATCCACCAGATGATGCAATCTCTTTCGATGTTTGGATTGTAATTGTACTTGATTGTTCTAGACTCTCTGGAAACTACAGTCATTTTAATTATTTTCAAAACTTTTTTTGTTTTTTGCCTGCACTACTTTTCTATGACCTCCTGCCGAAAACTCTTCATTTCTTATTAAAGAAGATAATCTTAATTTTCGGTAAGATTTAATTAATTTTTCTTCTATTGTGTGTTATTATTATTATACTGTATTATACTATTCTTATCAGGGTTGGGTTTCCTCCGAAAGAAACCAGTTTCTTCCAGGACAGTGGAAGAAACTGGAAAAAACCGGAAGAAATGGATGAAACCATCCAGAAGACAAAACAGATGTTCAAAACTAAAATTTATGGAGTATATACACTGAAAGCATAAATTTAAGGGGTTACATCCAGTTGTAATTTTCAAAAAATCGATTTTTTTTTTTTTACATATTTTGAATGTACATATATTTGATAATATTGTCTGAAAATTTCATATCGATCCGGCAATTAGTTTCGGAGAAATTTGCATATTTGTAAAGACGTCTCCGAGCGTTTTAAAGTAGGCGGAGCGTAAACCAGAGTAGCAGCTGTTTTTTATTATCCCTATGCCCTTGTCCATGCTTTTCATTATGTTTTGCTTCTTAGAATAAGAATATAAAAGGTTTATCTTATATCTGAGAGCTATATTTAGAAATTTTAGGTATACAGTAAGTAATAATCAGCTGATATGGAAAATAACTCCAAAAATAATCCCATGTGGCTCTAAGATCGTTGAAATTGCTGCTTATCTTGCTGCCGGCAAGTTCAATGAAGGAAAAACATCTCTTCTATACTTCATGAACGCAATGGGACTATCGCTTGGGCCTAATGCCCATGCCTATGTAGAAAAAGAGGACGCAGAGCGCATCTTGATCTCTGACGCACGAGCGCAAGGGAGCACGCGCGAGGGGAGAATGTCACGTAGACAACAACAGTTGGCTGTACTAGAAGCAAATGATGAAGCAGAGGGTTTCTCTTATGGTCCTGGAATAGATGACTCGATGTAAGTAGGAAAAAAAAATATTTAACTTACTTTAAATGGTTCCCAAAACTTTAAACGCGTTTATCTCGAAACGGTGTTTTCAAAGTCGGTGAGCAAAATTTCTCCGAAACGGCTGGACCGATTGACTTGAAATTTTGACACGATTTTCTTAGATATTTTTGTCAGGTAATGATCGTAGGAATAAGGTTTCTGATAATAATTTCGAGTTTTTCAGCCACTTTCAAGTGTAAATTTTCATGAAAAAAACGATTTTTTTTTTGGGAGAAGCCGCCATTTTGTCAAAAATCAAAATTTTGACTATTCCTACGATCATTACCTGTATTCATCTATCCTAAAAATAAATCTTTTGGTTTTTTTCATTTCAGATAATTTGGATCAGAGATATCTTGCTCACCGCCAGACACCTTTTTGTGGAAGTCCTCTAGGAGATCTACTACAGGAACAGCGGAACCCAATATTTTTGTAAACTCATCACGGATTCTTAACATACATTAAATTTGCTATATGTATATGTATTGTATATATTTCTTTAATAAAAGGCCTCTTCACAAAAAATTCACAAAAAAGCACGTTTTTTCGTGCATACAACTGGATGTAACCCCTTAATGTCAAATATAAACTACAATCTAATTAATATTAAAAATATTTTTAGAAAAATAAGTTATTTGATAACAAACACTAAATATATACAGGTGATGGGTTTTTACTTTTCAATGCTAATATTTTTAGAATTTTTTGCAGAGATACTATCTCATATTACTATACCTTCAAACAGTACAAGTGATAATTACGGAATTAGCCATAATATTTGCACTTTTTTTTTTTTTTTTTTTTTTTTTTTTTTTTTTTTTTTGGGGGGGGGGGGGTATCCCTGTACACAAACCATTTATAACAGGACCTGCTAATGCCATTTACTCGTAAAATAGGGAACATTCCATAGTGAATTTGAATAACATATATCATTTTTAAAAAAATGAAAAAGGGCTGCCATTTAAAGGTCATTAAAAGGGGCGCCATTTAAAATTCTCGCCTAGGGCGGCGAATTTGCTCGAGCCGGCGCTGGTTAGTAGTAAAAAAAAAAATAGAGCGCTGAAGAATGTCTCGCTCAGGGAGAGGCTTTTTTCATGATTATCGAATGATTAAGGAACATTCTTTATCATTTTCGAATAGGCAAACTGAGTTACTTTTCAGGGAGCACCTAAAGCTTAAAATATTTAACATTCACAATATTTTCACGTATATACCTTCTATATATGAGTTGACATTGCAGCTGAAAATATGCTATTAGAACATGATTCAAAATGTACAGTCGGTAACAAAAGTCTCCGAACACTAGCAAAAATTCCTATATAAAAAAGTACACTTAATACAGTTCTGTTAAATAAATCCTTGTCGAATCATGTTCTTAGTCAGTGTAAAAACAGGATTCGATAAGGATTTATTTAACAAAACTGTATAAAGTGTAATTTTTTTATATAGGAATTTTTGCTAGTGTTCGGAGACTTTTGTTACCGACTGTAACTTTGTCTTGAAAATTGAGGCCTAAGCTGAAGTGTTCCTGGCTCCGAAAATGCGATTCTATTGTTCTATCGGCTTAATATATCAATAATAATGTATCCACAAAAAAACTTGAAGAAATAATAAAATATATACTTTGCTGGTGTACCATTAAGTGGGTGGGAGGAGGGGTAGATTCACGAACCCTGTCACCCTGAAATTACATTATCAATTGAAAGTTAAATTTGGAAAAGTTATTCTTATCTTATTACTAGCAGGCTTTGCCCGCTTCGCTGGCCATTAAACTTAAATAAGTTGTCAAAATCCCATATCTTTATTAATAACCTAAGTTCTCGCTGTGATTGGTAGAAGTTTTCTCGCTCGCAAAGTGAGGAGTCTAGGTCTCCACTGTCTTCGGCACAACTTATCCACTTCTTACTTCCCCTTCCTCAGCGGGTGAGTTCGAAGTTTTGCAAAATCACACTGATGTACATAATGCGTACATTTAATCAATATCCAATCTGGGTCCCCAATGCCTTCGGCACAACTTACCCACTTCTTACTTCCCCTTTCTCAGCGGGTGAGTTCGAAGTTTTGCAAAATCCCACTAATGTACATAATGCGTACACTTAATCAATATCCGCACACCAAAATTCGCCATTCTAAGATAAATCAAATCGAATTCAAACGGAAAAATATGTTTTTACACATGTTTATTGGGAACGACTTCAGTATAACCCCACAACGATATTTGACGATTTTTTTGTTGGCGATTATGGCTAAATCATAAATCATATATGATAAATTATAAAATCATAATCTAAATCATAAATCATAAAATCATAAATCCAAAATAAACAACATATTAGGCTGTCATATTATATCGCAAACAGTCCAGAACGACATCGTTATCCTTCAAAATGACGCCAAAGAAAAATCGTCAAATTCAGCTGTGAGGTTATACTGAAGTTATACCGTTTATTGCCCTCCGACTCCGAGAGGGGAGGGGGGGGCGGATTTCGAATTTCGTGAAATCCAGTTACAATAAGTGGTGGATGCAAACAAACAATTTACGCACCAAATTTCGTGACCACAGAAGTCTTTAATAGAGAATATTATAAATAAATAAATACAAAACTCACAGCTTTAGTATGGGAACCCTTTGGTGACTTTAAATATTTTAAGCCATTTTTGCGATGAACTGAATTGGCTATCTCAATTGTGCAATTAAAGATCTTGGCGAGAAAAGTCCGAGCTACTCCGGTTCCGAATTTCAAATTTTGCCAAAGGGATCTAATACTAAAGTTGTTCCATACACTAAATAAATAAATAAATAAAATAAAGTAAAATAAAATAAAATAAAAACTCTTTTCTGATATTTACAAAATAAAAATAAAAAATCTTAATAAAATCCAAATTATAATCATTTACAATTAAGGGGAGAACATAAAAAAAAAAAAACCTCATAAGGTACATAATAACAACAAAAATTTTTGTTTTACTGCAGGAAAGAAAAGTACTGCTTAATTAAATAAAAATATTAAACTAATGCCAAATATCTCTATGAAAATATTTATCCACGTGCAAATTCCTCATTAAAAAAAAAAAAAAATCACCAACTTTTGTAGGTATTTTTCTCTCTAATTTTTATTATTATTCACGTGAAATTAAAAATATTTCATTTCATTTCTGGAAAATAAAAATATATATAAATGCCTATATATAAATATAAAACCTTTTACCGAATCTGGGTTAAAAATCGGAAAAAGGGTAAAATAAATTAGAAATATCATACCTATATTTATAAATTTGATACCAAATCAAAGGGGCGATTTTTCTGAATCCAGCGGTGCAAACAGTTTTTCGATGCGACAATTAGATTTTTTAAAAATAACTAAAGTCTGAAATTTAAGTGGCAACGGAAAAACGTAAAAAGGGAAAAATAAATTAGAAGTATCAGACTTAACGTTACAAATTCAGTACCAAATAAAAGAGGTGATTTTTCTGAATCCTGTGGTGTAAACAGTTTTTCGATACGACAATTACATGTTTTATAATTAACTAAAGTATGAAACTCAGGTGCCAAAACTTCATTTCAATCTTTTCATATTTTGTAGTGCGAATCACGCGAATAAAAAAAGTCTTTATCTTAAAAATTTATTTTTGCATTTCATTTTTTTATTCAAAGCATTTTAGTGAAAAAATATTTATGGCGCATGCGCAGGCGTTTTTTACCCACAATTTAAGCACTAATCAGAATTTTGAAAATTTCTATAAATATAATTTTAAGTTGGGTGAGGACCTAAATTTCTGCCAAGCGCCGTTGAATTCCGTCCAGCTGTTCTCGAGTGATGCCCGGACAAACGTGTTTTAGTTTTTTACCCCCCACGGGGAATGGGGGGGAATTTCTGAAAAGTTGATATAATTTTAAGTTGGGTGAAGACCTAAATTCCTGCCAAGCGCCGTTGAATTCCGCCCAGCCGTTCTCAAGTGATGCCCGGACAAACGTGTTTTAGTTTTTTAACCCCCACGGGGAATGGGGGGGAATTTCTGAAAAGTTGATAGATATAATTTTAAGTTGGGTGAAGACCTAAATTCCTGCCAAGCGCCGTTGAATTCCGCCCAGCCGTTCTCAAGTGATGCCCGGACAAAAATAGCGACATGCGGACACGATGACACACACACAGACAGACACACACACACACAGGCAAAATTTTCTGAAGTCATTTTCGGCTTTCATGGGGTGTGAAACGTGAAGATATCGCAAAATTTTTCGATTCCGACAAATTTACAGACAAAAGTCTGATTTTATTAATATAGATTTGTAAGAGATTGTTTGCAAAATAAAAATTTAGGAAAACATGTTTTTTTTTGTTTGTTTTTTTACAGGTTGTCGACAATCGAAAATTTTTCGCCGATTCTTCCACCAGTATATTTATATAATAATTTTTACTTAGTTGATCGTGCAAACGTACTACTAAAATTTCCGACAGAAAAATCTTGGTGAAAAAATCAGGGGGAAAATTTCGATTGTCGACACCCTGTTTCAAAACTTTCCTAAATTTAAAATTTTATTATTAATTTAAAACTGTAGCATATTTAATATTTTTTGTATTAAAATTCGAATATCTAAACATGTTACGATCGCGGAAATAATAGATTTTATCCATTTTGCTGTTAAAATCAAATTTAAGATAGTATGACAGAAATAATCTTAGCTCTCTCTCAATAAAATAAATAAATAAATAAATAAGTGTATGGTGCTCCCACAGAAGAAATTCAAATGCTATAAAGAATTGATAATTGAAAATTAGATGTAATCGGCGGACATATTTATTCATTAAATTAAATCATGTTCGGGGATTTAACATTACAAACAAAGTATTTTACTAATATTATTTATTTTTTGAACTAAAAATATACAATTTCTATTTATATGACTAATGGAATGCCATGTACAACAGTAACGTCAATTTTTGAAATGAGAAAATTCACAAAATCTTTATCATTCAGTCCTTTGCATTTTCCTTTGCCGTACACATAAATAAACATTATTACTGAGATGATATGAACATCACTTCTTAGAACATCCATATGCTTTGTAAAAGAACAGTAAAAAGACAAAACTGCAGGTGATGCATTGATTTATTTAACCAAAATTTGTTTTAATATAATACAGAGCGTTATGTTTGCAAAAAGAAAAGGTATGAGAAATGAAGAATTTGTTAATACCGCTTTATCTTACGAGGTTGAGCTAAGAAGATAAATGGATTCAGTGACAGATAGACTGGTTGAAGAAATCGACCCCAGATTCTAAAGACAGTGTGATAACTCAAAAGAATACACTTTTCTAATTTCATACAATTTGTCCGATAAAGACTATAATTGTTGATGTAAATGCTTTTGATGAAAGTATTAAAAGCGAGCAATTCAAAATTGTTTAATTGCTGATGATGCTGAAAATATAAAAGGGTCTTTTCAAGTTCTTCAGTTTATCCAGCACTTTAGTTTTACTGATTCATTGTCGAATATTGTAATGCTTTTAAAAGTCTTCATAGCTCATGAAATTAGTGTTGATTGGTTCAACAATCCTTTTCAGAATTAAAGCTCATCAAAATCTAACTATGGTCTAGATCTGGAATTAGCCGAAAAAGGTTGACTAATATATTTATATTACCTATAGAGCAATATTTTACACTTTATGAATAAAAATGATTTTGGTCTGTTGATTCAAGAGTTTACGAAGAGAAAGGCACGTAAATTCCAGTCGCAAACAGACAGTTTTTACACACATCTTCGTTATATAAATCTGCGCAAATGAATTGTTTACCCATTTCATTTTCTCTTGCCCTAATCGCTTTCGGCAACCAACTAGTTCGCAACGCCCGAAAATTCTGACTGTAGCAAATCTCTATTCAGTTTAGACTGCTTCACTTTCAATTCAGTGTTTTTCTTTAAACTATTCCGACTGTAGTAAACATTATCATTTTGTTAGCAATCCTTAAAAATTTTGAGCGTGGCAAATTCCCACTTGCAGTCGAATGTGGTGCCTTCGATGTGAGCAAACATTTAGAAATTATTCATTCACCCACCATACAAACAAACACTTATTGGCGCCCGTAACTCATTACATTAATCACCAGCTTTATATATTGCAAGAAAAAAAAAGTTGTATCAGTAAAATTATTTACTATAGATAAAAACAAACGTAAAAGCGTCAAATGATCTAAAAAGTTCTGATCATGGCAAAAATCATCAAGCTATTCGTGACCCCTAAAGTTTCAAAATGCGTAAAACTCCCGTTTACAGAAACGTGCAGAACTTTTTACCCTAGTCAGACATATACAACCTGTTTGCTGTAAAGCGGACACCCGTTTGTTGGTGCGCCCAGCTGATCGCGTTGCGTTAAACACCAGCCCTAATGTAATGTATTGATAATACACTGAAAATTCTTGCCAATACTTTGATGAAAATATTTTAAAATGTATTTCGTTAAAATGTCTGTAATACGTGACTGAGTGAGTTGCATTACAAACTATTTCAAATATAATAGAAGTTTCTGAAATTTGAAACATATGTCGTATACAGAAGTCTAGCAAAAAAGCATCAAATGTGAAAATTTCAAAGTTTGCATTCAACATTTAACAAAGTTATAATTTTTCTTTTATGTTGCATTTCCCACTATTCTCCGATATCCCCGATTGCCAAATTTTATTGTTCTGCGATGTCTGGATGTTTATATACACTATAGTTGCATAGGCAGATGAGCAAATGAAAAGACATATTCATTTATTAGTATAAATACCTACATATTTTACTGCATTATCCAGTTTTTGGTATTTTTAAGTATTTTTAGACTTTTTAAGGGGCGGCAAAATAAACATCCGCCCCGGGCGGCACTTTGGCTAGTTACGCCACTGCCACCAACCACCAACTTAGATAGCAGTACCTCATGGTCACTGGTGGAACCAAAGAAAGTGTGTGTGTGTGGGGGGGGGAGGGATTAAAGATTAGTCAGCAGGAAGTATTTAAATTAAAAATTTTTGAATATGGAATTTTATTTTATTTTTATATTTAAATAATTTTCATTACAATAATTATTATTACGTTTCAATGTGTATGTATGAAAAATGCATATATAATTCTAAGACAATAATTAGAAAAGTAATTAATAGTAGTTTTAATTGTATATATACATATACATATATATATATATATATATAATTATTTAGTATGGGTACAAATCGTAGATATTATTTAAATTATTTCAGATAATAGAATTATAAGCATTTAAAACGATTCCTTGTATAAACTAGTTGACATAGGTGGACTCTGCTCAGTTCCCCATCATATATATATATATATTCATAAATTTCTAGAACAGGACATTCTCTTAACATAGTTATCATGTTAAGAGAAATGAATTTGAAAAAACGCTTGACACAGTGACAGAATAAAATCCCCGCCTAATAGGCTATCCACCATTCACTTCGATATATTTATCTTATTCTAATCTATTAATTTATTTTATTAGAGTAAATTTCGTAGTTTAGTTTACATGCTACTATGTCCAATGCAACAATCCTCAAAATGCATATTTATATAGAAAATTTTCAATTTTGTTATGTTCATAAAATCGTAAATAACGAATAGCTTACGAAATTTTCCTATTAGAATATTTGTAATCAGTCATGTTCATACAAGTATCATAAATGTTATTTTGAAGTTGTCTGATATATTTATGATCCTGAAAATGGCCGTTTATGTTCAATTTTGTATTCTTCTGCCATTTTAAGAGGATCGTAAATTCTAAATAACTTACGAATTTCTTAAATTAGAAAATTCATACTCTATGGTATTCATATCAGTATCCTAAATAATATTTCAAAACTAGTCTGACACCTTTACGATGAAAATATTCCTCAAGATGACGCTTGTGTGAAATTTTGCCCTATTCTGCTACTGCCATGTTAAGAAATTCGTCAATTTCTAATAACTTACGAAATTTTTATATTGGGAAATTCATAGTCAGTGATATTCATGCCAGTATATATCCTAAATAATATTTCAAAAGTAGTCTGACATCTTTACGATGAAAATATCTCTCAAAATTGACATTTATGTGAAATTTTACCCTATACTGCCATTTATAGTTACTGATGTTCATTCCGGTATCAAAACTGATATTTTAAAACTGGTCTGACTTTTTTTTAAAGTAAAAAGTTTCCATTTAAGGCACGTTTAAGTGAAATTTTGTCCTATTCTCCCATGTTAAGAAAATCGTAAATTTCTCATAACTTACGAAGTTTTTTAATTCGAATGTTGTAAATGAATAGGGTTCTTGCCAGTATCGAAAGTAATATTTTAACACAGGTCTGACCTCTCTGCGATCATTTGTTCGGGAGATATCGTGTAAACAGACTAACAAACTAACGGACTAACACACTAACAAACTAACAGACACCCTACAGACGGACACTATAGAAATTTCGTCATTTTCGGATTCCTCACACCTGAAAACGTGTAAAAAAGTCAAAAACCGAGGTCGAAAATTTTCACGATTACCTAAGTTCCCCATACCTATAGTATGATGGGGAACTAATTAAGACTACTATATAACTACTATATATGTTATATAATAGTCTTAGTATAAATCTGCTTCTTCAAGTACAAGTACAATGGACCTTATGCACGAGTGGCAACGGCTGCGGGTATTTACCGATTTAACCCTTAAATGCATAGTGTATCATTTCTGCAACATGAAAATAAAGGATTTTTGGTAGTCTTTGGGAAAGTTTCCATTATTTAATCTATATACAGTCGGCTGCAAAATTATTCGAGCACTAGCAATAATCCCTGTCTAAAAAAAGTACACTTAATACTGCTTTGTTAAATAAATCCTTATCGAGTCATGTTCTTAGTCAGTCTAAGAACATGATTCGACAAGGATTTATTTAACAAAACAGTCTTAAGTGTACTTTTTTAATATAGGAATTATTGGCTAGTGCTCGAAGAATTATGCTGCCGACTGTACAACATATAAATTAGCCCATTACATAAAAAATAAATCTGTTTCTTTTTTCTTTCGTTGCGTTTTCTGCGTAATAAAAGTTTTTTGCAGTTAAATAGAACTTTTTTGGGAAAAAAATCCTTGCATTTAAGGGTTAAGCGGCTGGTATAGGGCAGGTCCTTGTTTGTAAACAAACATCTCAACTTTTATGAGTGGTGGTTGGCAAAAAGGCTTGGGAAAAGCATAGCGATGGCGGATCACCAATATAGTATCAATGGTGGGCGGGGCGCGGGAAAGTCGAGCGCGCTTTTTGGCCAACCACCAGACGGCACGAGGAAATGCTCTATTGGCTGATAAAGAAGTAAATAAAACTTTCGAGCTCAGCGATTGGCGTAGAAACTTTTATATACCCGCAACGACGCTCAATGCATAATGTCCATTATTAAATATTTCTTATATGTACAGTCGGTAATAAAAGTGTCCGAACACTAGCAAAAATTCCTATGAAAAAAAGTACACTTCATTGCTTCATACGGACAAACAAAACCGTATGAAGTGTACTTTTTTTCATAGGAATTTTTTCTAGTGTTCGGACACTTTTGTTACCGACTGTTCTCTAATCTAATATCACGTCGATGATTTCTATTCTTTTATAAAGGTAGTTTACTTATATGTTAAAAAAAAAAAAAAAAAAAAAAAAAAGTTAGGACTCAACGTTTTATTTTATCCGTGGTTTCAAGGAATTTCTTCTTTTGGGCAACATACAAATGGAACGCTTGCAAATTCGATGACGTAAATTTTGCAAGTTTTTGCAAATGCAGTCGGCAGCAAAAGTATCTGAGCACTAGCAAAAATTCCTATGTAAAAGAAAATGCACTTAATGCAGTTTTGTTAAATAAATCCTTGTCGAATCCTGTTCTTAGTCAGTCTAAGAACATGATTCGTCAAGGATTTATTAAACAAAACTGTTTTAAGTGTGCTTTTTTTTTTTTTCATATAGGAATTTTTTCTAGTGCTCAGATACTTTTGCTGCCGACTGTAGTCATACATTTGGAACAAAGAATATCTAATAATATCCGGTTTAGAGATTCTTTGATTTGAAACGCTTGCAAACGGCTTTGCAACCGGCAGTGTTTCAGTTGTATGTTCCCCCTGGTTTATAGCAAAGAAAGTAGATAGATTGTATCTAGTTTCTCTGTTTATAGCTCCCTGGTTTAGCAATCAGGCCCTCATCGACTCCACTCCACTCACACATGTGTTTTTTGTTTACTTTATAAAAATCGCGCAAGTTTAAAAGACATTTTCGTAAAGAAAGATCTTTTTGCGTTATTCTAATCATTTGAGCTTTAACTTTTGTTAATCATGCTTTCCCTTTGTAAAACACGTTTATATACCAATTTTTATATACCAGTGTTAAATAAATTTCAGAATAATCTATTAATATTGTGTTCAGAAAAACTTCAAAATGCTTCTTCATCTTTACACCTTATTTACCTCGTAATATTAAAAATATGGGCAGCAGTAATTCTCTCATTTAGGAATTATGTGATAAAATGAATCAGGTAAAAATTACCATTTTCTGCTGAGTTAAAGGTGCGACTACTATCACCTCAAATGATTTATTAGAAACTAGCAGGCTACGCCCGCTTCGTTGGTCACTATTTTTAAATGAATCACTGTAATTAATGAATTCTCAAAATTGCATTAATTTTTATCATATGATAAAAAAAGAGAAAAAAAAAATTCTGATCGGGAAAAGTGTTGCACCGGTTCGGCAGCGTAGACCCGTGCGCGATGCGCGCGATGGGTTATGATTTTCAAAATTCCATATTATTACTGATAAACTTTTCTTAAGAAAAGAAATTAAAAAAAAATAAAAATCATTTCTGATCGGGTAAAAACTCACACCTGGTCCCCTCAGCATTCGCCCGCTAGCGGGTCAGTATTTTTAAATGAATCACTATAATGAATGAATTCTGAAAATTGCATATTATCACTCATTAACATTACACTTAAAAAAAGAAAAAAGGGAAAATATCATTTGTGATCGGGTAAAAACTCACATCAGAACCCCACTGCCTTCGACAGCGCTGCACGCGCGTATTCCTTCACCATCCTTATGATTTCTCAAAATTCCATGTTATTATAAACTTTCATTCTTAAGAAAAGGAATTTTAGAAAAAGTCATTAATCATCGGGTAAAAACTCGCATTGGGTCCCCACTGCCTTCGGCAGTGCAGACCCATGCGCGCGCACGTGTAAAGATATACGTGCACTGCTTGCACATATTCCTTCTAAAATCAAGCATTTATTCTTAAGAAAAGAAAATTTAATAAATAATTTCTCATCAGATAAAAAGTCGGACCGGGTCCCCACTGCCTTCGGCAGGGCAGTCCCGTGCATGCCTATTCCTTCCCCGCCCCTCCTAATTAACCTACATATACCAATTTTGAACGGTCTAACTCAATTAAATGAGATGCAAAAGAAAACCTAATCAGGACACCCTAAAACGTGTAAATCAGGTGAAATCTCTAATTTCACTTTCAATAATATAAAAGAACTTGAAAATATCTTTCGAATTATGTATTAAAAACAATTTAATCATAATTAGAATTTGAAATATTGAAATTTTAAAATATTACAGCGTCATCTGGCGGTAGAAATTTCTGTAATCTACTGATCGATTCCAAATCAACAAAGCTTTCAAATGATGTATTACTTATGAAATTATTTTAATTAGTAGCTGAGATACAAAAGAAAACCTAAACAGGACACCTCAAAATGTGTAAATCGGGCGAAATCTCTAATTCCACTTTCGATAATATAAAAGTACTTTAAAATATCTTTTGAATGATGCATTAAAAATAATTTAATCATAATTAGAATTTGAAATTTTAAAATATTACAGCGCCATCTGGCGGTAGAAAATTCTGCAATCTACTGTTCAATTCCAAATCAACAAAGCTTTCAAATGATGTATTACTTATGAAATTATTTTAATTAGTAGCTGAGATACAAAAGAAAACCTAATTAGGACACCTTAAAACGTGTAAATCACGTGAAATCTCGAATTCCATTACTTACGGTAGTCGGCTAATGGAATGTGACAGAAATTTGTGGCGTCTGCTCTTGAAATTCAGTTCAAATAAGTTTTAAAATGACATATTACTTTTGGAATTAAGCTGAGATACAAAAATGATATAGACACTATTATAAAATGATTTATGTTTGACTTTTTCGTGGTTTTCTTCGAAACTTGCATAATTCCAAGCTAAATACTGTTAAAAATCCATAGCATGAAATGTGAAAGGAGTATCAGAATTCAAAACTCTGCAAAATGTAAAAGAATAAAGGCATTCTGGGTTTTCCGTGGTTTTCTCTGAAACAACCGTTCCTTTTATACATTTTTGCCCCCCCCCCCCTCCTTTCCGTCCCTTCTAATAATTTTATACTTGAAAATATCCTCCATCGATTTATATTGCCTTAAAAACCAATTCCAAACTCCGTAACTCTTTTTTTTTTTTTCTGCCCCCTCCCCCTTCCTCAAGCCCTTCCTAATAATTCTACACTTTCAAAAATATTGACAATCGAATTATCGGGCGTTAAAACCAAATATTACGGAATTTCAACGGCATATCTCAATTTAAAATAGTGCAAAATTAAATATAATACAGAACTTAATCTTGCATTGTGTTTTGGTCACATGAGTCGTGATAAATATAATTCCCAATAAAAATGTAATTTTTTTGTTTATCCAGATATTTTCATGAAAATTGAACAGTAGCTTTATAATATGCTGTCTAGGCCGTATATTAATTAAAATGTAACGTGAATGAAAATTTGAAAAAAATTGAAAATTACAATTTTTTGCCCCACTATAAAACACGTGACATCTTAATCGGTTACAATCATTTCCCTTTTCATCTCAGACAGTAGTCTGGCGTTTGAAATGATGTTGCCACAAAAAATTCATACTTTAGTTAATTTTAAAAAATCTAATTGTTGTACCGATGAGCCGCTTGCACTCTTAGATTCGGAAAAAATTCCCCTTTCATTTGGTACCAAATTCGTAACGATCAGACTAATATTTCTAATTTATTTTCTACTTTTTCTGCTTTTAACTCCGTTAAAATATCTATTTTTATGCAATTGCGGTGAATTCTCAGTCATTGAGATCGCTTTCTGATTAGGCATGATTCTACATTTTAATTAATATCTCCACAACTAATTAAAATTTTTAAATTCTGTTTTGAGGAGGACCTCGGAAAGGCTCTAGAGCATCTGTATGTCAATTCTTGTACTTCTGCATTCAATAGGGGCTGAACGTATAAAAGAACAGACAGACAAACCGTTCCATTTATTATTATAGATGGTTCGTGTTTGAATAAAGATCGATCCAGGTATTGATTTTTGCCACCCCTTCCCTTTTTATTAAATGAATCCTTTTTTTTTTAAACTATTAGATGTAAAAATTGTGAAAATAATGTGACGTTATCCATAAATATTAATTTGAGTGGCAGGTATATTTATTTATGTAGACGAAACATTGCTATACGTAACCAGAGTTTAATCCAGGGTTTTCAAAAATGTACCCCATTTGTGATTTTATAAAATAACTTCTGAAAAAAAAATAATAATAAGTTTGCGAAAATTAAGAATGCTTTGAACAATTAACCAAATTGCGCAAAGCAGTTTAATTCAATTTCGAAATACATGACATAACAATAGAACAGTTACAAAACATTGTATATCTGGGGCGAACGAATTTCAATATGTAAAGTAAGTGAAAGTAGGACCTGAATATTCACCATTGACCATTGTCTCCAGTAAATATACAGGTTGGGGTTTTTATTATGAGTTAAAATTAAATTAAAATACATTTTATTAGTGTTTTATGTTTTCTTTATATTCTGTAATTACAGTTTTATTTGAACTTGAAATAGACCTTGCTATTTAAAAATAAATAACATCTTTACTTGATTTTGATCGAAACCCACAATAACTTATATTTATTTGTTTTATTTTTTAGCATTATAACACTTTATTTTATCAAAATACTACAATTTAACAAAAGTGTACAGTTGGTAACAAAAATTCCTATGTAAAAAACGTACACTTCATACGGTTTTGTTAAATAAATCCTTGTTGAATCCTGTTCTTAGTCAGTATAAGAACATGATTCAATAAGGATTTATTTAACAAAACTGTATGAAGTGTACTGTTTTTACATAGGAATTTTTGTTAGTGTTCGGACACTTTTGTTACCGACTGTAGTACTATTAAAAAAATAAAAATGAATCTGATATTATTAAAAAAAATAATAATAATAATTTGCTCATTAAATTTCTAATAATAAATTATACTATGTAAATTCTTTCTCGTATAAAATTTCAACATTTTAAGTTTTATTATTGTTACTATTATTATTATTTCTATAATATAGTATGGAAGTGAAAAATCAGAGAATATAATAATTAGATTAAAAGAAAAAACTACTTTGATTTTAAATATCCATCTTTTCTAAACCTGATAAAATTTAACTTAAAAAAAAAAAAAGTGTTAATTTATTAGTATTAAAATTAAAATACCCTTTTTTTCTTTTAAGGAATGGGGGAAAAAATATTTCAGGAATTATATGTTTTTATGCTAATAGATGGTGCCAAAACTAAAAATCTTGAAATACTATGATGTGTAAGGAAATTTTCGGCGAAAATTCGTGTGATAGTAAGCGATAGCAATTCACAGATTGCTTTGTTTTTAATATACTGCCTTAGAAAGTATTATGACTCAATGAATTAATATTGTGAATTATTTTTATCATTGAGCTTTAATTAGATGGCTGCCATAGGCATATGAAATATCAATAGCGTCTACTTGATCTCTATCATTGATTTTCGTATTGCACTGCATAAAGAGAAAGGAATATTCCCGTTCTGAATTGATTCAAAATTTCCTCATGGATGCCCAGATTGTATGATTTTGGTCTTAAAGAAATTGCTTTGTATTTTAATGCAATAGATGTTATCACAGCTGATACATGAATGCCACACTAATCATTTTTATGCTTATGGTTATAGGTAATTAAAAATGAATTGTATACAGTTTTATCAAGCATACAATATTATAATTTAAGGACACATATGCTTTTTTTTTTCTTTCTTTAAACCAACATAAAAGTTAGTTTATATTATATGAAGCTACCGGTTTATGTCAGCTCAGAGTCAATTAAAAAAAGACTTACCAATGTTTATTTTCAAGAATTTATAAAAAATTCTAAAAAATTAATAGCAGCCAAATCCATTAAGATGCAAATACTTCAGCATAAAAAACCAGTGAATTGCTACACAAATAACTTTACAGTACAATTTCATGATATTACAAACAATGAATTAATAGCATTTAAAACGATTAAAAAAAGGTAAAAACTTTTAAAACACTAAAAACCCATTAAAATTACCTTCTACTAGCGCTTTCAGCTGCAGCCCACGCAGCGTGGGCTGCAGCTGAAAGCGCTAGTAGAAGGTAATTTTAATGGGTTTTTAGTGTTTTAAAAGAATTAATAGCAGTTTTGTTTATATTTACACTGCACTCAAAACAAAGCTGGCTATGGTAATGGCTGGCTGGCTGACATTTTCACAAAGTACGTTTTCACTGACCACTGAATGTACTTGTACAGAAGGTCTTTTTTTATACAGATTATCTTGGTACCATGTTTCAGAACCTTTTTAAAAGGAGTAAGGTGCATCCCAATAACTCAGATTCCTATATAATGCATGGTCGAAAATGCTTTCCTGATGCAATGTTGTAAACAGAAACATCAGAAATAAATAGACAACATGTAAGTGAAAATTCATTTTGATAGTAAATGTACATCAACAAAAGGAACATGGGTTAAAGATAGTAATCAGTGTTTTATTCACCAACTTCAATACAAGCCTCACTCCTATAACACATTGAATTCTAAATAATCTGGAATATTCCAGGTTTATTTTGAATTTTCTCTGCAGCTACTGAGATTTATCCAACCAGCTCCTTGGTATTGTTAACAAGGGTGTCATAAACCAGTGTTTTCATATACTTCCAGAAAAAGAAATCAAGACAAGTCTGGGTAATCAAGCAGGCCCTGTTGATAATGCTGAGGAGCAGATTGTACAAATCACAGTAACTTCCAGGGAAATTCAAGATAAGCCTGGGCTATTATTTACAGGATATTTAGAATTCTATGCATTGTAGATGTTATGCCTGTATTTAAATTGGTAGATTAAACTATGAATATGATCTTTGACATACATTTTCTTTTGTTCATGTAGTTATTAAAACAAATATTCACTTATCTTAATGTGTTACTGAGACACCTAATTTTGCCTATATACTATAATTGGCCAATTGTAGGTGAGCCAATTGTAGGCCAATTGTAGATAATTGGCCAGTGATATACAGTGAAACTTGAATAATTCGAACTTGTTTAATTCGAAATTCTGGATAATTCGAATTTTTTACTCGGTCCCTTGAATTTTGTATTAAAATAATGTTAAAAAATCGTGGATAATTCGAATTCTATTTTGGATAATTCGAATTTTTCATACGATAAACTTTAAAATATTGCAGTAAAATTTTTTCCCAAGATTTTTCTCAGCTAAAATGCATTATTTATTTTAATAGTCTTTCAAAATAAGGATAAGGAAATAACAGAAAAGCCCCTACCTACTGTATCAGAAGATATGGTGCATATACATGAACTTCGAGGGTTTTTTGAATTGAAAGTCATGTCTGATGTAGAAGATTCTATTTTTGTATCAACTGATAGGTTGAAGTCATATGCTATGACACAAAGATTGTAATTGAAGAAGCAATAAAAAATATCTATTTTTTTTTTAAAGTGTTGAATAATTAAGCTTGTAAAAAATATTGATTTAATGGGAGGGGGGGGGTGTAGCAGTTTTCTTAGATATAAAGTTTATATGTTAAATCTTTGATCGTAGAATTTTAATTTTTTTAATTTATATCTTCTTTTTGACAAAATAGCATGCTTGCCAACATCCTAATTAATATTCTGTAGTGTTGTTAGTCCCACCCTTTTTTTTCACACCAGTAAATTTTTAAAGTAATATTTTGCAAATGTAATTACGATTAAATAAGAAGAAAAATACTTTAAAACGGATACTGGTGTGAAAAGAAGGCGGGGTTAACAATACTACGGAATTTCAATTAGTATGTTGTCAAGTATGAAAAAGTATACATAATTCGAATTTTTGGATATTTTGAATTTTTCTCAGGTCCCTTCAACTTCGAATTATCCAAGTTCTACTGTAATAATTATGAGGTACACTTTCAGCTTCTGGAAAGATTTAGAACTTCAGTAATTTTGATGTTAGGGCTTCTAAACCAGAAATTATATAACATGACATGTCTCACCAAAAGTCACCAAGCATGTCATCAAAGGGCAATAATTGTGCCAAGATGGTACCAAGGCTCAAGGCAGAATTCCCATAACTGTGGCTTTATAGAGTTGCTTTCACAAAAAGACACAATAATTATCAGAAAAACAATTATTTAAACAATGAATTTTGATTAAAAAAAAAAAAAAAAAAAAAAAAAAATGAACATGCTATCAGAAATATTTGAAGAGGAAAATGAGCAATATTTACTAATTTGTAACAATATCTAAATAAAGCCTTGCTGTGTTTTACAGAAAAAGTGTTACCATTCGTTGTGAGCTATTGCCAGACAACCTAACCATTTACTTACAGAAATATTGCTTACAACTAAATTTACCTCTTCTACATTGAGACCCCCTTTTGTACTTCACTTAAGTTCACTGCTATAAAAAGGCATTTATGATTAAGATTAATTCAAAAGTCCAACTCAACGAGAGGGCTAGAGACAGGCCTACTTTCCCTGTCTTAGTCAAGCTTTGCATAAATGACTTTTTTGGTTTTGGAGTAGTCGCTCTACTGTCACCTTTTCGTACATTAAGGCTCTTTAGGCAGGAACCTATGGCTTAAAATAGAATTGCAGGGAATCTTCGAGAAAATAATGATACAACAACTTCACCAGATACATATTCTTAAAGGGTAAGTTTTTTAGGAGGCCCAGGGTAGTCCTCCCCACCTTTGGTATGCCACTGCTGTCAACATTTAATATTTTAATATCAGTTTAATACCAGTATTTTTAAATAGAAACCTGTCGTATTTATTTTCTATGATTAAATAAATTGAAAATAGTCATTGAATATATATTATGTACTTTATATTATTATGATATTAATAGTGCACAAATAATTTTAAGCATTTATATCATATTTTAAAATTCTATTCATTATATTTTGTCTCTTTTTTAAAGGAATTCTATAAATCTGTCTGAAGATGACTACCGATTATGTGGTAGGGGTTCGCTGGGACCCAATTACCCAGCAAGAGATGGATGAATTCGATTCTGATGGGGGCAACAGTTCATCTCGACTCTTCGAACGATCTCGAATACGAGTGTTGGCAGGTTATTTGATTTATAATTTTTTTTATTGTTATTTTGCATCTGTATTAAATTTAAATTTATGCTGATTTATGTATATATATAAGTTTTTGTTCATTTATTTATTATGACAAATGTTATTGATAATACAACATATATAAAGTTTTGAATATGTTATTTATATATATATTATTATAGCAATCCTGAATAGTATGTCATTTGAAGATTTTTAAATCAATAGATTATATTAGCAAGAATATATAATTTTTTAAAAATGCACTGCTGCTCAAAAGCGTAGCAAGATTTACAAATTTAATTCCTTTCCCCCCCTGAAATAAAAAGTTTCCTACTTGATAAAATGGTCTCAAACTTTGCTATGTAAAGGCAAGATCATCCTAAGAGTGAAACAATCTATAACTCTAGCAAATGTTGATATAAACCAGTACTAGCCTATCAAATGTACAAAAGTTACAAGCATTTATTTAAGAACTTAAGAAAAAAAAAAATGTTTTTTATTTATATAAATAAAGTGAAGTGTCTGTCTGCGCTCTGGTACTCACGCTACTGATCGCAGAGCTACAAAACTTGGCAGACAGGTACCTGAGACCCTGGAGTTGTGCACCTCATCGAGATTTTTTCGAATTTGAACTTTTTTAATTAATTTTTTTTTCAGATTTAAATATTGACTTTTATGTTTCATTTTTCATGAATTTATTCTTCCATTGTAATCGTTTGTGTATCTTAGCAACGGCTATTACGCAATTTATTTTTTATTTAATACATTTATTTGAAGGCGAAATCTGTTTTTTTATTTATTTATTATATTTATTGAAAATCAAATGGTAATGCAATAGAAATAAATTGTTACATTTATGTATAATATTTATAGTATAACAAATTTTTATTTTTCATTTTAAATTATTAATTCCTTTAAAATATTTTTTTTTTTTTAATTTATAATATTTATTGGGGGGGGGGGAATGGTAGTATATACTGTAAAAGCACTTATTTTCACGAATTTTATATGAACAGAACAGAACCAAAAGTTGTAAAATCCTGACTGTACCTAAATATAGAATCCCTTTTGAATAAGGCATTTTAAGAAACTTCCTTTTGTCCAAAAAGTTCGATCCCCCTCCCCATCACTCTAAAAATAACTTATGCTTACAACGGTGCATATACATCAACTTTGACTTTGGCTCAACACGCACATTCCACCCTAAACAACTTTATTTTCTTAATATCTTTTTCCCCACGCTCTTTATCAAACTAGGGATTTCAGAACCCCCCTTTTGCACCGAAAATGTAATCACCCCATCCCCTTCGCTTTTCTCGGATTCGGAATGTCCATGCCTGTGAGTGCGAGTTAGAAAATTGAGGAGAGAGAATATGTCATCAGTGCCTTAAAAAAATATGGAAATACCAGTACAAGTAGATGGACAACGGAGAGAAAATTCCTATAGGAGCTCCACCGTTGGTACGAGGGTTGCTATTTATATTTCTGGCCTTGGCAACAGTAAGTGTTGCTAGGCGACCGCAGACGATTTTAATCGAAAGTTTGATATTTTTAAACGTAAATTCAGCAGACGATTTACCATTATAGCTTTATTTGTGTTGTTGACAGTAAATTGAAAAGTTCTTCTCTTTCAAAAAATGGAATTGAATCGTGAAAATTTTCGTGCGATTATTTTTCATAACTTTCGACGTGGATTGTGAAGACTTCGTGCTTCGATGAACTTAATTCTTTATACAGCGATAAAGCGCCATCCTACAGCACTGTAAAAAATTGGTATAACGAATTTAATCGTGGTCGATGTTCGATCCAGGACGAATCCCGTGCAGGTCGTCCAAAATCCGTTGTTGTGCCAGAAAAGATCGATGATGTGCGTGAACTGATAAAGCAAGATCGTCATGTGACATACCGTGAGATTGAGGCGTCTTTGGACATTAGTATGACTAGCATCAATAAAATATTGCATGAACATTTGAGCGTAAAAAATTTTGTTCGCGTTGGATCCCGCATAATCTGACAAACGCTCAAAAAAAGGCTCGTGTCAATTGGTGCAAGGAAATGTTGGAAAAATACGTTCAAGGTACATCAAAGGCTGTGTATAACATCTACACAGGTGACGAATCATGGATCTATGCATATGAGCCGGAAACAAAACAGCAATCAACTGTATGGGTCTTCCAAGGCGAGGCAAAACCAACAAAAGTTGTTCGAGGAAGAAGCACATCGAAACAAATGATTGCCTGTTTCTTCGGCATTAACGGTCATGTGGCAACAGTGGCGTTAGAGCAACGCAGGACTGTCAATTCTGAATGGTACACGACCATTTGTTTGCCAGAAGTCATCGGAGAAATTCGAAAAAAGCAGAAGAACAGGCGAATTATTCTTCATCATGACAATGCGAGCTCTCACACATCGACTCAAACAAATGCATTTCTGACTGAGCGAAAGATCGAACTGATGGGTCATCCGCCGTACAGCCCTGATTTGGCACCCAATGACTTCTTCTTATTCCCACACATCAAAAATAAATTACGTGGACAACGATTTTCGACCCCCGAAGAAGCGGTTGATGCATTCAAAACGCATGTTTTGGAGTTACCTCAATCGGACTGGAAAAAGTGCTTTGAAAATTGGTTCAAACGCATGCTAAAGTGTATTGATCATCATGGAGAATATTTTGAAAAACAATAAAACCAATTTCGATCCTACATATTTGTTTTTTTATTATTAGGCCAGAAATATAAATAGCAACCCTCGTAGTACTTCCGGATGCATGAAACGCTAAGTCCTTTGTTGAATCAAAAGAAATAATATCCGCTAATACTGAGGTTTCTACTGCTTTGAAAGAAAAACGTGGACAATATGCAGTATACTACGAAGTGCTGAGGTGCAAAATTGGCCGATGTGCTACTATGAATGGAAATTCTGAAGCAGTGAAGCATTTCACCTCTCAACTGGGAAGGCCGGTGAGTGAATCAACTGTTCGCAGCATAAAGAAACAGTACATTCAAGCATCTAAACAAGTTAAAGCTGATCTAACAATTTTACCGCACGGTAATCGCGGTCGCCCCTTAAATCTTGGTGATTTCGATGCAAGTGTTCAAACATATATGCATAAATTGTGGATTGCTGGTGGAAATAATGAACTGCACTATTGTTATTGCTTCTGCAAAAGGAATTGTGAAATTGCATGATCCATCTCTACTAAACTCTTTCGATTTGAGCCCGTTGGGCCAGATGCCTGTTGGAAAGAATAAACTTTGTCTGTAGAAAAGGAACCGAAGTTGCACAAAAAATGCCCCCAGACTTTCCAGCTATTTGCGATGAATTTGTTAATTGTGTTTGTACAGTGATCGACAAAAATGTTGTTCCCCCTGAGATGTTCGTTACCTTCGATGAGACAAACACACAGTTTGTGCCTACATCTGAATACACATTGGAAGAACATTGCTCAAAACAAGTATTCATAATCGGCATGGAAGATAAAAGAGAGATGACTATTTTGTTAGCATGTTTCCTTTCTGGAAACCTACTTCCACCACAATTGTTGTATGCTGAAAAAACAACAAATTGTGATCCAAAGTTTATATTTCCCGCGGACTTGGACATGTGGCACACCAATTCGCACTGGAGCAATACTGACACAATGATTCAATACATCGAGAATATTCTTGTATCTTATTATGATAACCAGAGAGAGCTTCTCAGGCTAGTTCTAGAACAACCTGGTATAGCATTGTTCGATGTTTTTAAAGCACACAAAGATCCTCTTTTTCTGGCTGAATTAGAGAAGAGAAATATTATTCCAGTTTTTGTGCACGCTTCCTGCACAGGAGAGCTCCAGCCTTTGGATTTAACTGTAAATGGCGAGTTCAGGCGTTTGCTCAAGAATGAGTTTATTGAGTGGTATTCAAATGAGCTTCAAATTCTAGAGGAAAAAGAATATATAGACCTGCGAATATCACTAATAAAACCGATTCATGCTTCTTGGATTGTGCTTATATTTAACGTTGTTGAAACCAAACATGAGATAATTTTGAATGGCCTCAAAGAAGTTGGTTTAAATATAGTAAGTGAATGAGCTGCATTCTATTAGTTGAATTATTGTTTTATATTCAAGCAATGGTTGTATAGTATTCAAGAAAGAGTTGTAAGAAAGAAAGTTGTCAAGAAAGAGTTTGTAACTGTGCAATAAATCATTAAAATTTGGTAAGTAAAAAAATTTTGTTTTTTTATTATTATTTGAGGCAAAAGAAAAAGTATTTATTATTTTATTTTATTATTATTATTTCGTGAGGCGTAAATTTTCGCGATTATGATGGGCTGCTTTTACAGTAGTAGAAAGGATTAAACTGATTAAAATTTATTTGTTTTTCATACATTTAATTCCTTTTAAAAGAATATCTACTTTTTATTTTATTTTATTATACTGGTCGGAATTAAACTGTAATATAGTGTAAATAACGGGGGCTATGAAACATATGGTTCAAAAACTAAAATATATAATAGATGCTGAGATACAGTCATCTTTAAAATCGTAGTTCTTAAATAACAGAAGATCCACATGTTGTTGATGAATACCCAGATTGAAGTGCCCAGGAAAGATCTTTCTGCAGACAGTGGAAACGTGGACCCGATGCAGTACGGGCAGAAAAAATAGCTGCTGTAGGCAGCAGGTACCCGAAGCGAGGTCTAGAGTGATTTCAATGAATTTTTTTTTTTTTTAGTTTTTATTTATATTGTGGTATAAAAAATAAATACTGATCCAATTCTTTTGAAAATTCATTTAAATATATTGACCAGCAAAGCGGGCGTAGCCTGCTAATTTATAATATGCTGAGACTTTAATGAACTTCCAGCTACTTTCAGATGAATTGGAAACATACTTTAGAAATGATATACTGCAATCGGATTATAAATATGTTAAATATCTTGTGATATATGAGCATTTATATGAAAAGTTTTTACTGTGCTTGTGCAATGGATGAAAAATCTTTTTTTGCATACTTTTGTAATCAAATATATGGGCTAATTAATTTGAAGAACTCTGTCAAATATCTTAATAATCCAAAAAGATAATTTCAAAATACTAAATTGTTTTTCAGTTAATTAATATTGATTTTTTACTAAGGAGATATTCACAAATAGCTTGGTTTTATTATAAAGTGATGAATAATTATCTAAAAAGAATAACTGATAATTATTTAGTTGGAAATTAATAATTTAAGAAATTTTATAAGTTTATTTGTGTGGTAATGTGTAAAAGAAAAAAAAATTATGATATATATGATGTATTTCTCTTAATTTATAAATATGTATAAGTAATTAAAACCTTGATACATCTTTATGTAGTTAAATGAAATTATCCGTTGACTTATGATGAAAACAGCAATTTGAGAATGCCCCCTTAATAAAAAGTCAATTTGATTCAATAACAGAAAAACACCTTATTGTTTTGTATGTGTCTTTCTGAATTTTTACAGTATTTGACAGGGCTTTTAGTATGAGCTAGTCTAATGAATTTGGATATCAAATTACGCAAAATAAGATTTTTTTATTGTTTGCACATATACACTAAGCGAAAAAAAAAAAAAAGCTGCACTTGGATATTTTCATTTTTACCTTCTACAACTGCCAATTTTGTTGTTTAAAAAGCAAATTTTCAAACAGATTTTATTATGTTGTCCTCCACATGCACTTTAGCATTGAGTCCAGTGTTAAAAACAAAATGCAATTGTCAGGAAAATTGAAATTTTAGAAATTATTTCGAAAATGGTAATAATAAGGCAGTTAACGAAACAAAAAAAAAAGTATTAATTTTTGAATGAAAATCAAAAAATATTTTAATATGTGAGATGGCAAAATAATGAATGTTAACGAAATATTGGTAAAATGGTTTTTAGCAAGATATAAAAATTTTTGGCCTTTTAAACTGGAAATTTGGCTTTAAGCGGCCATGTTGCTCATCCAAGCGAGATGACTGTAAGTTAAAAATCCATTGCTTATAAAATCAGTTTGTATTACATTTAGAACATAAAAGAGATTCAGAAAAAGTGTTTAGCAGCATAATTTCTTTAACTACAGTGTAGCAACTATTAAACAAAGCAGGTTTAAATGACAGAATTTTTTTTTAAATTACATTCTTAGTGAAGAGAATTAGAAAAGCAAGACCTCAAATGGCTAAAAAAATTAATAAATGATTAGTTAATTATCGGGCTGAACTGGTTCTCTCTGATGAGTCAAGTTTAACTTATTTTTAGCTAAAGAAAACAAGCAGATCTGACAACGAAAATATGGCCGATTTAAGGAAAATGGCACTTTTAAAACAGTGACACATTCTCCGAACATTATGGTATGGAGGTGCATAACTTTTCAAAAAGTCAGGCAAATTTTTATGCTCAAGGGATCAATGAACTCGAAATAAAACACAGTCTTTATAAAAGTGGTGCCTGACCAATTATTTTGGAGATATCTTGGACATTTCCGCAAACAGCATTTCAAGATGATAATGCACCTTACTACGGACGTCTGTGGTATGTTTATACACTTCAAATTGTCAAAATTTCCTATCCATTCCCATGAGAACCTATAATTCTGTAAGTAATCATATCTTTTTTCACTTTAAGTTAAATCCCACAACAGATGTAGTAGAATTTCTTCTTTACCAGACATGGAAATAGTCCTAATCGCGATCCGCTCGAAAATGTTATGTCTATAAAAAGACAGAGGAGGGGGGAGAGGATTTGAAATTTGCAGCCTACAACTCTGCCAGAACTGGGAAAAATTATTTGTGATATTTGACACATTGAAATTCCTGAGATTTATATTAAAACACAGTATAATAATATGCCATTGTGCATTAAAGCAGTAATTCCTATAAAGGTGGAATTAACCCAATACAGAATACATATTTTTAATAATAAATTGCTTAGATCTAACAAATAAATAGTTTTATTTCATATATTAAAATATAACTTGTTTATTTCATATAATAAATCATAATAGAATACAAAGTGTATAATTATTGCATTATGTTTAAAACGAAAGTTTTATGCAGATTCTTATAAAGTACTTTGTAGAATGTAATAAAGCAAATTATTATATCGAAAATGTACATAGGTATCATTTCGTCCCTTTTGGTATTATGCAAACAAGACAGTTTTATTTGTTTCAACCTTTAATTTTAAAGTTATTCCAATAAAAAAGTATAAGTCATTTTTTCTGCAGTGCAACTTTTTTTTTGTCGCTTAGTGTATACAGTTTAAATCCTTTTCATACAAATACTTATATTTCATAAGATATTTAATATATTTGTATCCCGATTTCAGTATATTATTTCTAAAATAATAATAATTCTTAAAATACTTTTTTAGTTAATCTGAAAACGGTTTTTAAACTTCATTAAAGTATTTTGCATATTATAAATAAAGAAATTTGTTGAATTTTTTTGAAACTCAAATGCTTATAAATTTTTTATAAGACATTCCTAAACAAATGTATCAAAAAATTGTACAAGGTCTATATTAACATTTATTACAGTTACAGACAGTGGCGAATCCAGAACTTGACTTTTAGGGGAGGCTAAGATTTTTCAAGGTGTTATTCCAGATCAAAGAAAAGTTTACAATTGTAATAGTCAGTTGTGAATGTCAGTACTTTTAAGGGGGGCTTCGGCCCCCTAGCCCCCCCCCCCTTAAATCCACCACAGATTACAGATCATTTCACTTTTTTAATAATAGAAGGTGATCACTAACATCATTATTATTTTAAATTAAAAATAAATAAAGTACCTACTTTACAATTGCTTCATTAGCACTTTCAGTCATGCGCTCAACTTTCTTCATATTACTACTTTGTCAATTGCTGGTGTGTCTTTATAGCAGTCAACGAAACAGTACATATGAAGATCAGTCGCCCTACTGGAAGTGCTAATGGAGCAGCTGTAAAGTAGATAATTTATTTATTTTTAACTTAAAAATGTTTAAGAAGTTCTCCTTCATATTTTATATTTCATATTTCAAGTATTATTTACTTAATTTGTTTCTGGCCTCCTAATTATTGTCATAACACAATCTTCACTGAAAAAAAATGAAGAGCATTACATCTCCAAAGTTTTAAGAACATTTCAATCAAATTGACAATTTATAAATTTAGAAAACTGTTCATTTTTGGAAATCTTGCTAAACTTTTGAGTAGAAATATATTATAAGGACTTATTTGTCTTAACTTCCAATACTCCCCCCCCCCCCCCCCCTCCAAGGAAAAAAAAAAAAAAAAAAAAAGATATATATATGCTTAGATATCATATCTGTAGCACATGTTAGAAACAAAATTTTTGTTGTCATATCGTGTTTAGCATTATTAATACTTTTTAATGTTGAGATAATAATCTTTTAAAAAATAAAGTATTGAATAAAGTATTAGTTTTTCATTAATAAAAGGAATTATTAAAAATATTTAAATGTATGTACATCACAGACAAACTTGAGAAAATTATATCTCAATAAAACTCACATGTAAGATATGCAGGGCCGAAACTAGGATTTTTTTCACCCGGGGCAAGGAGAGATTTTGGCGCCCCCCCCCCCCCTCCCAACTCCAACCAGAAATTAAAATTTCAAAGGAAATTTTGCAAAATTTTTATGGCCATTTTATTTTCTCCTGCATTCATAAAAAGAAAATATTGAATTTAATTCAAATTTTCGATAAATTTACAGACTTTGAAATGTGTTATGATTATATTTAACGGATGTGCGTGTGTGTCTGTATGGCACACAAATACTGTAGCTAATTTATGAACTGCATGTTCGGAATTCCATGAAACCTAGTGTGCAGTTGAATTCAGACATAAACTGATGATGTCTAGTTTTTGATATATATTGCTCGACTTGCAGCACATTTATGCCACGTTTTCTTACAGCTGTATCTCAGCTTCTCCAGGACGGAATTTAACAAACTTTATACATTATATGCTTGTTATGAAAAACAGAGTTTACAAAACAAAACAGAATCGCAACATGTGTTTCGTGTTAAAAAACTTAGCATGACACTTCGCTAGGCGTCTGTACAAGCACAAGTACTGTAAAAATGTACAAGCACAAGTAGAGCTACAACCAGTCGATTTTTATTACAATTTTTATTTTAACGTATATGTTTTATATTTTTATAACATTTCTTGAAAAAGAAAAGATTGAAGTTGTAAATCAAAGCATTATTTTAGAAAAAAAAAAAAAAAGAAGAAGAAAAGCGTATTATAGAGAAAGATTTAAATTAAGCTACAGTTATTATTTTTATTTATTTATTTATTTTTACTAGTTTAATGATAGTTTCTTTTTTTTCCCTCTCTCTTAAGTTAATGGTATTTATAAATGACAATTCTAAAACAAGTGAATATAAATTTCATATTCAGTTACTTTGAAAATTGAAATTATCATCATTTTGAGTGAATTTAAAATGATATTTTTGATATTATAGTCGTTACATGAATTATACTGCAGAGAAATAAACAGACAGATATTTAAGTTTTTAATATAATTAAGATGCAGAAATTAATAGATATGAACAAGTATCTAAAAACTACTCATATCCATCAAGTACGAACTAACCGTTAGCTGTCTAAATACACTGCGCTGCTGATTCTCATGTAAAATGATCTCCTGAATCCGAATATGACCCCCATTTTGCCCAATCACCCACCGTTTTCTCGAGACGCCACCCTTTCTGTTACTGTTTGGTAGTTTTATGGCCATAAATTTCCTTTGGAGAATGGAAAAGAATTATTTGAATACTTTAAAATAAAAAAATATAATTTATAATAAATAATAGTAATAATTCATTAATAAAATATAAAAAATGTAACTTGTAATTTCAGTGGCAAATCCCCCTCCTCCCCCTAAATTTTCCCCTTGCTGCAAATGTTCATGTTTTAGAATTTTTCATTTTTCATTAGCCCCTCAAAAGACATTTAACAGTTAAAACAATCCCTTCACCCCTTTCAAATAAAATTTATAGCCATAAAAATACCTGAAAATGAAAAAAAATAGGGGAGCGTCCCCAAATAATGGTGGGTGATAGGGTAAAATGGGCCTCATAATCGTATTCAGGAGGTTATTTTACATAAGAATTTGCAAAAATGGTGTTGGGGCCGATTTTCATGCAGAGCAGTGCCATTTGTAGATAATCTTTTAAAATCATTTTCAGGAAATAAAATAGAAAGGCAGGTTCTAGTCTATGAATAGTCTCGGAACCATTGCAAGAAGACTGTTATTAGAACCACTAACTTCATGGTAATAGGATTATATGCACCACAAAAATAAGAATATCATTTGTTCAGAAATAATATCCTACAGCTTTTTACAGAATCTCTCATAGGCAAATGCATCGCTTAGAGTTCAACAGAATTCGCTTCTGTGCAGGTAGCCTACTTTTGCACTCTTTGACAAACAATTAGCAGTGAGAAACAATGCACAATATATATAGAAAAAATTAACTCTGATAAAACTGAGAAAGGGCTTGCTGAATTTGGCAATCCTGAACTATTTTCTGCCAAATTTGATCGCTAATCTTGTGATGTCACTAAATTCATCACCAATGTAGATGACAACTTATCGCAGAGTGAATGCTTTGGCGACAAAGTTGGCAACCTGGCATTAATTTTGGTGAAAAATGGTGGTTTAATATTGCCGAAATTTGGAAGCTGGCATGATCTACTGTTTTCTTGCGCAGAACTAACTTCATCAAAAATTCTACAAATCACTAATGAGAATATAAAAAGGAAAGAGTCATTACTATAATTATTGTTGACAAGAGCCTGTCTATTTCTTTACGTATTAATTTATACACGGTATTAGAGTTAAAAGGGAAATAGATGGCAGATTTCTTCACTTCCACGGAAATGGGCATTAGCGGCAAATTTTGCGACTTGGCAAAAGTTTTGGCAATTTGGCACCCAAATTTGACAAAAAGTTGTAATTTAGGGTAGCCAAAGTTTAGAAGATCTACCTTCAATAAAAACCGAATTGTAAAATTTCCCAGGTTAATTCATTAGTTTCCAGAGTAGAACTATCTCGAAAATTCTATAAATCACTAGCAAGACTGGATGAGTTCAGTTTCTGTTTGGACTGCAAGCTGAGCGTACATCTCTAAGAACTTTAAGCATTTGGTCATTGTTCTGAAATAGTAAAATTCCTGTTATGTGGTTTTGGCTGTTCATGAGTACGAAAAACTGGTTTATTCGATTGCTTCAAGAATAATCATTGATTATTGACTTTTTCCGGCTGTTTCCAGAATATTCATTAAATAAAATGCATTCGTCTAGAACCTACAAGTCTTTACGAATTACTTTCTACATGCAAGAATATCAACAAATTTTGTAACTATCAATATTCACGCTAATATTAATTTCTGTTAAAATCTGTATCATGGAAAGTTATATATAATTGCAAAAAAATTTGTATTTTCGGTCATCATGGATATAATATTCGTGGATATTCCAAAAGGGAAAGGCGCACAGAAACACCAAAATGGGAGATGCACAACAACTGTTGTAACAAACTTAGATGTGAAATTGCATCGTTCTAAGTCTAATCATTTTTGAGTTATACGAGATACACACACACAGACGTCACAAAAAATCTCATAAATTCGAAGATATCACAAAAGCGGGAGTTCATGTCAAGACCAAAATTGGTAAATAACAATTCCAAATATAAATTTGCAACTCTCTATGACTATTCATTTATGAGCTATGCGATACACAAAATCCATTTCACAAATTGGTTTCACAATACTTTCTTATGCTTTGAATAAGGAAGTAAAAAGTATAGTAAAAGTACAGACATTTTATTTCATTGTAAGTAATATTTATAATTACACATGTTAGGAGGTAGTGGTGGCTTTAATTGTCATAGTACTTTGATAGGGACTTACTCAGCCTTGTGGTTGTGAATGATAGCTCCTAACTGAATTATTAACTAGTTATTTTGCCCCTTTATTTTAGTGCACTGGATTGTTTTATAACATTATGGCCTTATTTTGACATACTTATTTTAATAGTTGCACTTTTAATAGTCACGACGGCGCCCTAAGCAAAAAAAAAATTTTTTTTTTCTTCCTTATGCATCATAATTTCTAAAGAAGAGCCTTCTGAAGTTTAATCATATATACTACGTATTTTCCAACCATTTACTTTTTAAAAGCCTTGGCTGAAAGTCAGGGACTGGACCACTTGTAAATTACTCTTCCTCGATTGCGAGAATATTTTACCACACTCACTAACCTTAAAAGAATATTGTTAGTCTTGGAGAAACACTCTATCCACCATGCTTTTCCTTGTAAGTGAATTCTGTTATATGTTAATCTTCTACTTTTTTTTTCTTTGTCAAATTGCCCTGACTAATAGAATTTGACTTTTTTATTCTTTTTCTTTCTTTCTTTTCTTCTTCTTCTTTTTTTTTTTTTTTTTTTAATTCTTTGAAATTTTTTTTTTTTTAAATGTGTAAATAAGGCGACAAAACAGCCTTTTTTGGCGCCCTTCTCCATCTGGCGCCCGGGGCAAATGCCCCGCTCGCCCCCCTCTAGTTTCGGCCCTGAAGATATGTTTACACCAAAACACTTTTATATTTGCTTAAAATTTACTATTTTCTTGTGGCTGTCATAGTTCTTTTTAATAATCACAGTCAGGGTTTAACAAGTACTGGTGACCTAAAATTTTGTTATCTGGTGATCAGTTTTTCAGGATCATCACTGACCTTATCTTCATATTTGAAACTTCTCTTATTTTAATGCTAATTTTGATGAAATAATGTACTAAAAGTTGTAATTTTTAATTTGATCAAAGTTTTTCTTTTGTAGCATGTATGTGATTCAAATAATTTCATTTAATCATGAAATTACAATTTTACCTTTTTAAAAAAATCATTTGCTTAAAACAAGATCAAGAGAATATGAATTTTATTATTTATTAAAAAAATAAATAAAAATAATAATAGTAATAATAATAATAATAAAATGAATAAATAAATAAAATTTTATGTAAATATATTCATGTAGCAATACATACCTTATGAATGGATTTGTTTGTTTTTGTTTAAGTCATAATTATAAGCAAAATTTATCAAAATCCATCAATGTAAGAATAACTGTTTCTAAAATTCTGATTATTTTTAAAATAATAAATAATAGTGACAGATTTCATTGAAAAACTCTTTTCCTAATTAAATTTCAAGAAATAATCATCTTCATAGAAGAATGTATTTTGTAATGTGAAATTATAAATTAATCTTAAAGGTAATATGATCATGTTATGCTATTTAATAATACTATACATTTCATTATTCTTTTTCAATTTATGCACTGAAAATTAGACATATTTTAAAATGTAATCTTTTTAAAGTTTATATTACATGTTCAAATGAACCTATAATCATTTTGTTTTATTTATTTATTTTCTTGGTTACTAAGTAAATTTTCTGGCTACCAAATATTTTGAAATTTGATCTCATGACAATCCTTTTTCTCACCTTCTTATGTACTGATAAAATAAATCAGTTAGGTTCATTAGTTATTGTATTTTTAAACTGACTGGCTCAAAGCTATGCTGCAGAGGAAATGATCATCTTGACTTCCTGTTGTAGTTTTCTTCCTTCTTGATAGGAAATGTTCCTATTCCTAGAGTCACTTTTAACTGATATGTATTTGTAGATTTTTTTTTTTTCTTTTAAATAAAAATATTACATGGAGATTTTTAAGATGGGTGATGATCTTGAAGATTTGATAAAATTATATAGAGGTAGTTTCTTACATCTGTAAAAATAAATTTAGCTGCTGTTAAGTGCATTGTTAAAATTTATGTGGGCTTATAATTAGAATTAGAAGGGTGAATTTAAGTTATGGTCTTTTTAAAATATATATGTATATATATATTATTTATTTATTTATTTATTTATTTATTTTTTTTTCTGGTTGAAAATTTGTCACTAATTAGTCAATGCATTTTATTAAATTCTGTAAATTACTTTTAATTATATTTTGTTGTTATTTTAATAAATTGCTAATTTATTTAGAAATCGTTTAAGTGAAAAATTAAATAATTTTTGTATTCAAAAAATTTCTAATTTTATTATAAAACTTTCTTTTTGCATTTATATTGCAAAAAAGCAATGCAAAAAATATTTTTCAAAGGAATGTAAATATATAGAATTTTTTTTTTTTTTTTTCCATTTACTTTAAAAATTCTTTTGAAACTGCTGTAAGTAAATAAATAAATAATTATAAAAAAAAATCAAATGTAATTTTTAAAAACTTAGTCCTTTTGGAATTTGTGCTTGCACAAAAAATTTCTTCTGTGCAAGCATAATATTAGTAAATATAAATATCATGTAAATTTGTTCCATGCTCATCTAAAAATCAGAAATGAAATATTTAGCTTTTATTTTTATTTATCTGTTTGTTCTAAAATACTGGAAACTAAGCTGTTGGTTTTCTAATTATACAAATCTTTTATTTACTATTCCAACACTTTTAAATCCATAAAAAGTAAAAGATTAACTGATTTCTTTCTTAAAATTAGAAAAGCTAATTCATTCAATGCATTTGCAGGTGATAAAACAGACAGTGTCAAATTAAATAATAATGAGAAATTTACAAAAAAAAAAAAAAAAAAAAAAAAAAAAACAGTAATTTGTATTTATCTAATTTTACACAGAAGATGATTTTGCAATTTAATTTTTCTGAGAAAAAAAAAAAAAAAAAGAGATTTTAGGTTTATAGTTTTATTGAAAATAAACAATAAAATGTTTCTAATTTAATGCCAAAAACATTTATAAATCAAACATTTTATTGTTCATTTTCAACAAGAGAATAAGCTTAAAATCTTTCATTTATTTTTTCTCGTACTTTTTTTTTTCCAGTAAATCGCAAAATTGTCTTCTGTATAAAATTAGATAAATACAAATTACTGTTTTTTGGTAAATCTGTCATTATTGTTTAATTTGACAATACTATTGTGTTTATTTTTAAGAAAAATTCAAAATCAGTAAAAAGAAATAACAAAACAGAATTCTTAGAATATTTTGTTTATTGTTATTATATTATTAGTGGTAATTACTTCAATTTTCTCATAAGTACTGGAGGCATATACAGTAGAAGATCTTTATAACGCAATTCTATATAACGCAATTCTCTATATAACGCAAAATTTCTTGGATATAAACAATGAATTTTTCAGTTAAGAAATACTTTCTAAAAAACTGTTACTTTGTTGAGAAGTAAGTGTGATACATTTGTTTTGTTTTTTATTTGCTTAAGTCAGAGATTTTTAATGAAAAAATTGCTGTCATTAATTTTTTTTTCAAGTGAGCAATATAATGAATGATTTTGTATAGGCATATATAGACTATCTTTATAAAGTAAATTTTAGAATGAAAGTTATTATCCACCTAATTTATGTTCCAAGAAATGTAACAAATGTCCTACTCTGTTTTGATATGTTTCAGACATATTTGGCCATGTTCACAAGGTAAGTTTGATGATGTGTGAAATGTGATCTATATAATGCAAAATTCTATATAACGCAAAACCTTGTGTTTTTAGCTTTGCGTTATAAAGATCTTCTACTGTATCTACATTTTTATACATATATATTAAGAGCACCTACTTCATATCATTTGTTTTTGAACTCTAGCTAAAAAATTCATTTTGAAATAATTTATTCTATATTTTCTCATACATTATGTGTATTTTTGTATTTCATTTTCGTATTTTTTAACTGTCGTGACTGTATACCTTAAAATCTCTAAAAATAATTTTCTTCATTACATACTTAAAAGATTCAAAGTAGTTAAATTTGGGTTTATTTTTTAAGTAAATACTGCATTATATTGTAGAGATTTTTATTGGTGGATAAGATTTTTCCTTAGCAGTATTAGTTTCTTTCTTTTTTTTTTTTTTTTTTTGCTTAATATGTTAACTGTCAAGCTATGCGATAATTTGTAATTTAACGAGTTATCTGATAGCTTGGCAGTCAATGTGTTAAAATATCACTCCAGATGACAATGTCACTTACATTGAAGGATTTAGTTTCCAGCCCATATCACTTAATAAATTTATATTAATAATACCTTAATTTGTGTGTATTGTGTAATATTTACCACTGTTTTTACATGACATAAACATGTATATACTGGGTATCCAGTAAATGACTGTTCTATTTTGAATGTAAATAAAAACGTGATTTGTTATAAAAGTGCACTGCTTGCTGCATTGTTATTAGAATAGCAATAAATTTTGAAAAATTTATTTTATGAAAATTAGTTCAAAATGTCACCACAAGGTGTGGCACTATTGGCTGTAAAACTTAAAAACTCACTTGTTACTGTACTTAACAATTTACAAATTAACTCATTTTTTTTTTTTTTTTTATTGCAAATATCCCTTTTATCATAGCATGAACTCTGTCAAGGAAAACTAACTGAAAACAGGATATTTTTTCTCTATTATTACAGCAGATAACCTGTAGTGCCTCTCTTGGGGAAATTTTAACCCATATAATTTTCAAAATTTATGGTTTAACTAACAAAAATGCAGCAAGCTCCACATTTTTATCTCAAATCATGTTTTTTTTTTTTTTTTTTTTTTTTTTTTTAAGATCAAAATTGGTCAGTCATTTATTGGACACTTGGTATGTGTAGACAGAAAGAGATATATTTTTCTTTTCTTTTCTTATGCTTATGTAAAAACTAAACGATTAGGATGTGTTTTATTAATTGTTACAGTTTTTAATAGCATGTAATTTTTTATTTTTAATTATGTTACTGACGTTTTATATTGAGATTTTCCCCCCTGTGTTTTCTTTTGTAGATGAGAGAGAAAATGTGCAAAAGAAAACCTTTTGCAAATGGGTAAATTCTCATCTTGTCAGAGCAAACTGTCGAATAACAGATTTGTACATAGATATGAGAGATGGGAAAATGCTCATGAGACTATTAGAAATTCTCTCTGGTGAGCGCTTGGTAAGTTAGACAAGTAACGCATATTTTCTAAATTATTCAATAATTTACTAATTTATAAAATAAGGTTTTGTATTATAAAACCTTAGTATGTAAAATTAAGCAGTCTTTTATTTAGAATAATAGGTATTTAGAATATCCGTAATTAACCCATTAATACCTAGCATTCTTTTTTAGGAACGGTAAAAGTGTATTTATTAAACTGGTAAAATTGTACTAATCTATTCTTATGCTTTTATTAAGTATGAGAATTGATTAGTACAATTTTGAAATTAAAATGTTTATTTATGTAAAATTGAGGTGCAATTTTCAAACCATCTCTAAAAAAGGAACACTAGGCATTAATGGGTTAAATCACAATTTTTATTTATGCCACTTTTTAAATTCAAATGATAACTGAAAGTTATCTGGTTAAAAAAAAAAAAAAAAAAAAAAAAAAAAAAACCCTTTCTAAAAAGACAATAAAAATACTAGAAATACATTGATGGTACTAATATTATTATAATATTAATTAACCTAATGTAAAATTAGTTAAAAGTAAAAAGTCAGGCATATTCATATACATGATTAATTTGACAATATTGTATACAATTATCTTTAACTTACACCGTGACCAATAAGTTCTCATACACTTTCAAATTTTTATTACAAGAACACAAAATAAATCATACAAAAACTTTTTGTATCAAATTAAAGTAACAATCATTAAGTATCTTTACAATAAATCCTTTGGAATAATTCCGACTTTCAGTTTCTTAACGAGCTTAAGTCTTTTTTGAAATCGATCACATGCGGCACGCACGGCTTCCATTGACATTTCCTACTATATCTTTTGAATTACATTTTTAAATTTGCTCAAATCAGTGATTTTATAGTTATTCAGTTAGGAGAGCAAATATGACCACGCAAAATAATGAAGGGGGTTGATATCGGGGGAGTTGGGGAGCCATTCATTCTTTGGCAAAACGTCAGCTAAATTTTGACTGCACCACTCCTGAACCACACGTGCGGTATGAGAAGGGGTACCATCTTGTTTGAAGCAGAAATATTCCGCCCCATACATTCTCTGGACATTTGGGAGTAAAACGTTTTCCAAAACCTCAGTTTTATAATATTAGGCATTGATTTTTAACCCCTTATCAACGAAGACTAACGGGAGTTTTCCTCTTTTGGAAATAGCGGTCCAAACCATCACAGACGAAGCATTTTGATAACGCGGAACGTAATGTTGGTTCTCAGGGATGTTATCAATAGAAACTGATCATACTCTGTCATTTTCGGGGTTGAGACTTTGCTGTAAACTGAATAGTTTCTCGTCTGAAAAGACAAATTCATCCCCAGCGTGCCAAGCAAGAATTTCTTCCACCTTTTGCTTCCATTTCATCTTAGCAGACTCTAAAACTCCGTGAATTTTAAGTTTTCTATAAACCTTGCACCCAAGGTCCTTTTTCAGAATGTTTAGCATTGACTCATTCGATATTTTGAGCTCTCGTGCTAATCTTCTAGCAGATCTTTATCCGTTTCGTCGTATCCTTTCCCTGACCCTTTTCGCAGCCTCTTTTGTCCGAACGGACCTCGGCCTGCCAGATCTTTTTTTGTCATCGACATAGAACGTCTTATTATACCTTCTGATAGTTCTGTAAATGAAATCTCTCTTCACCCCCAGGGCTTTGAAAGTCTCTGAAAATTTCACCGGCTGCTCTTCTTTGACGAATTTATTTATCACAATTTCTCTCAATTTCTTCATTCTACCTAATTAAAGAAAAATTATAATTACTACGTCATATACACTTGGAATAGCTTTATAACTTACACTAAATTGCCTGCAAAATATTTGGGACTACAGCAAGACATATGTATAACTTTTTAACGTGCTTCAAAAGTTGTATGAGAACTTATTGGTCACGGTGTATATATATCTTTCTTTTTCAAATAAAGAAAATAAATCCTTCATTACTTTTTTAAACGTTCCTTTTCAATTTCTTGAATATCTCATAAAGACAAGATTGACTTTTAATGTTTTATTTTCTTGTTATAAGGAGATTTGTATTTTGCAGCCTAGGCCTACAAGAGGCAAAATGAGAATTCATTGTTTGGAAAATGTTGATAAAGCACTCCAGTTTCTGCGGGAACAGAGAGTTCATCTTGAAAATTTAGGCTCTCATGATATTGTTGATGGTAATCCTCGCCTTACTTTAGGCTTAATATGGACCATTATTTTAAGATTTCAAGTATGTATACATTTCTTTTCTTGTTACAATTACCTTTTACAACATTAAGTAATATGGTGTGGTAAAACATTAATCTAATGAGAATTTTTTTATAATAAAATTTTGCTTTCATAGATTTATCCTTACTAACATTTCATAGGGGTGCAGAACAAAATCTGTTATCTATAAACAAATGTCAGATTCAATCTGTAGTTCTATTTTTTCTTTATTAAATCATATACTGTAGAAGATCTTTATAACGCAAAGCTAAAAACACAAGGTTTTGCGTTTTATAGAATTTTGCATTATATAGATCACATTTCACACATCGTCAAACTTACCTTGTAAACATGGCCAAATATGTCTGAAACATATCAAAACAGAGTAGGACATTTTAAAGTTACATTTCTTGGAACAAAAAATTGGGTGGATAATAACTTTCATTCTAAAATTTACTTTATAAAGATAGTCCATATATGCCTGTACAAAAATCATTTATTATACTGCTCACTTAAAAAAAAAATATTGATAGCAATTTTTTCATTGAAAATCTCTGAATTAAGCAGATAAAGAAAAACAAATGTATCACACTTACTTCTCAACAAAGTAACAGTTTTTTAGGAAGTATTTCTTAACTGCAAAATTTATTGTTTATATCCAAGAAATTTTGCGTTATATAGAGAATTGCATTATCATTATATAGAATTGCGTTATAAAGATCTTCGACTGTATATAGTTAAAAGTTTTACTTGTAAACAATAAAATTAATAGTTATTTGTTTTATTGAAAACTGTTTTTAAAATGAACAATTAAAAAGAAAATCTGCCTAATGACAAATTATTCAAAAGGAAAACAAAAAGATTCGTTCAATCACATATACAGATTTTTTTTTTTAGTTCTTCATGAATAATATAAACTTAAGTTGTCTCTTTATACAAATCAGAATGAAATATTTTTTTAATTCCAACTCTTAAATTTATTTAATATTCCAGTTGTAGAATTAATTCTGAATTATGATATCTAGAAACATTGAAATTAAATACATGCTACATTCACTGTTCCTAATGTATTTTGAATTGTTATAGTCAAAATTCCTGTATTTACTCTGCATGTAACTATGCTTTTTATACATTTTTATAATTTTAACTACAGTGAAATACGTTTAACACGAAAACGCTTAACATGAAAAATCGGTTAACACGAAATGATATAGCGGTCCGGACAGTGTACTATGCTATTTAATACATTTTTGTTTCTTTTAATACAAAACAAAAATCGTTTAACACGAAAAAAACTTGTTTTCGATCTTCAGTGACATGTTTGCTACAACAGAGATGCCAACATTTTAATTTATTCTGGAGCATTTTTAACTCCGGCTTTATTTCCATACCACATTTTTCTTAAGAGTAATATTTCCTTATTTTATCGCAGTTATATATTCAAGGAAAATAGTCTGTAAATAAAGTGGTGTGGATTAAAGGCGGGGATAAAATGCTCCGGAATAAATTATAATGTTGGCAACTATGCTACGATATGTTGCCATCGATGATCATGCGTGTACAGCACTGATAATGAGATTTTTGACATCGTTCATAATTAAAATGATTCCGTAATTTTGATGGTGAATTTGACAACTGAATCAATGATGCAGTTCCTGTCCCCTCTGCTTCAGAAATGAAGAAAGTAATGAGTATCCACAGTTATTAAGATCAAATTCAAATTGAGAGATGAATAAAACAGTGGATAATCTCAATCAATTTTTGAACAATATGGTGCTGAAAAAGACATTTCAATAAAAGATATCTGAATTTTTTTCCAAAAAACAATAATATTTATACTTAATTTTTATCCTAATGGATGCAAGTTAGTAGTAGTTTTACAGGAAATGAAAATAAAAATTGACGACATGGAAAATAGTGGCGAATTTTGTACTTTTTCTGCAAATCTTTTTACACGAAATTCTTTTAACACGAAAAATTATTTCGGTCCCCTTAGTTTCGTGTTAAACGTTTTTCACTGTATTTATGAAAACTGATTTACAAAATTAATGAAAAACAGATATTCTTTTTTCATTGCTTACAAAACTTTTATTATCGTTCAGTATCTGTTTCAGTCTTAAGCAGGTTTATGAAAGTTAAAAATCAATGTGTTTTCAAGTTTCTATAATGTGTATTTAAAACGACATGCATTGTAATTGCATGCTAATTAAAATCTATTTATTTTTCAACATTTTATAACATTTGAAATGTTATGTGCATTATAATTGTAAGACTTATTTGATTTTTTTTTTTTTCTAGTGATTGATATAAAATGTTTTTGATGAATAAGTAATTTAATTTTAAAAATAAAATTTTCTTGATTATAGAATATATTTTAACACTCGTATTGCGTTTGTAAGTATTAAACTTTGGTGAAATTAATAAATAACGTATAGTATAGAAAGAAACTACCAATCTAAATTTTTGTCTGTTAATTTGTATTAATTATATTTAATATTTAAAGTATCAATTGAAAATTCAATTTAAATATTGATATTTATGTTATTGTCATACAAATGAAAAAAGTTTTCAAACATAAAATTATTTAAATTTTACATCTGCTGTGCAATATGTGATTTTTTGTTTTTGCCTTTAATAAACAGTTTTAATAATATTAACCATTCCTAAAAATATAAAAACAGCTGTTATTTATTTTAATTGTATCAGTATTATTAAAAACAAATTAATCTTAACTTAAATTGATGATTATGTTTTAAGAAATATTTATATGAAATGAGTTTTTATGTCATAAATGAAAGACATTTCTTGAGTTTTAGAAAGTGATATGAAAATCTTTGACCATTCTATAAATATTTATTTGCCCAAAAAGATATTTCTCGGATGTTTATAAACATGTATGATTATCCATATTACAGAAGTTATATGTACAATTTCTGAATAACTGTTTTGTTAATAAACTTCAATAATATATTTTATATTTATTTTTCTGTAATAGTTAATGGTATTGCTTTATATTCAAAAAACTCTGTACAGCTATAAATTAAACATAATTCAAGCATATATAAAGAAAGCAATAAACATCTGTTCAAATAAACACCTATTTAATATCAAACAAAAATCACAGAAATTACGCAAAATGCTGGATATGATAAAAACCTAGTTAACAAATTATATAAAAGCAGAATCAAAAAACTAAATAAACAGTGGACGGAAAACTAAACCAACCTTTACCACAGCAATCCCATATAATAAAGTAAGTTCTATAAAATTAAGAAACGAAGCATTGAAAATAGATATCATATCAAAACTGAACCGAAATATTTTCCAAAGGCTTCGAAATAATAAAGACCCAATTGAGCCCTTAGAGGGGGCAGGAACCTACCAAATAGAATTTCAAAAAGAAAATAATGAAATAGGAACTTATATTGGTATGACTAACAAGGAAACATTCAAAAGCTGTCGTCTTCAAAAAATATTGAAAAAAATATATGTGATTCTACTCTTCATTAAACACCAGAATGTGAAAAAATTATCGGCTGAAATTAATTACAGCGACCACAAAAAATTATCAAAATTAAGCATATTTGGGGATTTTACACTGTTAGGCGATTGGTTTTGAGTACTTAGCGGAGAAGCAGAACACCGCTCTGTTCGTACACAGCAATCTCGGTGCTAGAGAACTTATCGCCTAACAGCGCTAAATCGCCAAAAATGCTCAATTTTGATAATTTTTTGTGCTCTTTGTAATTCATTTCAGCCGATAATTTTTTCACTTTCTGATGTTTTAGGAAGAGTAGAGTCACAGATTTTTTTTTTTCAATATTTTTTGAAGACGACACCTTTTGAATG